>OZ004325.1:3675802-4313302 GCA_963924455.1 Pelagia noctiluca | reverse complement strand
CTACATAGAAATAAAAGGAATATAGAATAAAATGATACACCCACCCATCCCCTTAGTAGGGAATTATTGACAAGGATACATCACATCCTCTTCTATTTAGCGTGGATTTGCAATAATGCTTGGTCGATCCATTTGGAGGATATTTCATCTTTAAAATAATAATCTCAATTCAAAACTATGAATAGGGCGGGTGGAATAAATAGGGGGGCCAGAATAATTGAAATTAATGGCTTTAGGTTTCAGTTGTTAGTCAGGTTATGTACAATATGATAAGTAAATGAAAGCGTGAGGACGATTGGAAAATGTTTAGGAAATCATAAAGTAGAGGTGTGTAATTACTTGGCACTCCAGATAAGGGTTTTCCTCTTTCATTTTTCATTCCTTACTAGCTCATTATCCTTGAAATAAGTTTTCATTTCCTCATTTCAAGTATCTCTTGATGCAGCTAGTAAAGGCCTTCTAATTTCAGTATGTTGTTTATAATTTATCACATGATTAAAGCGTTTCAAACTTGGTGACTTGTTTTCTTGGTTTCTTAATTTTGATTCTTGATTTGCGTTTCTAGGTGAAAATCAGTGATTTCGGATTGTCAAGAGCTGTTGGATCTGGCAGTGATTATTACCAAGCTAAACAGGGTGGAAGGTGGCCTGTTAAATGGTAAGTCTCATTGCAAATGATCTAATGTCAAATTGCCCATATCTGCATCAACGATAACATCTACACATGCAGACTTAGTAACAACCTTGATAACGTCTATGCAGAGCTGCGACTGATGGTATACCTTCACAGTACTGATAGTATCCCCTCGTAATACTTGTCCCCCAACAGTACTGATGATATTCTCCATACCATAGTGCTGATGATACCCCCGTCGGTACTGATAATATCCTACCTCAGTACTGATGATATCCCCTCACAGTGCATATCTCCCTACAGTACTGATAATATCCCCCCTCAGTACTGATGATATCCCCCCTCAGTACTGATGATATCCCCTCAGTACTGAACTCCTTAGTCCTTCCACAGTACTCCACAGATGCTCCCTAGGGTGGGTACATCCCAGGGCCCTGCATAAATATATACCCTGCACAGAATAGTACATTTTCCTTCTTTGTGCTTGAATCAGTCATTTATGCCTGAGTTAACAGCTATGCAAGGCTCAAGATTAAACAGTGAAAGCTGCATTTCTGTGCAGGCTGCATTCCTTTTCACGACACTGGCGTTTTCTCAGTTGAGGAAACCATATAACAACAACAACAACAACAACAACAACGATGTAGCTTGCAATTCAACTAAATAAATTGTTATCATCAACTCTGTGATAAGTGGCCCAGTGACTTTCTCAACGCAACAATTCTCAATTTGCACAACTGAGGTCATGTATGTGTATAAGAAGATAAGAAGTCAATGGCTGCCGTCCCTCTACGTGCTTATCCTTTCTAAAACTACGAGCTTACAACGCTGTTACATTTCACTACTCGTACTAATGCCCTGGCTTAACATGCCTTCACATACTAGTACCGTAAAAACTGAGACTGAATGAAATCATTCTTCACAATTCACCATTTTGTGTTGGCCTCTTTTGGGTTTTTAGTTTGCAACAACAGCTTGAAATAATGCATAATATCTTCGCTTTGTATTTTTCCAAAACATTTCTAAAGAAGCCCGCTTTTGTCTCTGGCCAGGCCACAATTTCAACATCAAAACATTGTTGATGTTAGTGGTTACGTTTAATTGTATTATTTTCCCTCTGTTGGTTATCTTGGTCCGATTAGAAAACCAACATTAAATACTAAAAGGAAAACAAGAAAAATGAGATCGAAACATGGTTTCATAAACGGATGATACCAGATTTCTGGCTTGGCAATGCGTAATTAACCGAAATGCGTGAAATACCATATTAAATGGGTTTGAAAACCAACAATGCGAAAATCTTTTAAGAATGACAATGTTATCTCTTTCACTGAATAAAACATAAGTAACAGTGAGTCACTAATCTCTCACAAAATATTCAAGATTTCTTATTGTTTATCTCTTTTCAGTTTCTTTGTTTCTTGAACTTTTCATTTCCTATTGATCTGTGCGATTATCCTGACATAATCTCTGACAATCAGATAGAAAACAACGCTTGCCTTTACTCGTCTAAATTTAGCTCACATTTGCAAGTACTTGCTGTTTCAGGGGAGAGCATTAGGTTTTTGGAAGGAATTAGCTTTTGCTCACTGAATGAGATAATACCCCGGATAACCGTTATTTTCAATTCATTCTTTTGTTTTTCTATTTGACCTCTTATTTCGACTTATCCTTAACATATTTTAGCCTTTCAAATTAAATGCCATAGCATACCGCCTACGCCTGTTTATTCGCAGCTAATGCATTTATCCATCTACAGATATGTGGTATTACTCAGGATTGTCAAATGGGGGCAGGGAGGGGGGCAAATGCCTTATTTTGGTATTGATATTTTGGCCTGTTTAGGGGTATAAATGAACCTACTAACAACAAACGATATCAATCTGAATGACGTCTAAAATACATTAGAATTGCATTACAAAAAATTAGCAAAGAGATTCATATTATTCCTAGATTCACTTACTTTTCACCCCTTCTGCAGAGTATGACAACTCTTTCCCTATCTGGGAGCAATGTATCCTAGATAAATACCTCTTTCTGGGAGCAAGATTGCAAAATCATATTCTACAAGAGACAAAACAACTCAAAATCATTATCAGTAGCTCAGATGGGAGCAAATTGCTGAAATTGTATACCCCATGGGGTAACTCCGAATCTTCGTTGCCCCTTACCAGTTTATTACGCTGGTACATAAGTCATACCTATAACCCCATCTTTTATATTATCAATTTATTGTTATAGGTATGCACCTGAATCGATAAACTACGGAACCTTTTCTCACAAGAGTGACGTATGGAGCTATGGAGTAACATTATGGGAGATGTACACATTCGGTGAGCTTCCCTATGGCGAGATGGCTGGGGCACAGGTAGGCCAACCTTTTATTAAAGATTAGGGATCTATAAAGTAATAGTAATTGAAGGGACTTTTGTAAATGGGGCAGCTTTGGTAATAGGGGATCTGGTTGGCTCTTTCGTTCTTAAGAATTCACGTGCTTTCATACGTGTTTTTTGACCAACTACCATTTCTGCAAAGAAAATATTTGCAGTCTAGTCCTTTAGTCGGTTGATACCTTTAATATGATTTGCAGACTCTGTTTACACTGAATTGCACCCAAAATTATCCAGATAGAAAAGTATACGGATAGGCTTTGAGTTTACTCAGAACCTGCTGGATCCGTATACTTTTGAGTCTTCTATTCGCATACTTTCGGGATCGCTTGCCAAAGCGATCCAGCCCGATCGTGGTTCCAATGGAGGTCCCGTGTAAACGTCCTGATTCAAATTCTGTAGGATCAGATTCAAAAGTATACGGATAGGAAACGAGGCGAAAAAATAATCACAGCGAGACGAACATGATATATCAAAGCAAGTTTCGACAACTGGCTAAAGGAAAAAGACATTCTCCCATCTCAATCTGTTTATCTCAACCTTTACAAGATTTGCAGACACGATATTTTATGATGGCTCCCAGTGGAGTTGAATTAATTAAACGCGTAGTTAAGTCATTTACGTGTTAATTGAAACGATGATTAATACGACCCGATTTGTACTGAAATAATTGCAAACCTGTTATAGAAAACACCTTAAAAGTCGTTAGTATTTAAAGACGATTTCGTTATTATATGAGATTGCTTCGTTAACAAGGTCAAAATGATTTAGAGAATTTGAGATATGCTGATTTCAAGTGTTTGATGAAGAAGCTAGATAGATATTCAATTGATTCGATTACAAAATGCTTTAATTGGTTAATTTTCTTAGAACCTTCCGAATCAATGATTCCATGACTTTTCTTGCCAAAATTCTGGCTTGGCTCGTCTCAGTCTTGTTGTAGTCACGTGTCCTGGTTAATGCTAGATCATGGAAGGACACTCGGCATCACGCACGTGCACATTCTATTCAGTTTGTCCCATTTCTTGCAAATTCTTAAAAAAGTCTTTAAGATCTTGGTTGAACGTATTATGAATGTAAGTACTTTTCATCAGTGACTACTCGAGATGATTAACGGGAGGCATGATGTCATATCCTCATCTCCGCCATGATCTAGAATTAACCATGTATCCTGGAAACCAGGAAAATGGTAGTCATGGTCTAACTATGAATCCCTCGAAAGTCTCGTAAGCTTGCCAAATGCTGCAGGTCCTAATTGATCACTAACAGTGTCTTGGATTTCAATTGAACCTTTCTTTTTTTCAGGTTATTGCATTCCTCGAGAAAGGTAAGAGGTTAGAAAGACCGCCAGATTGCCCTGAGAGCGTTTACCACCTAATGCTGCAATGCTGGAACTCGGAACCGGTTAACCGGCCGTCATTCAGTGAACTGTACAGCATTTTCAGAAAAGACCCTGATTACCGCTCTGTGAAACCGCCAAGAACTACCAGAAAGTAATTGTTGGTTTAACATTCAGGTAATGTAGTTTGAGATTCATGTTGAATTTATCTTTAGACTCCAAGATCCAGAGTCAAGCTTGTGCTCGTATGAGTAATAATCGATTGCTGGGCAATAGATGAGTGGTGGTAGACACGCTTTACGAGTCATTGTAACCTTGTGCTCCCCTCGGTCGATCTTATTGCCGAAGTGACGTCAGCATATCAGAGAACGCAGGGAAACAAGGACTTGTGGAGCAAGTCTAGGTAACCTTAGGTGTCGTATTTCACAAAGAAAATTGAATTTAATTGAATTAGAAAAACCTAGACAAGATACAAATAGGCCCCCTGAAATAAAAAAGGCTGCACCTAAGTCATCTACATTGCGTAGATATCTTGAGATATTTGTGTCTGCCCAAAGACTTACGCAATTTATGAGGAAAATAACAATAAGTATTGACAAGTTTTCCTAATTAAATTTTGATTCTTCCAAACCTTGTTTATTGGAAAAGACGAAAACAAAAGCAGGCGCGTCATGGACTAACGATTGAAGCTTTTCCTGTAATATTTTGGTTGCAATAGCCGCGTTTAGTCTTCTTTATATTACGTAAGCTTCTTAGCTTTCCAAAAAGCCTTTAAAAAGTTAACTAGCTTATTCTGATATAACGCTATTTGAAATCACAATCTACGAGGTCAAATACGTTGGTCTGAATCGTTGCGCTATTACGTCTAAAAACTATATTGACCAAAAATTCTGAATCACTTGTGACGTTGTTGCAGCCTACCTACTGGGTTAAATCTCCACAACCAACTTCTGAAAAAGTTAGTAAGTTTGAATCTCAGTTTTGCCTTGCAGCAAAACAAATTTCAGTACTGACAAGTACCAGCAAGTATCAACAAGTACAATAAAGCACTGAAAAGTACCATAAAATACCGAGAGTAACCATAAAGTAGTTACAAATACCATAAAATACCAACAAGTACCATAAAGTACTGACAAGTACCATAAAGTACTGACAAGTACCATAAAGTATTGACAAGTATCACCAAGTACCAAAAACTACCAAAATAAAAACAAGTACCACACAGTATCATAAATTACCATAAAATACTGACAAGTGCCATAAAGTACTGAAAAGTATCAACAAGTACAATCAAATACTGAAAAGTAGCATAAAGTATTGAGAAGTACCCGAAAGCACCAATAAGTACCATTAAGTACTGTAAAGTACCATGAATTACCGAAAAGTACCAGTTAGTACCAGAAAGTATCAACAAGTACCATCAAGTACTGAAAAGTAGCATAAAATATTGAGAAGTACGCGAGAGCACCAATAAGTACCATTAAGTAGGCAAAAGTACCATCAATTACCGGAAAGTGCTAATGAGTACCAATAAGTACCAGAAAGTAACAACAACTACCATCAAGTACCAACAAGTACCATCAAGTACTGAAAAGTATTAACAAGTACCATCAAGTACTGGAAAGTACCATAAAGCACCAAATAAGTACCATAAAGTACTTAAAAGTACATACCATAAATTACTGAAAAGTACCATCATGTACCAGCGAGTATCATAAAGTACTAACAAGTACCATAAAGTACCAGAAAACACCACACAATTACCATAAAGTACTGAAAAGTACCACAAAGTACCAATGAGTACCAAGAATTACTGACAAGTTCCATTAAGTACCAAAAAGTACCATCAAGTACTGAAAAGTTCCAGAAATTACCACCAATTTTCTATTTTTATATTTTATCATGATTTATAGAAATTACTTCAAGGCAAAAGTTTTTGCTCTTTTCGACCTTCTTTCTTCCGTCAAATGTGATTTTCTCCAGTTAATTTTTTGTAAAAAACATCAAAGTGTCATCTATCATGCAGGACATTAAGAACTTGTAATTCATTCTCAGTTCCCTCGTGATTAACTTCATATTCGTTATTGATAACAAATTATCGAATCATTATATATATTTTGAATTGAACTTTTTATATTAGTCTTAGAAGTTTAAAAGTGAATGAATTTGTAAATTGATACTGCAATACACAATTGGTCATGCCTGTTTTGGAACTCTCAAGAAGCTGAACTTCCCTGTATGTGGCAGCTCCCTTTTAAGGAGAGCTAGGCCCTGTGATGTGGTCAAGTCTAGCTCAGCCACAATTCCAATGCAGTTCAATAAAACTTCATGAATGGATTAAAAGGGGAACCCTTCATTTCAGGCAAATGTTCAACAAAACCATGGATGCCAGGCTTTTTCCAGTTTTGTCTGAGTTTGAAGGAAAAATCTTTAGGTGACATTATGCATTTTCCCAGTCCATTGTAGCCTAATATACTCCGTCAACAGTCGAGAGTGGATTAAAACCTATTGGGAACCATTCATTAGGCAAATTTGGAACAAAAACTGAGGCTAACTATCAGGCTTTTTTCCATTTTTTGGCTATTTTAGAAGGAAACATTTTTTGGCGACTTTATGCATTTTCTAATGCTAGTATAGCCTGATAGCAGTCCCTGAAAAGTCCTGAGTGAATTGAAAGTCTATTGGATCCAATTTGTTTTGGGCCAATTCAGACCAAAAACCATGGGCTAACCATCAGGCTTTTTTCTAATTTTTGGCAAATTTTGGAGGAAAATATTTTGATGATTATATGCCTTATCAAATACTACTATACTATAGCCTGATATTCTTAGGCTTTTAACTTTCTAAACTTCCAACATTCTGCCATAGAACGTTGAGGTTTATCGTAATTGTTCTCTTTCTCTTCAAACCTTCTTCTGTTACTCAGTTACAATCTTACACACCGCACCCGAATTAGCCAAAGATAAGAATTCTCTCCATTATCAGGAACGCTATTTTTTTAAATAAAGGTTGAGGGGGGATCAGATTGTATCCGTACCAGTGGGGAATTCTAGAGTAGTAGGGGAGCAACAATTAGCAAGTATTCGGGTAAGGTCAGAATAATGTTTCTAAAATTTTCAACTAACTTACCTAACTACACAATCTCTCTAGGTTTGATTTTAACAGGTGGTTTTTTATAGGTAGGCAACGAATTTTCCACTCACTTGAAGATGACAGAACGTTCTGACCAAAATTTCAGCCTTTGTTTCTTATAAATTATGTTCTTATAAAAAAGTGTATTATATACAGTAACGTAGTTGTAATGATGATAATCAAAATAATGATAAACACAAGAACGCACTACTTTTACAAGCTTGGCAGCAAAAACAAAATAAGAATTATACTGAAATATGAGAAAGAAAGAAAGAAAGAAGAAACATATTTACAATAACAAGAAAAAGTTTAAATCAGGAATTTTGAATATCAGAGTCCTGACCGTGTTGTGAAAAATACTTAAATATATCAGGGCCCCTAAAAGCCAACTGTCACCCCTTTAGAGTTCTGCTGGATCTGCCACTGCAATCCACTTAATATACAGATGCAGCAGAAGATAAATCTTCATGGTTATGCAACCTTATTTTCTTATTAATATAAAGTAGGGTTCTAGATTCCTAATAAAAAAGTGCGTCTAGAAATATGCATAAACAGGCATGTTTTAGAAAAGTTGGAATTTACCCCCTGGTGTGTATGAAATGGTAGGCTAACTGTTCACAATTTACATCCTTGTTCAAACTAATTTAAGTCAAGATTTGTCTCGCAGCTTTAATTTCAAATTACGAAAAAATATCGTCGAACAGAAGACATGAGAAGTAAAAGGCCACTTTTGAAATCTGCGATCGAAGCTATGTAAACAAAGAAGTACAAAGGATTTGTTTACGCGCCAGAAGTTTTATTGAGAATGGATTACGATGTTTTATTATGAGATGAAAGAAATGAGCTCTGAATCTCGTTCATTGGAAAGCTGTTGAAAGATGGTGGCAGATTCTGAAAACCCAGTTTTGTTAGATGGGAAAAATAGTCAGGAGAGATCGGGCAGACGAAGAAGGATAATGAGTTTTAAACTGAGTTTTAGAAAGAAGAAAAAAGGTCGTTTCGAGTTGGTCGACGATTCGAATTCCCACGGCTCTAGTCTGGAAATCAAGAAAAAAGTCAAAGTTGTACAAGTTGAAGAGAAAAATGCACAAAGCTTGGAAAACTGTCGGAGAGTTAGTTTACCGAATTCTTCAAAGGAGGAAAGGCCTAAAGGATTTATTAACAAATTGTTTTCTTTCAAGAAAAGTAAACGGAAGAGTTGTGGGAATGTCGACTTTAATCCCGGCGTGAGAACGAAATCTCAGGACTTACAACATGTTGATCCAATTATTATTGACAAACGTCAAAATGGAATGGTTTCTTTGCAAAATGACGGTGTATTGGCTTCAGCTGGGCTGGGTGCTTCAAATTGTGTTAAACAAACTGCAGAAACCCAGAAATCACATAGGGGTGAACAGAACCCTGTATTTTCCCTCTCTAGCCCTAATTTAGCGTTTGTGGAGTGTGCCTCCGCGGAGAGCTTCATGGAGGGCGAGATAGAGAATCGAAAACATGGCTCACTTCGGCGTTCAAGGGCCTCACTCGTCTTTCCTGTCTCTGAAATTGGAAGCAACGTTTTTGGGAATTTGCAACATACAGTTTCAGAACGGAACATCCCCTGTCGCCACACTGCAAACAGAGTTCGCCATTCCCAATCTTGTTTACCTTTGAACGATTCATCGGTCTTCGGGACAAACCACAGTTTTAATAACGGGAATGACGAAATCTCATTTGCCAGAAATAAAGATGTTATAAACAATAATTCTCTACACCGAACTCCTGATGGTAGGTCTCCTTATCCGGGCAAGCGTTTATGCCACGAGGCTTTCTCTCTGCCAGGGATTTTTGAGGACGACCCGAGAAAAAGTTTGCACGCAGATGAATCTCAAATTTTAATAAAAGATATAGAGTTGGCAAATATTGACTCGAAAGAGAATCTGAATGATAGTAGAGTTCAGTGGAAATCTCTGAATAAACTTCCTGATCGCTCAGACACAAACAACTATGTATTTGATGGATCTGAGAGTATTTCTTCAAGTGCAAAAATACGTAATAATAAACAAAACAACACTAAAATGTATGGAAGATACACAAGCTGCCCTGGAATTTTCGAAAACAGTGACGATGTCTTTCTACCTAACGAGAACCCTGCCCCATCTCAGGGGTACACTGTGGAGATGAGAAAACTGCCCCAAAAGCCTTACTCCCCACACATGAGACCTGCAAGACCCTACTCTATGCACGAGGGAACCATCTCAGCACAGAGTTTCAAAACGTATGAAAGTGATAAAGTTGTGTCGTTTGGAGACTATGAAATGACTGAGGATCAATGCTCTCCCCCAGAAGATGTGCTGACTCTTCCTTCAAGGGTAAGATTTTGCACAAAATTTGATTTGCTTGTATGGCTTTTGGGGGCTGTTACCCAGTGCCCCTAGGTAGCCGCCTACCCTCAGAAATGCCCAGCAACAATGTTTAAACTACCAGTGCCCTTTAGAGGATCACTTTAAGAGTTCTTCAGAAGGGCCTTTTCCCCTAACGTGATCTCTTGTATTTCTTACTCAGTATCCCTTGCCTTGGGTAGATAATATAGCAAATGTATTGCAACACCTTTTCTTCTGGTTAGTGAGTCAATCATCAAATAACCAAAGGATCAACCTCTGAAACATGACTCTCAACCACATTGTGTTATCCCATCCCCTATTTGTTTAGAATTCCCCAAAGCTGACAGAAATTCTGCAGACCTGAAGTATTGTGCAGAACAAATTGATTCTCTTTGAGTTCTTGCAGGTATTAATTGCATGGGTTGCCCAATACCCAGCACCCTGTGTTCCAATCTCAATTTTCTTTCAAAGGGTCTGGTAAAAAGGGTCTATGCCCAGCTGTTCTTGTGAGAAATGTTTGATATCAGAGCATACACTATTTTTTTTATAAGCAACTGCTTTATAGCAAGGCAGTACTCAACAAATCAAAAAAATTAAGCAATTCTAGTATTGAATAGAGGAATGCTAAGCAATTGAAAATTCTAGTTCTGATTCAATTGGCAATGGAAATCGTGCAGCAGCTATAGAGAAGTAGGTTATACATAGAGGATATTAGTCCCCAGACGCACTTTTGTATGCAAGAAACCATCCATATTTGTTGTACAACAACTTTTGAGATAGTATTCTAACAGACGAATTTTTAATTAAAAAAAGCTAAGCAATTGCTAAAAAATTTTGAGTACTCAAATTTGCCCTCCAGCTTAAGCAATTTTTAGTACTGAGCTCAAGCTGAAATTGCTTATAAAAATGCATGTAATGGAAATAGCTCTCAAATCGAAATATCTTTCCTTATAAAGATTGATGCTTAGGAAATATACGATTTTCCCTGTCAAAAAGCATAGTAACATTGAACAGAATACCTGTTTCTAAATGATATTTGATGATGTTTCTAATGTATTAACCCTTAACCCCCCTTATCAGGATTTTTTGAATATTTCAAAACCTCGTTTTGATAAAAATATCCCTGTTCGAGGCTTATCAGCTCAAAATACGAAAAACGATTGCAAAACCTCTTAATAATGCATCTTTATTTCAAAAACAAAGCAAAACGGAGTTGTTGTTTTTACACATAATGCATTATTTAGTTGTGGTCTGCTGACTCGCCCTTCCTAAGGATGAATTTTAATCCCTAAAATCCTTTATATTCGTTTTCAAACCGTTATTCGATGTTTTCCAGCCATTTCATGTTCTAAACATCCCATTTGGTTAGTTCATTTCCTTTTTCTCTCGCTGTTTTGGTTGGTGGCAACCCGTTTTTCAAATCTTTTTAGCATTTTTAGTGATGTTAGTTGTTAGTGGTGAGGCTAAGGCTTTAATGCATTGGCAAATAGAGGTGACTGCCTGGGGTTTGTACAGCTTTTGCTGGGTCTTTTGAACTGTTGATGGCTATTCTGCCTTCTGTAAGATTAATTATAGTCAAGAGCAATAAAAATACAGTATCTCAGTTACCTCTTCAGAACCTAGTTTCCAGTCTTCAGTTTCCAGGCTTACGTTTCCACTCTCCGGTTTTCAGTCTCCAGTATCCAGTCTTAAGTTTCCAGTCTCCGTTCTCCAGTCTTCAGCTTCCAGTCTTAAGAGTTTCCAATCTCTGGTCTCCAATCTTCAGTCTCAAGTTTTCAGCCTCCGGTTTCCAGTCTCAGGTTTTCAGTCTTCAGTTTCCAGTCTTTAGTTTCCAGTCTCCAATTTCCAGTTTCCAGTCTTAATGTTCCAGTTTTAAGTTTTCAGTATTAAGTTTTCAGTCCTCAGTTTCCATTCTCAAGTTTTCAGTCTTCTGTTTCCTGTCTCTAGTCTCCAGTCTCAAGTTTCCAGTCTTAAATTTTCAGTATTAAGTTTTCAGTCTCAAGTGTCCAGTCTTAAGTTTTCAGTTTTCAGTATTAAGTTTTCAGTCTTCAATTTTCCAGTCTTAAGTTTCCAGTCTTAAGTTTTCAGTGTTAAGTTTTCAGTCTCAAGTTTCCAGTCTTAAATTTTCAGTATTAAGTTTCCAGTCTTAAGTTTTCAGTATTAAGTTTTCAGTCTCAAGTTTCCAGTCTTCAGTTTCCAGTCTGGAATAACTCACATGGGATGGGATTTCATACGTTCAAACCTTTTTCATATCAACATGAAACTAAGGAAAAATAGGTTTTTGGGTTAAGAAACTCACCATTGGTACTCAAACTTTACGTACGTACCTCAATTGGTTTGAAAGCTAAGAAATTCTTCTCTGCTTCCAAGATTCAGCATAGTTTCTTATAAAAAGGGAGGTGCGTGAAGGCGTACCCAGGTTGTAATGTGGAGTTATAGCGACTGTGCTATTTGAGATCAACATAAAGAAATTTCACCAACTCAAAGCCCATCCTTACTGACTGTGGAGGGCAACAACAACCACTTTGAGGTACTACCTAAAGTGCTTATGATTTCCCTCCACAATACTGAATATCCTCCACTCACTGTACAGATGGTATCCCCTACAGTACTGAACATCCTCCACAGTACGGATGGTATCCCCTACAATATTGATGGTATCCCCAGTATACTGAACAGTCTCCGTTGTACTTCATATATGTTTTCATATTATTTTCGCATTTCATATATTTTGATAATAAGCAACTTGCTGCACTTTACAGGAGCATCGTTACTGATACTACCACTAAAAGGATAATTCAAAAACTATTAACGAAAAATTAAAACTGATTATTAGATAATTAAAATTACAAGTACTGCACATACTTCCCCCAGGGCGGTGATTTAGGGGCTAGTACTCCCTCTAGTAGAGTGTCCTCCAAACACAATGGACAGATGCTCCCTCTTCTCGACCGCAGAAAATCCAGATAATATTCTCGACTCCCCTCATGAATATTTCAGAGGCCCCCTGCTCTGTCTGTTTTGCTTTCTATTGGTGTTTTCAGCAAGCAGCTGCTCCTGACGGGCGGCTTGATCAATGTTTATCTTCCCATGAATAATTTCACGATTCTCTCTCTCCACTTCAAATATCAGATTATTCCTTCTTAACGTTTTGATTCTTCGTGCCTTCTTCCTGGCAGAAACATGGAGGAAATGGTAAGGTTGACTTTCAAGAGTTTCGCATTTTTCAAGATTTTCACGCTCGTTTAGTTGTAAATATGGTGAGGGGTTGGTAGCAATTCTGTCGATGTTCAGCTGCCATATCCGACACAAGAATTTTTGCGATTGTGAAATCATTGAAATGAATTTACTGTTGCTTGCTAAATATCCTACACTCAATATCTTCAAAAAGAATCAATAAAAAACTATTGTTGCTTACTAAATAACCTACACTAACAGAAGGCTCTGAAAGGGGGGGTACCCAATGCCTAGTACTGAAATGATCGAAACTCCCTATCCCAATGATGAAGAAAGAGAAATTCTCAATATTGACGTGTCTAAAAATCATGATCCATATTTACTTTTTCATTCCCACCCAAATCCAGATACCGAGAGGTCCAATGCTATTTTCCCAGTTGATAAAAAGGCAAACCCCAGTTCCCAATTTACCCCTTCATGACCCCTCTATATATATCAAATAAAAAGAATCAATTAAAAACTATCTAATGTTGCTTACTAAAAAAACTTTCAATAGACTTCTTTTTCAACAAGCAATAACAAATCAAACAAGCCAATAAGTAGCAACTTCAAAGGCTTTAAGAATCAAGAATTTTTGAGCAACTCAAGCCTGAACCAGATTGCAGTTGCATATTGGAAAAAGTGTGGAGGGAAAATGCTTTACAAAGACTGCGACAAGAAGTGTGCACAGTTTACGTTGGGCATCTAGGCATCTAGTTGAGTATTTGGGCATTCCTTAGAAAATGGTTAATGGTTAAATTTTCAGTACTGTGGGGGATACCATCATTACTGTTGAGGATAGTCAGTACTTTGGAGGATTTTCAGTACTGTTGGTGGTATATTATCAATACTGTTGAGAATAGTCAGTACTTTGGAGAATTTTCAGTACTCCAGGTTAATGTTCAGGATATTCAATACTTTGGAGGGATACCATCCGTACTGTTAAGGATATTCAATACTACTGGTGGTATCCCCGACAGTATATAACATCCCCTTAAGTTAAAAATTCTCCACAGCACTACACAGACATTCCCCGGTTTGGTAAGGTAAGATAAATGACATTTTGGAAAATGAATGTAAAACATGGTTTCACTTTTAGGACCTTCCACTTGCATTTGCTGAAGCATTATGGGACCACTCGGGCGTTTTGAAAACAGAACTGACGTTTCGAGCTGGGGAGATGATTGCTGTGTATTTCATGAACAACCAGCATTGGTGGTGGGGTACAAAAGATGACATTAAGGGGTGGTTCCCCTCGTCTCATGTCAGGGTGAGTGTAGATTTCTTTGATCAATGTAACTGGGGGATTACGATTTATGTGGGGGGGGGAGGGGCAAGAATTCTTCATTTTTCTTTTTTGTCTTATATATATTGGGGATCTAATCAGTACTATATTTGTATATGTCTAATCAGTACTGTGCAAGGGATCTAACCATGGTTTAGCCTTCAACCTGTTAAGTTTACTTATCATTTTTCCCCACCAAAAGTGGCCAAGCTGAGATGATCTTCTTTGAAATGTATACAGATGAAAATGATGGCTAGAGATCCAACTGCTCATAGATTTCAATTTTTTCTACCTGGCTTCATAACATTTGATGGGAGTGCATTGGTAGTGCGTTGATCTCCATCATTGTGATACCTTATTAGTTTTACTGATTAATATGTAGATGTAGAAGCCTTGCGTACCAGACAATTTCATGAAATAAAATAAGAACATAATTCCGAGGAACATCTTTCCGTTTTTGATATTTGAAAATCGAGAAAGAGCAAAAAATAGGCGGTGTTAGACTGAATATTTCGACAATTTATTATGTAATTCTCAGACCTCTCCAGATTTTCTGGGAAATGTCCATAACAAAATGTCCCTATGGTGCTAAGTGTAATGACTAGAGATGGAATGAAAAAGAGGATTTTGATCCCACTTTTCAAAAGACGACAATAAAACGGTTATTCGAGAGGGTTCAGAGATGTGCCTTCTCAAAATCTCCTGGGAAACGCCCATAACTAACCCACTTTTGGAGGTTTACTGTCATCCATTTATCCCCTTTAGTCTAGCTCAGGTACAAGGATGATAGCTCTTGAGGTTTTGCACAGTTAACATCTGCATGAGATAACGATTCATCGCATTGACTGAACGACTGAACAGAACGTCTGTTACCTGCAAAGTGATGTGCAAATATGTAAACACCTTTGTTGCAGTTTCTCGTTTTCCATTTAACTTTTTGACTTTCTGATTGATTGTTTGTCTGAATTTTCGATTTGCAAAGAATTTCATTCCACCTAGCATTTAAGTTTGTTTCAATGTAGAATTCCATCACACCTGTCCTCAACTAACTGAACTAAATGCTTCAAGGAGAATTTCGGATTATGTGATTTTTGAAATAAATGTAAAAAGTGTTTCCTCTGGAAAATAGGAAACCTACAATCCTTGCCAAAACCTCTTGAGACAAACCAAAAAATAGGCTAAATATGTAATACTCTTTCTAAGAAAATAGAGGAAAATGCTCTCCCTCCTTGCCCCCTGTACAATGTTGGTTAAATATGTTGCCAGAGCATTAGGGAACAAAAATCTATATGAGTAGTCTAAAAAACATTGAAATGGGGGTGAGGGGGAGGACTGTAAGTCAATAAGTTGTGTTATAAAGATTTGTCTCAACAGTTTTGGCGAGGATTGTAGCGAAACGTAATTAACTTCAAACAAGTTTTGATCTTTCACAATGAACTCTTCTAATCCATTTTTCATTTTCTATGTGATTGGATTAAATTTTTGACTGTCTGACCGACCAAATACTGATCTAGAATGAAAGTTTGGGTAGGAACATTCGGAATAAGATACGGGGGTCATTTAAGTTATATACCCCAATTGCAAAATTGACTTAAGTTCGCCAACTGAATAATAGTAGAGTTATGATCGAATAATAGCCAATAATCTAAGGTGCAGTGATGGCCGATTCGTGCAGCAATTATTCGAAATGGTGCAATGTTAAATTAGAATTTGTGCTGGGTGAATGTCTCATCAAGGAAAAAAACCCTGACAAAACAGGAAACACAACATGATTCAAATTTCTAAGCATTGATACTATTTCAGCTTCTTTTCTCTGCCATACCCAGTGTCTTCAGTTTGAGTTCAAGGATCACTCTGAACGAAATTTTTGAAACCTGTTTCCTACTCTCCATACAGTATGAAATTCCCTACCAGGGCAGCCACTAACTCTGTAATTTGTGCATCGATGGATATACCTTAAATCATTGCCTGTACAATAGGTTACTACAGAGATCGATAGTATGGTTATGTTCGGTAATTGCAAATAGGACTCAAGGTCTTTAGTCCGTGTACTGAGTTATAGTAGAGTTCCAATTACAATAGATCTCTACAGAGATCTAATATGGGTATGGGTATGGGTACTTGCACGATCCTGCAGAAAGGGATTCAAGTGTGATGAACCCCTTCCAAATCAATGAATCATAGTTGACAAAGTATACAAATTTATGAATTTTTTTGCTTTTGAATGAAATCAATTAGAAACTATTTTGTAACTTGTAACTTCTCTATTCCAGCTCCTTGTAGACCAGCAGCTTGAGGATTCGAATAAAGACGGAGAAACCAGAGTTTCTCGAGGTGGACGCACCATGCCACTACCCAGACGAAACACTCTCTCTCTGCTGGGCCTGCAAGATAATCTACGTACAGAGCAAGACGTCAGATCGAGATGTGTTCTCGAATTGGTCACTTCTGAGAAGGACTACGTCAAAACGCTGAGAGACGTCACAGAGGTGAGGAAACAAGACAAAATGTTGAATTCATTGAAAACTTGTTTGGAGACGGTTGAGATAAAGCTTATCGTCTAATACTCTACAAGTTAAATGTGGGAAGACTTGTTATTGCAACTTAACGCTTCTAATATAATCAAATATAATAAACGAAGAAGGTCCACAATACTAGGGTGTTTGCCAGATCCTCTTCGAATACTTTCGGCGAAGTAGGTAAAATAAAACAAGACATGAACAACGCAAGACGACAGAAAAAGAAAAAGCGTAGATAGATTAAATATTATATATAAGATGTTGTCAATATTTCGCCCTATCACTCAGGGTTTCTTCAGGATGGAAGGTATCATTCAGTCCTGTATGCCAGTGCGAATTATTGACAACATTTCATATATGATATTTAATCTATCTGCGTTTCCTCTTTCTATGTCGTCTTGCGGTGTTCCTGTCTCGTTTCAACGCTTCTAATGCCCATTCCCAGAGACAAAGCCAGAGGGGCTTTTGAGAAACCTCTATTTAAATTGTATGTTTTTATCAATTTCTTTCTATCATCTCCACGTGAATGCTCAAAGTACTCAATTGCTGCCCCCTTTCAAAGCTCCCTTTTAGAGCTCCTTGCTCGTGCACACACCTTTGTTCTTCCCTGAGGATATTGTGATCCTCAAAAAGTATTTGCATATTTTTCAGGGGTATTTAAAGCAAGCACGAAAGAAACCAGACATGTTCAAGCAAGAAGACATAAACATCGTGTTTTGCAACATCGAGCAAATTTATAAATTTCACAGGAAATTTTATCAAGACATCCTGAAAAAGATTGACAGGAAGGAGATGTATAAAAGTCAGGTGGCTGACCTCTTCGTCTTTAACGTAAGTTATCTTCTTTTGGTTTTTCTATCACTCACCAGCCAATGGCGGTTTTAGGAACTGTAAGGCCCCCGAAACCGCCACTGCTCCCGGCGGCTATTTGATAGGATTGAAAAGTACTTACGTTCCAACACATGTCGAAAAACTGCTTTACAGCTGGTATGACCGTATCATGCTTGTAGAACTTTAAAAACTAAAAAAAATTGATGGTCTCTCACCACTGCACTGATTATTTCCCTCCACAGAACTGATGCTAGCCCTAACATAACTTATGGTATCCCTTACAGAACTGAGGGTATCTCCCACAGAGCTCATGGTTTCCCCCAAAGAACTGATGGTATTTTTCTGTAGAACTGATGGTATCCCTCCATATTACTGAACACCGTCTAAAAGAGATGCCCCCATGGTGTTATTGCTGTATAAAATGTAGAGGCTTTAACTTTTGTATCTGCTAACTGTGGTTTTTGAATGGCTTTTCTGACGTTGTGTTTTCATTGCAGAGTGCTGAATTTGAGATTTACTCACAATATTGCAACAACCACCCAACCGCATGTGCTAGATTGCTGGAATTGCAGAAGGAAAAGAGATATCGATTATTCTTTGAGGTGAAAAATACTTAACCGTTTTCCTCGTTTTTGGCTCGAAGGCCGTGACAGAGGTCTATGCTAGATTGTTGGAAATGTGTCTGTAGTAGTCTGTTGTTGTCCTAACTCAGTCAGATCACATGGTTTGCTTACCTTCTTATTGTGAATCTGTGATTGATAGGGGAAGCAAAGAGTTTGTAGGGGAAAGAGCTACTTCTCCTTGTTGTAAATTTTAGGCCACAGTTGTGGGAACATCCCTATGACTGGGAGACAAATAGTTTGCAGGAGAAAGATTGTAAACAATCGTTTTAGGCGATTGAAGGTACCTCCTAATATTTCGAAAATGTATAAAAATTTACTGTTTGTAATAATTTAAAATTCCAATGTATTTAGATTGAAAAGAAAATTAAAAGAAATCATTTCATTTCAAAAGTTGAGTGCAGGCTTTGATTAACTGCCGTGAGTCACCTACTGGTTCCTTTTATTTCATTGGGTCTCAGCTCTTTCCGAGTGTGATATTATCATTTCAACGTATTTGGCTTGGTAGTCATTTTTTTCTCTGTAGAAAAGCTTTGTTTTTTAACTTTCTTTCATATTTTTTGTTTTAGTCTTGTCGTCTGTTGCAGCAAATGATTTCCTTGTCGATTGATGCATTTTTGCTGACCCCTGTCCAGAAAATCTGCAAATACCCTTTGCAGCTAAACGTGAGTTACAATTCCTTTTCGTTTTCCTTTTCAATGTTGAATTATTGTCCTTCAAATTCAAACTTGATATGTACTGCTAGATTTTAATTACATCAAATAGAGTGCTGATAACCCACTGATTAAGCAGAGTGCTTCCTGGAATCATGTACTTGAGAAGAAGCAGGATTTTGAAAATCAATTCAGATCATCCTGCTTCTTCTCAAGTTTACTGCTACAAACCTATCCAATGGTGGGACTGCGGCAGTTTTCCTGGTCTGGGAGAATGGTTGCCCCGACAGGTCCTATGTAGTTGTTAAAGAACTCTGATATCGTCTTTACATTTGGTGAGTGGTGGGGCAATTTGAATCATTGATATTGGTTGGAGCTCTGTGTAAATGAAAGTCTATGTTTCTCGAGGCCTCGATGGTGCAGTTGATTAGTGTACTAGGGTACGAATCTAGAGGTCGTGGGTTCCAGTTCTACTCATGTCATTTTTATTCTTACAAACTAAATCGATTGAGAGTCGTAGGCCTTAAGTGTAAATCTAATGACTTTGTTTTGACCCAACCCATAGGTGAAAGTTTAAAGAAAGATTTTTTTTTTCATAGGAACTACTTAAACATACTCCGGCAGATCATGCAGACCATGAGCCTTTGCAAGCAGCTGTACAAGTAATGAGAGATGTTGCTTCCTCCATCAACGAAAGAAAACGAAAATTCGAGAATCTGAACAGTTTGGCAGAGTGGCAGGTCAACGTGCAAGCCTGGCAGGTCATTATCAAATCCATTTTTTTTCCATTGCCACCACTAGCCCTTCGAGGAGCTTAAGGAAACTTCTTTGATAGAGTAGCCATGCTAATTTGTTTAAGGGTAACGATTATAACGGTAACTCAAAGCATCCCTTCTCATAATGATACAGAATAAATCTTTTTATTCAATTCTCATCGTCAATCCCATAAAAATGTATATAAAATAGATATGTGAAAGAACTCTTTGAAATCATGCGTATTTACTTAAATTCTACTGAAACTATGATGCAAAAAAGGGAAAAATTTAAAAACAGAGTATTGGGGTAAGCCATTTTACTTGTTTTAGGGTGACGATTTTTACGGTAACTCAAAGTATCCCTTCTTAAAATGATACAAAATATCGGAGTAAGTCATGTTTTTGTGTTTTAGGGTGACGATGTGCTGGAAGAAAGCTCAGAATTGATCAAGAGTGGGTTGATTGAGAGATTGAATGGGTTGAAGCTGGAAGAAATTCATCTCTCATTGTTCGATCATCAGTTGATTATTTGTAAAAAGGTTTGTGCCTGTTATTCAGTTGATACTTGATGACAGATAAACTTATTATGTCCTGTTTTGAAAAGGCCCTTTGAATAGGTAGACTAATGAAAGCAGTGCATTGATAGTTAATGGCAAATATGCTTACTATCTTCGTAAGGTATTGGTTTCATGTGCAAAGCACAAAGGTCCCACTGAATAGGTTGACTAATCGAGGCAGTGCATTGATAGTTGATTGGCAAATGCGTCCTCTATCTTCTTGGCATATACACAAAGTACAACGGGCCTACTGAATAGGTAGTCTAGTAGTGCGTTGAGAGTTGATAGTTGATTGTCAAATACTATAATAATTTTGGTGAAATAGGCTAGTTTGTCTAATCGAGCGATAGAAGCTAATTGATATAACACATTTGGCCAGGCCTTTTAAACCAAATCCCTTTTTAAAGCAACTACAATAAGCACAGAACCGCAACAAATGACTAAACAAAGTGAGACTTTTTTGTTTTCTCAATTCCTTCCTCCGGGGGTTACTCGTATATCATAAGGATGGGGCTCGAATACTACTTGATAATCCTGTTAAATTCCTTCTGTTTTCGATCAGGATTCGTACAAGAAAAACAGCAGATTTACGTATTTGGAGCGAGTGAACCTCAATCATGCATCAGTCGAGTCATATGAAGAAGTTTCAGGTAAGATTTGCTTCAGTTAGACTTACTGCGCGATTCCTTGTCTCCCTGTGCCCTCTCCAATCAATCTTATCGCTGGAGCTACGTTAGCATGCCAGACGACGCAGGGAAACAACGACTCTTGGAGCAAGTCTGTGCTTCTTGCTTCGGTTATAAAATTTAATCCATCATAATCATCACCATCATCGAATGTAGTCAAGAGCCAGACTGATTATATGAGGGGTAGTTACCAAACTACCAGTATGAGCAGTCTCAGTTCAGTGCTAGCCTCAATTTCGTCATTAGCGATTACTTTGACTCACGCAATAAGGCTAGTCAAGAGCATGGAGTCAACAATACTAGGCCAAACTTACCGATTTTTACTGTCATACCTACATCAAGGGGGGTAGATGGTATTGAATTGGTAAGAAGATGTGCCACTCATGTTGGTAATGTTTTCGTTGAGAAATCTCTAAACATGGGTAGGTTTTTCTGTCAAATCCCTACCAAGGACAAGTTGTTTGATGTCAGTTGAATTCAAACCTAATACTTGTGGTTCCTATTTCCTGGTGACGGTTGAAAACCTCTTTCGTATGTATAAATATATTTGCCACTATAAATTATTCACAAATATTAATATATGAAATGAAATTGCTTAAGAATATTCCATACATTGGTTGATATCAAAACCTTTTCAACAAAAATATGAAGTAAAACAACACCCTTAACCATGGTGGCAGGGGTGCATTAAAAAGGCCCAAAGAACCTTATTTCCTGATGGTCTTCTCAGAGATGTAATGACATACGACACACTACCAATGACATACGACTAAAGGCTCCCAGGCCATTACCATTGTTCACTATGTGACTTTCTTTTACAGGTCAGAATACGCAATATTTTCTTAAAGTCGTTGATGATTTAGAAAACGTCGTGCATTTGTTGATAACACGAACCGTTGAGGAAAGAGATAAATGGTTAAAGGCTTTAATGACAGAAAGACAAGTTGTGAAAAATGACAAGAAAATAGGTAAGTCATGATTTTATATACATTCTCTGAGAATGAAATTCGCAAAACCGTAAAAAAATTGGTACTTATTTGTTACTTTCAAAGATATTTTCAAAAAAGATTAAAACCCTAAAGTGAATTTAGTTTCCATCAATATCTTCAGATTTGATTACTTTACAAAGGTGAAGAATTTCAGGACTTAATTTATGCTTTCTTTGCTGAAATCGTGTCATAATATATTCATGTCTTACATCAAACTTGCCACCATTTTGAATCTCTTCAGTTAGCTACAAAAGTTGAATCATATTCCTAAAAACCCTACTCTTTGCCATCTGGGAACTTTTACTACTTTTTGCAGCCCTTAACTTATCTGTCACAATCATTACTTTATTTCAAACGTTAGACTTTTATCCGTTATCCCGCGAAATATCAATGAAATCTACATTTTCTCATCTGTATTTTCAGGACATGCGATTCCGAAACCTATTCGATTGGCTGCCATGGAATCAGCAAAAAACAAGAAATTATCAGGTATTGCAAATATTCAGAGTTGCGAATTTGTTGTATAGAATCGTTGAAATAAACAGATATGGAACAATGTCGTAAAGGTCCAACTGATTTAAACCGTTAAAAGGTGTTGAGATATCGTTGTGAATCGTTGCACATCGTTACAAATCGTTGCAGCATCCCCTGAAAACGTCATAAATTTTGACCATACTGAGATATCATATTCACCTGGTTGAGGTTCGGGAAAGAAGTTTGACGAAAATCCAGTGGTTATTCTAAGGAAAATTTACAACTCCACAAATATAAGTTTGAGAGTAGAGATTTGAGGTTCAGCGTAAAAGAAAATACATATGGGGTTCTGTGCCCATTATTTCGACCGGAAAATTTTGAAATATAATCGTCCTAAACTGGCTAAGAATGTGATTTCTGTAATAGATAGATTTCATTACATTCCATTAAAGGTTGAAAAAATCTAGTTAGATTCATTTCGTCAAGAAAAAGATATTATGTTTTTAATTTAAAGTGGGGCTTTATCATCAAAGATACGGACACATGCCTCGCTTTTTTAGATTTCTAACACCTTTTGGAAATTGCAAATCTAGCGTTTAACGTAAGCATCTTGATAATCAAAGAGCGAAAGAATCTTTTCAAATCCACAAATTTCAATTTACAGATCCACAATACTTTTTACAACTCCAGGAAACACCATCAAATCCACCTTAGAATAACCACTGCGAAAATCAACATAGTGAAGATTGGAGCTATTATTGGTTTATGCACAAAGTACAAAGGGCCCACTGCATAGCTAGACTAGTCGAAGAAGTAAATTGATAGTTGATTGGCATACGCTTAATATCTTCATAAGGTATTGGTTTATGCACAAAATACAAAGGGCCCACTGAATAGGTAGAATTGTTGTAGTAGTACATTGATAGTTGATAGTTGATTGGCAAATACTATCATAATCTTGGTAAAGTAGGCTAGGTAGTCTCATTGAGCGATTGATGACAATCAACATAGTGGAGATTGATGACAATCAACACAGTCAAGTTTGTCATGAGCTGGTGACGATGTAGAATTCTCGCCTCATTGTGAAACTTTCAAATTCTTTTTCAGAATCCAAAAAAGAGCACAGACGAAGAAAATCGTTGACTGATCCATTCCAAGGACTTGAGACGGGGGCCAACGTCATCCGGCGTAGTTTCCGCTTGAGACGAACCCAGTCGTTAAGGGATAAAAAGAACCCCAAAGGTCAGTAGGTCAGAAATTTCAATCAATTAGAAAAATGAAGCCTTGGGTTGGTGAGTGACCTCGTCATCAATCAGAGTCAAACACGTGGTCTAGTTGGGCATTTTCAACTCTGTGATTACTGGTGTAAGTAGGCCCAATACTTTTCCCAGTGATGAAAGAGGAAAACAAAGAATTTCAAAGTAGTTTGTGCTTATTATTACCCTTGACAATATCAGGATGGCAAAGGATAAATTCAACAAATAAACTTAAGGCTTGATCATAGATGGTGATATGTAGCATAAGATGGTTACCATCAATTCAACGTTGAGTGATTTCATGGTCATGCAGAACGGTTAACACTGCAGATGTCTGTCATTTTTGTGCCAGCAGATACTTCTGCAACAGGGTCTGGTAATTCACTTGATGCTAGAGGGAGGGTGTCGAGAGTGGAAACTAGACCCCTGCACACAGACTCTCGTACCTTAGGCTGTTAAATTATGCTGGACCCCTGTTGCGTAAATACCCCAACCTTATATTTCCAGGTTTGAGAGAGTTGAATTGTTAATATACTTGATTGTCCTAGTATTAACTTATTATATGTTTATAATCAGGATGGAATATAGCAATTTATGCGAGTAGCTATTTAACTTATGTAAATAATATTCATTTATGCTGGTACGAGGTTTAGGCAAATTTTATTCCAAAAGCTTTTAGATCCTAGATCTGAGAATTGATATAAGAATGGATTTATAATTGATTTGGCTTTTTTATTCATTTTAATTTTGTTATCTGATGTTCAGCATTAAACAGAAACTACCAATCAAATGGTGTCTAGAGCCATGCAGGAGCAAAGGTAATCACGAGGTGGGGTCACGTCGAGAGGATGGACCAAGGTCAAATTCCTCAATAGTCTTCCTTTTCAGTGGACCCTTTGTGCTTTGCTCATAAACCAATATCTTGCGAAGATAGTAAGCGTATTTTTCTATCAACTATCAATGCATTACTTCGATTAGTCTACTTATCCAGTTGACCATTAGTGCTTTGCACATAAACCAATACCTTGCGAAGATAGTAAGCGTATTTTTCTATCAACTATCAATGCATTACTTCGATTAGTCTACTTATCCAGTTGACCATTAGTGCTTTGCACATAAACCAATACCTTGCGAAGATAGTAAGCGTATTTTTCTATCAACTATCAATGCATTACTTCGATTAGTCTACTTATCCAGTTGGCCATTAGTGCTTTGCACATAAACCAATACCTTGCGAAGATAGTAAGCGTATTTTTCTATCAACTATCAATGCATTACTTCGATTAGTCTACTTATCCAGTTGACCATTAGTGCTTTGCACATAAACCAATACCTTGCGAAGATAGTAAGCGTATTTTTCTATCAACTATCAATGCATTACTTCGATTAGTCTACTTATCCAGTTGGCCATTAGTGCTTTGTACATAAACCAATACCTTGCGAAGATAGTAAGCGTATTTTTCTATCAACTATCAATGCATTACTTCGATTAGTCTACTTATCCAGTTGGCCATTAGTGCTTTGTACATAAACCAATACCTTGCGAAGATAGTAAGCGTATTTTTCTATCAACTATCAATGCATTACTTCGATTAGTCTACTTATCCAGTTGACCATTAGTGCTTTGCACATAAACCAATACCTTGCGAAGATAGTAAGCGTATTTTTCTATCAACTATCAATGCATTACTTCGATTAGTCTACTTATCCAGTTGACCATTAGTGCTTTGCACATAAACCAATACCTTGCGAAGATAGTAAGCGTATTTTTCTATCAACTATCAATGCATTACTTCGATTAGTCTACTTATCCAGTTGGCCATTAGTGCTTTGCACATAAACCAATACCTTGCGAAGATAGTAAGCGTATTTTTCTATCAACTATCAATGCATTACTTCGATTAGTCTACTTATCCAGTTGGCCATTAGTGCTTTGCACATAAACCAATACCTTGCGAAGATAGTAAGCGTATTTTTCTATCAACTATCAATGCATTACTTCGATTAGTCTACTTATCCAGTTGACCATTAGTGCTTTGCACATAAACCAATACCTTGCGAAGATAGTAAGCGTATTTTTCTATCAACTATCAATGCATTACTTCGATTAGTCTACTTATCCAGTTGACCATTAGTGCTTTGCACATAAACCAATATCTTGCGAAGATAGTAAGCGTATTTTTCTATCAACTATCAATGCATTACTTCGATTAGTCTACTTATCCAGTTGACCATTAGTGCTTTGCACATAAACCAATACCTTGCGAAGATAGTAAGCGTATTTTTCTATCAACTATCAATGCATTACTTCGATTAGTCTACTTATCCAGTTGGCCATTAGTGCTTTGTACATAAACCAATACCTTGCGAAGATAGTAAGCGTATTTTTCTATCAACTATCAATGCATTACTTCGATTAGTCTACTTATCCAGTTGACCATTAGTGCTTTGCACATAAACCAATACCTTGCGAAGATAGTAAGCGTATTTTTCTATCAACTATCAATGCATTACTTCGATTAGTCTACTTATCCAGTTGACCATTAGTGCTTTGCACATAAACCAATACCTTGCGAAGATAGTAAGCGTATTTTTCTATCAACTATCAATGCATTACTTCGATTAGTCTACTTATCCAGTTGGCCATTAGTGCTTTGCACATAAACCAATACCTTGCGAAGATAGTAAGCGTATTTTTCTATCAACTATCAATGCATTACTTCGATTAGTCTACTTATCCAGTTGGCCATTAGTGCTTTGTACATAAACCAATACCTTGCGAAGATAGTAAGCGTATTTTTCTATCAACTATCAATGCATTACTTCGATTAGTCTACTTATCGAGTTGGCCCTTTGTGCTTTGCACATAAACCAATACCTTACGAAGATAGTAAGCGTATTTGTCTAACTTCTTCGATAAGTCTATGAGATATTAGTTTGTACATGATGCAATGAGGACCCACTAAATAGGTTAACAAATCGAAGCAGTGCATTGATAGTTAATAGGCAAATACACCTACTATCTTTGCAAGGTAATGGGTGCATTTACCCATCAACTATAAACTATCAACAATGATTTGCAGTTTTTCACATGTGATTCTGATTGCTTTGAAATTACCCCTCTGAGCAAGAGGTGCCAGATCCCAATTTACTTGACAGCCTTACGTTTCTCTGCTACGTAATTCTGCTCGGGGTACATTAGGGGAAGAAAATCAGGCCTTTTTCTGTTAGGATTATGTAGTACCACGATAGGACCGACCACGTTTGGTGAAACGTATCAGAGAAAACACGAGAAGAAAATATGACTGCACTCTTTTATAAACACACAAGTATATCAAACACAACGAAACCTAGCCTACATTCATCGAACACGAGGAGAATCATATGTCCT
Source organism: Pelagia noctiluca (assembly GCA_963924455.1). Taxonomy (NCBI): domain Eukaryota; kingdom Metazoa; phylum Cnidaria; class Scyphozoa; order Semaeostomeae; family Pelagiidae; genus Pelagia; species Pelagia noctiluca. The sequence continues at coordinate 4,286,216 of OZ004325.1, read as the reverse complement.
AAAGCATGTTACAAGATGGTTTTGATGCATCCTACATAGCTATCATTCTTCAACATTTTCTTTTGACAATAGGGATCACTCGAAGCTCTTGCCAGTACACTGGTAAAGCAACAACTATAGCTTGTAAACCTGATAACTAGAGTTATTAGTCACTCTTGTGCAATTTTCTTCTTGAAAAGGCCTGTAACAGTACTTAGGATCGGTTTAAACCCCTCCCCTCCTTTAGAACCCACATATTACCCCAGTCAAGCTTTCAAGTTGATTTTCAGACCCAAGTTGTCCTTCAATACTATATTTTACAGAAACCTTTTCATCATATTGTCTGTCTTTTGTCTTTCATATCGGCCTAAACTTGAATTATTTTGCTGGTTTCTTATGGGTTACCATGCACGACGAATTCATCCGTTTCTCTATCGAAGAAAAATCTATTTCGTGACGGGATATAAAATCCAATTCAACTTCATTTCATATTACCACAAGAAAACATTCGCGTTAAAAATAGTCCAATAATATTATCAGTATATTTTAGTTCTTTTTAATTTTTAATCCGCGTCCCCATTGAAAAGCAGGTCTCAAAAACAATAGCCATTCAAGAAAGAAACTTTGAAGTTCACGAAGATTTCCTCCTTCTGATGAAAGATTCATAAGTTTCCAAGGGGTTATTTGAATTTTCTTATTCAAAACGTTTAATGGACGTTCGATAGTAGAACCACCAGTGATGGGTTTCGTTTTAGAAATGGTAGGTTGAGAAATAAGTTAATAGAACATTCTTCTATCGGCACAGAACTTCAATATAGCCAGAAAAATTGGAAGCATATTAATTTCTAGCCATATTGAAATAAGTTTTTACACCTTTTGATAAGCGAATATGAAATTCCTATATTTCATTTAGTTTTTTAAATATTGTGAGGGTGGGATGAAAGGGCATCGAAAATACTTAAGGGTACACCCTTTGATAGGCCAATCTTATTCCCTTTCAAAGACAGGGTGAATTCAGCTGGGAAGCATATTGAGTGGTTACGCTTTCTGGGACATCCTGCTGTATTCTTATTTTGATAATGGTTAAAGATAAGTAATCAAGAATCTTTATTAAGCGTAAAGGGCTTTGATAAGGACGACACACAAAGCATCTCTCTTGGTTAGATGTCCTACCGTTTCCTTTCTATGTTCAGCAATCAATTGCAGATTTCTTTATCATGAACTCATCTTAAAAAGATTATTCTCTTCTAGTTTCTCAATATGTTTAAAGATACAAAATCAAGGATCTCTAGTTGTACCGAAGTTTTATTTTATCTGAGTCTCTCTCTTAGTTAGATATCCTACTGTTTCCTTTCTGTTTAACAATCAATTATAGATTTCTTTATCATGAACTAAACTTGAAAATGATTGTTCTCTTCTAGTTACTACTTCGCAGAGTGTTTTAAAGATACGCTATCAAGAACCACTAAATGTACTGAAGTTTGATTTAATCTGAGCCTTCCTCCTGGTTTCCTTTCTATGTTCAGCTATCAATTGCAGATTTCTTTATCATGAACTCATCTTAAAAAGATTATTCTCTTCTAGTTTCTCAATATGTTTTGAAGATACGAAATCAAGGACCTCTAAATGTATAGAACGTTGAGGTACGCAACACACTCGGTCTTTCTCGTGGCTAGCCCCCCTCCGGCAACGTGCTGTTGTCTTTCAATGTGGTATGGTAAGATCATGATTAATTTATTAGTGACACCAGAAAAGCTAATTTCCCTTTTAATGGAGAAGAAATCCGATTGATATATTTTACAGACATCAATAAGCGGATGACCAGATTTGGGAAGTTGGCAGCAAGAATCCTTCGTCTGTATTTCTGAAACTTTCATTTCAGACTTCATATTGGTAAATTGGCCTAAAAATGTCGTTGATTGAGCTAGAAGATGCCTTCAGTGGAATTAACGTCGAGGAAACTAATGAATATACCGGTCAGGAGGTTGGCAAATATTTTGACAAGAATGGTATAAACATCTTGGATAGCGATTCACGAAACATGTCAAATATTTCTGAAATCGAAGAAAAGTCTCATTTCGAGAAATCGCTCCAAAGCTCGGGTGGATTCTCCGTATCTCTTCTGGATGAAAATATGAACCTTGCCAATCCTACGTTGGAGCCAACGCAGCTTTTTCTTCCTAATACAGGAAATACAAATAGTGTTGAAGATACAGGGAAGGATAGAGTAATCGCTGCGCAAATTGGTAGAGCAGCGAATCATGGTGTTGCTAAGGCTGATATAAGTGTTGCTAAGGACGATCAACATGGTAGACACAAGCAGACTTCGAGTTTGCCTGATGTAACCCCAATCAACAGCTTTACTCTTTACGAAGAGTTGAAACGTTCGATGAAAGAAGCTGAGAAGTTGAAGCATGATAAACATAGAAACGAACAAATGAAAAGTGACCTGCAGAATGAAATCGTCGAGGCGTCAAAGACGTTGTCTAGGTTCGAGACGAGGTCAGATATAAGCAGCAAGCGAGTCGCAGAGCTTCGAAATGAGTTGTTGAGTGTCATCAGGAAATCTAGGCAAGGAGAACACGAGCTGGAGAAGTGCAAAAGAAAGATTATCTTGATGGAGAAATTATACGTTGACAGTGAGAAACGAAATAGTGGAAACGAGAAAAGGTTGACTGAGGAGCAAGAGAAATGTGAAAAGCTGGAGAAAAAAGTTCAAGAATTTCTTCAGAAGGTTAAGGAATTAGAAAATGATTTTGAAGACGGGAAGAAAAAGTTAAATTCAGAATCAGCCAAGTGTTTGGATCTTGAAAACAAGCTTAGATCAAAAGATAAGGAATTAATGGACATTAAGAAGGAATACGGGGAGTATTTTGAAAACAAGAAAGTTTTGAATCAGCAGTTGGAGAGTTTGATTTCTGAGCATCAAAATTACAAGCAGCTTGTCAGCTCGTTGAAGACACAGCAAAATGAGGCTAATAATTTGAATGCGAGACTCGTGGAGCAAGTCAAGCAACAGCAGGGTGTTATTGATAAGATGAACGAGGAGAAGAAGGAGTTAGAAACTAAATTGGAAGAATTTGTGTCGGTCGATCAAAAACGACTGAAAGAGAAATTTCAGTACCAACAGAAAAATCGCGAGATCCAAGTTCGTTTGGAGAAAATTCGAAAAGATTTTCACATTGAAAGGGCGGAGAAGGAGTCGATACAGCACAAGACTGATGCCATGAAAAAAGAAATCGAGGCTTTGAGAATTAAGTTTCAGAATCACTTTTTTTTTACAGAGCAAAATGTGGCAGTGGAGAGAGAGAAAATATCAATGGTTGAGTCAAAGCTGGCTGGAAAGGCTGGTCTAGAGACTTTGGCCAATGAAATTCAGAGCAAGGATGAGAAAAGGTCTAACTCTTCAAGTAATGAAGATAAGAAACAGTCGATTATTCATTTGATGGAAGAAAGAATCAAAATGTTGCAACAAAAATCTTGCTGGCTTGAAAGAGACAACGAAAACCTCCGGAAGCACACCGAGTCACTGAACAATCAGTTGTCAAGAGGCAAAGTTAGCGAAGATTTAGAGATGAAGGGGAGAATCAAGGAGCTGGAGACAGAAAACGAAAGACTGATGCGGGAAAACGAACGCAAAGAAATATCAGAGGAGACAAACGTTGGAGATTTCAGTTCTTTAAAAGAACAACACGATAAAGTATCCATCGAGATGGCTCTGACGAGAAACAACATGAAAAAACTGGAGGCTGATAACAATGATTTGAGACAGCAAATCTCTCAGCTCAAGGCCAACATTGCGCTTAGTGGAGATGCAGTGCAAAACGAAGGCAGAGTTATACCAGGAAAGTACAAAAGAGGCAATTTCGAGATCGTTTCTTCTCCTGAGGATAAGAAGATGGAAGAAGCGGTTAGAGAAAAAGGTGCCAGTGCTTTTAAGGCTACTGACAATGTGGCCTATACGAGATCTTTGTCAATTCTGGACCAGGCTAGAAGTCTGAGCGACTCGAAAACTGATGAAGTCACAAAAAATCAGCCAAGTTTCGAAGAGACAAGGAGGGACTGTGAACTTCAAGATTCCAACAATGATGATAAAGAAGTTGAGATTATTGTCTCCCCGTCAGAAAATGTTTCAGGCAGCAAACAACGACAACTGCCGAATGAAGCATCTAGCTTTGAGGTTAAAGAAACTGGAAGGAATTTTCCAGCACTGCAAGATAAAATGAACGAGTCAAGAAATACAACCAACCCATTCCTCAGCCTAACAAATGAGGAGCTTAGTTATGGCTACTTCGCGGGGAAACAGGAGCCTCAAAGTAGTTCCAACGGGGAGCAGCAAACTCCATACTCAAGCCAAGCTTTTAGCTCGTATGCCATGAATTCAAGTCACAAGGCTGAAGCTAACTCGGCGTATCAGCTCGGTTCATTAGATCAAAGCAGAGCAGAACTCTCAGCTCAGCAAAGAAGACCAACACAAGAGGAATTTCAAGGCAGTCTATTTACTGGCGAATACCGAAGCGAAGAGTCGACGTCTGGAAACATCGAGAATTTACCTGGGTTTGGACTTCAGGTTCCAGGAGCTTTTCGCTCCTCCCCAGCTGCCAAAACATTTGCGAGTTTCGTCTTCGCACCAAAAGAAGACATAAATGACTTGGACGAGGTGTTTCATGACGATAACGTATCCCAGAGTTCACCTGAGACAGTTTGGACTGGCAATGAAGGGTTTAAGAAAATGATGGGTCAACACCAATCTTACACAAGTCAGGTTCGATACGAAAACTCAGAGACCACAACAGAAAGGTTGATCGAGCAAATTCAGGACAGCCATTGGAAAGTTTCGATGTGACAAAATAAACCATTCCCTATCTTGTTATAACTTGTTTCTGCGTAGTTTAAAGAGCACTTTTTGGCTTGCACAGTTCTAGCTACATTGCTACTTTGAATTTTGCTTGTAGATACAGACAGAGAATCGACAAACTTGAGAATTATTAAGATTTCATTAGCAAAACTCCAGACTCGCATAGCTCAACTGGAAAGCAAACATTTCGCTTACTCGCATGGGCAATTCTAGCTCTTGGTTTACTTCATGAGACATTCAGCCTCATTAACTATTTAATTACAAAATGCCTTTCTATTCGGGTAAAGCCTACTTTAATGCTTGCAAGCAATTTCACCTCCTATAATTTTATGAGTTCTCCCAAAGTCGAAAAATGCGATTGCACGGAAACGTGGCTTGACCGCTCTGTCCCAGTCCCCATGACGAAAATTTTTTGTCAATCAAATTAAAACAGAACATAAAAAGGCAATGGCCTCACGTTTTCGACGCATTTTTCACACACATATCAAAATGGGACTGATTTTTTTAAAATCGAAGATAAGTAGCATCATCAGATAACTTTATGAATCTATAAAGGTACTTTGCTTCAATAACAACTGGCTGATAAAACCAGCAACCATTTCCAAGGGTTCCAATACTTTCAGAGTATTTTGAATTTGCCTCGTGGTCGTTTTTGATCGACATAAGAATATAATTTTTAACATTCACTAAAACTTGTTAGGCTATGCATATAACCTCATTGGTAGATCACCACCGCAATTGATTCTAATTTTCTCTCAAAGGTATTCTTTGACCCCTAGACTCAACTTTTCATCCATCAATAACTCTTGCCTCGGTATTCTACGCAGTTATGGGTAAACTTTGCCTCAAAATTCGTGGTTTTTCTAGTAATGGATTACGACGCAATTTTTGGTGCATGCTATTTTGGTGCATGCTTATTTCTTGGCTGGGCCTAAGGTTTTTAAAAACAAGACACTTCAGTCATGAGACCTGACTAAAGGTCATATCAATTTGATCTTCCTTGCATAATATCTCATGATCAGAGGAGAAAATGGAGTTCAGTTGGAAAATAACCACTAGCCTCATCTGCAGTTATGGTTTCTTCAAAGAAATGAAACCTTCAGAAGCTTTTTTGACGCCATACCTGAACAGCACCTACAAACATTTGACCCAGGAAGAAATCAACAGTCAGATCTATCCCGTTTGGACCTACGCTTATCTCGTAACGTTGTTCTTTGTTTTTTTAGTCACTGACAAATTGAGGTACAAGCCACTTATAATCCTAGAAGGTCTAGCTTATCTCACTACAAGGGTGTTGTTGATATGGGGAAGTGGGGTTTTGGCTATGCAGTTCATGCAAATTGTATATGGGGTGTCAACAGGAACCGAAGTTGCGTACTACTCTTACATTTATGCACTTGTGCCAACCGAACATTATCAAAAAGTGACGAGTTACCTGAGAGGTGCCGTCCTCCTTGGTAGATTTTCTGCTGACGCAATTGGACAGTTACTAGTATCTTTTGATGTCACAAACTATCTGGTGCTAAATTACATATCAATGTCGTCAGTCATTGTTGCATTGCTCTTGTCATTCGCCCTACCCATGCCGAATGTTGTAGGGGGCAACGTGTTCATCGTACATCATAAGGACCAAGTCACTGACAATGAAGCTACCCCCACTGATACCCCCACTGATATCAACGATGAAAATACCCCAACACCGACAGGTGATGCACCCATGTCTGCCAATGATAAAACAACCCCAGCACCAAACTGCATGAAACAATGGAAAGAATCAATTATGGGGTTGCTGCATGCATTTCGGGTGTCTTATTCAAATTACACCCTCCTAAGGTGGTCCATATGGTGGGCACTTGCCACTTGCGGCTATCTTCAAATTGGAAACTACATACAGAGTCTTTGGGAAGAAGTCCAAGGTTCTCAGAAAAACAAGTCAATGAATGGAGGTGTGGAAGCTGCTGCCACGTTAGGTAGTGCTGGGGTTGCATTTGCCTTGTCCTTTGTGAAAGTTCGTTGGGGAGTTGTGGGTGAACTTTTGCTTGGGGGCTTATCGTTGGTGGATGCTGCCTTGCTGTTCATCATGGCAAGATCTGACAACATCTGGATAACATACCTCACTTATATCGGCTTCAGAATGTCATATGCTTTTCTGATCACAATTGCAAGGTATGACAAGATATGTTCATCTCACCTACCCAATAAACCAGTTGACACAATGGCAGACCTTCCAGCTCTCCCAATTTCACCATATGACCTCACTTCGTCCTTCATTGGTGATGCCAATGAAAAAATGTAGAAGGTGGGAAAGATCAAAGAATCTCCCTGTTTTTGTACTGAGGAAGTTGGTAGGTCTGGTATCCACACTAAAAGTGATATACGGTTTGGGATCAGTCTTGCATTATGTTGAGGCTAAGGGGACAGTATAATTTAAGATGCAAGATGCAAGATATCAAGATCTGAGGTTCGAATTTGGATTTAATTTCTCAGATCTTGATTTGTTGCATCCTTAGGATTCGAATCGTCATTTCAGGGATCTTAATTTCATCTTAATTTGTCTGATCTTAATATCCTGCATCCTAATATATTGGGTATTGAATCATTGATCTCAAATCTTGAATCTTAAATTATACCTCCAGGCGAAGGAAGTATCAAGATGCGTTTCTAAAGAACTTTAGGTAATTGTGCAAGGTCTATGTCAAAACGCTTTGCTGATTTGGAAAATACTTTCCTATTTGAATAATTTCTTCTTTCAGCTTTCAAGTTGCTTTGAATGTTGGTGACAATGCGTTTGCCTTGATATTTGGTTGGAACATGTTTGTTGCTCTTGCCTTGCAATCCATTCTTACTCTCATAGTAGCAGATCAAAATGGGTTGGATCTGAGTCTAAGGAATCAGGTAACACAATCATTGTCAATCACTCTTATCAATTTGATCTTCCTTGCATAATATCTTGTTACCAACAAAACGGAAAATGGAGTTCATTTGGAAAATCACAGCTAGCCTGACTTGCAGTTATGATTTTTTCAAAGTAAATGCAACCCTTTTTTGACACACGTTTTTGACACACCCTAGAAATGCCACACCCTAGAAAAGTCACTCTACAATTTTGGTTTAACTTCCCTTTTCCTTGAATTTGCCTTCAATGAAAGTTTTGTCATTCGCAACCATTAGTATGGTTGAACGTTTTTTCACGTGTTTCCCTTTTTATGCTTGCTTTATGGAACCACCACACCCTACAAGGGGGAATAAACACCAGTAAGTACCTAACTTTTATGAACCTAGAAGCCAAGGTTCTTCTTTTTGAAGCTCCACTGAATGGTAAATGACACTATCACACTATGTTTCCGCCTTGCCTCTAAATATACTGTTGGCTATGTCTGCTGATGCCTGTTAATGTGTTATTTATGTGTAATTATGATGCTTATTGTTTTCTTTTCTTTGTTACAGTTTCTGGTATATGGTGCTTACTTTGCTGCAATTGCAATGATATACCTCACAATGCCACTGTTGAAATTAGCCAAAACATTCTACAGTTGGATAAGAAAATGTTTACAGAAGCCTGATATGGAAGCTGAAACGCTCTCCGACGAGCTGGACAGTGTTCATCAAGATCAAGTTTATCGCAAGATTTAAACTGTTTCATGGAATTTGAATGAGTGTAAGTTTTCAGAGTGGAAAATAATGGGGACACCACAGATGGCAGACTACAAACGCAAATTTACCAATGACGGTGTGCACCAAAAACACATATTCTTTGATAGGCTATTTAGGATCCTGTATCAGTTTGATTTCTAAGATTTCAGCTGATATTCATTTTAGAATAGCTAAATGAGTGAAAATTCTTTTTTAAGATTTATTTCATTCAATAGCTAAGTAGTACAACAATGATTTTTTTAGGCCATTGATACAACGCAAGCATGTAAGCAGAGAAACGAATGGCGTCCATTACACGCTTTTTTTCTTATAAGGAACTGTTCATAAGGAACCTAGAACTAGAATTTCTTGTGAAATACAATGGATTCTTTGGTTCTATTGTTTCCTGTAATAATGGAGAACAATAGAGAATTGAAGGACCTTTTAGTATTAGGCCTCGAGGTAGGCTCCTTATAAAATAAAAGCGTGTAATATCAATACAGACCTTTCCCAGTTTAACCAACAGGGAGACTTCCAGTTTGGTCCTTTGAGGTTGGAAGTTACCCCCAATTGAACAGTAGAAGTCAGCAAAGATCAAATAATCCCCTTTTCCTACACTGAGGAAGTTGATAAGTCTGTCAATATCCCACTGCCCTGTGGAGGTTTAACATAAAAATGTTTTAATGTTGGACCTTAAAAATGTTGGACCTTCGTAGCTTGTGTTTCTAAAAAGAGTTTTCCATCCCTGAACCTTTAAAACAAGACACTTTGTGTTGCACGAATTACGACAAAACACTTTGTGTTGCACAAATTACGACAAGACACTTTGTGTTGCACAAATTACGACAAGAAACTTTGTGTTGCACAAATTACGACAAAAAACTTTGTGTTGCACAAATTACGACAAGACACTTTGTGTTGCACGAATTACGACAAAACACTTTGTGTTGCACAAATTACGACAAGACACTTTGTGTTGCACAAATTACGACAAAAAACTTTGTGTTGCACAAATTACGACAAAACACTTTGTGTTGCACAAATTACGACAAGACACTTTTTGTTGCAATTATTTTTACAATATAAAGCTCTAATGTTAGTTTTCATGATTGTCAGACGAAGATTATAGAATAGATAATACAGTATGTCTATACATTATGAATTTATGTCATTATCTCTGGTTCTACCCATCAGAGAAGTTTTCCTAGTTTTATCAGTTTCAGGGTATCAAGGTAGGGAAGAAACAAGAAATGCCTCCTTCACCTCTACAAAACTGTTTCGTGATTGCCTCCTCCTCAAAAGATGTACTAATCTATTCTTATCTAAATAAAAGAACTTCCATCAAAAATAACAGAAATAAATAAATAGAAAAAACAACACTGTTAAAAGGCAAATATTTCGATGTAAAATCTTCGTCAGAATTCACAACAGTCGGACAGCCAAGTATTTATAGGATGAAATTAGCATAATTGAAAAGAATTTACTTATATAAAATCACGATGAAATCCCCCCAAGATTCCCATTAGAATAAAGAGCCTATTGGAAATAAAAATACCTAAGCGAAATTTCTAAGCCTAAAGATAATCTAATTCAAATACATGTTTATTATATGTGCATAAAAAAGATAGACATCCCGAAAGGTACCTCTTAAAATATACAAAATTGCAAAACAAAACCCCCACAAAACCTAAAGAAAACTTTCCCGCCAAAACCTCGATTGCAAAACTTTCCCGCCAAATTCATTTTTGTAACTCTAATTGTCGACATGGAATAGAAGCTCTATGTAAAGTCTAAAGCACAGCAAGGAGGACGCCCTCCATCGACCCTCCTAGGATTTGCTTACACTCTTTTTTTTATAAGAATAATTAATTTTTTCTGAGCCTCAATATTCTTAACTCTTTGCTGTTTTGAGCCTCAGAATATTCTTAAATTATTCTTACGGTAGAAAACACATATATATAGCAATAAATTGTTATCATGTCATATAAACGCCAAAAACGCACCGCTACAGTATTACAAATATGGAGGCTAACAGAACAATATCCTTATTTCCTGTAAAACAGAGCTCATCGATACTTGCATCAAAATTTTGGAGAGTGTATATAGACCATTTCCTATAAAAACACACCAATTCAGAAGCAAAAGACACTCGCTAAAATGTTTTCCCATAAGATCTGAGCCTCGCAATATTCTTAAAATATTCTTAAATTTCAACGATCTTGAGGCTCATTATTCTTATAAAATTTATTCTTATAAAAAAAAGAGTGTATTGCTAAATCCCTGGATAGCAAGACAGGGAATTCCACCCTGATACCACGTGCACAAAGACATGAAGTCCGAAGGAAGGCATGCTCCCACGCAAAGCTCAAGACTTATTCCTTCAAATTTAATGACTTAGGTCGTTCCACAGGCAAACACATCCAATGAATTTGGCGGGAAAGTTTTCATTAGGTTTTGTGGGGGTTTTGTTTTGCAATTTTGTTTATTTTAAGAGGTATCTTTGGGGAATTCTATCCTTTTTATGCAAATATAATCAACATGTATTTGAATTAAATTCTTTTTAGGCAGAGGACGAAAATAAATGAAACTAAAATTATAAGGAACTTAATTTATTCAATCTATAAAAGACAAGAGGTGTTCGGCTCAATTCTAAAACAAGAGCAGTTCGGCTCTTTTCAACACAAGAGCAGAGCAGTTCGGCTCTACAAGTTTCTACAACAGTAACGATAATTATAAAAATGCGTCCTTAAAATGTTCGACTAATTCGATCAACTTTCTGAAAACAACTGAACTGACTAGTAGACAGCGAGGGATCCAACCGTGATGGCACCGCTCCGCCGAAGTTGTGAAAATCAAACGTCACGAGAAACACAGACACGAATGTTCATAGTCATGCAATGGCTACTGCTGTTTCACAACATACTCGTTATGCCTACTAACAATTGGCTAATAAAACCTCGTTTCGAGCCTCGTTTCGAGAATGAAACCTCGTTTTTTTCTAGAAACTTTTAAGTCAGCGATTATCATCGATTTCAGGGCGCTGATTTCGAAAATCGATGCCATATATCAAAATTCAGCATCACAGAACCATTTCATGTCAAAGCCTAGCTTTCAGCAAAAATAAACATTGACAAACGCACCCGTTAATCGTATTCAAAATGGGCACTGTCCATATTCTAAAATTTTGAACATGGTCAATCTCAGGTTCCTAATCTTGAAAATCGTGCTTATTTTGCTCCGTCCCACTGAACTTCTACTTCAAGAAAACTATTAAGATAAATTCAAAAGATTTTGCAATTGCTCATCTGCGTTCGAGAGGTATACAACAAACCCATTCTTCAGCCTAACAAACGAGGGGCTTAGTAATTGCTACTCGTTATGCCTACTAACAATTGGCTATTAAAACCGCTTTCAAAGTATTTCAATAAACGTTCCGCACTATGACATTTTCATACGAGCCTTATTTGAAACGATGGAGTGGACAGATAAGAATAAATAGATTCACAGCCTAAGGTCTGTAAAAATTCAACAAACTCCAGTCGTGAGACCTGGTGAAAAGTCTTGTCAATTTGATCTTCCTTGCATATCATCTCGTTACCAGACAAAAAATGGAGTTCAGTTGGAAAATCACCACCAGCCTCATCTGCAGTTATGGTTTCTTCAAAGAAATGAAACCCTCAGAAGCTTTTTTGACGCCATACCTGAACAGCACCTACAAACACTTGACCCTCGAAGACATCAACAGTCAGATCTATCCAGTTTGGACTTACTCGTACCTCGTAACGTTGTTCTTTGTTTTTTTAGTCACTGACAAATTGAGGTACAAGCCACTTATCATCCTAGAAGGTCTGGCTTATCTCACTACAAGGGTGTTGTTGATATGGGGAAGTGGGGTTTTGGCTATGCAGTTTGTGGAAACTGCATATGGGGTGTCAACAGGAACCGAAGTTGCGTACTACTCTTACATTTATGCACTTGTGCCAACTGAACATTATCAAAAAGTCACAAGTTACCTCAGAGGAGCTGTCCTGTTGGGTAACTTTTCTGCAAATTTAATTGCACAGTTGCTGATATCTTTTGATGTCACAAACTATCTGGTGCTAAATTACATATCAATGTCGTCAGTCATTGTTGCAATGCTCTTGTCATTTGCCCTACCCATGCCGAAAGTTACAGGAGGCAACGTGTTCATCGTACATCATAAGGACCAAGTCACTGACAATAAAGCTGCCCCAGGAAATACCCCTACTGATGTCAATGATGAAAGTAACCCAACACCGACAGGTGATGCACCCATGTCTGCCAATGATAAAACAACCCCAGCACCAAACTGCATGAAACAATGGAAAGACTCAATCATGGCATTGCTGCATGCGTTTCGGGTGTCTTATTCAAATTACACCCTCCTTAGGTGGTCCATATGGTGGGCACTTGCCACTTGCGGCTACTTTCAGGTTGGAAACTACATACAGAGTCTTTGGGAAGAGGTCTATGGTTCTCAGAAGATCAAGTCATGGAATGGAGGTGTTCAAGCTGCTGCCACGTTAGGTAGTGCTGGGGTTGCATTTGCCTTGTCATTTGTGAAAGTTCGTTGGGGAGTTGTGGGTGAACTTTTGCTTGGGGGCTTATCGTTGGTGGATGCTACCTTGCTGTTCATCATGGCAAGATCTGACAACATCTGGATAACATACCTCGCTTATATCGGCTTCACAATGTCATATGCTTTTCTGATCACAATTGCCAGGTATGAATAAATATGTTTTTCTCAACTACGCAATAAACCAGTTGGCACACTGTATGACATTGGTTAGTCCTTTATAGGCACCGCTTATTGAAAACAATAGATGGCAGTAAAGATCAGAGAATCTCCCTGTTTTTATACGGAGGAAGTTGGCATGTTTTGGCTTCCACAGGATGTGCAGCTGAATTCCAAAGCCTGCTTTGCTGCTAGCAAAATGCATATTTTGGGATTTAGCCACGCATCATGTCAAGGCAAGCAAGGTGGAAAAAAGTTCAAGCCAATCAGGGCATTTGTTCACTAATAATTCATCCAATCAAATCACTGAAAAGACAATAGATTTGGAAGATTCAACAGCTCAAGTGCCGTGAAAATGGCGTTCAGGCTTCTGTTTTTCTGCCGTAAACACGTAGACTATTTGGTACCATTCTTATATTTCTGAAATCTTTGATAGTTTATCTAAACTTTTACCGCTTACGAGATTAATATTTTACATAATTGCTGTAAACATTCATTGGACAACTCGCTCAAAAAAAACTAGCTGAAAGCGGGGTTTCCTCAGAATATAGGTAAATATCCTTATCTTTCTTGTGCGATAGATTTCATCTTTATATAGGTAATTGGAAATATATTCATGTATCAAATATGATTTTTTGAATTTGTTAATCAATTCTAAATTATCATTAGAAAGAAAATGATCTAAATACATATCGATTTCAATTTTCAAATCATAATTTTACAAATTCACTCGATTCCCGTTTTTTGCGGTTGCTCAATTTCATTCATCGTAAAAATTTAGATATACTATCATAGATTTGAGAAATATAAGAATTGTACCAAATAGTCAATGTGTTTACGGTAAAAAACAGAACCATGAACTCTATTTTTGCCACAGCTTCTGCGTCATTCCGCCATTTTCACGGCACTTGAGCTGTTGAATCTTTGAAATCTATTGTCTTTTCAGCAATCTGATTGGTTGAAGTCTTAGTCAAAAATGCCCTGGTTGGTCAAAATATTTTTCCACCTTGCTGTCGAGACATCATTTCTAAATAACTGACGTAGTTATGTAAACTGACGTAATTTCAAAATGCTTTGCTGATTTGAAAAACACTTTCCTACTTGAATAATTTCTTTTTTCAGCTTTCAAGTTGCTTTGAATGTTGGTGACAACGCCTTTGCCTTGATCTTTGGTTGGAACATGTTTGTCGCTCTTGCCTTGCAAACCATTTTAACTTTCATTGTAGCAGATCAAAATGGGTTGGATCTGAGTATAAGGAATCAGGTAAAGCAGTTATCTTCAATTTCGGTTTAACTCCCCTTTTCTTTGAATTTGTCTGCAATTATAGTTTTGTCATTCTCAACCAACAGTATGGTTGAACATTGTTTTTTACATGTAGAGAAAATAATGTTTTCCATTTCACACTCTTAAATGATACAACCATCGTAAATAGCACCAAAATGGCATAGTTGTTTGTGGTTGTTAGGAGGACCTTGTCTATTCCCTCCCTAGAGTGTGAATCTTTACCCATACGAACCTTCTCATTTCTTTGTTGTTTCTATATGTTTCTATTACTTTTTTCTACCCATTTTCACTTGTTTCTACTTGTTTCAGTTTCCAGTTAATATGAACTTGAATTTATTTCTACGGAGGCTATGAAATAAATTTGTAATTGAAATTCCGTCAAGTACAAGACTATTGCCCTCTTTATGCTTGCTTTACGGAACCACCACACCCTAGAAGGGCCATAAACACTGATAAATTCCAAACTTTTATGAACCAAGAAGGTTCTTGTTTTTGAAGCTCCACTGAATGGTAAATGACACTATGTTTCCGCCTTGCCTCTAAATATACTGTTGGCTATGTCTGCTGATGCCTGTTAATGTGTTATTTATGTGTAATTATGATGCTTATTGTTTTCTTTCCTTTGTTACAGTTTCTGGTATATGGTGCTTACTTTGCTGCAATTGCAATGATATACCTCACAATGCCACTGTTGAAATCAATCAAAACATTCTATAAATGGATAAGAAAATGTTTGCAAAAGCCTGATATGGAAGCTGAAACGCTCTCCGACGAGCTAGGTGGAAATTATGGGGGGTTGGGGTTTCATTCTCGTTAACGCGAAGTATAAGAAGATTTTTGCAATTATCAATGAGAGAAAAGATAATTCTTTATTAATTCTATCTGAATTCAAACCCGTGGTAAGACAATCTGTCTCTAGTCAGTATTACAAACGACTTAGTGACTAATATAAGTCGAATATAACAACGCATTTCGGAAAGTTTACAGACTTATAAACAGGGGCGCCGGAAGCACGGGGGCAGCGGGGGCAGCACTGTGCCCTTTTGAAAATATCGCTGTGTGTTACAGAGTCAAAGGGATACAGTAAAAACCCGTGTATAAGAACATGTGGATTAAGAACACCCAGGCCTGAGTTTAGGAAATAAATTTGTATAAAAATACATTCAGCCTGAAGAACTAAAGCTGTTCTTATATGGTAAAATATCAAAGATCAGCAAAACTTTTCATTGCAAACATAAAGTTCAATCACTTTTTTTGCTGAGGAAAGGGGAAAAACCGAAAGTTTATTTTGAATTTATATGAGGAGTTTCAGATGAGGAGTTTCAACGTCTTTTAACAAAAATATCAGGCTTGACTAGAGTAAAAAGTCTCGAGGTAGCAAGGGCTGCAAAGAGGAAACGAGTAACTCCGCGTGGTACATCAGACTTTGTCGCACATTGCCAGGCTCCAATTGAATCCACCGAGATTGGTGAAAGGAATGCTCTCCAAGCAAATTTCTATGAAGCAATTGATGCCACCAGCCAAGCAATCAAAGACCGGTTTTATCAGGAAGATCTAAAAAATCTATGAAGATAAACAAATGCTTGATTAGTGCAGCTAACAAAAAAAGCAGCAAAGATGATGCGAAGGATGAATTAGCCTGTATTTCTGACCTCATCGATTTAGACACATTGAAAGAAGAGCTCCAAGAGTTGCCCATATATATTAAAATATATAACAAGGAGGTTTCAATACCAATCAGAATAATAATGAAGATAGATACGATTTGCGAAATTATGTCGTCAAAAGAATGCCACAAGGAATGCCTGCCAGAGCTACACAAAATATTGCAGCTATACAATTCGGTAGCACTTTCATCTGCAACTGCAGAACGCACATTTAGTACAATGCATCGTATAAAGACATGGCTAAGGTCCAATATGACTTAAGCAATAATAGCTTAAGCAATAAAATGTTTGCTAATCTGCACAAAGAACGCATGGACACAATCAACATAGAAAAAATTGCCAGTGAATTTATTAAAAGATCTGAAAGACGCAAAAACTATTTTGGACGATTTTAAGCCTACAAACATTTGCCTAAAACAATTTCACAGTTAAATTAGATTCTGTTTAGTTTTTGACTGATTCATCATTTTTCGTAATCATAAAAAATGTGCCCTTTTTGAGCAGCTGCCCCCGCCGCCTCAAAATGCTTCCGGCGCCCCTGCTTATAAATCGTAGCTAGTAAAAGTTTTAAAATGACGCTGTTGTTAGTTGAGTTTTGCTCTGTTACGAAATTAAATATGGGAAGATTCGAGTCTGCATTATTAAAGAAATATGTTATGTCCCCATATTTACATGGTTTGGACATGAGAGTGCTATACCGGCTTTCTTATTCTGCTGATGCATTGGGTATTTAGTGGCTGTGACGTTCTGTATTTGTTGTATTTCTAATTTCTATTAGCGTGCAGGAAGAGAATTTAAAGGATCCTAAGCCTTTTTAAGGCCTTATAAGTGGTAGGAGTTTAGGAGCTCCCGGGGGCTCCGCCCCCAGATCCCCAGCTGTGTGGGGCAATGACGTAAGGTCATACTGGTATACTTACGTTATACTCAAAGTCAAAATATGCCCTACAAGTTTTTGAATTTGAATTTTGGCCCCTCCACCACAAAATTCATGGCGTGGGCCCTGTGTGTCTTGGTGCCTGTAGGCGCAATTCTGATGGACCTTTCAAAGGCATTTGACTGCATTAAACACGACCTTCTTGTAGCAAAACTAGATGCTTATGGTTTCAGCCGTGAAGCTCTATCTCTAATTAATAGCTTTTTAGAAAACAGGCAACAAAGGGTAAAAATCAATGGATCTTTTAGTTCATTTAAGCAACATAACCTCGGTGTTCCACAATGATCAGTACTTGGCCCTCTTCTTTTTAACATTTACATAAATGATCTTTTATTTTCCATTGAACAAACCGATATATGTAATTATGCAGATGATACAACCATTTATGCACGTGATAAAAATCTCGAAAACGTAATATGAAGATTAGAAAATGATTCCAACACTATTATTCAATGGTTTGCAAATAGCTTTATGAAGTTAAACATAGATAAGTGTCATCTTTTAAAGCTAGGAAAAGTTCTAACCAAGCCATTGCGGTAAATATAGGTAACAGCACTATTGAAAATACTGGTGAGGAAAAACCTTTGGGTGTAACCATCGATAATAAGCTTACTTTTGAAACACATATCAAAAAATTATGCAAAAAGGCTGGTAACAAACTCTTTGCACTATCTCGCATGTCGCCTTATATGGACTCTAGTAAACTGCGTGTCTTATTGAGATCCTTCGGAATAAGCCTATTTCAATACTGCTCGTTAGTATGGATGTTCCACAGCAGGCAATTGAATAATAAAATCAATAGAACAGTCTTTGGATGGTAAAGAACTTCAGTATAGCCAGAAATATCGGAAACATAGCGAAACGAACACATGGATTAATTAAGCTTTTCGTCTGACACTCAACAGATTAATACGTCAGAAAGAAAACGAAACAGAAACCTAACTGATTTATATACCCAGATGTGGATCGAAACAGGCCAATCATTCACCTCTTTTCTGATTGGCCTATTTCGATCCACATTTGGGTAAAAAATCACAAAGATCGTGGGTGTTGATTGGTTTTCCCACACTATACCAATCATTCACCTCTTTTCTGATTGCCCTATTTCGATCCACATCTGGGTATATAAATCAGTTAGGTTTCTGTTTCGTTCTCTTTCTGACGTATTACTCTGTTGAGTGTCAGACGAAAAGCTTAAGTAGTATCTATGTGTTCGTTTCATTATGGTTCCGATTTTTCTGGCTATACTATGAATCTACTTTTGAAGTATTATTGTCTAGAGATCAATCAGTCACTGTCCATACTGAAAATCTGAAAACATTAATGAGTGAAATTTTCAAAACCCAGAATAATTTGACCCCCCCCCCTTTTATGAATCAGGTATGTATTTAGGCAGCGAGAAAATGTCTTTAACCTAAGAAATGGCAATCAATTTGCCTTATCCAGGATTAGAACTGTGAAATTTGGCTCGGAAACCATAAGTTATAGAGGGTCTCAATAATGGCAACGGCTCTCTCAAGAAATTAGGAATGTCGAATCCCTCTTACCATTTAAAAAGAAAATAAAAGAATGGAGTGGAAAGGAATGTGTCGGTAGGCTTTGTCAAAACTGTGTCCCAAACCTTGGGTTTTTATGATCTTGGAAAATCTTGCATTAGTTTTATTCGAATATCCTGGTATTTTTATTAAACATTCATTTTAGCTACGTTTTTATACAATATATTATATATTTTAAGTCAATTGTTAACTTGCTTTTATCATGGAACTTTTTAACTTGCTTTTATCAAATTGGAACATTTTAAAACTTTTTAATCTGTACTTATTTTAGATAGTTGGGCTTAACTAGCAATCTTAATTTTTAGCTATGTATCAGCCAACTTTAAATAAATTGATGATGATGATGATTATTATTATTATTGGTACTGGCCTAAAGTTTTCAAGGTTCACCGTTAAATTATGTTTTATTACAAGCATATGAGATATTATTCTAAGAAAGAAATCTTCAAGTATAAAAAGCAAAGCAATTACTAAGCAATTTTGAGTACTCAAACTAGCCTTCCAGCTAAGCAATTTTTAGTACTGAGCTCGAGCTGAAATTACTTATAAAAAAATGCGTGAATGAGACTCCATTAACGGTTAAATATGCCTCCAAAGCCGAAACGAATAAAGAATGCCTCGAGTGTCACACAATATTTGACACCTAAGATTGAAGCACAATGAGATATTCCATAAAAATCTATTACGCCAAAGAAAACAAATAAGATTCAAGCCGTTGGGGCTCTAAAAACACCCCTTTTCAAGGTAAGCCTTACATATATCTTTTTTTATTGATTGATAGATTATGTTTTATAAAAGCAATAGTTTTGTTTGATTTACAAATATAGGCAAATTATAATTTTATTTTGCGATTTACTATCCATTCATATTTTTTAACTTCTACCACGGGTACTCCTACCAATGTGGCAAAGATGTTTAAAACCTAGAAACCTAAACCTTTACAATCATTTGTTCTGTGTAATTCGATAGAGCTCAATGCGCTGATTTTGAAGCAAAAAAAAATTTTTACGATTGGAGTTATGGTCTCTCAAAGTCGTGAAACTCGGGGTTTTGCGTGAAAAATGATGTTAAGTTGGGCGTTGGCCGAGGTGGAGCGTGACGTCATAGTAGGAACCCAATTTTTTCTCCCATTATGAAGCCTTAAAATAAAAAAATAGTTTAGAAATAGTAAAAATAGAGATATATGCATAAAACATTGTGTACATGCACAGTTAGATGCGCGCAAGACGACAGGGTACTTTTCATTTTCAAATGTGCCCCATTCTATTTTTAGAATGGGGTAAAATGCTCTATTCAATAGAGTCTATTGTTATATATCTCTAAGGTTCTTAGTGCAATAACTTTGCTCAGCTTATGGACACAGAAATGAAACTTGGTATTTAGGCACAACGTAATACCAAAAAAAAGATGAACTCTCGGCCGTCTTCAAGCTGTGCCCCCTAACGCAAAACAATAATTCATTCTCTCCAGGCAAGCTGTGTTCCACCACAATTACTCTTCATTCTTCAGACAATTCGAAATTAGAATTTCAAGTATGTATCATAAGGGCAGTTCTATGATTGTGTCAGGCTAGGGTGATGGTTGGTACTTGCTGTCTTTCATGGCGTTATAAACAAACAACAGATGAAAAACCGTTGTAATCTATTTTGCAAGGCAGCTCGATAATTAATTCTCTCCAAGCAAGCTGTGTTCCACCACAATTTACTCTTCATTCTCCCAAGGTTGGTTTTATATTTCCCTCCTCTTTAACTGTATTTCAAAGTTATGATTAACATTGTGAACACGAAGGAAAGTCACTGAGATCTGAGGAGGGTTATTTATCAATAAGCCGGACAATTTAGGGTGAATTATTACCTTGCTTCTTGTTCCAAACCTCAAAACCAAGTCCTGATGTCTTCGGTGACCCAAATTTTAGCTAAAAATTAATTTTTTCCTTCCACGCTTCTCAACTCCAGCCTGATCACCGAATTCCTTTAAAAGTTTAGAATTCTAATTTGTACCTGCCTTACAATTTCTTATTTTTACTTCGTTGAATGGCTTATTGGTTCAAAAATTAATTATATCAGAAACAGAGAAAAAAGGCTGGCCTATCAAAAGGCCTTAGCCTACTTACCAAGATGTCACAGGCTCTATCTTCTCAAATCGCCTGTTCAATTCATTGCCTTTTCTAACTCTTTCACCACTTCCCTTTCGTAATTGATGATAAACTGCTTGTCTGCGATGGGGTCAAACTGATGTGGGCCATCATCATTGGCACTACTACTGCTTTCATCAGCGCTCTTGGCTGAATTATTTGCGCGACGAAACTCTCTTTCTTCTTCCTCCACTTCTACAGCATATTCTGAGTTGCTCCAATCCGAAAATTTGTTTTCGTCAGACGAAGACATCGCGAAAAAAGATGGGCCTAACAGTTGACGGAGCTGATAAACGTGGAAGAGAGTGGAAACATTGCAGATTCGCGCCTGAGTGACAGTTAACCAGTTGATTGATATCGGCATGCGCTTTACTACTATGACATCAGAGATTTGTTCGTTCCCAGACTGCTCGTGTAACACCACGATGGGGAAGCTCAACAAATACACCTCTGATTGCAAACATTTTTTCATTCTCGAAATTAGAGAATTTAGATCTGTCGAATAACGTGAAGTCAAAAAACGGCGAAGAGGCACTTTGAGGAACTTTTAGTACTTGGCCTCGAAGTAGGTCCTTATAGAATAAAAAGCGTGTAATATCAATACAGACCTTTTCCAGTTTGACCAACCGGGGGACTCCCACTTTGTTCCTTTGAGGAAGGAAGTTACCCCCAATTGAACAGTAGAAGTCAGCAAAGATCAAATAATCCCCTTTTCCTACACTGAGGAAATTAATAAGTCTTTCAATATCCCACTGCCCTGTGGAGGTTTTAACTTAAAAATGTTTTAATGTTGGACCTTAAAAATGTTAGACCTTCGTAGCTTTTGTTCCTAAAAAGAGTTTCCCCCCCCCCCCTGAACTTTAAAACAAGACACTTTGTGTTGCACAAATTACGACAAAACAATTTGTGTTGCACAAATTACGACAAAACCCTTTTTGTTGCAATTCTTTTTACAATATAAAGCTCTAATGTTAATTTTCATGATTGTCAGACGAAGATTATAGAATAGATATTACAGTATGTCCTTACATTATGAATTTATGTGATTATCACACGGTTCTGCAAATCAAAGAAGTTTCCCTAGATATATTAGTTTAAGGGTATCATGGGAGGGAAGAAACAAGAAATTACTTTTTCACCTCTACAAAACTGTCCGCGAAAAGTACCTCTTAAAATAAACAAAATTGCAAAACGAAACCCCCACGAAACCTAAAGAAAACTTTCCCGCCAAAACCTCGATTGAAAAAATTTCCCGCCAAATTCGTTGTTGTAACTCTAATTGTCTTCGTTGGAATTTCGTTGGAATCTTTTTAATTTCTGCGGGAAAGTTTTGCAATCGAGGTTTTGGCGGGAAAATTTTCTTAAGGTTTTGTTGGGGCTTTGTTTTGCAATTTTGTTCATCTTAAGAGGTATCTTTAGGGAATTCTATCGTTTTTATGCAAATATAATCAACATGTATTTCAATTGAATTCTTTTTAGGCTTAGAAATGTCACATAGGCATTTCTATTCTTATCTGTTAATATTTGTGCAGGATTTCTCAATACAATTTAGGCCAATCACACAGGCTAATTTCCCAGCACCGCAAGACAGAATGACTGAGCAAAGAAATACAACAAACCCATTCTTCAGCCTAACAAATGAGGGGCTTAGTAATTGCTACTCGTTATGCCTACTAACAATTGGCTATTAAAACCGCTTTCAAAGTATTTCAATAAACGTTCCGCACTATGACATTTTCATACGAGCCTTATTTGAAACGATGGAGTGGACAGATAAGAATAAATAGATTCAGGGCCTAAGGTCTGTAGAAATTCCACAACTCAAGTCGTGAGACCTGGCGAAAAGCCTTTTCAATTTGATCTTCCTTGCATATCATCCCGTTACCAGATAAAAAATGGAGTTCAGTTGGAAAGTAACCACTAGCCTCATCTGCAGTTATGGTTTCTTCAAAGAAATGAAACCTTCAGAAGCGTTTTTCATGCCTTACCTGAACAGCACCTACAAACACTTGACCCAGGAAGAAATCAACAGTCAGATCAATCCAGTTTGGACTTACTCGTACCTCGTAACATTGTTCTTTGTTTTTTTAGTCAGTGACAAATTGAGGTACAAGCCACTTATAATCCTAGAAGGTCTGGCCTATCTCACTACAAGGGTGTTGTTGATATGGGGAAGTGGGGTTTTAGCTATGCAGTTTATGAACATTGCATTTGGGGTGTCAACAGGAACAGAAGTTGCATACTACTCTTACATTTATGCACTTGTGCCAACTGAACATTATCAAAAAGTCACAAGTTACCTCAGAGGAGCTGTCCTGTTGGGTAGATTTTCTGCAGATGTAATTGCACAGTTGCTGATATCTTTTGATGTCACAAACTATCTGGTGCTAAATTACATATCAATGTCGTCAGTCATTGTTGCATTGCTCTTGTCATTTGCCTTACCCATGCCGAAAGTTGTAGGCAGCAACGTGTTCATTGTAAATCACAAGAACCAAGTTAACGACAATGAAGCTGCCCCAGGAAATACCCCTACTGATGTCAATGATGAAAATAGCCCAACACCGACAGGTGATGCACCCATGTCTGCCAATGATAAATCAACCCCAGCACCAAACTGCATGAAACAATGGAAAGACTCAATCATGGCATTGCTGCATGCGTTTCGGGTGTCTTATTCAAATTACACCCTCCTTAGGTGGTCCATATGGTGGGCACTTGCCACTTGCGGCTACTTTCAGGTTGGGAACTACAAACAGAGTCTTTGGCAAGAGGTCCATGGTTCTCAGAGGAACAAGTCATGGAATGGAGGTGTCGACGCTGTTGCCACGCTGGGTAGTGCTGGGGTTGCATTTGTCTTGTCATTTGTGAAAGTTCGTTGGGGAGTTGTGGGTGAACTTTTGCTTGGGGGCTTATCGTTGGTGGATGCTACCTTGCTGTTCATCATGGCAAGATCTGACAACATCTGGATAACATACCTCGCTTATATCGGCTTCACAATGTCATATGTTTTTCTGATCACAATTGCCAGGTATGAATAAATATTTTTTTCTCAACTACGCAATAAACCAGTTGACACACTGTAAGACATTTGGTTAGTCCTTTATAGGCACCGCTTATTGAAAACAATAGATGGCAGTAAAGATCCAAGAATCTCCCTGTTTTTATACGGAGGAAGTTGGCATGTTTTGGCTTCCAAAGGATGTGCAGCTGAATTCCAAAGCCTGCTTTGCTCCTTGCAAAATGCACATTTTGGGATTTAGCAACGCATCATGTCGAGGCAAGCAAGGTGGAAAAATGTTCTAAATAATCAGGGCATTTGTTTACTAATAATTCATCCAATCAAATCACTGAAAAGACAATAGATTTCGAACTTCGAAGATTCGACAGCTCAAGTGCCGTGAAAATAGTCAAGACGCTACGGGGAATCACACTGGAAATTTTTGCGGGCAATTTAATTTTTGGTTTAAAACATACCTTACACCTTGCTGATGATGATTGCACAGGTTGGAGTTCTTCAAATTACTTCATTGGCCCATCCAAGCAAATTTTAGTCAGAGCTGTTTTAGGCCTATTTTAGGCCAAGACCGCCATTTTGTTTCATGTTAAATAACGATATTTCTGATGATATAGCGTTTACAATGGTGCAAGAGACATCATTAGCTTTCTTTTGATGAGAGCTTTCGAATGATATATAATTTATCCACATTTGCTGACGTAAGCAAAATCTAATATCTATGACGTCATCAATATTGATGACGTCATATCTAAAAAATCAATTGACTTGTTTGCTCAAAAGGGCTTTCCTAACACTATAAAGGTAGATTAGCTGTAAAAAGTATATTCTTTTTTTATCTAAAATGTAGTTTACCACTATGAATTCATTTATAAAGGGGTCACATACCCCCCTAGTACTAGAGTACAAAAACCTGGTAAGGGTTAAACTTAAGCCCGATTCGCACTGCTGTGCTTGCAAATCTCTTGTTTGAAAATTAGAAATGAGGAGAAATTAAAGGTATATACTACAGAGGCGTGATAGGTAGTTGTTTTTCGATAGAACTCTGGAATGGGAGGTATGATTGATTTTTATGAGATTTCTTAAGAATTTGAATCGCACTTATTCTTTTTGAAAAACCCAAACGTCCCTTAGAAAGCCCAATGAAAACAAAACAGCAAAGTATATAGTGTGTATATCTAAGCACGGCAGTGATAGAAAATCGGCTGTGATAGAAAATGTTTGAACCCTGCTGAAACCATGTTTGTCTTTTGTCGCAAAATTTATGTAATGGTTGAAAAAAGTTGCCGTGTATTTCGTGTTGAATATGGTGAGGTGCAATCATCGGAAATTGCAGAGCTTTCATCAAACCAAGAAGAAGTAGACGCAAAGGTTTTTCTCCACTGCAAACATGCAGAAATTATGGGACCCCAACATGTCTGCATTGTGACAGTGACAGCGACGTTGGCATACGCAATACATTTTGCAAGCCAGTTTCAAATAAATTTGTATGTATTAAGTGATAAATTTTAATTCGTTTGTAATAATTTAAGGATCAAACAAGAGTTTTGGATGCCAAGGCGATACATGATAACCTTGATGAATCAATTACAGATGCGCTGCCAGGACTGCACTTCTTTACTGGTAACGATTACACAAGCGCTTTTGATGGCAAGGGAAAAGTGGGGGCCTTGGAAGCTCTGAAGGAAGACGAAAGATTTCAGCATGTTTTTCCGAACACTGGAAATTAATTTTGAATTTGACGTGGAACTATTGAGATAATCCAGGAGTTGGTCTGCAACCTATATAGTATGAAATCACTTTCAGATGTAAACGAGGCCAGTTACAAAACATTTTGCCCCTCTAAAGGAAAGATACCTGAACCCCAAAAGCTTCCGTCAACAAGTGATGAGCTCCAGCAGCATTGCAGATGTATCTTCTTCGTCACCTGCACCGTCAAGCTCGCATTAGAAGAGAACCCTGGAATTCCGTGGCAACAAGGTTATGGTTGGGAAATCACCGCTGATGGTGAATTGAAAGTAGTATGGATGATGCAAAGCCAGCACCAGATTCCATTCGAGATTGTGTTGCTTCTAACTGCAAAAAATAAGCGCCGCACCGAGAACTGTTTTTGGTCTTTCCACGGACTCAAATGTAATGAAGATTTTGTTAAAGACAGATACGAAAAACAGCTGAGGAAGATCAAGATATGGGGGAATGATAAAGAAATCGTAAGGAGAATATTTAGTTTGTGCTTTCGGTTCGTAAGAAACACTGATGAAAACAACGCGTTTCTGAAGCGCTGTTGTTTTGTTTTCATTGGGCTTTCTAAGGGACGTTTGAGTTTTTATCCAAGAAAATAAGTGCGATTCAAATTCTTAAGAAATCTCATAAAAACCAATCTCCCATCCAAGAGTTCCCTGAAAAAAACTATTACCTATCACGTCCCTGTGGTATGTGCTATTTCCAAACAAGAGATTTGCAAGCACAGCAATGCGAATCGGGCTTAAGTTTAACCCTTACCAGGTTTTTGTACTCTAGTACTAGGGGGGTATGTGACCCCATTATAAATGAATTCATAGTGGTAAACTACATTTTAGATAAAAAGAATATACTTTTTACAGCTAATCTACCTTTATAGTGTTAGGAAAGCCCTTTTGAGCAAACAAGTCAATTGATTTTTTAGATATGACGTCATCAATATTGATGACGTCATAGATATTAGATTTTGCTTACGTCAGCAAATGTGGATAAAATATATATCATTTGAAAGCTCTCATCAAAAGAAAGCTAATGATGTCTCTTGCACCATTGTAAACGCTATATCATCAGAAATATCGTTATTTAACATGAAACAAAATGGCGGTCTTGGCCTAAAATAGGCCTAAAACAGCTCTGACTAAAATTTGCTTGGATGGGCCAATGAAGTAATTTGAAGAACTCCAACCTGTGCAATCATCATCAGCAAGGTGTAAGGTATGTTTTAAACAAAAAATTAAATTGCCCGCAAAAATTTCCAGTGTACACCTACTTTTGACCCCGTAGCTTCTTGACTAAAATGGCAGAATGACGCGAAAGCTGTGGCAAAAATAGCGTTCAGGGTTCTGTTTTTCTGCCGTAAACACGTAGACTATTTGGTACCATTCTTATATTTCTGAAATCTTTGATAGTTTATCTAAACTTTTACCGCTTACGAGATTAATATTTTACATAATTGCTGTAAACATTCATTGGACAACTCGCTCAAAAAAAACTAGCTGAAGGCGGGGTTTCCTCAGACTATAGGTAAATATCCATATCTTTCTTGTGCGATAGATTTCATCTTTATATAGGTAATTGGAAATATATTCATGTATCAAATATGATTTTTTGAATTTGTTAATCAATTCTAAATTATCATTAGAAAGAAAATGACCTGAATACATTTCAATTTTCAAATCATAATTTTACAAATTCACTCGATTCCCGTTTTTTGCGGTTGCTCAATTTCATTCATGGTAAAAATTTAGATATACTATCATAGATTTGAGAAATGTAAGAATTGTACCAAATAGTCAATGTGTTTACGGTAAAAAACAGAACCATGAACTCTATTTTTGCCACAGCTTCTGCGTCATTCCGCCATTTTCACGGCAATTGAGCTGTTGAATCTTTGAAATCTATTGTCTTTTCAGCGATCTGATTGGATGAGTTCTAAGTCAAAAAATGCCCTGGTTGGTCAAAACATTTTTCCACCTTGCTGTCGAGGCATCATTTCTAAATAACTGACGTAGTTATGTAAACTGATGTAATTTCAAAATGCTTTGCTGATTTGAAAAACACTTTCCTACTTGAATAATTTCTTCTTTCAGCTTTCAAGTTGCTTTGAATGTTGGTGACAACGCCTTTGCCTTGATCTTTGGTTGGAACATGTTTGTCGCTCTTGCCTTGCAAACCATTTTAACTTTCATTGTAGCAGATCAAAATGGGTTGGATCTGAGTATAAGGAATCAGGTAAAGCAATTATCTTCAATTTTGGTTTAACTCCCCTTTTCTTTGAATTTGTCTGCAATTATAGTTTTGTCATTCTCAACCAACAGTATGGTTGAACATTGTTTCACATGTAAATAAACAATGTTTTCCATTTCACACTCTTAAATGATACAACCATCGTAAATAGTACCAAAATGGCATAGTTGTTTGTGGTTGTTAGAAGAACCTTGTCTATTCCCTCCTGAAAGTGTGAATTTATACCCATACGAACCTTCTCATTTCCTTGTTGTTTCTATATGTTTCCATTACTTTTTTCTACCCATTTTCACTTGTTTCTACTTGTTTCAGTTTCCAGTTAATATGAACTTGAATTCATTTCTACAGAGGCTATTAAATAAATTTGTAATTGAAATTCCGTCAAGTACAAGACTATTGCCCTCTTTATGCTTGCTTTACGGAACCACCACACCCTTGAAGGGCCATAAACACCGATAAATTCCAAACTTTTATCAACCAAGAAGGTTCTTGTTTGTGAAGCTCCACTGAACGGTAAATGCAATATGTTTTCACGTTGCCTTCTATAAAATGTATCGTTTGCCTATGTCTGCTGATGCCTGTCTAAGTGATACTGGTGTGTAAATATAATTTGCAGTTATGATTTTCTCAAAGTAAATGAAACCCTCGGGAGCGTTTTGGCATACCCTAGAGAGGCCACACCCTAGAGAGGCCACTCTACGATTTTGGTTCGACGTCCCTTCTCTTTGACTTTGCGTCCAATGACAGTATAGTTATTCTCAACAAATACTTTGGTTGAACGTTTGTTTTGTGTGTAATTTGACAGTGTTTTCCATTTCAAATTCTTAAATCGCGTCTTTCCTTTGTTACAGTTTCTGGTATATGGTGCTTACTTTGCTGCAATTGCTATGATATACCTCACAATGCCACTGTTGAAATCAATCAAAACGTTCTACAGTTGGATAAGAAAATGTTTACAGAAGCCTGATATGGAAGCTGAAACGCTCTCCGACGAGCTAGGTGGAAATTATGGGGGATTAGAGGGGCAATCGCCCCCCACCCCCCAATTCAAAACAAGTCGGAAATTTTTCGTTTCATTTTGATACCTGTGATTTTACCATTTTGTTTTGAAAGAGCCGTATTAATTTCTTTAACACTTAACTCTTAACTAGATGCTTATGGTTTCAGCCGTGAAGCTCTATCTCTGATTAATAGCTTTTTAGAAAACAGTCAACCAAGGGTAAAAATCAATGGATCTTTTAGTTCATTTAAGCAACTAAACCTCGGTGTTTCACAAGGATCAGTACTTGGCACTCTTCTTTTTTACATTTACATCAATGATCTTTTATTTTCCATTGAACAAACCGATATATGTAATTATGCAGATGATACAACCATTTATGCATGTGATAAAATTCTTGAAAACGTAATATGGAGATTGGAAAATGATTCCAACACTATTATTCAATGGTTTTCAAATAACTTTATGAAGTTAAACACAGATAAGTGTCATCTTTTAAAGCTAGGAAAGGTTCTAACCAAGCCATCGCGGTAAATATAGGTAACAGCACTATTGAAAATACTGGTGAGGGAATACCTTTGGGTGCAACCATCGATAATAAGCTTACTTTTGAAACGCATATCCCAAAATTATGCAAAAAGACTGTT
Source organism: Pelagia noctiluca (assembly GCA_963924455.1). Classification (NCBI taxonomy): domain Eukaryota; kingdom Metazoa; phylum Cnidaria; class Scyphozoa; order Semaeostomeae; family Pelagiidae; genus Pelagia; species Pelagia noctiluca. Next base: position 4,256,764 of record OZ004325.1, on the reverse strand, counting down.
CTTTTCTGCATAATTTTGAAACGCATATCACAAACTCTTTGCACTATCTCGCATGTCGCCTTATATGGACTTTAGTAAACTGCGTGTCTTATTGAGATCCTTCGTAATAAGCTAATTTCAATACTGCTCGTTAGTATGGATGTTCCACAGCAGGCAATTGAATAATAAAATCAATAGAATTCACGAAAGGGCTTTAAGAATTGCATAAAAGGACTATGAATCTACTTTTGAAGTATTATTGTCTAGAGATCAATCAGTCACTGTTAATACTAAAAATCTGCAAACATTAATGACCGAAATTTTCAAAACCCAGAATAATTTGAACCCCCCCCCCCCCCTTTTATGAATTAGGTATGTATTTAGGCAGCGAGAAAATGTCTTTAACCTAAGAAATGGCAATCAATTTGTCTTATCCAAACCGTAAGTTACAGAGGTTCTCAATTATGGCAACGGCTCCCTAAAGAAATTAGGAATGTCGAATCCCTCTTACAATTTAAATCGAAAATAAAAGAATGGAGTGGAAAGGAATGTGTCTGTAGGCTTTGTCAAAACTTTGTCCCAAACCTTGGGTTTTTATGATCTACGAAAATCTTGCATTAATTTTATTCGAATATCCTAGTATTTTTATTAAACATTCATTTTAGCTACGTTTTTATACAATATATTTTGTATTTTATCTTTTATCATGGAACTTTTAAACTTGCTTTTATCAAATTGGAACATTTTAAAACTTTTTAATCTGTACTTATTTTAGATAGTTGGCCTTAACTAGCAATCTTAATTTTTAGCTATGTATCATCGAACTTTAGATTTATTGATTATTATTATTATTATTATTATTGGTACTGGCCTAAAGTTTTCCAGGGTCACCGTTATATTATGTTTTATTATAAGCATTTTTTTATAAGCAACTGCTTTTTAAACAAGGCAGTACTCGACAAGACAAAAACTTAAGCAATTCTAGTACTGGATAAAGGAATGCTAAGCAATTTGAAAATTCAAGTTCTGATCCAATTGGCAATGAAAATCGTGCAGCAGCCATAGAGAAGTAGGCTATAGTGGATATTAGTACCCCGAAACATTTTTGTTTGTAAGATACTAATGAAATTTGTTTTACAAAAACTTTCGAGATAGTATTCTAAGAAAGAAATCTTCAAGTATAAAAAGCTAAGCAATTATTAAGCAATTTTGAGTACTCAAACTTGCCTTCCAGCTAAGCAATTTCTACTGCTGAGCTTGAGCTGAAATTGCTTGTATAAAAAAATGCGTGTATGAGATTCCATTAACTGTTAAATATCCCTTCAAAGCCGAAACGAATAAAGAATGCCTCGAGTGTCATACAATATTTGACATTGACCGAAGATCGAAGCTCAGTGAGATATTCCATTAAAATCTATTACGCAAAAGAAAACAAATAAGATTCAAAGCCGTTGGGGCTCTAAAAACACCCTTTTTCAAGGTAAGCCTTACATATATCTTTTTTTATTGATTGATAGATTATGTTTTATAAAAGCAATAGTTTTGCTTGATTAAAAAATATAGGCCAATTCTAATTTTATTTTGCGATTTTTTTATACTATCCATTCATATTTTACTTCTACCACGGGTACTCCTACTTATGTGGCAAAGATGTCTAGAATCTAGGAACCTTTTACAATCATTTTTTCTTTGTGTAATTCGATAGAGCTCAATGCGCTGATTTTGAAAAAAGTTTTGAAAAGATTTTTACGATCAGAGTTGTGGTTGCTGAGTTGTGATCTCTCAAAGTCGTGAAAATCGGGGTTTTGCGTCAAAAATGATGTTACAGTTGGGCGTTGGCCGAGGGTGGAGCGTGACGTCATAGTAGGAACTCAATTTTTTCTCCCATACTGAAGCCTTATAATAAAAAAATTGTTAAAAATAGTTAAATAAAGATATATGCATAAAACTTTGTGTGCATGCACAGTTAGATGCGTGCAAGACGACAGGGTACTTTTCATTTTCAAATGTGTCCAATTCTATTTTTGAATGGGGTCAATGCTCTATTGTTATATATCTCTAAGGTTCTTAGTGGAATAACTTTGCTCAGCATATTGACACAGAAATGAAACTCAGTGTTTAGGCGCAACGAACGTCACTGAGATCTGAGGGGGGTTATTTATCAATAAGCCGGACAATTTAGGGTGAATGATTACCTTGCTTCATGTTCCAAACCTCAAAACCAAGTCCTGATGTCTTCGGTGACCCACATTTTAGCTAAAAATTAATTTTTTCCTTCCACGCTTCTTAACTCCAGCCTGATCAACGAAGCTCCTTCAAAAGTTTAGAATTCTAATTTGTACCTGCCTTACAACATCTTATTTCTACTTCGTTGCATTGTTTATTGATTCAGAAATTAATCATATCAGAAACAGATAATAAAAGACTGGCCTATCAAAAGGCCTTAGCCTACTTACCAAGATGTCACAGGCTCTATCTTTTCAAACCGTATGTTCAATTCATTGTCTTTTTCTAACTCTTTCTCCATTTCCCTTTCGTAATTGATGATAAACTGCTTGTCTGCGATGGGTCGAACTGATGTGGGCCATCATCATCGGCACTACAGTAAAAACCCGCACATAAGAACCTTCCTTTATTAAGAACCTACACCCTGAAATTGGATATTTTGTACCCAATAAATAAGAACCATTTCAGCCTGATATCCTAACTAGGTTCTTAACAAAGGGTTTCATTCATTCTTCACTTGGAAATAAATCTTCACCAAACGTTTTGAAAAAACTGGTTGTCTAATGACTGTGGATGGGTCAGGAGACCAGAAGATACAACCCTAAGGACTAGAGGACTATATTTTTTAAATCACGGCTTTGTGTTGCTGGCTACATTGCTTTCATATTTCAATGCTAAACCTTCAACTATCATTTTTTCTTCAGCTTGCTTTAGACCCAATGTTAAGAACCTACACCCTGATTACTTGATGTACCTCATTATGTAAGAACCTAAACAGGCTGAGTTCAAAAAGTCAGGTTCTTATGTGCGGGTTTTTACTGTACTACTGCTTTCATCAGCGCTCTTGGCTGAATTATTTGCGCGATGAAACTCTCTTTCTTCTTCCTCCACTTCTACAGCATATTCTGAGTAGCTCCAATCCGAACATTTGTTTTCGTCAGACGAAGACATCGCGAAAAAAGATGGGCCTAACAGTTGACGGAGCTGATAAACGTGGAAGAGAGTGGAAACATTGCGGATTCGCGCCTGAGTGACAGTTGACCAGTTGATTGATATCGGCATGCGTTTTACTACTATGACATCAGAGATTCGCTCGTTCCCAGACTGCTTGTGTAACACCACGATGGGGAAGCTCAACAAATACACCTCTGATTGCAAACATTTTTTCATTCTCGAAATTAGAGAATTTAGATCTGTCGAATAACGTGAAATCAAAAAACGGCGAAGAGGCACTTTGAGGAACTTTTAGTACTTGGCCTCGAAGTAGGTCCTTATAGAATAAAAAGCGTTTAATATGAATACAGACCTTTTCCAGTTTAACCAACCGGGGGACTCCCACTTTGTTCCTTTGAGGAAGGAAGTTACCCCCAATTGAACAGTAGAAGTCAGCAAAGATCAAATAATCCCCTTTTCCTACACTGAGAAAATTAATAAGTCTTTCAATATCCCACTGCCCTGTGGAGGTTTTAACTTAAAAATGTTTCAATGTTGGACCTTAAAAATGTTGGACCTTCGTAGCTTTTGTTCCTAAAAAGAGTTTTCCATCCCTGAACCTTTTAAACAAGACACTTTGTGTTGCACAAATTACGACAAGACACTTGCAGGGGCGGATGCAGACTTTGGAAATGAGGGGTGCTTAGCAGGGGTTTGGGGGCGCTGCGCCCAGAAATTTTTTTTAGGGTAGCACGGTACCAAATGCCGGGGTCGACCCTTCTATACACTTTATCAATGATTTCTACTCAATTCTGGCAGAGAAAAACCTTTATTGACTCTGTAAAAACAATTCTTTGTTGGTTGAGATCAGGTCATCTTCACCCAACTGCCCAACGTCCAGCCTACCTTTCACTTTAGGTGTTTGGCATTTCAAGAATTATATGAATATTTTGAAAACTTTAAACGTTAATTACAGAACATATTTTACTAGCATAAACAGGAGTAATATATCCTCCAAGAAAATTCTAACCTATCCTAACCAGTTGAGGTTCCACCATAAATATCCCATCCATCACGATGCAGTGACATTTCACAGTTGACCAGACTCATAGGTTTATCCTTTATCCTTACAACTAGATAAAAATCCAAATAAAACTAAATATATTGATTCACGAAATTTGAAAGACTTTTATCGTCATCAAGCTAGCAGAATAGGAAAATCAAATGACAAGGACTGGATCTCAGAAATGATGTTTTCAGTAAGATATAAACACGCCTTAGAAGGCCCTGTAGACTAAACATTGCCCTGCAAGTTACTTGGATGCGAAGGTTATGAATAATGTCAATAAGAAATAATGTATTTTCAAGAGGACGGGTAGGCCTAGAAGTATTCTAGCTCTTTCTCTTTCAAAGAGGCTTTCACTTCGAAGCATCGCAAACTCAAGGAGGCGTCGACTACTTTTAGTTTAGGCCTAGGCCTACGGCCCTTGAACGCTAGCCGGTCCACCGTGGTGTCTTTCTCTCTTCTTGTTATGTTTGGCCCTTTATTTTCAAGAAAGATACAGTTAACTTCATTCAAAAAAGTCACTCTCAAGCTGCAAATTGTTTCAATTCATGGCTTGCTTTGCCATCTTCGACGACGACGAGCTTTCTGCCTGGAGAACGACAGCCATGATTGAAAAACATACGAGGAGGTGAACAGAGGCTGGTCAGTAGGTTGCTTGAGCAGCTGGAGAAGGAACCACGTCTCTTACCTCCTTTTGAATTAGATCGTGAAAGGGGTCTATTATTTGAGATTGTAGCACAAAGAAAATGGGAATTCATCCACATAGAAGACTACGGTTATACTTGAATTAAACATCATTAAAACAGTAATATTACAACTTAACAATAACTACATACAACTCTGCTCTAAAACAGTGTTTTTAACGTTAAATACCCAAGCTCTTACGAGCCTAACGCATCCTAGACATGGAATAAACCCTCGAAAAACTGAAAGTCATTTAAGGCACTTAAATCCAGAGAGAGTGATTTCGTCCATAGAACAAGAAGCGAGGAAGAACTGGAAATGTTTCCCACTCACGAAGACTTTTCCGGACTCTGGCTTTCGTAAACGAAACACAAGAAGTTGGCCTATTCAAAACAGTTCTTCAACAATCAACTGTACTAATCTATTCTTATCTGAATAAATAGAACCACCATCAAAAATAACAAAAATAAATAAATATAAAAAGAACACTGTTAGGCTCATATTTCGATGTAAAATCTTCGTCAGAACTCACAACAGTCGGACAGCGAAGCATTTATAGGATAGATAATACAGTATGTCCATAAATAATGAATTTATGTGATTATCACACGGTTCTACAGAATTTTCCCTAGATATACTTGTTTAAGGGTATCATGGGAGGGAAGAAACAAGAAATTACTCCTTCACCTCTACAAAACTGCTCCCCGAAAGGTACCTCTTAAACTAAACAAAATTGCAAAACAAAACCCCCACAAAACCTAAAGAAAACTTTCCCGCCAAATTCGTTGTTGTAACTCTAATTGTCTACGTTGGAATTTCGTTGGAATCTTTCTTCAACAGTTCTTCAGCAATCAACAACCTCCCACAGATGAACATTTCATGTTCTATTGTTATCTGGGAACATGCCTTTCCAGCATTTCTTCGAAAATATTCTTCAAATCAAAAACCGCTCATGAACAAGCGTTTTCCGCGCCAGGTTCTTCTTGCCAAACGTTGCTCTCGCGGCCACAATTACCATATCAGCGAAATACGTAATAACCGCGGCCAGCGTATAATCCGTCGCGGCAAAATCAACAATACCGAAAAGGAATATATCAAAGAGAAGTAGGCTCCATTCCGCGCCGTATAGAAACCCGCTTACGAATGATTTTCCCTTGTCGCTGTAGAAGAAACCCTTGTCCAAGGCTGGGCTCAACTCCATGTCGATGATCTTCTCGAGAAGGGTTTTGTCTTTCACTGTGTAATCAAATTCCGTCGACGAATGCTCGATGAAACTGGCAAGGAATTTGTTCATCGTGTTATAGGCCATTACACTTCGTTCGAGGTCGGGTGAAAGTTTCGTTTCGGCATCTGAAATGCAAGTGTACGTCTTATACCTTAAAATGTTACATAAATGTAGTGTAGACAATTCCTTGGTTGACAAGACAATACCTTGGAAGAAAATAGTAGGTAGACAATACCTTGGTAGGCAATTATAGGTTGAAAATTCCTTGGTAGCCAATTATAGGTTGACAATATCTTGGTGAGAAACACTTATTGACTACACCATGCCCATTGCCTAAATATACCGAGTTTCTCATACATCTGATTGAATCTAGTTTTCTGGAATACTTTCCTCCTATAAGTATTTAGTTGCTTTGACGTCTTAATTGAATAGTGCTATAGAACTAAATACGCTATACAAAGGCAAGTTCAGAAACGATATATTTAAAAGAATTTTCAAACAATGGAATGGGCAAAATTGCAAATTCAAGATGCGCAATCTAAGCAAAATGAAAAATAACGAGGATTGTCCATTTTAGATTTGTCTTTTTATCTCATTCATCAAAGACTAGCTCGAACAGCTGTAGCGCGCTAACCACTATCCTTATACTGGATTGGATAACTTGATAATAATAATGAATTAACTAACTTAATTTTACCAGTGCAGACAACTGAAATTGACCTATGCTACCGTGGGGTCTGGAACACAAGTTGTTACAACCAAAGGCAAGCGCACTAACCACTGTCCTAAACCTGGTATTGATAATAATAATGAAAATGATTAAAGGCAAAGTCACTCACCATGTGGGGATCTACCCATTTGCTGCATGCCATTCCTTGCCATCTGCCTCTGTTGACCGGTGATTTTCATGGCTTCAAATATCTTCTCATACTGAACACGAAACTTTGCTGGAAGCGATATCTCAAACGTCTGACAGTCAGACCCAGACTCCAGACCTCTTTTTTCGCATGCGTCCTGTTCCTCGCGTTGAAAGTTCACATAAAGCCCCTTTAGATTTGTGTTCGCTCGACCAAAGATGGAGCGGCCGTGGATGTAGTAGCCATAGTTGCTATACGGCATAAGGATGATACTGACATTGCTTATGGAACAGAAGTCAACAAAACCTTCAATCGCATCAGACACAAACCGTTCGTAAATCAGGCTAAAGAATATCCACTGTCCAATTGCAATGCAGAGAAATAGAATGGACGTTACTGCAAAGCGGAGAACGAAACTGGTATCGCCTATATAATCAGTGGACTGATTAATGGAGAACCGGCTGATGGGATCAGTGGTGGTCAAGTGTTCAAAACCAACTACCTTGATGAAGAACAAGACAAGGATTAGCTGTAGCGTTGGTTTGATCCTCTTTAACGTCTGAATCTCTTGCCACTCGTTAGCAACAAACAAGGTGCGTATGATACTAACTGACGTAGAAGCTTCCTCAGCAGTCTGTCCGGGACCAACAATCCGACCTCTCGGACGCTCCCAGTCAATGAAGAATATATCCACGGATATCTGACTGTATAGCAAATGCATTATGTCAACGATTTTGAATATGAACCCGCATATCAACATTGTCTGTAAGATACTCTGCTGCGTGCTGGATGGAAGGACTCTGTATACCACTGTCTGCTGCTTGAAGAACACAAGCCATTGTATGCAAGTGCCAGCCAATACTGCAAATAATACCGCAGAGACCGCATTGAAGGAAAAGACCAGGAAGTGAAACATGCTTGCAAAGTCAACGTTGATACGATCATTGCGTCTTCTCCAACTTGCTGTGCGGAGGAAAGCATATAGAATTGCAAATGCAGACAGAACACCAACTGCAATCTAAAAAAGAAAAAATCAAAAATAGAGCATGGTAGCTTGATCAAGTCCACGCAATGAACCCCCCCCCCTCTTAAAAGAAACCTTTGAGTTCCCCATAAGGACCCCTTTAAAAGTGACTTTTTGAAAAAATCCCTCCTCTTGAAAAATCACCTTTTTGAAATAATACTTGATCAGTAAGACATGGATTATGAAAATATTTAGGAAGGAAAAAATTGACAGGTTGAAGCTGGTGTGTGCTAATGGTTTATATTGCATTGTTGGAAACAATGAGCGTATGGGCGTTTCCTGGACCTATTTATAAAAGTTGAAGATATTCTCCCAAACTTTCTTATCAATGATGCACGGGTATTTTTGAACGGAAGACAGCCGGAGTCTCATGAAAATAAGATGATAAAGAGGGCGTGGTTTTGTAGCAAATGTCTCAAAATGCACCCTATCCCTCCCCCACCTATTGGAGATTGTAGTGTAGATTTGGAGTAAATGAAGCCTGGCCAAACCTTGATATTCTTAGTAATTTCACTTGTGTCCATTTCATACACGGTACCAAACGAGACAGATGCTGCATTTGAAGCTGTTGTTCCATATTTGATTTTCATGTAGGGTGGGTATATTTGACCATTGGAGTTTCTCATTTTGAAAATCAATTGAATACTCTCTGCATATCTAATAAAGGGGGCAGGTTGGTCCATTTGCCTCTTGCTACTGAGATTATCAACAAGGAAAAATCGTCTTGTGAGCTGCCATGAAGATTTTGCTGAATTTGTGTTAACTGATGAACCTTTTGATTGGAAGTTTTCCACCAAGACTGGTATGGGGTAGAGCTGGTCGCCAACATAATAGTAAAGGTCATAAAACAGTGTTTCAGTAGATTTCAATCTCTGCCATGAGATCGAGCACTTTATGTTGTATGTTGTTAGGAAGGAAAAAGCTGTTGCCATTTTGGAAGACTGATCTTGACAAATCTGCATTATGTTGGTATCATTTTGAATGCCTACAAAAGAGCCGTTTGGCGTATAAATTGCCACTGCGAACCTCAAAGTCTGTCCCTTTGTGTATTTGATGCCAATGTCTGTTTTGGATAGAGTCTTGTCGGCAGTTTCTGAGGTATAGTACAGCCAAGGCATGAAATATGGCCAATCACTGGTTCTGCTAAATCTTTCAAAGATTTCACAAGAGCAAGTCGTGGACTTGCATTGGACAATCTCAAGGTATTCAGTGCAAGCATCGGTATTAGAAGTTGCTATGTTGTCAAAATTATCTTTGTTGTAATCCGTCAAGACACACAGATTAGCAAGCAGCTGACACGCTGTGAAATTCCGGTTAACACAACAAAGCACTTTGGCAGCTTGCAAATAGTTGATAAAAAATGCGGAAATCACAGAACGCTGCGGAAATTTGACTGTGTATGCACTAGGTAAGACAGAAGAATCTGGAATGTTGAAGCTTTCTAACACGGACTTCTGTAAACAAACGCCACCTCTACTAGTGATCAGTGTTGTTTCTGGGCATTGACATGAGGTACCAGTAGCAAGGCCCGCCGTAATTGACAGCACACTTTGATGGCATCGCTGACAGCTTGTCTGCTTAACATCAGCCTGTGTATCATTCAAACATTTAACGCACCGCCGCCTATTGTCCAAGTATTTCTCTCCATTGACTTGTTTGTCGTAAACTGCTGATGTTGTATTGCATTTTTTCTTGCACATGTTTGTAGTAGGGTCAAAAACAGTATCAGACTGGCATTTAACACACGACCATTTATCTTTGGCTGTCACATGATTCGGGCTGCAGGGATTACACTTCACTTCGTCACCACCGTTGTTCTGCACAAAGTAATAACCAGCTTTGCATGTACAACTTAGGCCGTCTGCACTTTTGTTCATGTTTGCTTTGCAATTTCTACATTGCAGACTGGAAAATTGGAAATACTGGGAGTTACTGCATCTTGAAGGATCTGAATAGCTTATTGTTATGCAGTTTATTACCACAACACAGGATAAAACACATAGAAGGACAACCCATTCGGCTTTTCTCTTCTCCATTGCTGCATTTCTGTTATTTGTTGTGCTTGGTGTTTCTAACACGATGTTAGTTATGTATACTATGCACTGAAACCTGTCCTACGCATTTTTTAAAGATACCAGTAGATCCTGTCTTAGGACACTTAAAATATTTATGGTATCAACTCTCAATTTAGAGTTGCTTGGGTTATGGAGATAAACAATACAAAGATATTTCCCTACACTCCAAACCATTTAGATTGATGGTCTACATCAAAGAATTCATTGAAATACCAAATTGTAGATACGCTAAACCTTTCTAACAATGAAACATAATGTGATGTGTTGCACAAAGTACGACAAAACACTTTGTGTTGCACAAATTACGACAAAAAACTTTGTGTTGCACAAATTACGACAAAACCCTTTTTGTTGCAATTATTTTTACAATATAAAGCTCTAATGTTAGTTTTCATGATTGTCAGACGAAGATTATAGAATAGATAATACATTATGTCCATACATTATGAATTTATGTGATTATCACACGGTTCTACAAATCAAAGAAGTTTCCCTAGATATATTAGTTTAAGGGTATCATGGGAGGGAAGAAACAAAAATGACTCGTTCACATCTAAAAACCTGTTCAATGATTGCCTCCTCCTCGGAAGATGTACTAATCTATTCGAAGTATTTATAGGATAGATAATAGAGTTCTAAAGTGTGACGTCACAAAAAATCTAATTTTAGAATTTTAGAAGTTTGGCTCCATAATGTGAAAGAGCTTCCAAAATTACATCAAATGGATGCAAAATCACCTCTGTATGTTGAATATTAACTGAGATATAACTATTTGAAAAATTGACTTTCAATAGGAAATCCCTGTATTTTTCGGGTCAATTTTTCAAATGGTTATATCTCAGTTAATATTCAACATACAGAGGTGATTTTGCATCCATTTGATATACTTGTTTAAGGGTATCATGGGAGGGAAGAAACAAGAAATTACTCCTTCACCTCTACAAAACTGAGATTTTCCCGCCGAAAACTTTCCCGCCAAATTCGTTGTTGTAACTCTAATTGTCTACGTTTGAATTTCGTTAGAATCTTTTTAATTTCTGCGGGAAAGTTTTGCAATCGAGGTTTTGGCGGGAAAGTTTTGTGGGGGTTTTGTTTTGCAATTTTGTTTATTTTAAGAGGTATCTTTGGGGAATTCTATCGTTTTTATGCAAATATAATCAACATGTATTTCAATTAAATTCTTTTTTGGCTTAGAAATGTCACATAGGCATTTCCATTCTTATCTGTTAATATTTGTGCAGGATTTCTCAATGCAATTTAGGCCAATCACATAGGCCAATTTCCCAGCACCGCAAGATAGAATGACTGAGCAAAGAAATACAACTAACCCATTCTTCAGCCTAAAAAATAAGGGGCTACTCGTTATGCCTACTAACAATTGACTAATAAAACCGCTTTCAAAGGATTTCAATAAACATTCCGCAACTATGATATTTTCATACCGGGCTGATTTGAAACAATGGAGTGGACAGATAAGAATAAATAGATCAAGGGCCTAAGGTCTGTAGAAATTCAACAACTCAAGTCGTGAGACCTGGCGAAAAGCCTTTTCAATTTGATCTCCCTTGCATATCATCTCGTTACCAGACAGAAAATGGAGTTCAGTTGGAAAGTAACCACTAGCCTCATCTGCAGTTATGGTTTCTTCAAAGAAATGAAGCCTTCAGAAGCGTTTTTCATTCCATACCTAAACAGCACCTACAAACACTTGACCGAGGAAGAAATCAACAGTCAGATCAATCCAGTTTGGACTTACTCATACCTCGTAACATTGTTCTTTGTTTTTTTAGTCACTGACAAATTGAGATACAAGCCACTTATAATCCTAGAAGGTCTGGCTTATCTCACTACAAGGGTCTTGTTGATATGGGGAAGTGGGGTTTTGGCTATGCAGTTTATGCAAACTGCATATGGGGTGTCAACAGGAACCGAAGTTGCGTACTACTCTTACATTTATGCACTTGTGCCAACTGAACATTATGGAAAAGTCACAGGTTATCTCAGATCAGCTGTCCTGTTGGGTAGATTTTCTGCAAATGTAATTGCACAGTTGCTGATATCTTTTGATGTCACAAACTATCTGGTGCTAAATTACATATCAATGTCGTCAGTCATTGTTGCATTGCTCTTGTCATTTGCCCTACCCATGCCGAAAGTTATAGGGGGCAACGTGTTCATTGTAAATCACAAGGACCAAGTTAACGACAATGAAGCTGCCCCAGGAAATACCCCTACTGATGTCAATGATGAAAATAACCCAACACCGACAGGTGATGCACCCATGTCTGCCAATGATAAAACAACCCCAGCACCAAACTGCATGAAACAATGGAAAGACTCAATCATGGCATTGCTGCATGCGTTTCGGGTGTCTTATTCAAATTACACCCTCCTTAGGTGGTCCATATGGTGGGCACTTGCCACTTGCGGCTACTTTCAGGTTGGAAACTATATACAGAGTCTTTCGCAAGAGGTCTATGGTTTTAAGAAGAACAAGTCATTGAATGGAGGTGTGGAAGCTGTTGCTACGTTAGGTAGTGCTGGGGTTGCATTTGCCTTGTCATTTGTGAAAGTTCGTTGGGGAGTTGTGGGTGAACTTTTGCTTGGGGGCTTATCGCTGGTGGATGCTGCCTTGCTGTTCATCATGGCAAGATCTGAAAACATCTGGATAACATACCTCGCTTATATCGGCTTCACAATGTCATATGTTTTTCTGATCACAATTTCCAGGTATGAATAGATATGTTTATCTCACCTAGGCAATAAACCAGTTTGCACACCGTAAGACATTGGTTAGTCCTTTATAGGCACCGCTTATTGAAAACAATAGATGGCAGTAAAGATCAGAGAAGCTCCCTGTTTTTATACGGAGGAAGTTGGAGTGTTTTGGCTTACACAGGATGTGTAGCTGAATTCCAAAGCCTGCTTTGCTCCTAGCAAAATGCACATTTTGGGATTTAGCCACGCATCACGTCGAGGCAAGCATGGTGGAAAAATGTTCTAGCCAATCAGGGTATTTGTTTACTAATGATTCATTGCCCTTTTGCAGCTGTTGCAAAAATAGCTTTCAGGGTTCTGTTTTTCTGCCGTAAACATGTTAACTGTTTGGTACCATTCTTACATTTCTCAAATCTATGATAGTATATCTAAATTTTTACGATGAATGAAATTGAGCAACTGCTAAAAACAGGGGTCAAGTGAATTTGTAAAATTATGATTTGAAAATTGAAATCGATATGTATTTAGATCATTTTCTTTCTAATGATAATTTAGAATTGATTAAGAAAATCAAAAAATCATATTTGATACATAAATATATTTCCAATTAATCTATCGCACAAGAAAGATAAGCATATTTACCTAGTATATTCTGAGGCAACCCCGGTTTCAGCTAGTTTTTTTTGAACGAGTTGTCCAGTGAATTTTTACAGCAATTACGTAAAATATTAATCTCGTAAGCGGTAAAAGTTTAGATAAACTATCAAAGATTTGAGAAATATAAGAATTGTACCAAATAGTTTACGTGTTTACAGCAGAAATACAGAACCCTGAACAGTATTTTTGCCACAGCTTCCACATCATTCTGCCATTTTCTTGGCACTGGAGCTGTTGAATCTTCGAAATCTATTGTCTTTTCAGTGATTTGATTGGATGAGTTCTAAGTCAAAAAAATGCCCTGGTTGGTCAAAAATATCTTTCCACCTTGCTGTCGAGACATCATTTCTAAACAACTGGACGTAGTTATGTAAACGACGTAATTTCAAAATGTTTTGCTGATTTGAAAAATACTTTCCTATTTGAATAATTTCTTTTTTCAGCTTTCAAGTTGCTTTGCATGTTGGTGACAACGCCTTTGCCTTGATCTTTGGTTGGAACATGTTTGTCGCTCTTGCCTTGCAAACCATTTTAACTTTCATAGTAGCTGATCAAAATGGGTTGGATCTGAGTATAAGGAATCAGGTAACGCAATTATCTTCAATTTTAGTTTAACTCCCCTTTTCTTTGAATTTGTCTGCAATTATAGTTTTGTCATTCTCAACCAACAGTATGGTTGAACATTGTTTCACATGTAAATAAACAATGTTTTCCATTTCACACTCTTAAATGATACAATCAATTACAAAAATAGTACCAGAATGGAATCGTTGTTTGTGGTTGTTAAAAGGACCTTGTCTATTCCCTCCCTGAAGTGTGAATCTATACCCATACGAACCTTCTCATTTCCTTGTTGTTTCTATATGTTTCTATTACTTTTTTCTACCCATTTTCACTTGTTTCTACTTGTTTCAGTTTCCAGTTAATATGAACTTGAATTTATTTCTACGGAGGCTATGAAATAAATTTGTAATTGAAATTCCGTCAAGTACAAGACTATTGCCCTCTTTATGCTTGCTTTACGGAACCACCACACCCTAGAAGGGCAATAAACACCGATAAATTCCAAACTTTTATGAACCAAGAAGGTTCTTGTTTTTCAAGCTCCACTGAATGGTGAATGCAATATGTTTCCACTTTGCCTTCTATAAAATGTATCATTTACCTATGTCTGCTGATGCCTGTATAAGTTATACTGGTGTAGGTATACTGGTGTGTAAATATGATGCTTATTATTTTCTTTTTTACAGTTTCATGTATATACTGCTTACTTTGCTGCAATTGCTATGATATACCTCACAATGCCACTGATGAAATTAATCAAAACGTTTTACAATTGGATAAGAAAATGTTGTCAGAAGCCTGATATTGAAGCTGAAACGCTCTCCGACGAGCTGGACAATGCTCATCAAGACTTTCACAGGACTTGAACTGTTTCATGGATTTTGAATGAGTGTAAGTTTTCAGGGGTTGAAAAGTATGGGGACACAGGTTGCAGACTATAAATACAAATTCACAAATTATTACATACTTGGTAGTACATGTACGGTGTGCACCAAAAACGTATAATCCTTGATAGGCTATTTAGGATCGTATATCAGGCTGAATAATCGAAAACCTCTTTTTAAGATATCCTTGTTCCAATTTGTTGCATAGGAAACGTTTTTTCAGGAACTTAATATAACGCAAGCCTGCAAGTAGTTAAAATGAATGGTTTTCATTAATATCAATGCAAACCTATCTAAGTTTAACTAAAAGGGAGACTCCCAGTTTGAATTAATTGAACGGCCAATTGAACAGTATCTGTCAACAAAGATCAAATCATCTCTCTATTTTCTTACACTGATGAAGTTAATAGGTCTGTCAATATCCCACTGCCCTGCGGAGGTTTGAACTTGAAAATTCTTATGACCTTCTAGTAAACTATTTTTCCTGAAAAGAGTTTTCCATCTCCGAGCGTTTACGTCAAAACACTTTGTATTGTAATTTTTTTACAAACTGTAATGTTAAATTTTGAAATTGGCAGACTGAGAATTTTATAGAAATGCATGATTTTCTGAAAGATATTCTAGTTTGTCAATTATTGTTAATTTTCCAGTTTTTCACAGCTTGGACCTGAAAGATGCTTACGAGTTAGCTACCACAATTAAGATACATTATATCCACGCCATATGAATTTATGTGAATCTTACACGGTTCTGCCCGTCAAAGAATTTTCTCTAGATGTCTCAGTTTCAGAGTATCATGGTTTGAAAGAAACAAGAAATGACTCCTTTACCGCCACAAATCTATGTTGCGATTGCTCACTCATCAGGAGATGTACAAACAGGAGTTTAATGTACTTTTAAGCAGAAAAGAGAGAAGATATTACATCTCAATCTCAACAAGCCTGCTTCGTGATAGCTCACTCATCAGGAGATTGACAAATGATGCTCGGAGATGTTGTACATCTCCTAATGAGAGGGTAACTACTCAACAGGCTTGTTAAGATGGAGAGTTTTGTTTTTCGAGTCTCTTTCTTCTTAGTGTTTATCGTGTGAACATATATCGTTATCTTCATCTCTACGCATGGGGCATATCGTTATATAAATCGCATATATACTAATTGGTAGAAAAGAAACAAGAAATTACTAATTCACCTCCACAAGCCTGTTTCGTGATTGCTTTTTCGTTAGGAGATGTACTAATCTATACTAATCTATTAGTTTTTGTGCAAAGTTTCTCTGAGTTTTTTTTGTTTTTCTTTGGTAAATAAATCGTCAAGCGTTTGTACTATTTTACAGTGCGATGAATGCGAAACTCGGAGCCAAGCAACTGACTATATTTGACGTTTTCAAAAGGGGGTGTCTCTTGCGTGCTTCAATACATAAATATTCGAATCATGATAAGACATCAACAATGTCAACTGACCCAGAGTCTATCCGTGTTCTGATCGTCGAGTAAAGTATGCCGAACTATCTGAATATTCAACTGATTAATGATTCATTATTTCAGCAGTCTTAGCCTTTTAGGAGGAGGGACTCAATTTTAGTTGCTGCTATTTGTTTTAATAAAGAATTCATCAAAGCAGATGTGCAACCTATTCGTGTACGAATTATCCAGATTTGTGGCTTCACAGAGCAGGTATAGATGCTAATATTTTATGATTTATCTTCTTAATTATCTTTAGAATTATTTTTAAGAATTGGTCCTATTTGATATATATTTTTCCTATTGGAGAGCAGGTCTTATTTCATGGAGTTTTCATCAATGCACATTAAGGGGGGCTTCATGAACCATGTGGCGTTCAGATGCCCATGGAAGTAGCATCAAATCTAGTCCTGAGATCAAGTAGGGGTCCAGGGGAAGGAACCCCCAGAAGCTAATGGGAGTTTTCTATTTCTGAGGCCTCGAAATGGTTCAGGATCCTTAACAGTTCTGGTTTTTATGGTATAATAAACTAGTCGATTTTGATAGCTTATTTTTGTTGTATGATTGAATAATGCTGTAACTTATCGTTGGACAGTTTTCCATGAATGACTGCACAACTGGGTTATTACTGAGTCTCAGAATAAAGCTTGTCGGAGACTGGGCCTTAAAGGATCTCAGATCTGAAATTGTTAATTCTCCCATTTCAAGTTACTTAATCTTTTAAATAAATAGAACATATTTCTTATCATTTTTAGCTCTTTGAAACCTTCAATTTCTTAATTTTTTGTCTTTAGCTTTTGGAAGTAGATTTTTTATTAATCTCGAATAATTACAAGTCACGTCAACAGAATTTCTTGGGAAAATTTTAACTGATGCCATACGAATTTGAATTTTAATGCCAAATTCGTGCTCGATCAGCCTTTCTCTAGTATCACAAAGCTTTATCCTAACGTCTTCCTTGAGTACTGTCTTGTTGCAGTGACTCATCCTTCTGATTTGATTTCAGCCTTGCAGCCAAGTTGATTCATATTCTTTATTCGAATAAACTGTGCAAGATTTTAATGAAAAATGCTACTTCATGTTTTTGCAGAGTTTGTTTATTCGTGCTTTAGTGCATCTTCCTGTTGCTCTCAATCTTTTCCTTGCTTTATTTTTCCATGGTGAATAGAGGCGAATGTTCAGGAAGCCTTTTGTTACGTCCACAATTGTTTTTTTCAACTCTAACGGTGTAAAAAATTTTCATTCTCTATTGTTTCTCCTGAATTGCTATGGTTGAGCAACCAAATGGAATTTTTCATTTCTGCTGCTTGAACGATGTTTTCTTATTCAAAATTCATCTTCAACTAAATGATCTATTGGAACATATTTTGGTATATTCATCTAGCCACTTTCTAATGAATTTGAACAAACCTTGTTTAAGCCAGTTCAATGTCCGGGCCGGGATAGAGCAAAGAAATTGAACCAAATGGCTTCTTAATCGTTCTACGATCTTTCTCAATTGTTGCTTGTTTTTGATTTCTTGGGTTTTGTTAACTTTAGCAGATCACGTCTCTCATTTTATTTTTGTTCTTTTCTTCAGGCAGATATCAGCCAGCTATTTCTTGCAACGTGTAGTGAGGGAGTGAGGGTAAGTTGTTACACTCTTTTTGAAAGAGACGGAGTTGTGATGTTATAGGGCCCCATCTGGTAAAGGAACATTTTCGTTAGGGGTATTAGCAATATTGTAGAAAATAAAAGCAAAGAGACAAAAAAGAAATTGAGTAGTGAATTTTGAGAGAGAGAGGGATGAAAAATACTTCGTGTATCGACAATTGCAATATGAATCAGTCAATCATCATTTTTAACGGCACTACATGAAATCTACTTTAGAAGAAGCAGGATTTAAAAATCAATCGAGATGATTTGTGTTAATCGAAAATAACCCAGCGGGATTTGAACACACGACCTCTGATTTGTGTATGAATGAATTACGCGTTATGATATTGACAGAGTTGAAGGTCTTGGGTTCAAATCTAGCTCGGGTAAATTTCCATTCACAAAGATTATCTCGATTGACTTTCCGAATTCATCTTCTTACTAAGTAGATATTATGTTGTGCTATTAAGCTACGTTTAATCTAAATTGTGATTTATTGATGCATATGAAATTTGTCAATACATTTGGTATTTTCCTCTATTTATCTACTGTTTCTTTTTTCGTACTTTTAGTTGTCTAAAAAAGTACCAATGCTACCAATGTCGCTTTCCACAATATTCTTGTACCGATGATGAAAATCGATTTCCATACTTTCTTAAAAGAGAATGTGCGATTCTTGATATTTCTAGTATGTCATTTTAGGCCAATCAAACATTTTCAAATTTCGCAATCACACAATTCACACAATCACACATTTTCAGTTCATCATAGCACCTATCAATGAATACCTCTACTCATATCTCTAATCCAGGGATGGGCAGTATCTTATGGCATTATTTACAACGTTGCATGTTCTAGCGTTTCCACCCATCTATCCTAAGATATCTTATTACCTCCGACGGGTTCCATGTCTTCGCTGGTTTTGTTACAAAGTGAGAAGCAAATATGGTAAGGTAGTAAATTTATGAAGCTGAGATTTTATTTTACATTTCTTAGTTTGAATCAGCCGAGAAACGATGAGAAGCTCAAGGAAGTCAAAAATAGAGGAGAGATACAGTCTGCTGACAGTTGATCTTCAAAAGGTGAGACGCTTTTTTGATCTTCTATCAATCAATATCAGGGGCAAGTCACTCTCTCAATATCTCGGTTCGTTCTCGCTGAAAATCCCTTGAAGATCTCTGGAAATATTTTTGTTTCGAAAAATTATCGTATACTTCAATTACACGTATTTTTTCTCCTAAGCAATTGCTTTTATAAGCAAGTCAGTACTCGACAAGACAAAAACTTAAGCAATTCCAGTACTGGATGGAGGAATGCTAAGCAATTTGAAAATTATTTTTAAGATCCTATTGGTTATGAAAATCTTGCAGCAGCTATAGAATAATAGGTTACAGCCGATATTAGTACCCTCCCTAGCACACTTTTGTATGCAAGATGCCACCGATATTTGTTGTACAACAACTTGTGAGACAGTATTCTAAGAGACAAATTTTTAAGTAAGAAAAGCTAAGCAATTGCTAAGCAATTTTGAGTACTCAAATTTGCCCTGCGGCTAAGCAATTTCCAGTACTAAGCTCGAAGAAGTGAAATTGCTTATAAAAAAAAATGCGTGTAAAGTGCAGAAAAATATATCAGCAAAATTCAAAAAATCATACATCATTGAAAAGGTTTTTGAACGTGGGGCACGGAACTGTTATTTGTTTTCTGCTTGTTGGGACTTGCAAAAAGCAATCATTTATTAGGCCCGAAATTAGTGCAAGAAATTACGTCATCAATCACGTGACTCTGAGGTAATTTCAGAAAAGGCATTCGGCGGTTTTTTGAAGTTCACCACTATAAACTGTTAGAATCAAGCAAAAAAACCAAAGGTTAGCATGTTTATTAGATTGTTATATGCCCTGTCTATTCAATTCAGTTTCATTACTTTCATTTCCTCTACGTAGGAATACTCTAAGAATAACCTAATAAAACAACTTCAAATAGTATTAATGACAAACACTGAATATACTGACAAAAAGAAAGGATATATAGAAATGATTTGCATTAAAATGAGTTCTTAAGGAGGAAGTCCCTCACTAGCTGAGCTAATCAAGGAGAGACCACCCCCTCGTAAAGTGAAAAGAACGAACATGAAAGTGATTCAGGCGCAGGAACGTCCATTACTTATTATCTGAAAAGGGCATTACAGCGTCAGGACGTTCAGGAAGCTCATCTTAGTTTATTGGTATCAATAATGAATTTGGCAAGAGCATGAATCATATTCGAATCTAAACTTTAACTCGTGATTTTAGAAAGCAGTATAGTGTTGACAGATAAAGCCAAAAGAGTAGCTCCTATAGGTTGTAGGACAGTCATCAAGAAATTGACTTCATCCTCTACTCGACCAGTCGACAAGGCCTTAGTGTATATTTGGCATTTCTCCCATCTCCTGCTAAACCCTCTATCTCTACCTCTATCTAAAGTTCCAGGACTTGGCTGAAGTCTATAGGACGTGTGTACTGAATTTTGCCCCTGAAGTAGGAAACGACGTTGCGAATCTTGCAATATTGAACCATACGAAGGTTTAGTGCGTCAGGCATCAGGGGGATTCTGGATGAAATTGTGAGTAATAAGTCTAGAGTCTACTACCAGAATATTGAAAGACGTAGGCCAAACTAATTTCTGCAAGAACTCCTGCTCATAGTATTTACTAGAAAGATGGTATGCTTGCCTCTAAGTGAATAGAATTCTTCATCGTGAACGAAATTCCATGGCTTCAACTAAATGTTTGTCTGCGACTTTCAAGAGATTACCCGTGCCTTACTGCACTGCTTAACCCGACAATGCCGGCACTTCTTCCAGCGCATCCTTATCTAAATAACTAAATAACTGTATCCTTATTATGAATTAAATAATCGCAAAGGTTCACAAACAAATAAAGGCATGAATACGCAGCATTCATCGAAGCTTATCCGGGGCTTAATAGATTTCGTGCTCTTCGAAAGTGCTAAGTTCTTTCTTCCCATTCAAGCTCTGTTTGCCGAAAATCACGGCGAGTTTTCCTCAAAGAGGCCTACTTAGAATTGGCCTACTGGACAAGGCTCTGGTGATAAAGAAAGCTAAAAATAGCTAATACCAGAAGAGCTGATGCAAATACCGAAATATCTAATGCCAAGCCGTTGGTAGCTTGTGTAAAGACACAATCTCAAAATACTTTTATTGTTTGTTTGAGCATAACGTAGTCTTGGTAAAGATTTAGGCCCAGTGAATTTGCCACATTCTAGCGTTCTTCAGACAACAGGCAATTATAGGCCAGGTGTTTAAATGGACCACTCTGATTGGTCAATTTGATGATTTGAATGCTTTTGATTGGCTGTAAAGAAACATGGAGTAATTTAGCTGGGTCACTGAAATTAGTAAAACCCAGAAAATCTTTCAACTTTCAACTCAAGAACCAGAAAAACTTTCAACTCAAGAACCTGTTTCGATTATCAAAGATTCACTACGTTGCCACCAGCACTGATAGATATCAGCAAAGTAGATTTTGTCTGCGAACAGTTTTATCTTTTACTTAACACAGCATTTGCTCAGAATACAACTTGTGTGGTTGGAAATATCCCGTTTCTCTTAACAACAGAATAATATTGTATTATCTATTCCCTCAACTGATAAACGTAACCGAACTCCCATCGCTATAATATGTTTACCAACGTCTTTTATCAGATAAATTTGTTTCTTTCTTTTCACTCAGCCAAGGGATAAAACAAACACAAAAGACTGACGTTTAATCATTAAAATTAGACCATTCGATTATTGTTGAACGCTATGGGAAATTTCTATTGGTTAGTGTAAATATTTCTTCTTCGATAAAACTGGATATCATGTAAAGACCAGACTGTAGGATCGAAGGACCCTTGGAGCCTGCGCTAGGAAAATAGGTGCATTTCACTTGAAATTTTGTAGTCTGTCTACATCAAAACCATGGATCCCATATTGGGTAGACAGGAGAAGTTCGTTTCCCAATAGGCTTCTTTCATTAATCCATTGTCCGTATCATTAGAGCAGAGGTGATGATTGGTCGTTTTACTATACCAATCATACGCATGATAGCTGATGTATCTGTTTATGTGCTAAGCACAAAGAGCCTACTGTATAGGCAGACTAATCGAGCAGTGCAACCCTGGTCTTTCTTCTCGATGTGACCACACCTCCTGATTCCTTTATGCCTTTTTGCCTGGAATTACAGATACCTGGCAAATTCTCTCCTCACACTTTGTGACATTCTGAAGGTGGATTCGAACCCGGGACACTTTGATCAAGGGTTGAGTGATCTAACCACTTGGCAATCTCTGCCACTGATCATTCTTTGCATCCTTTCTGATTGGTCGATTTGGATAATCTTCTTCTGGGTAGAAATTTCGTTGGATTTAATTCTCTTTCTGATGATCTTTGACGTACTACTCTGATGAGTGTCACGCAAAAAGTTCTGTACCGATAAAAGACAGTTCTGACGAACTTCTCTGATGAGTGTCACGCAAAAAGTTCTGCCCAGATAAAAGACAGCTCTGATGTACTTCTCTGATGAGTGTCACGCAAAAAGTTCTGTACCGGTAAAAGACTGTTCTGACGTACTGCTCTGATGAGTGTCACGCAAAAAGTTCTGTACGGATAAAAGACAGTTCTGACGAACTTCTCTGATGAGTGTCACGCAAAAAGCTCTGTACCGATAAAAGACAGTTCTGACGTACTGCTCTGATGAGTGTCACGCAAAAAGTTCTGTACCGATAAAAGACAGTTCTGACGTACTGCTCTGATGAGTGTCACGCAAAAAGTTCTGTACCGATAAAAGACAGTTCTGACGTACTGCTCTGCAGAGTGTCACGCAAAAAGTTCTGTACCGATAAAAGACAGTTCTGACGAACTTCTCTGATGAGTGTCACGCAAAAAGTTCTGTACCGTTAAAAGACATTTCTGATGTACTTCTCTGATGAGTGTCACTCAAAAAGTTCTGTACCGATAAAAGACAGTTCTGACGAACTTCTCTGATGAGTGTCACGCAAAAAGTTCTGTACCGATAAAAGACAGTTCTGACGAACTTCTCTGATGAGTGTCACGCAAAAAGTTCTGTACCGATAAAAGACAGTTCTGACGAACTTCTCTGATGAGTGTCACGCAAAAAGTTCTGCCCCAATAAAAGACAGTTCTGACGTACTTCTCTGATGAGTGTCACGCAAAAAGTTCTGTACCGATAAAAGACAGTTCTGACGAACTTCTCTGATGAGTGTCACGCAAAAAGTTCTGCCCCAATAAAAGACAGTTCTGACGTACTTCTCTGATGAGTGTCACTCAAAAAGTTCTGTACCGATAAAAGACAGTTCTGACGAACTTCTCTGATGAGTGTCACGCAAAAAGTTCTGCCCCAATAAAAGACAGTTCTGACGTACTTCTCTGATGAGTGTCACGCAAAAAGTTCTGCCCCGATAAAAGACAGTTCTGTCGCATTTCTCAGATTAGTGTCACGCTAAAAGTTCTGTACCGATAAAAGACAGTTCTGACATACTTCTCTGATGAGTGTCACGCAAAAAGTTTTGTACAGATCAAAGACTGTTCTGGCGTACTGCTCTGCAGAGTGTCAGACGCAAAGCTCTAGTAGTTATTATGTTTTACTATGCTTTCAATCATTCTTGCTATCCCAGACTTTGTATTCCATGCAGAGCATGTTGAGTCCGGATTTTATACTGTGTCATAATGATCAGATACCGCCTCCACCTGTTCTCAGAAATATCACATCGCTTTTTTTCACTCTCGACATGT
Organism: Pelagia noctiluca; assembly: GCA_963924455.1. Taxonomy (NCBI): domain Eukaryota; kingdom Metazoa; phylum Cnidaria; class Scyphozoa; order Semaeostomeae; family Pelagiidae; genus Pelagia; species Pelagia noctiluca. The sequence goes on along the minus strand of OZ004325.1, from coordinate 4,232,982 downwards.
TGCTCATAGTAACATGAAAGTGTCTTTGTCTTGCTGAGAGCAAACTAGAGGATCAGAAATGTTTGTCATTGAAAGCCTAGAAACATGATAGACACAAAATAGCCAATAATCGAACTTTGTTCTAGGCTTAAATAGAAGATACAATATGAGCATTCTTTAGATTTAACATTCTTATTCTGCTGTTTATGAACGAGCTGTATAGTTTATGGTGAATCATGGAAATCATTAAACAGAAGTTCGGGGATAAGCTATATGCTGCTGTATGTATATTTTGATGTGTTTTATATGTATGTATATGTATCATTTGATGAATTTAATGTATATTTCTTATGATTTTTATCATAGTTTCCTAGGAGTCCAGTATGCCTGACGATCAACAGAGCATAAAACATGAAATATTAATTTTGTTTTCTTTCAGAAATACGATACGATTATGATTATGTTAGCATGTTAATCAGGAAGACGATGAAATGAACAAATTGTATAAGTAGCTACCATATAATAAATATGAAAGCTTCCATTGACGTTTCAGGCATATGCCCGTTATCAAAGTCAAACTACTTATAAACTACTACAGATCTTTTTCGCAGTTTCTGTTTTAAGCAAGGACAAGTCTAGTACTGATTGTTTCTACATTGTCCACGTTATTTTCTTCGTTTTTAAAGCCAGTAGAAGCTTTTCGTTTAGACTTAGATAACGGGCATACGCCTGAAATGTCAGTGGAAGCTTTTATATTCATTACATAGTACTACTCATACAATTGGTTTATTTATTCGTCTCACTTATTTATTTTTAACTACTTATTTAGCAAGTGCTTATCAGAAGCTTCAGTAAGTTGTTCGACTAAAGTCAGAAGCAAATCGAACATTCCTCTTTCGTTCGCTTTTATATTGTCAGATAACGGGTGCGGATATGGCTCGAGTCGCGCCAACCTTCCATCAAAGAGGGTCATCGAGGAAGGGTCCTGATCCCTAATCAAAGTACTGAAGTAATCAAAAATTCCAATTCCAAAAAATAGAGAAATTATTTCTTATATTGGCCTGTTTAGCAATCCCAAACCAAATTAATGTTTTCATTCTGACATTGTCCCCAATTTGTAGAAATGCTAAATACTGCGACACTTAAATAGAGTCAATCATTATTATTATTATTATTATTATTATCATTTCCAAATCCCAGTCCCAAGATGTCCAATCCCATATTCCCAGTTAATAAAAAGGCAAATCCCAGTTCCCAATTTACCCCTTACTGCCCCTCATCCAACTCCTCGTGTTGAGTGCTGAACCGAGAGGTATTGAATACCCCTTAATAGCACCATACCTAACTTTGTGCAGTGGTAAAGGTAACCAATCAGTGCAGTGATTAAACGGTTTCGTGAAATGATACTTAGCGACAGAGTGTAATGATCATGTGATTGAGTTGTAGACAATGTAGACAATCTTATTGCCACTACTCCATTCAAGCAATCTTTCAGACCGACTTATCTTACCTAGATATACCTTATCAAGGGGTTTAAGACGATAGAATTTGAAAATCTACCCCCTATAGGACGTGCTGCCTCTTTGGAGGACCATCAAAGTCATTCTCAGAGTTGCAAGCTCTGTTGATTAATGAAAAGAGATGATGTTAATCATTTCCTGCCCTAAGTGTTAACTGTTAAGCAAATTTTGTTAAATATTTTTCGCAATCTACATATCGATGCAGCTGCAGTTGTTGTGTATGAGCACTAGGTATAGCCTCAGCCAGAAGATGAATCCACGATTTTCCGAGACTTTTACAAACTTTTCTCAGGTGGTTTAGGAAAAAACGTGTGTTTTAATTCATATGTACACTTTTAGAAGGCGAAGTTCGCAAATATACCTGCCATGTTTGTAAAACTCATATTTCGGATTTGCCTTTTATTCAAAAATGAACCCGATATTGCTTTTATCAATGAATGTTCATTCATGTTTGTCAAACATGAATAATTGGACAGACAGTGGCGTGTGCAAGGGTGAGTGGGAGCTGTAAGGGGCAGTGGGAGCTGTTCTTTTCATTTGAGACTCGAAGAACCAGGTGGGATGCTATTTGTTTGTCAATGCCAACTTAGCTCATCCCGTCACTGACGCAACACAATCCATCGTTTCTGAACAAGATCTATTAACTGGCATTGGTTTTGAACCCTTGACCTGCACAATGTTGGTTTTGAACTCTTGATCTTTGCAGCGTTGGTTGTGAACCCATGATCTTTGCATAGTTGCCCAGGGGTTAGCTTAAGCCTGTCGGCATCCTATTAGACTCCTATTAGACCCATAGCTTACTCATAACATGTGGAAATTCTTTGAAATTCAAACCCAAGAATTGCCTACCCCTGTTCAGTAGTGAAGCTTCTTAGCATCAACACACTTTCACTGAAATGTTTTGATGTGTTAGGGACTAAATAAAGATTTCCGTTTTCTTTCAGGACACAACTTATTCCAATGGATTTGGCAACTCGGTGGAGCGAATGAGAGGAAAGCTGAACCAGGTTAGTTGTTTGTCAAACTCTTTTTTGTCTTGCTGATCAATGTTTGCCTAATTCATGCAGATGCTTTAATCGAACTTTTTTATTAGATGTGTGACGTGTTTTCATACCTTATGAAGTTGGATGACGCAAAGGAGTCTCGGGTGTGGGGAAGAGATGTTCTTAATGACACTGCCAAAAGACTCATTGACAAGGTCAGTTTCATTATTCAATTTTTGGCACCTCTCATTTTCAAAAGTTGTTTGGATCCCAATAAACAATCAATCAGTCCAGGAATGTTGTAATGCAACGATAACTTATGTGCTTCTTTCTTGAACGCCTTTCAAACACTGTAGAAAGCATTTGAGCAAAAAACAATTAAACTTGAAGAGAAGCAGGATTTGGAAAATCAATCGAGATAATTTGTGAGAATGAAAATGACCCGAGTAGGACTCGAACCCACGACCTCTAGATTTGATCTCTAGAACGCTACCACTGCGCTACGAAAACGGAAATCTTTATTTAGTCCCTAACACATTAAAACATTTCAGTGAAAGTTTGTTGATGCTAAGAAGCTTCATTACTGAACAGGGGTAGGCAATTTTATGGCATCTTCATCATAGTTTCCGCAGTGGTAGCGTTCTAGAGATCAAATCTAGAGGTCGTGGGTTCGAGTCCTACTCGGGTCATTTTCATTCTCACAAATTATCTCGATTAAAAAACAATTAGTTAATTTCAGAAGCTGCGATGTCTTTTTGCTGTTCTACGGCTGAAATTATGGTAGTATAGACGATTCTGTCTTCGAAAACAGCAATCATATTCCCCATCATTGCCTTTAAGCCTTGTTATCTGCACTGATTCATGTTCCTTGCTTGTAATTGTCTATATTTTTCAGGAAGTGGAATTCATTACTTCGCTAGCCGAAAGCTTGAAGGTAAGGAATTGACTTCTTACGTACGTTTCTTTCGTATTTCTATCATACTTCATATCATTTTTGTGATGCCATATGATGTTTTTGTCGCATTTCAACTCAGAAAGATTTGGTTTGAAATTTTAGGATCTTCCTAATCCGCAATTGCCAGAGGAAGTCAGGGAAGGAAAAGTTTCTTCAAAAGGTGATTTACTTCGAAATAAATTTTCCCACTATGTTTTCCGCCTAGGTTAAGTCTGTGCAGTTCTGTAGAGGGTGTTCAATACTGTGGGGTACCATCTTTACATTGGAGGGATACTCCCATTTCTGTGGAGGATATTCAATCAATACTGTGGATGGAAACCACGAACACTGTGGAGGTAATACGTGCTTGTGGTATCCCTCCGTAGTAATGAATATCCCTCCATAGTAATGAATATCCTCCACAGAACTACACAGACTTTTCCAAGGCTGGTTTTATCAAATTCAGCTTTTTCAGTTTCTTTTTATTTCAGATTTTATCCCCCTGATTGAAATGACATCTATTAGTTGTTAACGCTGTTTGCAAGTGCAGGCATTGCTATATTCACCAATTCGTTTCTCACTCCTGAAATTTCTTACGTTGTTTTTCAGCCTTACTGTACGCCAAGATGACTCAAGATGTTGTAAATGCTGTTAAAACTACGAAAGAAGATATTATCAAAGCATTGCATGTAAGTGGAATTGATTTCAATCATTGGAACATTTTAATAAGCCCAGAGAAGACTCACCTATGGATGTGATTAGTTTGCCATGTCAATTGTACTGTGAGACTCATTATAAAAGATAACAGTATATCGAGATAATAGCTTTGTTTAAATGAAAATGATCCAAGTAGGACTCGAACTCACGACCTCTAGATTCGTGCACTGCTGCTGCGTACCAGGGGCCTCAACCATCCCAAGCCATATAAATCACAAATTGCACCACCATCATTCACTGAAGACAGAGAAAAACCTATCCAAGATCTACTCCTCCTATTTTTGGTAGACTCAAGAATCCTATTCTTTTCAAAATATATTCTAAAAGGCAATGTTATTTCTAGAGTTTAAGCTGCTTGTAAATTCTTATGATGATTTTTGTTCCATCGTAGGAAAAAACAAAATCAGAAGTGAATTTATCCGCAGAGAATATGACTCTCAGAGGTATCTACATTCATCTTGTTCTCAATATCAATTGTTTATAAAAAGCTACTCATATTTCGATCCACATCTGGGTTTATAAATCAGTTAGGTTTCTGTTTCGCTCTCTTTCTGACGTATTACTCTGTTGAGTGTCAGACGAAAAGCTTAAGTAATCCATGTGTTCGTTTCGCTATGTTTCCAATATTTCTAGCTATTTCAAAGCTGCTTCTATTTGCTATGTTATCAGTATAAGTACAATCCAGGTGTTGAGCTTAGGCCCCGTTATTAAACGAAAAGGTACGAAATCATGCCGTTTTGGCCTTCCGTTTACATTGAAACATTTTCATAGCCGTCAATAAATGAAAACAATTTTTTTGATCGATTTGATTTGAAAACGGAATGAATCGTTTCAGTGTAAACGGGTATAAACGAAAAAATTTTTTCCTTTTTCGGGGGAATTGAATCGAGTGCGGAATTAAATCGTTTAGTTTTAACCCGTTTACACTGAAATAATTCATACCGTTTTCAAATTCGTTTTCATTACATTATGGTTAGGGAAAAGTTTAAGAGTAAAGGATAGGCCAATTTGATATGACTTCGGTCCGTTTTCTTTTAGAAACAGTATAGTGTAAACGGAACCTTAGATTTGATTAAGACCTTAGAGATGCTGAATAGCAGGAACAACATATAAGGACTTTGAAGTTTAGATTTGGGAGCATTTTTAGATTTGCTATTGTTTTGGGATATTTGAGGTCTTCTACAGCTCTCAAGGGTTATCTTTCATGTTGAATCAGAACTCACTCACCAATCAAGATAATTTGCGAGGTGCAGTTTAAGTCATCTTCAGCCATTTGTGTGTTAAATTCATCGCGTGTAGTTATGTAAACAGTTGCGTGAATTCGAGTTGAATTACTTAAGCCCGAGCCGACTTTTGCATGATTAAGATTAGTTTTAGTTTGAAGTGAATTAACTTTCTAGTTGATCTCCAGAGAGAGCAGGCGGAATCGATGCAACAAAGGCAAAAGTAAGTAGTTACAGATTCAATCAAAATGATAATCTTCTCAATCCTTCTTCTTCTCAAATAACAACTTGATATGAATATTAAGAGAGCCAGATATTTCCTTTCTTTGAACAAGACCGAAGGGGCAAATCATTCAAAAAATCTCGTACACTTCTGGCTAAAAATCTTTAAAAATCCTTAAAAATCTGAAAGGTCCTTATAGAATCTCAGAGAGAATTCTGGCCTGAAAAATATAAAAAAAATCTTGGTAATCTCTGAGAATCTTAGCAATCTATAAAGATCTAACGAAATCTCTGTAAATCTAAGAAATCTTCTAAAATCTCGAAAAATCTCGTACACTTTGATTAAAGTGATACCCCTTGGACAAGACGAGACAAGACGAGACGAGACGAATTTTCACTTCAGAAGAAATTTCATGAAATTAATCAAATAAGAATTTTAAGAATGTGTGACTTCCGTTTTGTTCTTCCAGCCATGGCTACGCGGTAGCAGAGAAGAACACTGCCTTAGCAACTTGTAGAAAGTTAGAAGAACAATTGGAAGAAAGATCCAAAGTTATTCGACAGTTCGTAACATTTGATATAGTTCAAAAAAGTTTTTCACATTTCATATTTTTGAAGTGAATAAATGGGTTGTGTTTATATCTGAGGAGGGCTTGAAGTAGGAGGAATACTGATTCCAATCCTCAGCACTGAAATAATCGAAAATCCCAATCCCCATGAGGAAAATAGAGAAATTCCTAATATTGACTTGTTTGGCAATCCACATGCCAATTTACTTGCTCATTCCCTATCCCAGTCCCAAGAAGTCCAATCCCATTTTCCCAGTTGATCAAAAGGCAAATCTTAGTTCACCATTTACTCCTTCCTGACCGTCATCTCATCTAGTGGTTATCTTACCTTATTGGTTAAAAAGAAACAAGAAATCATTCTTTCATCTCAACAATCCTGTTGAGTCATTGTTCACTGTTTATTCTGTCTACACAGTATGGGATCCATGATTTTCTTTTAGACGATACTAAATTTCCTTAATAAGCTTCACTTTTCATTTACAATTGCCACAAGAAAGTCATTTTCACTCAATTTTTATGAATTAAGCACTTGAGAATTTTGACCAAAACAAGGCAAAATTGCACAATATCTCAAAACACCAGCTTCATTTCCTTGAATAACATCCAGATTAGTATTCTACGCCCGAAACTGGTTTAGAACATGCTTTACCCACTCAGGTGATACCTTACCCACCGCCTGGACTTTAATATGAAATATCTACCTGGCCCTGCTGACGATGTGGTGATTATCATGTAGACTATTATCATCAAGCACATTCTGGGTTGTAGACGAAATGTTTAGTCTTTCAAAACTCCTCGATGTTCTATTTCAATTTTCGCCATTCGAATTGATGAATTTTTCTGTTTCAGACTACAGCGAGAAGGAACCATAGCGCTCTGGAAGCGAGAAAAACAGAAGATATTCAACAACATAAGTGGCAGGTACAAAATTTCTTTACAAGTTTAGCATTGGCGAGGATGCTTTAGTGGTTCGAACACTCGATCCTTGTTCTAAGGGTTCTGGGTTCGATCCACCGTCTCTAAGTGTGAGGAGAGAATTAGCCAGCTCTCTGTAATTCCAGGCAAAAGGCAAAAGGAATCACGACGAGGTTTGGTTACATCGAGAGAAAGGACCAGGGTCGCACTGCTCAATTAGTCTACCTATTCAGTTAGCCTTTTGTGCTTTGCACATAGACCAAGACCTTACAAAGATATCAACAACAATAGCGTTGTATTCTATCAGAGCCCTGACGAAGGAAATATCTCACCCATTCAATGATTGGCCTCAAATCTGAGGCCAGAAACTCTCCCATGTATCATAATTTACAGGTAACATTCCTGAGGTAAAGGAAGTCATATTGTTCCAATATCGTTTAGTGAAATATCCTTTTTGGTACCTTATGTAGGTTCAGCATCCACTCGAATATTAGAAGATTTATAGATCTGCTAGGATTGAATCTATACTGTTTAACCTTCGATGTCTAAATATCTTGTCTTGCTGCTTTCAGGGAAACAAAACTCGACAACGAACTCAAGGATGCCAAAGAAGAACTGGACGATGTTCGATATCGGCTTCAAAAACGAATTAAGGTATCTCAAATTTGAATACCCAGTATTCCCTGCTTATAATAAAGCTCGAGAAATCCACCATGCTATGATGAAATATAAAATAATTGGCTTTAAGGCGTTGTGTCATAAATTTCATTTTTGTTGACAGGATATTGGTGTTTTAAAAAAATTTCAACAAGTTTGCATTGAAGAAAGTCCAGTTCTCCCATTTTGTATACTATTCACTCCTTTAAGTAATTGTGCTTTCATTAAAATCATAAGTTTTCTGGTATGACAAGAACTTAGGACCTTTTAATGAATAAAAACGAATTCTGTTGCTGAATCACATTAATTGTTCTTCGTTCTTTCTGTTCAGGATCTAACAAATCAGTTAAAGATAATGAAAATGGAAAAGCAATACTTTGGACCAGGCTTCATGCCAAAAGGTAAAACAACTTGATGAGTGAGTTGCTGCTTTAAGAGACACAATCATGTTTTCACATCTCTTTAAATATCCACAAAAGTTACCAGACTGTCTATATCCCAAGCATTCCAAATATATTTTTGTTTATCTGTGATAACTGCAATCTTTGCAAAAAGGTATTTTCGATTGCTCACTACGAAGTGAATGATTCTATGAATGATTCTTTGATATTTCAGCCGCTCAAAGAGAAGAAGTAGAAAAGTTACAAAGAGAATTGTTTTTGAAGGATAGGGTGAGCTCTTTATAAATATGTTTCATCTAAAGGGACAATTATCAACTGATCTATAAGTTTATTTATCAAGAGACCCAATGTGCCCTCCGAGTTATCACCACACTGCCTGTGTAGCAACTAACAAACTTTGTCATTTGATGTACAGTTACACTATGTTTGTGTTCAATAACCAAAGTGTGCTCAAATTTCTACAAGAGCAATGAGATTCTTGTATTCTGATTCTTGTATTCTATGATTACATTAGTTCTTGTATTCTTATTTTCGATTTTCAGGCTTTGATTATTGCGGAAGGAGAGGTTCAAAAACAACAGCAATACTTTGTTGGATTTATTTCTGGGATAGCAAGAGATTATAGGTGACTATGAACAATGTTTCTATCTCACTAATTCTTGAGTCTTTGGAATATCTTATAACCATCAATTGAAATTGGATTCTGATTGCTGTCATACGACCTTTGAAAGAATACTTTGTCATAACATCATTAGAAAAGATTTCTACCCATTTCTATTCCTCGAATTCATCACATCATCTTTGGGAGAAGAGGATGATAATAATAATTATCAATATTATTAAACATATTGCTATAGGTCTAATTGTTCATAAAGTAAATTCTTCCATCAATAAAGGACCTGCGTTTTACAATAAATGAGGGGCAAATTGGGAACCGGGATTTGCCTTTTTGTTAACTGGGAAAACGGGATTTGACTTCTTGGGACTAGGATTTGGGAATGGAAAAGTTAACCGAGATTGGATTGAAAACTCGTCAAAATTGGGAATTTCTCTATTTGCCTAATTGAGATTGGGATTTATGATTATTACAGGATAATGTTGTCAAGACTCAATATTGAGGAAGAAAGATATTCGAGAGATCAAAAAGCATTCGTCTCGTTGCTTGAGAAGATGTTGAATGCAGCTAAAGAAGGTATCTTAGTTGTTCTATTTCTCAATTTCTAGAAGATAGAAATTTAAAAGTACTTAACATCTTTGTTCGGATATCTAACCAGCTCAATCACTGCATTGAAAGATTTCATGCACATAGACACATAATGGAAAATTATTCAGCCATTGTTTCGATTACTGAAGTTAGTGCTCAATACATGATAGTAGAGCGTAAATATACTAATTGGTAGAAAAGAAACAAGAAATTACTCATTCAACTCAACAAGCCTGTTTCGTTACTGTTCACTCATCAGTAGATGAAGAATTACATAGTTTTTTTCCATACATGTTTTTCTTCTTGGCATTACACGAACACGATGTAATATAATCCTTTTACATTACAGGAACTTTAACGGCGTTCCGTTCCACTCTTCCATCTCATTATTTAGGTCTTGGACTGGTAAGAAATTTTGATTCCACGATTTCAATTACTAAGCTCAAAATTCGAATTGAGAATTTCATTTACTTGCTTTATGTTAGCCTTGGCTTTCCAATGGAATGTTGCTTGCTCGTTGCTCCAAATTATAAGAATACTATCTCTATTTTCAGGAAATCAAATGTCCTCCCATCAAAAGGTCGTGCATGTCCAAGTCGACAGGAAGTCTGCATAAAGTAGTATCGGTGGAAACGCTGCTAAACGATAAAAAGTAAATGCTATACTTCATACATTCCCTTTTTAGATGGAACTTTTTCCTCGAGTAGACCCTAACTGTTTAGTTTTGCTCCAGAACGATATAGTGTTAAGTATTATTTCCTTTTCAGCATTGAAAAACCAAGATTAAGCTCTGCTTTAGTAAAATGGAGGGAAGGCAAAAATACGTCCACTGAAAAAGCACATGCACTTCTAACAGGTAAATTTTTTTTCGTTTATTTGCACTGATTATGGTTCACATAAATCGTTACTAATATAATCGAAACATGAAGTAATTGAGGTACCGTAATATGAAGCCTGAAGAGTCTGCGTGAACAGACGAAACAAGTCGTGTTGTAGATCAATAATAGATAAAGAATATAAATAAAATCCTGTTACATATTAACGAGTGAGTTATCGTTGCTGTGTTTCGACCTAATGTAATCATATAAAAGCTGTTTTTATTGATTTGATTATCTGCTTAAAGTATATATTTACTTTTTCCATATATTTCAGAATGTTTTATACCCGAAAAACACCCTGACTTGGTCGACACAAAAAGTGGAGCTTTGAATATTGAACTAGCAAAGACGACATTTCCTGATATTCCAATTGACGATGTAAGTGAATCATTATGATTATTATAGTAGCAAATAAGTGCAATGCGTTTGAAATCTACTCAATTGCAGTGCCAAGCTTCATACATGGCTAGTAATCTCTTCCCATTATTTTGACGCAGGCATAAACCATCAATACTTTGGAGGGATATCACTAGCACTATGAATGTTATCTCCACAGTGCTTTTGGTTTCCTTCCACAATTCTGAACTTTCCTTCCATGTACTGCGGGTATCCTCCGATAGTATTGATCGCCCTTCATGGTACCGATGGTATCCCCCGTGAGGGTCGTATCGGAGGGGAGGTCAGGTTCCCTTGTTCCCTTATAGAAATTGCAAATGGTCCCTTATTGTTCTAAGAATAAATGCTGATCTTTTGTGTTCTCTGATCCCTGCTTGCTGTCAATGTGTCCTTGTTCCCTGTTTAGTTTTGGGCATGTTCCCCTGTTGCCTGGAACCCTATATCACCCTCCCCCATAGTACCAATGATATCCCCACAGTGCTGAAAATTCTCTAATGTCCTGATGATATTCCATCACAGTACTGATGATATTCTCAGCGCGAAAAGTCGAATGGAAAATAGAGCAATTAGATTGTCCTGACGAACATAAAGAAACAACTAACACTCTTCTTTTCATACTATGCTACAATTATATTACACCTTTACTTTTACCAACGTCCATCGTTTTTGCAGGTAAAATATTTATTAAACGTTTTTAAATTATTCGACGTGAATCATGACTGGCAATTAGACACTCCTGAGGTATGTTGATTTTATTTTTTAGTTTATTTTCTTCTCTTAATGATTATCAACCTTTTTTATAGTTGGTACACTTGGTACACGCAATAGCTGTTTAATGAGGCAACTAAAACCAAAAATTTTTGGAAAAGGAAACTGCCCAACTTTTTTAGGGGACTGTGGGGCATAGCATAGGACATCTTTTGTGACTACCCTGTTGTTTTCTTGCCCCCCCCCCGCCACTCTTTCATTCTTATTTGACATACTGAAGACCGTTAAACTACATCTTCACTCGTTCACTCATACTGTGTTACGTGTAATGTTTAATGATTGATAAAGTTAAAGCCTTTACCATTTTCATTTGATAGCTTCTTCGAGCAGTGCCCGACACACTTGGAAGAATGGCAACGTCTGAAGAAATAGCAGTGAGTTAATTTATGATGAGTCCCATACGCTGCTTGTGGTTTCCCTGCACATTATTGAATATTCTCCTTAATACTGATGGTATCCCTCTCACAGGACAGCTAGTTTCTCTTCACTGTACTGAACATCCTCCATAGTACCGAACATCCTCCATAGTACCAAATATTTCACAGTACTAGATAGTATCCCTCCACAGTACTAAACATCCTCAACATTACTGAATATTTTCCACAGTACTGATGGTATCCTTCGACAGTACTGAAAGTACCAACCCCCCCCCCCAGTATTGAACGGTATCCCTTCAGAGTACTGAATATCCTAACAGGACTAATGGTATCTCCTCACAGTTCTGAACATCCTCCACAGTACTAAACATCCTCCATTTACTGCACCCTCTCTTCACATTATGAATGTTATCCCTTCACAGAAGTTATGGTATCCTCTACAGCACTGAACATCCTCCACAGTCCTGAATGGTCTCCCTCCATAATACTGATGGTATCCCTCGTTCTTCCACAGTACTGAGTACCCCCACAGTACTGAACATCGTCAATATTACTGAACCCTCTCTTCACAGTTTTGAATAGTATCCCTTTACAGTAGTGAATATCCTCCACAGTCCTGAATGGTCTCCCTTCATAATAATGATGGTTCCCTCGTCCCTCCACAGTACTGAGTACCCCGCACAGTACTGAACATCCTTCACAGTACTGCACAGACATTACCAAGGGTGAGATTATGTTGCTCATCTCTCCTACTCTTGTTTCTGTGTTACAGAACTCTCTTCACTAAGGAAAACCAAACTCTCATAAACATTTCAAAATGATGTATTTTGTAGGAGGCAATGCGAGAAGTTGACGATGATCAGTCTGGCACAATCGACTTCTTTGAATTTGTGAATGTTTACATGATGTTGTCCAAAGGAGAAGGTATGGCTATTATTGCTGTTTTTTCATGAGGATCGTCCATAGATTGTTGTTTCATATTTGTTTCAAAGGAATCAATTTCAATCTTTACACATCGTTTCAAGATAGCTGAAAATCGTTTCCGATTCGTTGCGTACCGTGTCAAATTGGTTGTATATCGTTCTCAATTCGTCGCATATTGTTTCATATTTCCTTCAAATCATTACGGATGATTTCAAAATCGTTCTGAATCGTTCTGGATCGAACAAGAACTTTTCCAATTTGTTTGGAAATCGTTGTGTATCGTTTCATCACCATCGCAGTGGTGTTGTCTAGTGATTAAGACACTGGATTTCTGATCCTTGAAGGGAACGTCTGTATGTTCGATTCCACAAACGGTCGGAATCATGAACCACAGGCTATCAGCCAACTCAGCTGTCCATCATTCGGAGGTCGGTAAATGAGTACCCAGGACATTGGTTCTAGAATATTAATTCAGGGGGCACAAGCTGCAGGTCCACATCAGCTCCAAAGGTACCACAATCCCTGACCTGCGTTAACAAGAAAATCTGCTTGCTTGCTTTTTATTGTGAAAGGTCATAATATCTACTACTAGCCTTGGTCTGCCTTTTTGTCTCTTTTTAGTCATAGTCATTATACAGGAATGGTCTGGGAGCCTTTCTTTGATTTCTTTTGTTCTAGTCTAGATACTGATGTGGTCTTAACCGTTCTCAGAAGGCTCACTTGAATTTACTGAGGTGTGGCCGAAGCTGAAGGTTTCCCATGAAATCAATAATTGAAATATATCTTGATATAATGAACTTTGAAAAACATGTTTACTTTTCGGAGCTTTGTGATCCATCTTTATTACAGAGAGGCAATTACAGCTGCATTTCGTGCTGATTTCGGCTGATGTGATTAAAAACACACACAGTATATAGGATGTATGTAACCATGTTATTATACTGTGTTTCCTCGCGTACTGGTCTGTCTCTAAATCTATTGTAAGCTGATCAAATACAATTATTAAAATCAAACAACAAATTTGATTTTGATTTTGCAGGTGAGGCAGCCTTGTTTAAAAAGAAGACGTTGAAAGCATTGCAGAAAACAAACGGAAGCAACTCGAAAATATGCACGATTCAATGATTGATAATAAACACCCCAAATTATTGCAATACCAGTAAATCCCACAACAGTACCCTTCTCCGTGGCTGAGGGTTAAAAAACGAAGATAGAGGAAGCAAGATGCTCGAATTTTCCAAAAAACTAGCACTGAAAACCTGCGTTTAACATGATGTATAGTGATTAGCATTGTGAAGGATATCTATCAGTACTTTGGGGGATACCATCCCTACTTTGGGGGGATACCATATGTACTTTGGGGGAAACCATAAGTGGTTTGGGGGAATGCCATTAATATTGAGGGGGATATTCAGTACTGTGGTATAATACCCAAAGTCCTTGTCGTTTCTCCCCAAAGTTCTAATGGTATCCCTCCACGGTACTATACCCCCTCTACATCAGTATTGCACAGATGTTCCTCATGGTGATGAACTAGAACTGCTAGCCATAGTGTAATGTCGCCTTAAAACAAAATATATTGTTATAGTTCGAAATTAAATTATATTGCTATTTAAATTATTCTTTAATATATGTAATATTTTGCACATAGTATCTCTCAATGAATGAAATTATTCTTTTCTGGAATTGATCAAATCAATTATTGTTGAAGTGTTTTTGAATAAGCATGTTAAAATAGGGAATTTGTATGGTTTCCACCTATTTGAAATTCGCACACTGAAGATGTGTGTTAAAGATTTTGTGTATGTGGTGACAAAGCACTAGGAATCGTTACAGCCTGCCAGTATGAAATCAGCAGTTAATTCCTCTTTCGATTCAGTTTTATCTAGAAGTCAATTTGAGAAGAGTCAACATCAGTTTCACAGGTCCACATCACCTAGATTACTGTCGGCTTTTTTTAACCTACCCCATCAAATAAGATGATAATAAATGAATAAAAATTATAATGATAAGAGATAGAATGATGAAAATTTCACCCACCACTAAGGTCACAGAATGGAAAGAGGAACCTATCCAGGCTCTTTAACTAAACAGGATCTGGCTAGGCCCAAATCACTCCTTGGAAACCCCGTACACTTTTTCTGAAAATCTTCTTTTTCTAATGAAAATCCCTTTACAATATCTGTAAAACCATTTGTTTCTGAAAAAATCCAATGTAATGTTTTAATGTAAGGTATTCATTGCATTGATCCTAAGTACGACAAGGTTTTTCACTGGCAGTTGAATAAATGAATGAACAATGATTATCGAAAATAGAAAACTAAATAAAAAATAGAAAAAACTTTAAACAAATGTTATAAAATATTGTTTAAGTCCTTATTCACAGTGAAATTATTCTATGGAAATTCTATTTAAAGCAATTAGAAAGATAAGAGTTTTAAATTATTTAAGAGAACGTTTTAACTTTTATAAACCAAATGATTTTAAATTCTGTTTAAATCTCGTACGCTTTGAAAGGGAGTGAAATGCTCTTGGCACCTGCTAAGGGCGACAGCTTTCCCAGACCCAGAGCAATTCGCACTCAATCAGGCCTATTCTATAAATAGCATGAATAATTGAGGAAGGAAGATATCGAATTATTGCGCATTTCTGCTGGTTTTGGGAATGTTTTGTACAAGCAAATGTTTCCTTCTCAAATAGGAAGTATTTCTGTACAGTCGAAACTGAGAGAATGGCAAATACTCGCATCTGATTGGTGCAAATCATCAAAACCTCGCTTTCAAACAACTTGATAAATAGAAAATTCGTCGAACGTGGGGAAAATCTTCCTCTTCATTCTGACCAAGTGCTTTACAGAGAACCACGAACTTATCGTGTTTTAATCCTAGATATATTTATTAAATCGCTGAAATGATCGATTCTGAAAAAAGATGTCGCACTTGTGCGTTTCTTTTGGTTGCTGTAGCCATTTTTTGTAGCGTTTTGGCCGAATCAGGGATCGTTCAGACTCTGAATGATAGGCCGAGTTTGGAGGTCGTCAAGGGAAATGCTGGGGGTGCGGTGGTTTATTTTGGAGTACTTCATGATATGGAAGAAAAGGGTAAGAACTTGATGATATCCCGATCGGAATTGATCTCATAAAGAGAATCATTCCCTTTTCCAAATTTATACAAATTCATATAATTTCACCAAAAATCAATTGAGGTTTGCCATTTGGTGAATTAATAGCTACATAGTTAAATTAGAGAAATGTATAAAGTATCATAATCTCATGATTTTATAGAGACATTGCCTAGGATGCTGAGAGTACCAAGCAGTTCTTTACTGAAACCTTTGTTACATAAATCCGAATTTTTAGAAAATAAAGAAAGTAGATGGGAACTTTCAGTTTAGGGGGTACATTCTTTTTTTAACAAGAACCAGTAAATTTGATTTGAAGATGGCTTTTCTTAGATATTCCTCTATTTTCAGCCTGAAATGTTTTTAAATTGTTCTTACTTTTACAATGATCTGGAAGCCTGTTTTCACTACAAGTTGTGCCCATTGGTTCAAATGTGGACTCTCTTGACCATCTGATATATCTGTGTGCTGATATGTCAATCTGTTTAATTTGTAATTATTTGTTAGTCTCATGGTTATTTCCTATATTTCTTATATCAACCTTAGATTTGTCAACCCTGGTCTGTTCTTAGCTTATTCTTAAGTTTTGGCAAAATTTGAGGCCCGTGTTCTTATATAATTGTTCTTATAAAAAAGAGTGTATTAGATAATTGAGAACCGCAATCCACAATACTGAGCTTCGTATAAAATTTTTCATTCATTTTTTGATATTTTTCTATGTCCTAATTACAGATAACCCAGAACTTTACAACTTCAAGAAAAGTTTTGAGAAGGCAGCCAATGCTTTGAAAGATTATGGAGTTCAATTCTTCCAGGTGAGTTACCCTTATTTGGGGGGCCTCGGGGGGTTCTAGAGAGGGGCAGTGTAAGTTCAATGTCACAATTTTTTGTTTGGAGTAAAAAATTATTTAGCAGGTTGTGCATTCTGATTATAAGAATTCAATATTTTTGTATGAATCATTGTAAACATTGAAAAAGGGTTTACGTTTTGGTTTTCGATGTATCAACCAAAACTGCTCTTTTGGTGCTCAAATTTTTATACAATGACATATTGTGTATGCAGGCCTCTCAATCTAAGGTGTGTGATTGCGCGCACACCTCCTCACGCTCCTATGACAATTTAGGAGCGCTATTTATCCTGATTTACTGGAGATACCAAAACATGCACCTTGGTATCAGAGATTAAACTACAAGTTAAGAATTAGAGTAAGGAATTTGCAGCAGCTTATGAAAATTAAGAAGCAAGCTCTTAAAGTTACATAAGTTCTCCTACTAGCAGTTTTTGTTTATGGCTTTTTAATACAAATGTGATTCATTTATAAATACTTCTTTTCAATGTTTCCTTTTGTGAGTGGTTTGATTGAATTGCGGTTTTGTAACTAAGTTGTTCTTTGTGATTCTCTCAAAAGGGTGCCTAAAATGTGGTATAAACAGACATTCGTTTCAATAATAAACTCCAAATTGATATTGCCACCTTGCTGTGGTAGTTTTTAAGAAATATCAGATGACAAAAGAATACTAGTTTTCCCTGCTGCTTTAGTCACTCAAACTCCATGATTACAAGCTCATCTAGTGAAATGTACAAGACATTAGAGACATTATATCTTCGAGAATTCAATATAGACGTATCCATTTTGTTCGAACGCAAAATCTTATTCTTCTATCTAAACGGAGATCAAATGAGCCAAATATATAGGATGAAATATTACAATTGAATACAAGTTTCAATGAAAATTTACTTATTTAATGCTTTCTCAATTAGTTAACATTGAAAATCATGATAGCTATAGCAATGTTTGTAGCATTGTAGCTGAGTAGTTGCAAACAGAAAATGTTTATAGACATAGGACACCATGCTCCTCTACGGGAAAAACTCGCCTAGCAAAATCCTTATGGAGAAGCATCTGTATGCACTGTATTGTAGAGAGAGGGGCCTAACTAGGGTTGTTAGCAGGGGGCTTGGGACTTCTAGAAGCCCGTAAAATCTGATTCTACTATGTTTTTGATCATAAGCTCTTTTCAGGGGATGTTAGACCAATTGAATTTGCATTTACCCTGGGGCATAGCCCGTCTCTCAACAACCCTGTGTATGCAAGAGGGAAAATCAATACAGAGTTCCAGTGTCATTCCCCACACTTCTAACACCAGATAATCACTCACAGATTTTGTTGCTTTTGATTGGAAGTGGATTTCATTCACTCCAGCCAGTTTCCTTGTTATCCCTTGTTTACTAGCAATCCTTTTTATTATCATTCATCAATGATTACAATATTTTTTTGTTCCAGGTTGACTGTCTAAAGAATAATGAGGTAATGAAAGTAGAATGTGACAATAATCGTGGAAGGATTATTATGTACAGGTGCGTATCATGCAAATTTTGTTTTTTGTTATTTCTTCATTGGTTAAAGCAATTTTTCTTTGAAATCAATTAAGGGTCAATAATTTGGCTGTCAGAAAATAACCCCCTAGATTTACCAGATACTGATTTCATTTGATATTTGTGTTTTGATTTCTAAGAAAAATCTTATGGAACTCTTTGTTCGGTTGATTGATTTGGCCTCTCTTGAAACCTTTATTGAAAAAAGATTATTTTGAACCTTCTTAATGATATCCTTGCATAAAGGGAAACTCTTAGTTTAGGACAGTGGTTAGCACGCTCGCCTGTGTCAGCAAGACCTGGGTTTAGGTCCCGGTGGAGGCATATGTCAATTGCAGTAGCCTGCTCTGGTAAGATTTAATTCCCTGTGTTCGACCATGCCTTATGAGTTAATGCCTGTGTAAATGGTATTTTCAATGCAACAGTTTTTCAGGAGTGCCAACAAGAGGTAACCGGAGCAACTACATACCCGAGAAAATTTAGCACAATATTTCCAATGACATCAGTAATTGGGATTATAAATGCATATGATTTCAAACACACTTCTGCAAACAGTGGTACACCAAAGCCCTCTCACAATGCTCTCAATTTTTCAGCCAAGGTGGTGGAACTGAGGACTTTGAACTTCAGTATTTATTTGACGAGGACCACATTGTTGCCCATACACTCCAGTAAGTACATGTGTCCTTTTTTGAAAAATAAATTCATAAGTTCAGTAAAAAGAAATTTGATGATTCTTTTTGAGATGAAAGGCTGTGTTTTGATTCCTTGAGGTTCTCCACTAGCAACTGTTGATTGAAGTTGATGTATATGCAATAGACATCTGCATTAAAACTGGTGTTGTTGAACTTTGAAATGAAACCATACTTACACCAACAAATGAAGAAATGTTTTCATGAAAACCTACTAAAAGATCTGGATGATGGCAAGACATAACCAAAACATGATAACTACTAAGGCTTTTCATACTACACTCCTCACAGCTAGGGACTAGATTCTAATTGAGAAACTCTGGAAAATAATCTGATCAATTCAACAAAATATCAACTCATTTTATTATTTTAGATTCATCCTACAAGGTGATGTTGATGTTTGCCAGGACAAAATGTGTTGGGATAGAATCATATCAGAAAACAAGGGATTGAAAGATGTTGTCCTTTCTTACGTTAGAGGAATCGGGGACAAAGGTAAGCATCTGAAATATTTGCCAAAAACTGTTATTGACATAATTGATTCCTAAACCCGACACTTGTAACTTTCCCTGACCTTGGTACTGTAACAATGAAACATAGATGTATCACTTATAACTAAGCTATTTGTGCGATACCTCCTTTTCTAACAACTGTTTTTGAAGTACTGTTTGTAAAACGTGGTATTGTTGTTTTATAGAGCACAGATATTTCTTGGAAACAGCATTTGTTTATGGAAACGACTACAAGTTTGTCTTGACAACTGAAAAGACAATGCCTGGTGCTGTTAAGTATGTGAGATTATTCTTCCATTTTTGATTTGCTCCCTTTAATCAAAGTTCCCTCTTCCATCAATGACCCTCTCCTTAATCTCATTATCTCCCCCCATCAGTGATTCCCTCCTTCATTTATTTTTGCAAAAGCTTAAGTTATGTTTTACAAGTGATTATCAATGGTTGAGGATGAGTCCACAACAAATATTATGCGCATATGCAACATCAATCTACATCAACCAAATCGACCAATCAACGAATTTCGTTCCATTGGAAGGCCTAGCCTTAAAAGATATGAAGGCACTGCAGATTTCATGATGTACTGCAGTCTGTCTGTATTGATTTTTCTGAATAACTTGGCATTTTTATTCAGTCTTTGTTGTGATGCATTGCTGCATGCACTTTCATCAGCTGCTGTGTTTAGTTTCCTTACAATTAGATGCCAATTGATGCAAGTGGCGCTCTCTTGTTTATTCATATACCCCTGATCTCAAGTGTTTACCTTTCCAGTTAACCTATCCAATTTCACCATGACATCTTATTAATCCCAGCAATCTAAAGCGAAATTATTTATGTTTTTCAGTAATGGAGCTCTTTGGTACTACCACTGCAAACAGGCCAGCTCTACAGAAGATTGTAAAGTGAAAACAGAAATGGAGATGCCTACCACTGTTTTGAGTGTTGTTCAGTTTGTCAGCCTCCAGAACTTTGACCGAATAGTATGTGAATACCATTTTATTTCTTTTTTCATCAGGGAGTTGAAGTAGCCCTGCAAGCTCCTCATTTTGTTTGATTACGCCTGACATGATTTCCTTCACTACTAGACCTTTTCTTGTTATCAAAGGACAGAAATTATCATACTCTGTGTAAAATACCACTTTTTGGCTTTGGGTTCACTTGATAAAAAAGATTCAATTTAGCTGACTTGGTTTGAAAAAATATGTGTCAGAAATGAGATTCCAGTAACAGAAACGTCAAACCCTCAAGAGAATACTATAAGCATGAAAATTATACATTATATTGATACAGAAACTCAGAAATGAATGTTGTCTGATGTCATACCTACTGTTTTTGCTTGTCAAAGAAACTCGAGCAAAATACAAAATGAAAGATTAGCCTTTGGAAAATCTGCCAGTCGGCTGCAATTGCACCTTTTGCTACACGTTTTTAAGTATCGCAGTAGATACCTCAACTCTTATGTTACTTCAGGTAGAGATGCAGAAAGATGGGACAACTACGTTGGACAAAATGGATGTGAAGTTCCCAATCAACAAAGTCTATATCTTTGACACTCAAATCAATCAGATGGCTAGGTCCACAGCAGAGAAGTGCATAGGAAAAGTTCACTCCAACGTGTACTTTATTCTTGTTGACATGTAAGTTCACACTTCAAATATTCAACCAAGATAGACTAGATGTCTCAGAAAAAGTTTGAACTAAACAAAACTAAAGCACTTTCCTGCTTCCCATTATGATAAATAAAAATAGAATAGAATATGATACAATTTCAACACAATTCTTTTATTAAAATTTAAAAGCTGCTATTGCAATTTCTTTTCAATGATTTCTTAAAAAAAATCAGGTTTATATTCCTGTGTGTTGGGGACATCAAGTGAGAGTCTATAAGACACTAACTATGCCCAAGGGGTTTTTCCAAGGTGCTTTGGGTTTTGGTGTTGGG
Source organism: Pelagia noctiluca (assembly GCA_963924455.1). Taxonomy (NCBI): domain Eukaryota; kingdom Metazoa; phylum Cnidaria; class Scyphozoa; order Semaeostomeae; family Pelagiidae; genus Pelagia; species Pelagia noctiluca. The sequence continues at coordinate 4,211,675 of OZ004325.1, read as the reverse complement.
TCAGTGCTTGACTTGCTTGATTAAGAAAAGAAGAACCCCTAGAATTTCTGGCCATGGTAAAATTGATCTATCAGAATTTCTGGTCAATTCAAGTCAAAATTATGTTTCCAGGGTGCATCTAAAGGCAAAAGCAAGAGTAGTGAAAGTAAGCCAAAAAAAGTTGGAAAGACAACATTTTATATTGGGTGCGTTTTGAAAATTGGGCTTTAATCAACCAACTAAACCTTATTTCTTCTTTGTAGTGATTCACACGATGATCGGCTAGCCCAATTTGGATTGGATCAAGAAAGCGAGTTTCCAACGCTCGTTATAGAACCAGCACACTTAGTTGGCTCTGTGCCGGTAATGATTTTATTTCAAGTACAATACTTTTTTGCAACTATCACCCTACCCTTTATTTTCTAATGACATCAGCCCACCAGGTTCATTACAGCCCTTCTTATGATGAATCGATACGGCCCTAATTATGGTAAATTGATACGGCCCTAATTATGATAAATTGATACGGCCCTAATTATGGTAAATACTACATAAGTAAACAATTTATGATGTGGCTTGGTTTGGTCGATCTAGAGCCGTCTGAGTAACGAATTCTAGCTGATTTATCTATAGAGCTCTGAAGCTTACTTGTTGCGTCATTGCACTATCAACTAAGCTATCAGGGTTGCAATGATTGGCAGAGTAATGAATCACTAAGTCTGTTGTTATAGTATCGTATCCTGCGCAGGTCATTTTTCATTCTCACAAATTATCTTGATTCATTTTCCAAATCCTACTTCTCCTCAAGTAAAATTTAGTTTATTTAATTCCAGAAATATTACGAGCAGTGGCCATTGGACATGGACTTTAATGAAGACAATATAGCAACTGAATTGAACGGGATAAGCAAGACTCCCAATGACTACTATACAAAAATTGGTGAGTCTAAATCCCAGGGTTTTTGAACATAAATGTTTATCAAATAGCATGTTTGGAGTGAAATTGTTTATGGAGAACTCTCAGGAGGCAAGCTTCTCTTAGATGGACCAAAGTGACGCTCCAAAGACCAGTGGAAACACTTGGTAGTGTAGGGTGACATCCCCCTTGATAACGATATGCCCTTTAGCTATGCATAGCCACCAAAACTAATGGCTGCAGCTTCATATCAGCTACAAAAGATTTAGGCTGTTTGGTAAGGCTGTTACCAAGAGGTATTTTCCTAGCATGCATTGCGTGAAACTAGATGCGCCTTTTTTACAGAATCGCGTATTGTGAATATACACTTTTTATATGGTTAATAAAAGACGCCAATCTTATTTCGTTTTATTGCAGTGGAAAGTGTAAACATAGAAACAGTTACAATAGCGGCATTCCAGCAACCGGAGAATGGAACGGCCGTTATCGGAGGCTGCATGAAGGGTAAGATTAAAATGATATTCAATTAAACTATGCAATATATTTCTATACTTCTGCAAATTTGGTTCAAAAACTAAAAAATCTAGATTTTTCCTTTTTGAATAATTATTAGGAAAGAAAATGTCTATCTTTATTGTGTTATATTACCTCCTTTATTGTGTCGTTGTGGACATCTCTAAATTATCTCTCTTTGCTACGAATCGTTTACACAGGGAGCTAAAAATACTTGAAATATCAGATCTTTATCAATGGAAAACTCTGAAGTTGATGCATAATGTGCACTATAATAAACCCCATCTGCCAGAAGTATTTGAACAATATTTTAAAACTCAAAAAAATCTGCATACAGGTACGAAACTATACAAAAAGCCAACTATAAAATAAGAAAATCTTTCATGAGATGGGGTGATTACCGTACAAAATTCAGGGGCTCGCTTATGGAACAATCTAAAGACACCTCTAAAATCAATATCAAACAAAAAACCATTCAACTGCAAAGTGATGGAAAACTTCATTGCAGCCTATCTCTAATAAGTTGATCTTAAAAATATCTGAACAATTTTATCATTATATTAGTTTATAGACTTTTACGTATTTTCAAAATTTTTACTTTTGTATTCTTATTACTGCTATACTTAATTTCTTTTATTTCTAATTTAACGGCCCAAGCATCATAAGCATTGCTTTTCTTGGGTCGTTTGGTATAAAATATTTTGTAACCTTGTATTAGGGTTGTATGCTATGAATAAAATTGAATTGAATTGAATGGAATCTTTTTACAATATTTCTAATGTTTCATTTTCTTTGTCTTGCTTTAGAAATGGATGTCTGCACGGCCTTCAAGATAGCATTTCGTCGTGCTGCTAGATCTTTGACACTTTCTTCTCTGGAAATCAACTTGGATATATATTATGTTGATTTCACTGGAAAGCCAGATGATGCCAAGTTAAATGTAAGTATAGTCAAACAAATTTAAACTTTTCTTCACAGAGTTATCTATTTTGATTGTTATCATTATTGAGTTAGTGAGTTTCTATTTAATGCTAGCCTGGCGGGGGCGGGGTTTTATTTCTAGCAAGGGCATCGGTAGCATGCATTAGGTAGATAACTCCAATTCTTTATTTTATGGCATGCCCCAGTATCTTATGGATAAACTACGACAAATCCAGAATGCTGCCGCTTGTGTGGTTATGCTCGTTCCTATATTTAACCACATCACACCCATTATGATAGAATTGTATTGGTTGCCTGTGAAATATCGAGTTATGTACAAAATTCTTCTACTCTTATTCGAAAATTTATCAGGAGAAGCACCAATCTATTTGCAGGAAACGATTATATGACATATACCTAGGAAGGCAATGAGATGCATTTTTGCTAGAAGTTGTTCGTTGCAAATATAAGACACTTGGTGCACGGTCATTTAAATGCAGGAACCACTTTATGGATTGACTTGCCGTTAGAAGTTAGAAGCGCAAAGAGCATAAAATGTTGTAAATCTTTGATGAAAACACTTTTTTTTATTAGCGTTTTCATTACAATTGGTAAACATTTCTACTTTTGTACAGTCCCTAGAATATTGTACCATAGTTGAGGACTTTAATGAATAAATATAACTACAACTATACATTACGTTACTGTAAGGAGTCCGTTGTATGCTAATTGCATCTATTTGTACTCCAACAGTTTCAAAATTAAAAACTACTGTCCACTTGAAAACCCTTTGATTTTAATTTCGATGCTGGTTGGTTTCTAACCTAAGCTCCCCGTAATCTCCAGCAGCGAGTAGCTGGTTCAAAACTGACGTCTCTCAGTTTTATTTAACTTAACATGCTTCCGTCATTGATCGATGGTTTTATCGTTTCAGGGTCTGCCAGGGTTTATGCTTTACGTTGACGGAGAAAAAATCTCACACAAAGGGAAGATGGATTATGACTCCATCCTCCAATATATCCGAGAGAATATCAGGTATGAACTACATTCACCATGATTCGTCGTCGGGGATTCGTTTTACAACTTTGTTGGAATTATTTTTAGTCATTAGAAGGATAATGTCATGGGGCAAAGGGAAATTACAATCCTAATACAGTAAGTTCGCGTATGTAAGCAACTCAAAATACCAAACCAGGCTAACATCCGTTTCTTATACGAGAGGACTTATTTCATGATGATATGTGTGTCAATACTTAAGAAAACTGAGAGGAATGCCATATAACTGTCAATATTTGAAATGATTAGACTTTGAAATTCCCTACAGCATTGATAACGGCTTGAAGATATTGTAATAGAGTATTTATGCTCTCTATGGTGGCAGGCTGTAGTTTCTTAGACGTTCATTTCTTATATGCGGGACTTAGCTACTGTATTTCTCCCTGTTTGTGAAGCTGGTTTTTTGATAGAATCAAGTAGATAAAAGCATGAAGAAAAGACACAGTAATTCTTTCATCTTCGACAAATCGATTTCCTTTTACAAAATCATATTACACGAAGAACGCTGTCATCATCGAAAACCACATGCTTTACTACGCGTACAAGGCATCATGGGAACCTCCTGCGCAGCAGACAGAAAATCCCGCACACTCCCTGAAGTCTTGAGCCTTCTCGATATTCTACCACCTCAAAATTGAAATAAGGATATTTTAACAACTAATTCAAAAGAAGAGATTGATATTTCGATGTAGCTCAAAGCGTTGAACGGTTTTTCCAATCTTAAGACGTTTTCCTCTTTTTCCTTCAGTCCTAAGGTGCGCCATCTCCCACTGAGTGGCTCAGACCACATTGATATCCCCCAACCTCAGAATGATGATGGTGACTCGTACATGACTGAAGAAGAAGAAGTTGATGGCCACACCCAGGCTTCTCGTGAGTATCATTTATTTAAATGCAACCTGCTCGAAATACGTACAATTTTCCTGAAAATCTGTTCATTATAATGAAAATTCCTCGAGAATTTCATAAAATCCTTTTGTTTTCGAAAGTATCTCTCACACTTTGAAAGGCAGTGAAAAGTCCCTCGACAACCTGAGTATAAATCTATTCTTTTTATGTAATTTTGAGAATAAAATGAAATTGGAACTGAAATGCTGTGTCTGCCATAAAAAGATAGACACGTTTCATAAGTGTTTGTTTTTTTATGAATGTCCCAAATCGAAATTTTGAAAACGTAAATAAATACATTTTTGCACACAAATTGCTCATAAGATGATATTTTTTTGTCGAAAACTTGTCATGTGACCAGTCTTTACGTTGTGCGTGCTTCTACGTTCTTTCTGAGAGTACATCAGGTGCCGTTATTCCATAAGCCTTATATTTACATTTTTGCACCTAACAAGCTCCTTTTTAATGGAATACTCGTAAAGTTTTCTAAACATATATATCCCCAATGATATATTTTTATGGAGGAACATCGAAGAGCACTTTTCGGAGCACTTTGGGTGTCATAGTATATAAGTTGTCACTATAGCTAAATTTGGATGGAAGGAAAATCACTTACAATGCTCCTGAAACCAAGATAATGTAAATCACAAGAACCAGTCAGACACCATTAACAAACTTTCAAAAAAATAACTTTATCATGGGAGCACTTTATGTGCACGCTGCAATTTATTTTCGACTGTTTTTTAATGAAATGGAATAATTGCACCTAAAGTGCTTTCTTGAATTGGAATTTTTCACCAAAAATCAACTCATGAGTGTTCAATGAAATCTTTAGGAAAATTTGAGCACAAAAATTCCAATGCAAAATACTTATTTTCACCTTAGAATATTTGTGTCACTCCTCATTTGGAATATTTTGCACAAAAAGTGCTCCTAACTTCAATCACTTGTAGCTCCTTAACCCCTGTACCTATTCATTTCAAAACAGCGGGAGTTTACAATTTAGCACCTTGTTTGTCTGTCAAAAAAATTCCTAAATTTTATTTAGAATAATTGCAATCACTATGTTTTATCAAAGTTACTCAGTCAAAAATCACGGTTTGGGACATCCATAAAAAAACAAGCACATAAGCTCTGTTAATCGTATATATTATCAGAGGCACACTAATATCGGTTCCAAAAATACCAACTTAAGTATGGTTATTTTTTTGATTTTTTTTCAGACAATAGTTTTAGAAACGAAAAATCTAAGTATCTCAGATGAAAATATCTTGGTGTCACATAGTTTTAGTAAAAGCTGATTGACTGAGCTATGCCTGAAAACCTTTTCTAGCCCTTAAGAATCAAGCATAGCTTAATTTATTTATTCATCACTTTTATGTAAGTTCATCAATATGATAAATTGAGAACCCAATGGCCCAAGTTTATAAGATAGTAAGAGACTAATCCAAAAACAAACCATGCTTAAAACGTTTCGATATAATCTTTTATAGTCTCGATAAAAACTAGGTTAGAAAAGTTTACAGATTAAGATCACATCGAAACATTTAAAGCATGGTTTATTTTTGAATTAGTTTTATCGATAGAAGATATTTTTAGTGTTTAGAATCTACTCCTTCCATCATACAGTATGAAAATATGAATGTTTTAGGAAGGCAAAAAACAAAACTAGAAGTTAATTTCATCACGAAGCTTTTTGTTCACATAGTAACATCATCAGGTGTAAATGCTATAAGAAATATTGGAAATGTATGTATGTGAAATTGACTTCTAATATTATTTGTTGTTTTCCTAATAGTTTGTCATGGTTGCAAATTTTTTTAGATGAATGTTTCAATTCTAGAGTTTTATTCCTTTCTTTTGTTGATATTTTACATTGACATTTGCAGTTGTTAGCATGGAAGATGACACAATGTCAAAATTAGCAACAGAGAAAATAAAGAAGGGAATAGAGGATGAAAATGTCATGTCCTTGACTGAAATGACATTCAATAAAACGAAGGATGAGAATGAACTGATGGTTACCTTGTTTTATCTCCCATGTGAGTATATCATCATTTATTATTATTATCATAATCATATGTTATTATTATTTTATATCATATTATAATATACTATCATTACTTCAATATAGTCGGAAAAATCGGAATTATAGTGAAGTGAAAACATGGATTACTTAAGCTTTACGTATTACTCTGTTCAGTGTTAGACGAAACGCTAATTTTGAAGTTCTGTACCGGTCAAAGACTGTTCTATTATCATTACTCTCCGTAGCATTGCTTTGTAGTTATCTTCATCACTGTGTGCGATGTACGAATGTACAGAGCGATATAGGTGAGAAACAAGAAAGGAGATTGGCTCTCTGTTACTTAAAGTTTCATGCTCTCGCAATCATCTGACAGACTATTCTGAACCTTTAAGTTACAGAGGGTCAGTCTTCTTTCTTGTTTCTCATATACATGATTGTTACTTCATCCAGACTTAGAGTTAGAAGAGAGAAAGACTATTTTAATATTTTAGTGTAAAATAGTATTTCTTTTTTCTTTGTTCTGATACTAACAGTTCCGCAAGTTGAGCACTATGAAGGACATAGGCAATCTCGTAATCTAGACGATATATTATTATTACTATATATTATTATTATTATTATATCTTTATTATGGTGTATTATTCGCTCGATATTATGAAGTTTAAAGACTGTCACTAATATTACCACTTTGATATTGTCGTTGACGCTTTTTGTAATGTGCTGCTATTTCCCAGGGTGTGTAAAAAGCATAATGTTCAGAGGAATGTTTGCCAAAGTGATGGATAAAGTTGAAGGGATGAAATCAGAAGGAGATATAAAGACATCAATCAACAAAGTTAACTGTTTCAATTGGGATGTTCTTTGTAAGAAACAAGAAGTCGTGAAATATCCAGTCATTAAAATATACAGGTGAATTTTCTTCTTATTGACTTTCAAATTGAGGAATTAGTTTTCTCTTCTACTTTTTTCATATATCGTTCTTCTACACTCTTTTTTTATAAGAACCAGTAAAATTTATTTGAAGCTGGCTGTTCTTAAATATTCCTCTTTTTTCACCCTGAAATGTTCTTAAATTGTTTTTACTTCATAATGATTTGGAATCCTGCTTTTTCTATCAGTTGTGTCAATTGTTGCAAATCTTAACTCTCTTGACCACCTGACAGATCAATGTGCTCTCGTTCTACTTGTTTTTTAATTTTTTGTCAGTTTCATGGTTATTTGATAAAATTCTTATATTGAGCCAAGAATGGCCAGCCTTGGTTTGTTTTAAGATTTTTCTTAAGTTTTGGCAAAATTTGAGGCTGGTGTTCTTATAGAATTGTTCTTATAAAAAAAGAGTGTAGTTGTCCTGACACATAGCAATTAATGGACAGTGTTGTTGTTGTTGCTCATCTGACACCCTAATACGTATAGGTTGTTGTGCTGTGATGGTACGAGGGGCGATGGGCCTAAGTAAGCAATTAGTCAAGCTGACTTGGTGCGTCGTCGCTCTTCCAACTGAGCTATCAGGGCTGCATTGATTGGTAAAGCAGTGAAGCACAAAGTTAATGGTCGTAGGTTCGAATCCTACTCAAGTAGTTTTCATTCCCACAAATTATCTCGATTGATTTTCAGAATCATACTTCTTCTCAAAAAGTACAAAAACTATTTAACTGACCAGAATTCAAATAACATAAGGATAGCAAGGAACATGAAAATTCTTCTTCTCAAATGACATCTTATTGAAATTGTTTTTCAGGAATGGAATCAAACCTTTTGCTTATACTGGGGCTTTTGATATTGACACGTTAGTTGAAACAATCGAGCTTCTCAAGTCTCCTATTCTCACGAAGTTAGAAGACAACAAAAGTTTTGTTAAATTTGCTAAAGGCAGCCAAGAAGGAACCAAGCCAAGCCAAGCAGCAGTTTTGGGAATTTTCAAATCCGAAAATGATCAAGGTATTACCATAGTTCTGCTTCATGTTATACTCTTGAATTCATTGTTGAGGATGGCTGAGTGGTTGGATTACTCAACTCTGGTTGAAAGTGTCATTGGATTGAAACCAACATCGAACCTGTCAAATAAAGTGTGAGGAGAAAATTTGCAAACTCTCTGTTACTCCTTCCAAAAAGGCAAATTGAATCACGAGGTGTGGTCACATCAAGAGGAAGGACCACGGTTAGTCTGTACCTATTCAGTGGATCCTTCGGGCTTTTCACACATACCTTACAAAAATACACTGTAAGCGTAATTGCCTATCAACCATCAATACTATGCTCTGATTATTCTTCTTATTCAGTGGGTCCTTTGTGCTTTTCACATAAACATTAATCTATCGCTTCAGTAGGCCCTTTGTGCGTTGTGCATAAACCAATGCCTTACGGAGATACATAGTAAGTTTAATTTCTTATATCAACTATCAACTTGCAAAATTAAACTGCAACTAAGTGTATGATATATCAAGGACTGTTTTTTCCTACAGAATTAATGACCTTCAGAAATGTGGCAAAAGAGATGTTTGGACAATACTCGTTCGCATACATGGCAGGATCTATGGCTAAGCAAAGGTAACTGACATAGAGAGTTCTGAAGGGGGGGGGGGGGGGTTACTGATCCCTATTGCCAGGACTGAAATTATAAAAAATCCCAATTCTGATGATAAAAAAAATTCCCAATATTGACGTGTTTAACAATCCCAATCCCAATTTACTTGCGCATTCCCAAATCCCAGTCCCAAGGAGTCCAACCCCATTCTCTCTGTCAATAAGAAGGCAAAGCCCAGTTCCTAATTTACCCCTTCTTGACACTCAACGTACACTCGAACTTCAACGGCCCCTTTTAGGTCAAAGGTCAAGTGATGGTTGATAAAGTGATTTGTATTCCAAGGGAGTATAATTCACTGGTGCTCAGGTAATGTTTACATGTTAATAGGTTCACCCTCCTAAGAGCAACAACCCACCAGTTGGGTCACCTGCATCCATTGTCTTCCCTGGTTTACTTTACATGTCAGGTATAGTCACCAAAGGGGGTAAGGACACCCTATCAGCAAGGTAGGGTCAACCTCCTAGGAGGGCCAACATTTTGTTGATTGAAGCCATGTCAAAGCTCAAGGTAGGGTGACCCCAGATGAAGGGCTATCTTTATCAGCCTAAATGATTTTTATTAATGGCCAAAAACAAACAAGCTTACTCATAACCATAACCCTCATTCTAGGGTCACCCTTGCTTGTGAAATTTTCATGCAAAGTGAAGCTGATTTTTGGCCCTTCTGTTAAGGTGAGCCTCCTTGGAGGGAGGTGACCTCACTTGCAGGTAAATAGATCCTTATTCACGATATGTCGGTTGTGATTTTAAATTTTTAATTGATTTTGTTTGCAGTGCTCAGGTGATAGAGGCCGGTGTTCCATCGTTCGTTGTACTGAAACGAAATAATCCTTCGGAAAATACAGTTATTAGCGAAGACTTCAGCCAAATGAAGAAATTCGTGGAGGAACATAGTGTTCCATCGTATGTAAGTATCAAATAGGTTACGCCTCTTTACAATTGGGTCAGCTCTATAGAAGTTCATCGTTAAAGGACATTAGGCTCTTAGTTTCTGTAGTAACTTAACACAGGTAGTAAATAACACCCTCCTGGTAGTAAATAAGTGAACTAGGAAAATATAGGCCCAAAGACTAAGATACAGTATGTCTGGTGAACTATCAATACACGAAACAATTCTTAGTTTATAGAATATTAAAAGATGAAACAAGAATGACTATTGCTTTAAGACGTTTGGATGATAACATCCTCTTCAATAAATTTCTTATAGATACTAAAGTAGATATCATTATCGGAAAGTCTTAAAGCAATGTTTATTCTTGTCTCATCCTTTAATAAACTGTGATGTTTTTATGATTAAAAGCATAATATGATTTCTTTTGCTAGGATAAGCTGACTGCATTGAACTTTCCGAAGTACAAGATGTTTGGAAAACCGTTTATCATCAGTTTTAGAAGACAAAACGACACTTCCAACGATAAAACTCTGTCACGCCTGGCTGCCAGAATTCGTTCTGTTTTTGTCACGTGGATGGACATGTGAGTACCTACGTTATATGCAGGGAGATTGTTTATTTGGTTTACCTCGCTTTTTTTTGGAAAGCTTTCAGTGAATATGGAGTAACTTTAGATCTACAACCCTTCCGATCTTTTCAGTGGTAGTGTTTTTACTCCTGCTACGATAGTTGCTGCCTGTGCCATTTATTCAATTCAGCAAGTTGAGGAAGCAATAAAAATTCGTACTTTTTCACTATATTTGATTTAGTTTGAATTTCCCAAATGCATTCATGCAATGTTTACATTCGACACTGCTTGTCTCGCTGACGACTTGCATAGCCTAAGCTAATAATACACACATCTTGCTTCCTATAGTGCCCGTTGTAGCTCATATTTGCTAGATCCTTCATTTCTAGTTGAATCACTGCTTTTGATTCTCTACAGGGACAAAGCTGTCACTCGTAAGATTATGCAATCTTATCTCAATCATGACGACCACCCGTCTCTTGTGATGGTTAATCATAAAAAGGTAATAGTTAAAGTGGCTCTCACGGGGTCTCGCTTATTAGCTGCGGGGGTCGTTTCAGAAGTTTGATCTCTCCCTGGGTCTAACAACACTCTTGCCCTCCAGTCTACATTATAAAACAATCCTATTAATTTGCCTACCCTTTGCATCTTATATCATGCCCTTTCTCATGTAGTGTCTTGACGTTTGAATGGCTTTTTGCCTGTCTAGGCCTTATCGTATTTTCATTTCCTTCAATTGTTGCTGTTGCTAGATTGCAAGTCAATTCAACTTCTGTTGTGGAAAAACTATGGCTCTCAGTAAAGCTCTCTCAGCAGGCCTGTAGCCATAGGGTGGCATTTTCACCTCTGGTTCAATTCGAATAAGCTTTCTGCCACCCTAAGAAATTGTTGAAGTAACCAAAATTTTACTCTAATTGCCCAGTGTTACACCCTTTAGAATGTAATGGAAATAGAAGAAAATATTTACATTATGTGAATAAGTGTGAAAAATATTGAAATGTAAATGGGCCTAATTTTAAAAGTTTTCGTTCCTGTAGTCTCAATATCCGTTTTTATTATTAGCCTTATCCCTCCCTCCTGAAAATATTTTTACTGCCTTTGAAATTTGGCCACCCCGGCTCCAAATGCCTGTCTACGTGCTTATCTCCCAGTGAAGCTTTGCCTAGAAAACACTACGGAATTAACAGTAGAGAATATCGAAGGAAAAATTACTAGGAAGAAAGAGACTCAAAAGGCAAAACTCTCCATCTCGACAAGCCTGTTTTTTGGTTACCCACTCATCAGGAGATGTATAGTATGTACAGATCTGTGTATCTCCGAATGAGTGGGTAACCACGAAACAGGCTTGTCGAGATGGAGAGTTTTGCCTTTTGATTCTCTTTCTTCCTAGTGTATATAGCTCTACTCTATGTATTGAGCACTTTCATGGCAAACCGACTCGCAGACTTCGAAAGAAAAAATCAAGTATTCTTATCAGAAAAGGGTTGTAAACTAATTAAATAACTGCTTTTTTGTCTGATTAGATGCTTAAGTCTTGAAGATTCATTTTCAAATTCAAATAACCAAATAACATAATTGCATTTTGTTTTCAAGGGTAAAGTGTTTGAATATACAATGGAGGATGATTTGGACAAGTTGTTGAAATGGACTGAGGATTGTTTAGCTAATAAAGTAACCCCAGCTGGTAAGTGTTTAATCGAGTACTTTCACAATGACGTCGACTCTTCTGAAACATTGCTAGGAACATCGCTATCCTCGATATCATGTGGGACTGAATCTCAATGTTTGCATTGAATGTTTTGTAACTGTACTTTGGTATAATGATATGATGAAGAATTTTTGCTCAATAGAGAATCACATCTCTTGCTTCACTTTCAAACACATTCTACGTTACTGTGAAAGGGGTCCATTTGGAATTCATAATTTGAATATCTATCAATTATATATCGACCAAAACTGTACGATAACATTTCAACCTTACCCAATTCGTATTGATCCAGGAGAGATTATTTTTTAAATAAAAAATATATCATGCCCAGCCTTTAAGCTGCAAAATTAATGTTGAATCATGACGTCATCGTAAAATGCAACCAAATATCGAAGACCAAAGAAATGCAGCAAGGTCAATTCATTCATTAGTTAGACCCCCCTAATTAGAACCAAGGCCAATTATCTTTCAATTGCTTTTTCTTATTTTGACCCCCTGGCAATAAGGCACGTAAGGGTGAGCTTGCTAATTCAAAAACTTCATATTTCCAGCTGTACTTGGGGAAAAATCTTGGAAACCACTCAGGCAAGGAATCGACTACCTTGGAATGATCAGAAGAGCAGAAAGAGCGGGAAGCCCTCAAATCCAAGAAGTCGAAAATACCACCCCTGAAGGAACTGCTGTTGAGGATGAAGCAGAGAATGGTAGTTCTGAAACAGAGGAACAAGGATCTAAACAAGAAACCACGAAAGAATCAGTTCGCGATGAGCTGTAGGGGATTTATTTTCATGACTCGAATTTCATTTCTACTCTAATATTTTTGTTCATTACTGAACCAAAATACCCCCTATTTATCTCAAGCAACGCCACGTAGCAAATTTTGCAAGCAGTACAATACCTATCTGTGAACTAGGCTTATTTCATGTTATTTGTGTTATATTATTTAGCTGTCTCTTAATTTTTCTCACAGCCTTCCCTGCAACTTTTCTCAACCCTAAAACAAGTCCCATGAAAGTATGAATATTTTGCCTCGTTCGGGTTTCACAAATCGACCAATCAAAACCAAAGAAGCACCAGAGATGGAAAAATGTTTCCAAACAACTTTCTTGGTTTCTTTAAGATTGCTTAGTATTTGTAAAAATGCAGGAATAAGAAAATATTGTCACTTTTAGATATCTTGTAGTTATTCGTTTGTATTTATTTTCCGTAATTTTGTGTTGATTAATTTTGGACCTTCTCTGCAATGCTCTCAACCCTAAAACAAGTCCCATGAAAGTATGAATATTTTGCCTCGTTCGGGTTTCACAAATCGACCAATCAAAACCAAAGAAGCACCAGAGATGGAAAAATGTTTCCAAACAACTTTCTTGGTTTCTTTAAGATTGCTTAGTATTTGTAAAAATGCAGGAATAAGAAAATATTGTCACTTTTAGATATCTTGTAGTTATTCGTTTGTATTTATTTTCCGTAATTTTGTGTTGATTAATTTTGGACCTTCTCTGCAATGCTCCGGATTTGAAAGAAATTAAGCAGACCCTTTTAGCTTTAAAACGCTCAAAATGTATCAACTGCTGAAAATACAGAGCTTTCTGAATAAGGCAATGCAATGCTTATGCTGTTGAGCAAGGCAATCACCTCGCATATTTGATTTAAAATACATAGTGTTTTTGACGATGGAGGAAAGTAATACTTTTTATTTATCCATCGTCAAAAACACTATATTATAAAAGTAAAAAATTACGGAGTAATTTGACGGATGCTTTTAGATTGGATTAATGTTTTTTATTGTCTTAAATGCTACATGATAATAGAATAATAACAAATTGGAGCCAGTATACAATAATCTAAATTTTGAATCAAAACTGTCTTTTTTACTGCCTCTTATGTAGTTCCTCTTATGCAGTTGAAAATAAGTAAAGCTGAGTATAACTGAAAGCAAGAAAGACCGAATTTGGCACATCAATAACCTAACCCTACAAACCTAAGAATTGCAAGCCATAGAGGTAGACAGAAGATTTGAAAGAGGACAGCCGTTGGCCACTTAGAGCACCCACTTTTAGGAGCAATTTTAGAATACCCCACTAGACCATATCGAATAGCTTTTTAGGAAGGGAAAACAAAAGTTACATGGAAACAAAAGTTACATGGAAACAATAGGTTGCTAGGTCTTGACCCAGTAACCCCAATGTCAGGGGCCCTTTTTTAGCTGCCAGCACGCTCCTGCCCTTATAGAGACCCAGCAATATTAGTTTTGTCTCTTTACCGTGGCCCTGCGTGATTTTCGTACTTTTTCGTGATTTGATTATTTTTCTAAGTTAACTGCGCACCTTTATTTAACCCCCTGAAATTCAACTGGAATAGATCTATAAAGTGATCATTCTCTACGAATCCCAGGGGGCTCACACTTCATGCTGAGTTTATTTGTTACTCACATCTCAGTCATAAAGGAATGTCGGAATTTTGAAAGATGGTTGCTGCGAAGAACTGGTCTTTCGTACTTTATACTCTGCTGGTCGTATTGTTTACGAAAACACAGTTTTCAACTGCTCAGATAAACCTCTACCTTTCGCACCAGCAGACAAAGGACTTGATTGGTAAGATAACTTTACAGAAAACTTTTCCCTGCGTTCAGAAAGTGAGTTGAAGCGTTGCGGTTTACTTAGGCCCATATATTCTCTTCTCAGAGAAATGTCTTTATCGTTTTGAAAGCAGTTTCATCTGGATAAATAGTGGCTAGATTTGTGCTCCATGATATTATTTGAGCCATAAGAATAAGTAAAGCAAAATGTTTATTTTTTGGGAATTTTTCTGAGGGAAGCAATAAGACAAAGACAAGACAAGATAACTTCTCTCTCAGAGAGAAGGATAAGAAGGTCACAGGAAAGCCAAACCAGATTTCGCTTAATGCGATTTTATTCAGAAAGCCTTTTCTTTGTGTTGAGGAAAATTAGTTCATCAACCTAGAAACAGTGCAGGGGATGTTTCATTCTGCTGATACTATATCTAACTAGTTTTGTTTTGACTTTTTGGAGTTTTGGTGGGGGCGTCAAGGCGCGGGGCAGGGAGAAAAGCAAAGTTTTTGAATTTGTTGGAAAATTTTTGGTTTTACTCAGATAATCAATAAGGGCTGGTAACGTGATGTTACATAAAGGTGATGTTATGTATAGATACTGTTACGTGTTGTTGGTGATAAAAATATTCCTGGTGTTGATAGTTGCTTTTGATTCATACGTAAATAGTTGCACATTATCTGGATAGGTCCCAGACTGTGAAGTTTGGTTTGCATGGGAAACGCATTTCCTGCGCAACAGTTCTTGGCTCATTTTCCATCCGCACAAAATTCATACTTAGTCCAATATCTGAAAACAGATTTTCCCAAGAGTTCGGTGCGTTACCCGTGAAGTTTTCAAAAAGAGTTTGTTTAGATTAAAAAACAGTACAGTAACGATTTACAGCATCAAAAATCCACGCAAAAATATTTCAATATGGAATTCTTTCCGCACAATTATTTTGAGTTGAAACCTGTGTTATCTGCGCAATAAAAAAACTTTACAGTCTGGGATGGGTCTAAAGAGGCCTTGTTTAACAATAAATTTTATCCTGGTTATTTCTTGAAGGTGGGAGACAGAATACATAAGACTAAATACAATGATAAAGAAAAGTGATATCCAAAAATACAAAAAGGAACAAAATCAATTGTATGGAGGGACTTACTGATAGGATAAGGCTCTTTCAATACATGTACTAATAAAGGAGAGAGTCTATTTCTAGTTTCATCTGGAAAATCTACCAAGTAAATTTATGGAAGTTAATTAAATCTGTCTAAAATATTCAAGTATGGCAATCTCGCTGGTAACATTTTCTTTGTACAACCAAAATCCCACTTAGAAATTAACTCTTTATTTGCTTGTTTTAGGTCTTGATGGTGAAATTGCTTACATCAGGGCCGGACATGAAAACAAGAATGCCATAAGATACAATCTCCCCATTCCATCTAACATTGACAAGATCGTTTTCAATTGGCAAAACATTTTGGGAAGGTTCCATTTGAAGGAATCTGAGGTATGTTTTGGAAAATCTTTTTTTGGATATGTATTTTTTACATTTAAGAAGGTCACAACAACACTTTGTTACTAATTATGCATTAAAAATACATGATTTGACATGCAATTAATGGCGAAAACCTCTGTATTTGCATGCAAAGAAAGGAAGTCGGTTATCTAGGGACAGTAGAATTTCAAACAGAATTGGCGGCCAAGTCTAACCCGTAACACTTAATTCTAAGAACTGAACCTTCAACAGCGACAACAGTAATAAAGGAATGTCAGAATGCCAACAACAACAGTAAATGGGAAACAACAATACCAGCAGAAGCTCAACTCAAGATATAACAGGGCTATATGTGAACTTGCGGCAAGTCTGTGTTTGCTCCCCTTCTCGCAGAGAAAAGCTCCGCTGAAGGGGCGCCACCAAATGGGCATTATGATGAGGTCAGAATGCCAGAAACAAATGGTTTCTCTCGCTTTTCACTGGTCCATATGTTGCACTTTTTGTGTCAGTTGGCGGAATTTTTCGATTAAGCTTAATAAACAAAGACTTGTAGCAAGTTCAGGGTGTGGGTGAGTTGGTATTTTGCAAAACAAAAGTGTTTAACAAGACTAGATATCTAAGAATTTCTTATTGACCTGATCTTTTCTGCTCTTTCAGCTAGTTCCAATCAAGCCACTACTGACTGCCATATATACACTGAATGTGACATCTGGAAACACAGAGATACTCAAGAATCCCACCGTCAACATCTCAAAGACTGGGAATATTTCTCATAAATTATCAAGTAAGTGCAGCTTTGAAAACTTCTTCCCATCCCTTGAGTTAAGTGAGTTTGTATTTGGCATACTTGCCTAACTACGGCTGGGTCTGGCTTATAGTAAGGATGTAGTTACATGTGCTTTGTCATTATGTATTATCATTATGTAGTATCCACCGGAAAAAGTTGCCTGTAGTTTATGACTACTTGATGAAAGGAAAGACATTAAAACATGTTCAAAGGCATCAGTATCTAGGAGTGACTATACTAAGTGATCTGAATTGGAAACGCCATATTGAAAGCATAGTTGGTAAAGCCAATAGAACACTGGGTTTTATAAAGCGAAATCTTAAACACTGCACACAAGAGATAAAAATTCAAGCTTACAAAACACTAGTGCGTCCCATATTAGAATATTCATCCACTGTATGGGACCCCTACATGATTAGCCAAGCCGAATGAATAGAAAAAGTTCAAAGAAGAGCTGTAAGATTTGCAACGAAATTCAAAGAACGTGAGCCAGGCTGCATGACTGCCAAATTGAAAGAGATCAACTTGCCCTCGCTGAAGGGGAGGAGAGAGCAAGCGCATTTGTCATTATTTGGGGGTATTGTTAAAGATGATTCTGCTGTAAAACTTCCATGTTATATAAGGAGAAAGACGAGGAATACAAGACAAAATTATACTGACTTCCTTAACTTCGTACATATGCAATGTAGGACTGAATCGTATAAAAATAGTTTTTTCGCGAGAACAATCAGGGACTCCTTCAAATTAGATCATAGTTTTAGTAATTAGTAATTAGAGTACATATTTTAAAGACTGTTGTAATAAGGGCTTTTAGGTTTTTATTTTGAACTTTACTTTTGGGTCAGTGACCCCTTTGCAGTTATGCCAATTGGCCTTGCGAAGTATGAATATAGATAGATTGATAGATAGATAGATGTATGGTAGTAAGAGATCTTAGCCTGTTAATTGTATTGTTTTGAAAGTGATTGAGACAAAGGCTTTACTTTTTTCCAGCAGGGGCACAGTAGCTCCTATATCAAATTCTATTCGCTTTATTGTTTGACTATGAGTTCCTAGTGTGTTTATTCCACCCATTCCTGCTTGCAATGTTTTCAAATTAGAATTACTGCCCAATCCACAACTCATTGTTTTTAGCTTTGAGGCATGGTCTTTCAGAACCCATGTTGTCCAGACTCCTCTGGCACAAAGCAGCTGACATGAAGGTGCCTGTTGTATCATCCGCTAGAAATAAATTGAGAATGCGAGTCATTTACAAGTCTTTTGCTTGGAAGCTATGCATCATTTATCAAAGGAATGTCTTGAGAAGAATTTTGATTTGAAAAGTTTCATTCTGACAAATTAATTTGATTCAAAGGAATTTCCTTTGACTCCTGTATTTATGCTTGTAATATCTCTAATTCACTGTCTATTGCTTTACTCCAGGTTTTGCTGTAATTTTCATTTGTTCGAAAGAGCAAGAAGGAGATGTACCTGTCTTTATAGATCTTAGCATCACGGATTTCAATGAAACCTCAACCACTCATCATGTTCTCAAATTCACCTTCACCAAGATTTGTAGAAAAGGTGAAAATATTTTATAATTTCATATCTTGTTGCTTTTAGCTATTGGTTGAGTCGGAAAGTAGTATGAAACTTTCACAAGAGGTACTGTAATTGAGGTACAGTGGATCAGAATTATCTATCATCCCTTGAAAAGAATTGCATAACCTGTCATGGTCTCAATTCACACATCAATTTCTGATGGCTCCTTCTAGCTGTGTAAGATTTTATGTAGCCTAATCTGTGTTTTCTGAGCAAGTGAGCAAGATGTTCTAAAGGAAGCTGTTTGGGGAGAGAAGTCTTTTGACTAAACTAGCTTGTTTTATTTCAAAGATCTTAAGAGTTCTAAGAATTATTATTGTATGTTTTTTCTTGAATTTAAAGTGACTTGAATCTTCATTGCTTTTAATTACTTTTAAGGTTTTCCATCTCCTGAAAGTACCAAGAAAATGATAAAAGAAGAAAAGAAAGGTGACTAAGCTTATACGTTATAGGATGTTAATGAATTGAAGCTTTATGCGTTAAATGTAACAAATTGAAGCTTATGCGATGTATTGAAGCTTATACGTTATAGGATATAATGAATGAGGTTTATAACTTAGCGGTTGGTTGTAGTTTATACCTTGTAGCTGTTGTAGACCGTATCGCTGTCGTAGCATATAGCCTACACCTAATAGCTATTATAGCTCATAGCTTCTAGTTGTTGTCACTTATAGCTTACATCTAATAGAAAGCTTATACCATATAGCTGTTCTTGCTTATATAATCATTGTAGCTCTCCTGCTATTGTCACAAATAATACAAACTTTTGCACAAAAAACAATATCAAATCTTCCCGTCATTACCTCCCAACAAAAATTGATTTCCATGGTGAAATGATGGATTTATTTTTGCCATCTTATCGTGGCTGAAATCAGAAGTTTTAGAAGCTTAGCTTGTTCTCAAGGTTTTTACTGCTTGTTCTGCAACTGATATTGCTATGTTCAGTCTTTTAGAAACAACAGGTTGTTGATAAGCTATTTTTCTCATTGTAGATGAAATCTCCATCGACCAAACAAGTGTTTTTTACATCGCAGTTGGCGTTGCTTGCAGCACCATATTGATAATTGCTATTGCCGTGGCAACACTGCACGTGCAATCAATGCCAAAGAATACCGAAAACTCAAAGGATATAAGAGATCTCATCTCTCAAAGGTACCAGCCTGGTTTTTGTAGGGTTTGTTACTTGTTCTATTTTGTGCCATGTCCGCAGATATAGGTGTCCATGATGTAGTTGTCCCATTTTGCTTGGTAGGTTTAAGATGTCTTCTGATGTTATTTTGCTTTTCCTGAAGGTTAGCCGCGTGTCAGAAAGTTCGGGATTCAGCAAGCATTTGTTCTTCATCAATATTTCTTACTTTTTTTGAACAATTTGATTGCTAATTAGAATATTTAAAATTGTTTTTGATTTTCAGCGATATCACAAGTCAAGGACCCAGCTCTGCTCCACGTATCACTCATCCTGTTGGCACACTTAATATGCAAAGTATTTTATCATTTCATTTTTTGTGATTTTGCTTTTGAAAAACCATTCTAATTGCAAATTCATACATTAATCATACTGCAGTAAACAGGTATACTTTGTCTACTGGTGCGTGCACGTTCTGGTCAGTGTGAATACCCCAAGTGTCTTCCTTCTAGTGTGTGCATCCACCACCAATAAAGGCTAATGCAGTATAACCTTAGTTGCTGATTATAATCACAGAAAAACTTTATTTGTAAAACGTCTTCCTTAATTCTCATTACAGTTGAAAAGCAGAAGAAAGATATAAGAGGCCGTATGAGAGATATAGAAGTGTCTAGTCAACTCGTCACACTCGGAAATGTGGTTCAAGAAGGTTTGTGATATTTCATTTGAGTTTGCCTTTAAGGGAATAGAAGCTATTTTAACACGCTGCTATTGATAGGCTAGAGAAACACCCGAATTATTTCTTTTGCCGCCCAAACAATAAAACTGCCACCATCGAAACTATTTGATTCATTTGATTCATAGAAATGAGCCATATTTTCCCAGATGATATATGTGTATACTTGCATTTGCATGGGCATGCATATGCTAACTTATGGATCAGAAATGTGAGGTTTAGGAGGGTTTACAAGAGTTCAGTTCACTTCAATCGCATAAAAGTAGCAAAGGACGCTTGGAAACAATCGCTAACCGACTAGAAAGCGGCCAGATATTGTTCGGATGTTCAAAAAACAACCTAGCTTCTTTGTGGTTAATTTGTTGGGGCTTAAGTGGGGTCAAGGGAAGCGTCCTTTGATACTTTTATGCGATTGAAATGAACTGAACTCTTGTAAACCCTCCTAAACCTCACTATCAAACATCACTTAGAGACTCTTATATGGAGGGAGGTAATCCTGGCTAACGAGTTGCCTGCTCGGGCCTTGACAGTTTTTCCACGCGTTTTCGTTACGTATCTTCGGTTATCCCCAGGTGCTTTTGGGAGAATATATGTTGGCTCGTTATTAAGCAGTGAGAGTGGCGAAGAACAAAAAGTCTTTATCAAAACAGTTACTGGTAAGACTTATTCAATGTTTCATCATACTTATCATTTTAAACTCGATTGTTCTCTAAAGGCCCTCTTCATATGTGGTATTCCAGCCCGATGTGCCGAGCTATCTTCATAAGATGCGACGATTTTCAATCTGTTTTCATATGAAGAAATATTTTTACACACACATGAGCCAGCCTCCTTTTCGAACAAACGTCGACAACATTTTAGCAGTGCTAAAACCTGAATTTAAAAGAAATTAGCTCATCTTACGGGGTTGGCACAGATTAATTCAGTTCATATAGAAGTTTTTCAGCCCACAACTGCCAAATCTCACCGAAAAAGAGGTGGTATCTGTGCAAACTGGAATGGCTCATTTCTCGTGTGAATGTGGCATGTTAATTTCAACAAGAGTCTTAATTATGATGGAAGCTTCACTGATGAAAATTTTAAAATTGAAACAACTGTTTTTTAAAGTTGCGTTCATTATCAAAGAATTATCTTTGCCACCCTTTTTCGAGCCAAACTTGTTTCTATGAATCGCAATTTCCTTCTTGTCTAATGGTAAATATTTGGTTTCATTTTAGACCATGCCTCGCCAGAGCAAGTGAACCTGTTTCTGACAGAAAGCTCGTTACTAAAGAAAACAAACCATCGGAACATTCTACCCGTAATGCACGTGTGTATGGACGAAGGGATGTCACCGTTGGTTATTCTGCCGTACATGAACAGGGGAAATCTCAAGAACTACATGAGGCTTTCAAGAACAGCTGAACCTTTGTCTAAGGTAGATAGAATCAATAAATTCACATGGCAATAATCTTAGGATTGAATGATACATTTTTGTTTGCTTACTAATAACTTTATGTACACGAAGGAGAAAGAGACTCGAAAGGCAAAACACTCTGTTCTTGGTTACCAACTCATCAGGAGATGTACCTCTTCATGTATTGAGCACTCTCACGGGAAACCAATACACCAACTTTGTAATCACTTTGTATATGTACAAAGTTTACAAAGTTATCTGAAGATCTAGCTCGAGAAGAGAGTGCCTATCCTAGCTATAGTGCTCGATATGCTTGAGTATAGAGCAATTATAAAGTACAATGAACACATTAAAAAACAGACATGTTCTTCTGTTACTCTGAGTTTTGTGCTTGCGCACTCGTCAGACAGACTTTACCAATAGAGTTACAGAAGAACATGTCTATTTTTAATGTGTTTATTCGCGTTTAAATTTTTCTGAATGATTTTACTAGCACTGAAGATGGTTTTACTAAAAAGCTTTTGTTAATTCTATGGTATATAATCATTGTTTTTATTTTTTGACTCTGAATTATTTCGTTCTGTATAAGGTTCTATTATTTTGATAATAAAATGTCATTCATTCTTGCATTTTTTCAGACTTTGACGACGAGAGACATCGTGTTCATGTCGATACAAATCGCTCGTGGCTTGCAGTACTTGGTAAAGAGAAAAATATTTCATCGAGATGTTGCAACTCGGAATTGCGTGTAAGTTAAACTTAGCTATTGCTCGTTTTCATAGTTCCATATACGTGAAGATAAGCACGAAATCTTTGAAATCTTGTGGTATAATTTCTATCAAATCGATTTCAAATAATAAAGTTATCCGAATAACCGCTGTCCTGAATCACCACTTGTTTATTAATAATTGCTCTCAACCTGGTTGGCAAGGTTGTTGTTTCAAGACCTGATGAAGGAATATCATAATTGTGGGGCTCACTTTGGTAAACAAAATTCCCATGTTAGAACAGGCCGTGTGAGTTTATTTGATTAAACAGGGTATATTGAATATTGCACCCATCAAAGAATGATAAAAGGGACTGATTATATGAGGCAAGCTGGCCCAGCCAATGGGCTAGGTTACCTTTGGGGTCAACATTACATCAATTGTAATTTGATATTACATGAAGATGAGCAAGCTTGGCAAACTAGCTGGTCTGTTGATGTCTCGGGCAAATGCAGTAAACAGACTGGCGCGTTGCATAGCTTGTCTCACCTTCACGGTTAATTGCACATCAAATATAATTCTTATTACAGGGAGAGGCGAACCAGCCCGCCTACCAGTCTGAAAATAGAAAAAACTACAAGTGTCAGACTTAGAAGCTGGCTGTTTGTGGAGACCAATTTTCTGCATGTAATACCAATCTAAACTTCAAGGCGTCAAACGAGCTAGCCCATTTGTTGGGCAAACTCTATTCCATATTACAAGGCTCATATTCTAGAAATCCAAAAGTCTGACATTAAATATTATTTTGCAGTGCTGATGAAGAGTACAGAGTGAAAATAACGGACACAGCCCTTGCCAGAGATTTCTTTCCTGGCGATTATCACTGTCTCGGGGATAACGAAAACCGACCTGTGAGGTGGATGGCGGTTGAGAGTTTGGAATTCAACACTTACACCCCTGCCAGCGTCGTTGTGAGTTTTGTTTTTAATTGTTCCTTTCTGGTGATTTGTGAGGACGCAGTTAACCCCAGTAATCTGTACACACTTTAGGCTTGAAAGTATTATGCAGTGTAGGTCTTTTCAAAATGGCTACATGGCTGCAAAAACTACCATGGTTAGGCCCGAAACCAATGTGGCCGTTGCTATCTTATGTTTCTTTTGCTTGTCAGGGAGCCGTGACTATTCATCTATCGCTCCAGACTATTTATTAAATCACTTTTTTTATCAGTTATTCAAAACGTAGGCCTTTTTTATTTTCTGGAAATAGTGTACGGAAGAAACTTGGGGGAGAAGGAGGACGTTATTTCTAAAAATCGATAAACAGAGAGTTATATTATTTGTTATCAAAGAATGAGTAGTCTCAGGCCAAACAACTACCAGGACTTAATAGCACTTTCATGGCGTGTATTTCCTTTTACTTTAAACTGATATGAGATTTACTTCTGTTTCCTCCATTCTCAGTGGTCTTATGGTGTCTTGTTGTGGGAGCTGACAACATTGGCACAAACGCCTTATGCAAATGTCGACCCTTTCGAAATGCTGCGATACCTGAAAGCCGGCTTCCGCCTACCTCAACCTCCGAACTGCCCCGATGATCTGTTCACTGTCATGGCTTGTTGCTGGGCTCTTGCACCCGAAGAGAGGCCTCATTTCAGCCAAGTTGTCGTCTGTCTCGAAGGCTTTTACAGCACGCTTAACGCTTTCATTTGATGGGCAAGCCCTATACAGAGAAAACCATGGACATCTGTTGTGGGTATTGAAACTTTGATCAAGCCGCTTTGGACAGGGATTGAATGCTGCTAAACCATCGAAATCTTTCCTCAATTTGGAAGAGGGTAAATATGACCACGAATTATCCTAAGATTTCCACGATACAACGAGTATTCCGTACCTAACGTATTTACGAAGTAACGAGTAGTTTGGACTTTTTTGTACCAGATGTCACTTGTAAAAACATAACTCATCTTTTACTTTTCAAGTCAAAATTTTGCAATCCTCGAATTAGTTGACCTGTATCATAATTGTATCATAAAAGGCCAGATTAAAGATGATTCCTCAGTCATTAGAATGTAAGCCCTATCGGACAGTGCATCCCAATACCAAAATATTATCTAAATACTGATCCCTCCTTGATTAGTGGCTTGCATAGTCCTATGAACTAGCCAAGAAGTGCTTCCCCCATTACATTGTGCCATGTCACATCTGTACCATCACATTGAACCATGTCACAAATGTACCATTACCTTGTGCCATGTCACAAATGTACCATCACTTTGCAACGTGTCACAAATGTGTCACAAATGTACCATTTCATTGTAACATATCACAAATGTACCATTACATTGTAGCATGACACAAATGTACTATTACATTGTACCATGTCACAAATGTACCATTACCTTATGCCATTTCACAAATGTACAATTACCTTGTAACATGTCACACATGTACCATCACCTTGTACCATGTCACAAATGTACCATTACATTGTACCGTGTCACAAATGTACCATTACATTGTACAATGTCTCAAGTTTACCATTAAATTGTACGTGTCACAAGCCAACAAAGTGTAGCATAGACAGTAACCAATCAGACTGTAATTTAAGATATATTTAATGCTTTATTTTTTATATTAAATGTTGTCTAAGTTAAGCCCATTTGTAAATAAGTAAGCTAATTTTATTTCAGTTTTTTATTTAGTTAGATAGTAGGTAAGGTTTGTATGTTGATAAATGTTTTCATGCTGGGTTCAACCAGATAATCTATTTCTCTTTGAATTCTTTTCTTTGTCTATTCTATTTTCAATGATAATATTTGTATCACTGTTAAACGGCAAAATTCTGCCGTGATAGAGTCCATCTTTGAAATAATTTGTAAGTAGGTTTATTATACCACAAAAGAGCAAATTCAAAATCTGTGAAGTTTGGAGTAAGCAAAAAATCATGGAAACATGATTCCTGAAAAATGGGTGCCAAAAGCTCGATGTGTAAGGCTATAAGAGTAGCGTCATTGTAAATCATTAACATTTCTTCCTGAAAGAACATAAGGCTAAATCTAGTGGAGAAACAAGAAAAGAGACTGGCCTTCTGTTACTCAAAGTTTCATTCTTGCACATTTCATAGTCTTACTGTCGTCACTATTGTCGAATAAAGTCTGTCTAATGATTGCGTAATCATGACATTTTGAGTTATAGAGAGCCAATCTCCTTTTTTGTTTCTCCTCTATATCGCTCTGCACCTTTGTACATCGAGCACTACGATGCGGTTGTGGAAAACGCAATTGCTAAAGAGATAAAGCCAAATATATTTCTTGTGTATTGGTAATTTAAGTCTTATTACTTAATCAAGTAAATTCAACCTGGAAGTGTCAGAATTTTAAAGCAAATGTGTCCATACTGAGGACTTGAGTTCCATTACACATCTATCCTTCTGAGTGGGGGATGATGACAACTGGGATGGAGACGTGGTGTAATACATAGCTGCTCACACTGCCCATGAATGTGCGGCGAATGAGGTTCAAACCACGTGACCCTATCACTGCCATCACTGGGTTGTGTTCTTTTATGACTTTGCAGATTCCTTCTCCAGGATTTCCAGTGTGGATTAGGACCTTTTGCTTCAACTGTAAAACAGAAAGGAGGAGTTAAGATATGCTTTCGTAGTTTAACTGGCCTAATTGTGAGGCAAAATGTGCGAAGATGTCGTGATGGTCAAGGTTTCAGATTGTTCAAATCTTATCTACCAAGTGACGTCAGCTTATCAGATAACGCAGGGAAACAAGGACTTCTGTAGCAAGTCTACCTGACTCTAGCTGCAAAAGATTTAGGCCGTTGCAAATTTGGTATTTATGCGTTGCTGAGGGGTATATTCCTAGAATGCATTGCTCGAAATATTTCGTAAAAGAATAGCATGAATGAATGTCTCCAACGTCTCCAACGTGGAATAAAAACGAGAAAGACGAGGAAAACAACAGAAACCGGAGCTGAGTAAAGTTTGAACAGAACAAATTTTATATAACAGGGCAGTAATAAACAAAAAAGCGTTGCAGTCACTTAGCTGATTGTCTTCTAATATGCTTTGCTTTATAAGTCACAGTTTTAGCTCTAATATTCACAGTTTCAGTCATGTATTTTTTCTTACGAAATCTCAGCTTCACGAATTATTTTCTCAAGTAAGGATAAACCCTCGAATGTCTTCTTCAAGCTCCTAATATGCGTGTCTCCAACTTCCTTAGCAACCTTCCTAAGCAACCTTCTTGCTTAGGATAATCCCCACCTACTTGGTTAATGAAAATGATTGAGATCAGATTGAAGAATGGAAATGTTACCTTGTGTTTATCACAAGCTCTTTCGTGCCCCTTCATCATTTCTCTGACATCGTTCAGTTTCTTATCTACGGTTGCTCTCCATTCATCCCAGGGCTCTGGAGCAGGATCTGGAAAAACATTTCTTGATTTGATATTATCACACACTGCCCATGATCTGTATTTTTAACGCTACTCCGTATTTGAAAACACTACATCGTATTAAAAACACTTCTCCGTATTTGAACACTACTATATATTTTAAAACACTGCAAACCTTATAGGGCCCACTGGGGTAAAATCAGTAAACCGGGGAAAATAAGTAGTTTTGTATTCTTAATAAATAATTCAATGTGATCATTTTATGCTAGTACTAGCAGGTTTCAGAGGATCCCAGATAACATATCAAATCTAAATAAAAACGAAATATTGCCAACTTACTTAAGTTATGCCGGCCAGATTATGCAACTTCTTATTTTACCCTGTGTTACCCATTTAGCCCCAATAGTACGGTGGCCCACAACTGTCACGCACAAATAAAAAAGACTGCGCACGAATAAAAAAGAAAATATACAATTAAAAGAGCAAACTTATATTTTAAAAAGAAATGCATGAATTTAGAAAAGAAATTTGAAACCAAAAAACCAAGTGCACAATTAAAGAAAGCCACGGCAAATTAAAGAAAGCCACGTCACGGCAAAATAAGGTATTGGCAATTTGAGCTTTGCTGAATGGCATCATTGGATAGATCAATCAACCAAAATGGCCTAATCGAGCGGGGTGACTGTGCGTAACTCTCTCAAGATATTGGCAAAATGCACTGTTCAAATTGTGGGACAATAGCATCTGATTCTGCTAACTTCTGTTAC
Source organism: Pelagia noctiluca (assembly GCA_963924455.1). Classification (NCBI taxonomy): domain Eukaryota; kingdom Metazoa; phylum Cnidaria; class Scyphozoa; order Semaeostomeae; family Pelagiidae; genus Pelagia; species Pelagia noctiluca. The sequence goes on along the minus strand of OZ004325.1, from coordinate 4,184,068 downwards.
TGGTGTGGACACGGTGAGTGTGAATTTCTTTTGAATAGTTGTCACAAATTCGAATGCACAGTGCACTTTGCCAATATCTTGAGAGAGTTACGCACAGTCACCCCACTCGATTAGGCCATTTTGGTTGATTGATCTATCCAATGATGCCATTCAGCAAGGCTCAAATTGCCATTACCTTATTTTGCCGTGACTTTCTTTAATTTGCCGTGGCTTTCTTTATTTTGCCGTGGCTTTCTTTAATTTGACGTGGTTTTCTTTAATTTGCCGTGGCTTTCTTTAATTTGCCGTGGCTTTCTTTAATTTGCCGTGGATTTCTTTAATTTGCCGTGGCTTTCTTTAATTTGCCGTGAATTTTTTTAATTTGCCGTGGCTTCCTTTAATTGTGCACTTGGTTTTTTGGTTTCAAATTTCTTTTCTAAATTCATGCATTTCTTTTTAAAATCTGTGTTTGCTCTTTTAATTGTATATTTTCTTTTTTATTCGTGCGCAGTCGTTTTTATTTGTGCGTACTCTTTTTAATTTGTCCGTGACAGTTGTGGGCCACCGTACAATAGACCCTCCGTTTCAGCCTTGCGCTAATACTGCACAGCACCACATACGAAGCTTCTCGAAAAAAGGGCATCTTTAGCCTCGAGAAAATGATTCATGGCTAGGCACTAGAAAAGCTCAGCTACGTTTTAGTATGTAGCGGTAGCGGATAAATCGAATAATAGTTAAGTAATAAATCTTGATAGTAAAGAAGACTTTATGGTTCAAGAGCTCTTGACCCTAGATGCTTCAAATATTTGAGAATTAGTTCAAATAGTTTATTTTAGTCTTCAGATGAATATTGTATGTTGCTCTTCTGGCAATCATTTTTATATTGTAGACCCAAGCCTATTGGTAGAATGATGAGTTTCTGTTTAAACACTTCATAGAATAAGGTCCTATAGCGTGTTTATCGAGTGACTGAGTTTCTGTTTAACATAATAGTCTGACTAAGTAGGCACATGCCTTGTTTCCAGCAGGGGTACGTTAGCATATTTAAACGAAGAAAGTCCACAATACTAGGCTTTGTGCCGGATCCTTTGGATTCTTGCGGCGAAGTAAGTAAAATAAAGCGAGACAGGAACAACGCAAAACGACACACACAGAAAAAACGCAGATAGATTAAATATTTTATATATATATATAAATGCTGTCAATATTTCGCCCTGGCATACAGGGCTTCTTCAGGACTAAATTTACCAACGAATAAATGCGGGGCTATATACAAAATTTGAAAAGTTTTTACAGTGATATGGTTGGTTAGTACGTTATAATGGTGCTGCTACGCAGAGGCTGGAGCGGTGGCAATGATTATGGTGGGAGTAGTGTAATAATAATAATAATTAAATAATGATAATAGAATAAATGTATTGGAAAGCAGAGGAGTGGAGTATTACTGTAAATAGAGATACAAAAATATAACTACAAACAATAGGTTAGATGTATAGATGTGATTGTAAATATTTAGCGGTCAGTCGTTCTGTTAAGTCCGTTGGGTGTCAGAGTGTTGGCCAAGTCAATGAAATGTTGTTCTTTGGCTCGTCTAACACTCTCTCGTCCGGTGTGCAGTTTATGTATAGGTATAATCTGTAAGTCATGTACAGTATGTCCAGGTTGACAAAAATGCTCTGCCACCCCAGACTTGTCATGTTTCTTGTTAAGTACGTCTCGTCTATGTTCAATAAGTCTGTCACGTACTCGTCTACCAGTTTGTCCTATGTATTGGCAGTTATTGTTGCCGTCCGTTATGCACTTGATACATTGTATCAGGTATATAACATTGTTTGAGTTGCAGTCCAGTTGCTGTCGAATGTCGTAGGTATTACCTGTGTTGGTAAAAGTAACTGTTGTGGCCCCGTCATGTATGTGTGTGCAAGTGATGCAGTTTTTGCCACAGTTTCGTATTATACCTCTTGGAGCACCCGTAGAGCTACGTTTTAGCCTGGCTCGTACAAGGTACTCTTTGAGGCTTTTGGGTCTGCGGTTACAGAGCATCGGTGGTTGGGGGAAAGCTTCCTTACAGCTGTCTGAGTCCTGTAGTATGTGGTAGTGTTGTTGTTAGCTTTCCCCCAACCACCGATGCTCTGTAACCGCAGACCCAAAAGCCTCAAAGAGTACCTTGTACGAGCCAGGCTAAAACGTAGCTCTACGGGTGCTCCAAGAGGTATAATACGAAACTGTGGCAAAAACTGCATCACTTGCACACACATACATGACGGGGCCACAACAGTTACTTTTACCAACACAGGTAATACCTACGACATTCGACAGCAACTGGACTGCAACTCAAACAATGTTATATACCTGATACAATGTATCAAGTGCATAACGGACGGCAACAATAACTGCCAATACATAGGACAAACTGGTAGACGAGTACGTGACAGACTTATTGAACATAGACGAGACGTACTTAACAAGAAACATGACAAGTCTGGGGTGGCAGAGCATTTTTGTCAACCTGGACATACTGTACATGACTTACAGATTATACCTATACATAAACTGCACACCGGACGAGAGAGTGTTAGACGAGCCAAAGAACAACATTTCATTGACTTGGCCAACACTCTGACACCCAACGGACTTAACAGAACGACTGACCGCTAAATATTTACAATCACATCTATACATCTAACCTATTGTTTGTAGTTATATTTTTGTATCTCTATTTACAGTAATACTCCACTCCTCTGCTTTCCAATACATTTATTCTATTATCATTATTTAATTATTATTATTATTACACTACTCCCACCATAATCATTGCCACCGCTCCAGCCTCTGCGTAGCAGCACCATTATAACGTACTAACCAACCATATCACTGTAAAAACTTTTCAAATTTTGTATATAGCCCCGCATTTATTCGTTGGTAAATTTAGTCCTGAAGAAGCCCTGTATGCCAGGGCGAAATATTGACAGCATTTATATATATATATAAAATATTTAATCTATCTGCGTTTTTTCTGTGTGTGTCGTTTTGCGTTGTTCCTGTCTCGCTTTACGTTAGCATACACTGCATTACTGCATATGGTAGCATAAGGTCTTAGTGTATTAATTGCATCAATTTATGAGGGAGGTTAGTTTCAGTTTAACGCGCTGGTCTGACAAATACCATACCTTGTTTTCTAGTAGGGGCACTGTAGCATTACCCATTACGTTGCAACATATAGTAGTAAGATATCGTAGTATGTTTATCGGACTCATTGGTGCTACTGAAGTTTTCAAATAGACAATAAACTGTAAGTTGGTTGTATTGGCTAAGAACTGATGGTTCAACAAGCAGCTAGTTTGCAGATGCACTTCGACTTAGATTGGTCTTTCTCTGCTCTTCCACCAATAGACCGGTTTTCCAATGACGTAGGTTTTCTAAAAATACAACTATAGCCTCGACATGATGTGTAGCTCGATCCCAAAGCGCTATCAAACTTAAAAAAGGTCTTCTTCGTATTGCTAAAAGGAATGGCTCTCCAACATACAAATTAAATTTTAAACTTAAATACAGTCTATCCACTTAGAAAATCAGAACAGAAATTTCAGATTGGAAAAATATTGAATTCAAAGAGTTCAATTGACTTACGCCTCAACGAAATTGCAGGGGCTGATGGTGCATCAAACATGTGGACCAGCAAGACAGTGTCATCAGGGCGTGAAATGTCGGACAGATAAACTAGAAGGAAGAATTTTCATAAGAAGCATGCAAATTCATGTAGTCTGGTCCTTCATTGTCGAACTTCTTTCAATGTTAGCCCGTGTTCGTTAACAGAAATCTGGCAATGACAAAAACTTAAATTCATGGGCATCATGATGATGATGATGGTGAGAAAGAGATAAATTGAGAACTTTGAACTGGTGTTCGCCTTTTTGTCAACTGGGGAAATAAGATGAGTCTTCTTTAGACTCGGATTTGAGAATAAGGAACAAAATATTCAATTGGGATTGCTAGGACAAGCTCAGAATTAGGAATTTATATATTGTCCTCATTTGGATCAGTACCCCCTGTTCAGGACCCTCTTTATAATAACACAGCTGCTAAAAAGAAGAGCTTAGACTCTGAGAGCTCAAGCCAAACGGCCAAACATTCGAAAAACACTTACAATCCATCGCCTTCTGGCTTGCATTGCTGCCATCGACGGCAATTAAAACCTTCCTATTTTCTGCACTCGAGGTTGCCATCTTTACGTCTGCCATATTTTCCTCTGCCATTTTTGCGATGCGATCAAACAGATCTAAGAAGCTCAGCTGATTTGATCACAGCGTAGATCGTGCAATGAAACCCGTCTACAGTCCAGGAGAGGTTTGAAATTTTGACCTTTGAAGCCTTTACATTGAAGGATCTTATTTACCTGAGCATCCCATGACCCTTTGCGGACAGTTGGAACTGTTATGGTTAAGTTCTCTCTAGGAAGTTAATATTTCATGAGTCTCGTTTTCTTTGATCTATCAAACAGCTGCCTCTCGATGAGTTTTAATCAATATCGAAAGTTATTGAAGTCAAAAACATTTTGAGCATTTCTGGGTTTTGATGTAACTGCCGATGTGACGTTTAAAAACCAGATATGCTTGCTTACCACCAGGTTTAAAACTAAGTTTAACGTTTAAGATATGTTACATATGATATTGCTTTGGGAACACAATCAAGTCAATTTTCAGTATAGTAGCAAAGTAGTTGCAACATCATTCTTCAACCTGGCTCGTTACAATGTAGCTATCAACGAAATTGCATTTTGGCGTTTGTAGCTAAGACATCACAGTAACATTAGGATAGGGTTTACTGGACAAAGATCTAACTTCAGACCATAATAATATGTATACGCTTAAACATTGGCACACAGGGATGCAATAGCGTTGCTTCGTTATTAGATAGGTTCTAAATGAAAAAGCTAATTCTAGCATGGAACAAGGCAGAACAAGTAAAGCCGTGTTTTCTTCAAATACAGTCATAAATTTTTAAAATGTTGATTAGGCTCAGGCTCAGCATAAGTTAACAATATGCCTGCTTTAACAACGAGCAATCTTATTCAACTAGTTTGGCCATATGACGATAAACGAGCTTTCCTTTCTATGATTTTCTTCTTGAAATATCAACAATCTAAAGGGTTTAGAAATTAGCCTCTAAAAGCAGCAAGCAGCCTAACCGCTTTACAACCAAAAAAGACAGGTTTTTGGATTAATGTTTAATTAAATTAAAGATTAATGTTCTAAGACAATGAATTTTATTTGCAACCCAGCTGCCTGAGGGAATTAAGCCAGGAAGGTAACTCTAAGAACGTTATTTCGCATGATAATGCTGAAGCAACTTAGAATTTGTTACCTCTACAACACAGGGACAGGGGTGCACATCCACATCACCAGAAGAAGTGAGGGGTGTGACTTTGTTGCTGCTGGGGACCATTTAGTACCATAAAATACCAATAAGTGCCATAAAGCACTGAGATTTATCATAAAGTACCAACAAGTAAAATTAAGTACCAACAAGTAAAATAAAGTACTGACCAAGTACCATTAAGTACCAACAAGCTCCATAAAGTACCAACAAATACCATAAAGTACCAAAAAGTACCATAAAAAACCCACAAAAACCATAAAGTACCAAAAGGTATCATAATGACAAGTACCTCATAGTACCGACAAGAAGTACCATAAAATACTGAAAAGTACCAAAAAGTACCATTAAGTACTGACCTACTGACAAGTACCATAAAAGTACTGCAAATACTAACGCGCACAATCAAGTACTAGAATGTACAATAAAATACCAAAAAGTATCATTAAGTCATAAGTGCCAACAAGTACCATAAAGCACTGAAAAGTACCATAAAGTCTTAAAAGTACCATGAAGTACTGAAAAGTGCCTTAAAGTACCCCCTGAACCCCAAGATTCTAATACTGCAACGATTACGAGGCGAATACAAAAGAGCTTCACATTTTATTGTAATTTCAGGAACACTTATTCGTCATGTCTGGCTGATTTGGCTTCCTTCTCTGTGATCCCAATAAATTCGTTCTAGTCATCAACACTGTGAAAAGTACAACTAAGGATTCAAGTTTCAACCAGGATATTCGAGAGACACAGAATTAATGGCGAGAGGAACTGTCTGAACAGGCTGACTGACGGTGTGGTTGTTGGCGTGCTTAGGCCCCTTCCTACTTAAGACCAATTGCAGAGGTCTATCAGAAAGTTGCTGTTATGGCGTTCACAAACTATAGCCTGCCTTGTCCTTTATATCCAAATAACCCTAATCGTTGTGTAAGTGTTTTAAAAACTTCCTGATTCTGTGTGTAAAATTGCTATCTAGTTATACTTGAACTTGATTCATGCGCTATAATTTTATGAATATATACCCTAGATGATGAAAGTTAAAGTTGTTTATTCAGATTGCAGATTGTGGCATTTGCAGTGTTTTCTCCTTGGCGTAATGATAACTTCTGTAATATGCCATTTATTTTTCCTAGAATGTGGTACTGGCCCTGAAAAGAACCTCCGCTTCTTTGTCCCTGATTGGATGGTAAGTGAGCCACAAGCCACAGAAGTGCATAGAAGTGGCTCAATCAAAATTTACAGCTAGTTGCTTGAAATGTTTCATACAATTAGGATCAATTAGGAATGAGCATGGTTATTTAAACATGAAATGGGCAGGAAACAAGTCGGAAGCATTATAAATCATTTATTATTAATCATTTAGGGCACTGGGCTCGAAAACCTCATGGTTTATCTCAGTGTCCTTGACAACATTTATTGTAATTTCACAAAAATTTCATTTATGTTAGTATAATAATTTGTCGATGTATTCTTAAAACTATAACCTGTAAAATTGTTGTTCAATTAAATGGGTTTGATTTGATTTGATTTGATTTGAAGCTGGTAGAAATGAGTTCGAAACAGGCAGTGCTTGCTGGAGGGACTTAATCTATCCCCTCCTAAACGCTTATACAAGGTTTTTGGGCCTATTTATTTGATATCGAAAACCAATGATCAACAATGGGTATGTACGGTCCTTGATGCAATCGTCTCTACACGTTTTTGGGCCTAAAACTAAATACAAACAGTTTTCTCACAGTTTTCATCCAAACGTGTTAACACGTGGTTGGGTTGTTGCAGAAGATCGCAAAACGTGTATACACGTGATCAGGACTCAACGTGTTAAACTAATTCCAACCTTCTTGTTTCCTACGCGTTTCTACTCATTTCTAGTTGTTTCATGTTTTAGTAAAGGAATTGGGGCAAATGTTGACTGCATACTATACTTCTCAGTTTAAAAAGTTTCTTAAAACATTGCACTCTTTTTTCTTTATAAGAATAAATTTTATAAGAATATTGAGGCTCAAAATCGCCAAGGAACAATGGAAATATAAGAATAAACAATGGAAAAGTTGAGGCTAAGAAAAATTTCAAGTATTCTTATAAGAAAAAAAGAGTGTATGTTAAGGGTATGAGTATTAAAATTTCCCAAATTTTGTGCTTCTTGATGTGTTATACATCCATTCAGTTTTTTTTTAATTGTTTCAAGGCGTGTCAACTGGATGTTGATTGATATTGAAAGATGAGAAATGGTTTTAGGAATGTGTTAGGAGGCTAGACCTGCCCACCTCAGAAGCTTAAAAACCTTGACATTTGAAAATTCTATTTTCAAAAACCTGGGAGATTTAGCAAAAAACGTTGAGAACTTGCACTGCATCACGTAATTCTAACCACAAAATCACTAAAACTTGCAAAGGGTTTTTTACTTCTATATGCATTTTATGGGCAAACCATAAAGAATTCAAGTTTTATGAATCTTCCTTCTAACCAATTCAACTAAACATCTACTAAAAGGGAAACAATAGAAACAGATCAGGGAGCCTACTTAGAAATATTGGTACTGATTAAATTTTCATTATCAAAGCTTTTAAAGCAGTAATTTACCCCTGAATTGATAGAAATATGCGTTTAGGCGTAAATGTTTCCTATTTTTTGTGAGCTAGTCCTAGGTTACATACTAGATTCTAAACCTGCAAACTTCCTCTGTATAAAAACCAGGAGATTCTTTTATCCTTACCACCTTTTATTGATTTTGATTGGTAGTGCCTTTGATTTTTGAAGGACAAGCCAGGAGTCTCCCAGTGTAATGGGGAGAGTTGGCAGTTCTGAGATTCCTTTGTGAAAATGTACATGTGTTGATGAGTGTGTAAGATATTGTTTTTCTTTTAAATTCTTAATGCTGCATCAGTTCTCCTGTTGAAGTTTTGCATATTACTTGTTTATTCTAGCATCTTCTTAATCCTGCTGATATGGTTGTTCAAGAAATACAACTTCTTCGTTCAGGTAAATATTAAACAAAACTTTTTATTTGATAGAAAATAGCACTGTGTGTACCGCTAGCTAGGCTCATGGTTTACAAGCTACTTTGGAAATCTACAGCAAAGCTGATCATAGCATTCCCTGGTAGCTATCTACAATCCTTGAAAAGATATGAGACAATCCTCGGTTGTCATACAATATCTACTAAACTGTTGGCAAGGCCCCCACTCCAACAATGTTGTTTTTAATGTTGTTTCTATATGGAGTGCATTTGCACAATTCTTCTGTGATATTCAAACCCAAAACATGACAAGAATTTTGGCCAAAGTTAAGGAGGAACCATCATAAAGCATTGTTTCAATAAAGACTAAGGCTGTGGGCTCGAATACGCGGAGCCATTTCATCTTCACTAATAAATTTCAATTTATTCAATTTCCAAATCCTGGTTCTCTCAAACATTGCTTTATAAGAAATTTGGGTTTTCTCATTGATAGAAAAAGTTAGATGTAATATACTTTACATTATTTTGCAGAGAATGATTTTATCACTTGGGATTGCTGCCTTGCTTGATAGCATCTCCTATATCATGGTATGTTTGAATTATTTTTGGGTTGGTATGTAGAAGTTAAAAGGTTTCAAGAGAATGTTTTGGGACATATCCTTCTTTTTCCACCAATGCCCAGTTCACATATTGTCTGAATGATTGTTAATCCCAAGTTTGAGCATCTTCAATCTCATTGGTTATCACCACAAATGATCACAAACAAAGCCAAAAGTTCCTATACTGGACCCCTATTTTAAAGTCCCTTCCGAACGACGGTAGAGTGAGCTATTTAACCAAAAGCTTGAAAGTCACCCATCCAGATATCGACCTTGAAGGACTAAACTTAACTTCAGCTGCACATTGAAAACTGGTGAAGACGCTTTGTTACTCATTCTAATTAGGGCTGTCCACCGAAGGTCAAATAATCACTATTCGGTTAGCAGCAAACTATTCGAATAGTAGTGATGCGTAACGATTATTCGCTTGAGCCGAATAATCCAATATTCGGACTACTCGAATAGCAGTGATGCGTATCGATCAGTCGACTAGTTGACCATTCGACTGATCGAATGTCAACGATTATTCGAATAGATCAATTCTTCGAATTTGTATTGACTATTCGAATGGTTGAAATGTCACTGATCTTTTAATGGGCAACAGGAGACAAAGGGTTTTGGATAGAAACATGAAACCTGATGCTTCAAGTGTGGCTCAAGGCTGACATTTGCTGTATAGGTTTGCAATTGACCTGCTTTTTTATAATTAGTGAATCAAAATCAGTAAACGTTGGGCTGGATGGACAATTTAATAGGAAATGAACAACTCCAGAGTCGGTTGATTGAATAAAAAAACTAAGCTTTGAACACATAGACTTAATTGATAAACTCTCTTGATATTTTTATTCCATAGATCTGTTTCTTAAAAAACATGACCAACTTATTTTGTTGCGACTTTTGGATGGAGTAAAAGAAACAAAATTTTGCTATGTGATTCGAAAAATTGTTAAAGCTTTGATGACGTCATATTTTGCCATGCCCTTTTTCCAAGCCACACCCGAATAACCGAATATTAGGTAAAATTGTAAACGAATATTCGAATAGTTCAAATCTTTGGTTTGGACAGCCCTAATTCTAATGCTACAACTCACCTTGTAACTTTCAACTTGCAAATTTCTTTCTACTTTCCTGCTTTTGTTAATCTTAATAATCATTCCAAAAACTCCTATTAGCTGCACTCAAGAAGTTTCTTAGTTGAACAGTTTTTTATTATCATCTATCATTTTAGGGAGACATTTATGTTGATGGCCAAGTCTGTGATGCTCAAGCCTTCCTAATGTCGTACTTTGGTGAGCTTTAGTGGATTTCTCTCTTAATCTTTTGTGATAAAAATGTTTTTATGATTGGGTTTATTAATTTCATGAAAAAGGCAGCATTTCTTCATCTCTTGCAATAGATCAAGCAGGCTTTTCTGGCGCTAGCAGATTGAATTGTTATAATGAAGAGATATAGTAATTTTAGTTTTAGTCCTTTTATTATTGATTGATGCGACCACAGAATATTTGAAACTTTCTTGTTATTTTTTTGTTGTCTTGATGTTGGTAAATAATTTATTCATTTATCAAGATTGGGCAGTACTCTGCTGGGTTTGTTGTATCACACTGAATCTTTGGCTGCTTGTCATCAAGAAAATCAGCAACAAAGACTTTGAAAAGTAAGTTAAACTTATTCAACTATTTTTGTTGTTAATGAGTAGGTGGTCACTACTGTGTTCCCTTATTATCACCACACTGGCTTTGTAGCAACTCGTAATCTTGGGCATAGGATGAACAGTCCATACCATTCTATTTTGTTAATGCCTTTACCTTGAAGCAAAATTATACTTTTGATTTAATGGCATTGCTTTATCGAAACGTTGTTGAAAGCTAGAACTTAGTAAGAGTTCTGTATAGCTACATCCCAAATATGCAGTGACATATGAAATTGAGTATCTAATTAACACACAACTTTGTTTCTGTCAATTTCGGAAAATTTTGCGTGAATAGAAATCAGCATGCATCAAAGGGTATATTGGGAATTGGGATTTGCCTTTTTATTAGCTGGCAAAATGGGATTGGACTTCTTGGGACTGGGATTTAGGAATGAGATGTAAATTGGGATTGTTAATTATTTCAATGCTGAAAGTCTTTTCTGAAACACTCGAATACATTTTTCAGATGGTATCATTTCGCAAGCTGGGGAGTGCCGCTCTTCTGGGCTGTTTTGCCATTCATCGGTGATCATTATGGTCCTGCTGGCGTCTGGTGGTAATTATTCTTTATTTAATCGTATGTCTGTTGTAGATTGTCCCAATTTTCTGTGTAGTCGTTGCCCTTTGGGCTGTTGCATGAATTACCTTGATGTCATCTGTATTCTTGCAAAGATTTTGAGAATTTATCTCACTCGTGCCCACAACCTACTATTAGTTCATTTTATTTTTGATTCATTAGGTTGCGTTTTGATTTGCCAAGCCTAGAAATCTTAACTTAAATCTAATTATGAATTCATATTACAGCTGGATAAAGAACGACAGTTATGCATGGAGATTCGCAATGTAAGTTTTCATTCTGCTCTCCTATGCGTGTGAAACTGGTTACTGCTATAACACTTAAAATATTCATCTTTCTTAAAGGATGAACTATAAGAAATTGTTGTTTTTGAGTTTAATGCAAAAGTACAGAGTGTTCAAAGTTTAAGAAAATTGAGGGCCTAATCTTTTCAAAAAAATAGCCATGCTATTCCAAACATGTTTTTTGCATAAGAAACTCATAGAATCTTTAAAGTCTATCTTTAAAGAATCTTGTATCCTATAATACAGAATTATATATGAAGAATTATAAGTGTTTGATCAAGAGATCCAATGTGCCTTCCCGATTATCAACGCATTGGCTGTGCAGCAACTCACAAATTTGGGCATACGATTGGTAGTTTGATGGTGTTCAAGAAGTAAAGAGTGCTCAAATTGCAATGAGCAATGAGTAAAAAGTAAACATATGAAGAATAATGTGTAATAAAGTTGGATAAGTAAATATTGATGGAAGTTTTAGATTGTCAATTGCAAAATCTAGAGTTGGATTGCATGATTTTGGCAGGGCCTAAACCACACTAACATTCATCTTGATAAATGTTAATTTGCTTTTAGGTGGTACGTTCCTCTATTCGTCCTCATCATCGTCATGGCTTTCACTAACTTCTACATCGTCTGGATTGTTTATCGTCGTGTAAGTTCATTATTATTCATTATCTTATTTTATTCTTATCTTTTATTTTCAAACCCTCTAATTATACTGGTAGTAAACTGGTAAATACAGTTTGTAAATATGTTGCTTTTAAACTAAAATACTATAATTTTTCCTAATGTTTTGACGTGTTTTTCTTCAATTTCTAGGCAAACGAATGGGACGGTACATTTAGCCAGGAACACGAAACAGACAAAGTATGTACTGGAACATCATTCCCATTTTTACGTACAAGCCGTTGGACTTCTCTAACTCTTTTGTTACGAATTTGTTTAGGCCTGATATTTGCTTCATTTGCATAGCATGCATGAAGACAATTTTTAAAAAATTATAAACGACTCTGCAAAAGATAGCAAACATGTTTCACGAAATGCACGATGGGAAAATTCCCCGTAGCAATGCATAGTTACCAAAACCAATGAACGCAGCATAAAATCTGTACAGCAGTTATGATAGATTTAGGGTGTTGCGATTGTGGCATTGATGGGGGTTTTAGGTGGTTATATTTCCCAAGAACTGTTTTTGGCGATTTACTTGGTAAAGCTCGATATTTAAACGACAAAATCAAGTTTATTCATTTTAAATCCTCACTATTAAATTCTTAAAAACTCAGCTCGGTACATCAAAGGTTACTTCCACTGATAAAATTTTCTGGAAGCGGTCCTGCATGTATCTAGCTATTTGGCTTCGGAAATCTCTATTTTGATCAGCTTTTGACTGATGTAGATCAACAGTATTATGGTCATGCCTAGCCTCTTGTCTGGGTAAGTGTTTTGAATCTTTTAGCCTTGATTTCTGCCTTGTAGGATCTTTTCAAGAAGGAAGTACGTCAGTTGTTGGCCTATCCCATCATTTACTTGGGTCTCAATTTATGCCCCCTCATTTACAGGTGAGATCCCATTGTTTATTTTTGAATGTACCCTTTTCAAGGTTTAATGTATCAATTCTGCAGAAGAGACACTGATCTCAAAATAAAGATCGAGTATACTTTCGTATCTGTAGTCGAAATTATCGTCCTGGCTAGGGGTTGATCCTTATGGCCATAAACAATATGGCCATAAAGTTAATTGACTCTGTTTTTAGATAAAGCATTATACAATGGCATTGAGAAGCTTACCTAAAAAATGCAGATTTGAATTCTCCAAGATCTCTAGGAAATCATATTTCTGCGGCAAACAACAGCTAAGAGTAGTTCGTAGTGGCGTTTCCCACAGCTTGGCCATAATTTTACCATCGCGACGCGAATAAAAGCATTGATTGCCTACCAATTCAATAATCGAAAGTCTCTAGCAGTTAGTTTAATTTTCTCCTATTATTTTTCATGTGTGGCCAGTTTTATGTATTATATCTTTTGCTTTATTTGTTATGGCCTACTGTATGCAACTCAATTTCGACTGGCTGCCAATTCAATAATTGAAAGCCTTTAGCAGTTTGTTTATATTTTCTTTTCTTTTATTTTACATATGGCCGGTTTCATGTTTATATCACTGTCGTAATTATTATGACCTGTACTATATGCAACTCAACTTGTTACAGAATTCATAATGCCACCCATCGAACAGAAATCACCAATTACCCCCTCTTGCTGCTTACTGTCATGACTGGCCCTTTACAAGGTGAGAATGCCAACTGATATTTTTCATACTTTTTATTATACCTAGTTACTCAGTTGAGCTGAATGATGTTTTAGACCAATCAGTTTATTGTGTTAAAAACGGCTCATCACCCAATAAAAAGGCCAGACTTGCTCGACAATTCCTTTTCTCTGTGAGTGCACTTCTTCGGTCAACCAAGCTTATTGCTGAAGTGACGTCAGCATATCGGAGAACACAGAGAAACAAGGAATCTTGGAGTAGATCTATCAAATGGCTTGATATCACCATCCGGAAAAGGCCAGCTAACCTCCCAACTGCAAGCCATCACTTTTGCAATTCAATTTTATGTACACGAGATTTCGCATCATATATATATCCTCCACGACTATTCTGTTAAATGATGAAGGTAGTGTGAAGCCCAAGTAGAATGTTCAAAATTATGATATGAAGTACCATTGCAAATTCAGATTATTACAAACGGGCTTTCGGGCATAACACTATATCAAGTCAACATATCTAAGGATTCTTCAAAGACCTACAAACAACCATTAACAACCATTACTACTGCTGTTAATTACAATTTATTTAAGAACCTGTTTAGGCTAACTCCTACAAATAAAGGTTCTTAGTTGCAGGTTTTCACTGTAAAAAACAAATTGTATGAGTAGTACCATGCAACATAATTAAAGTTTCCACTAACGTTTCGAGCGTATGCCCGCTATCAAAATTGTTTCAACTGTACTTCATGTCATATATTATATGATTTTTTTAAATTCTGTTTCATGACTTTTCTGGTTATCCTCGATTTAGGAGCTTGTAACGCGATCGCTTTTGCGATGGACAGAGAAACGCTGAGAAGACTTACATGGACTGAAATCAAGGTAATTTCTTTTTGCTCCTATATTATTAGGTTATTTCATTGACAGGTCCCTTCAAAGTTGTAGTAGCATGAAATAGTGAAGTCTTAGCCGAGTTGTTTAGGCCAATAGATTGAGTGTGACAATGAACTTGTCATACATAAGCAAAAAGCGTTGACATGAAGGCCTCAGAAGTATTGGAGAGTTCATTTGCTATAAGACTTTATTTTTGAGGATTTGTTGATTTAGAATGTATCAACAATTTATAATAATGTCTAAGTAGCTCCCACTTTGTTGTATTCTCTCTGAAAAAGCGATAAAGACGATATTAAGTATTAAAATCAAGCAATGTGTGAATCTGTGCTTCAAGTGAGCCTAATCTATCCCCTCCCTAACGAGTGGATACTCGGACGTACTTCTATGAGTTGTTCAGATTATTGCTCACTTCCAATATCTTAAACCAACAGATGGTATATTCTTCCAACTGGTAATGACACAAACATGATTCTAAATCTCATAAGAGTAGTATATTACTAGCTAGATCTTGCCGAACTGCTAGTTTCAAATGCGAGGACGTCTTTCAATCTTCAGTGATAGTTAGTGACTGGCTACTGGAGTTGCTAATTAATCCTAACTTCATGACATGAATAACCTGGACATATGAATATAACATAACATTAGTAATGTGATGAATATAGAATCAACCTAATGCTTCCAAAGCTGACCAAATCAATGATTCAATTTGTATAGCCGATGTTTAGAATATATTACACGCTTTTTTATAAAGAACCAAGCTCAGGGCCTAGTTCTTCAAGTTCCTTATTTTGAGGCCTCTTTTGACCACTTTGTAGTTTTAAAAGTTCCTTAGTACTTCCTTAGTTTTAAGTGTTTACTTAGTAGATAGGAATAAGTATCGACGCATGAAAAGCATCAAAATTCAACATTTTGCAATAAACTCGTGATAAGGAAACATGAAACATATTTTAACACAAAGAAGCTTCGGCTAGGCCTATAAAATGTAAAATTTAGTTACATAGTCATTAGAGAAGTTGCATATCTACACCAAACGAATATATGCAAAATTATAAAGTTCCTTAGTGATTTGACCTTTAGTAGTAAAAGTTCCTTGAAATTTTCGACCTTCGACATGTAGGTTCCTTATAAAAGGTTCTTTATAAAAAAAAAGCGTGCAGCTGCATTCTTTAAAGGGACAATTTGATTACGTGAATTGTTTGATGTGTTCTTTGAAAATCTCAGCAAGACATTATCAACTATCCATCCATTTTTTCTTTTTAGTATTTCTCCATTCAGTGATTAACCTACGCTAAGCAGATAAACCAATACCTTACATTTGTTCGGGATATAAACAACGAGTTTTCTTGGAGAAAGCAAGGGTTGGTGATTGCACATGCGCACTTCATTCCTCAGTTGAGTACCTACTCAGTGCGAATTCCTTCTCACCAACTTTCAGCTCACCAAGACTTTATTGTTCCAAAACAAATTTCAAAGCTCGTATGCCGAACAAACACGAGTCATAAGAGTACTTGCCTATTATTACCTTGCATGTATCTTAAGTGCTTTGCCTTATCGCAATACAATTAACTGCTTTGATTGAAAAATACTCCTTCTCCTTCCAGCTTGCTCTCCGGTCTCGATCATCTTCTGGCACTGCTCACGTGATCCACAATTACCAAGTTGATGACGCACTTCCGGATACGCCTGGTTCCAGTTTCAACTATTCGTCCACAAGCTCCCCTGAGCCTGTCTCGGTTCAGGTCATCACACCAGAAAATCATGATGGTTGAAAACCCTCGCCTTGTGTTGCCTTTTTTCAATAAGCAATGCAATCTTGGCTGATCCATGGATCTTGCCATTTCAGCCCCTGGGGAAGAGGTGTATATAGCATAAAATTGGCACGGGGATGTGCAACTCATCAACAAATTCCCTAAAGATGGGTTCGATTATTCTGACTAACCGCATACCATATGACTTGGTAAGAAATCTACAAAATAGAATTTTCATAAAGATGGGTCTAGATTTTCACCATATTTGTGAAATATTAACATAAAAGAGGGTATCTTTGCACCGTTTCATTCATAATGTTAGGTATCATACCAACCAAAATTAGGTTTATATGTTTTATTAGTTATAAGTGTTATGATTTCCTAATAAGAATTCTTATAAGTTATAAGTGCCTTTTATTCGGTTGAATCATTTAAATTCACGCATTGCTTGCTTTGTTGTTTATTGAAAGAGGTATTATGCTAGGACAGGGAAGTAGCCACAGGGGCAAGCTGGGGGAGCCCCTACCAGAACTTCTGGCTAACTTCCTGTCCTAGCAGTCGGTTATGTATATTTAAATGCAGAAGCTGTAATTGTTCTGATGAAGGAAACTCTTTCAAAAGTTGTGCACAGAATCAAGTAGACTAATTCAAATGGCGCATTTTTGAATTAGTCTCTTCCTTTTTGTTGACTTGGAAATCGGACTATCGTATTATCCGAATCGACTAGCATATTTATACAAGAAAACCCCAGAAGAGCTAGCTTTGATTGGCTACAAGTCGACTATGAGCCAGCCATCTTTGAACGTATTAAAGGGAATTAAAATAGCTCTTTATAGAGGTGCATGAAATTATTTCAGAACTTGAATGGCTGGTTTGCAGGAATTTCTTGTTATCAAATTACTCTTCCTCACAGCTTTTGAATTCTAACCTTCAAGCAAAGCTGATGTTTTTTGGGCTATTTCAGTATTTCAATATAATTTTTTGTAATCTTTACATATGTACTAATAGGTTGGTTTAAAAAACAGTACTCTGTATAGTGTTTTATTTTTGTTATAATCGAGTGGTATTTGATAACGGCTAAGATAAACCTTAGTTAATCTATATCATTTTAGTGGAATTTTACTTAATTATTGAACAATTACCAACCTGTATAATTGTATTTCTAATTTCTTATTTACTAAATCTATCATTTTTTATAATTAATTTATTATATCTATCAGTTGTGATTAATTGAATATGTACAACAAGTAATCAACAAATTGTTTACAGTTAGCTTTTTTTGTTCTGAGTAACCTCTTTCTCTCGCGCATTATGAGTAAACGAATTGAGAAATAGACACTGATTTCAAAATAAAAAAAGGATCGAGCATCTGCCGTTAAAAAATGAAGACATTGGAGGCCATATTGGAAGGCTGAATTCAATATATTGAGTTTTTTATTTTGATTCTTTTAGAAAGAATCTAAGTCAATATAATTTCTTTGGCAGCGCTCTATGAGGAGGCCAAACGCAAGCCGAAGGAATTGGCTTCAAATATGGCTCCAGAAATAACAGAATGTCCGATCCAGTCTTAATTTTGAGATCAGTGGTAATAGAAAAAACTAGGAGGGATAGAAGAAGAAAAAAAAGTTCAGGATATTTTCTTTCATGTGTTAATAGTGGGCCAAAACCGTGACAGAGTCCATTACTTTATTTTCAAACTTTGACCTGTTTTCTGAACTCAAGACAGGCCCTTAAATGAATATAAACTAAACCCCTTTCTATGATACATTATACCATTTGGCATTGTATGCAAAAGTTTTTGGATGAATGTAAAACTACCAAAGCTATATGGAAAATAGTACTTCAGATAACGTCAAAAATTTACCGTGCAACATTACTGAACCAACATAAAAGCAGATATTACTGGTTTAGTGAAAAGGGCCTAGACTAGAGGGCCAAAAGCCTAACTATTCACTTTTTAAGTTGACCATAGGGAGAGAGCCCTAGAAGTACAATGTTAAAAATGCTCTGAAATAAAGTTTAGCGTTTGTTGGAAAAGGATAGAAACACTACGAAGGCACCATTCTGACAACATTATACAAAAAGTGTACGAATTTGATTATTAGGTGTAATGAGGATTACAAGCCCCCAAGGGAACAATGGTGTAGCTTAGAGTGTAGTGGTGCAAAATCCCTGTGACCCTGACCCGTACAATTTACAATTTACCATGACCCTGACCCGTATTCGGTGGTTAAATGACCTTTAATGACCCCAGGGACCTGGGACGAGTTAACATTTCCCTTCCAGGAGAGGCGGAAGTTGACGGGCCTAAATATCGAATATTGAAGAGTCAAAATCTGATCGCTTCAGATTGCACTGCTATTTGTTATCGTGTCTAAATAAATGATGAAAGTTAACTGGTGATTAATCAACAAAACAGGATGTAAACCCTATCATCCTCAACAGAAAAGCTTGAAGAGTTTTTTGTCCAGTTTCGGCTTTGGAAAAAATCTTGCACCCTACTAATGCTTCTGATTCTGATGCTTACATAGATAGTTGATAGCCATCTTCATTACATACAAAATGGCGCTCCATTCCAAGACTTGGTTTCATAAAAACCTGAGCAGAACAAATGCAGAGGAACATTTGATGAAGACAGGAAAACAGGGAGCATTTCTTGTGAGGGAAAGTGAATCACTCAATGGAACAAGAGTATTATCTGTGTTGTAAGTAAAATTGGCCTTCCTTAATAAAAATGATATAGGCCTTAGAATTGTTTGCCCTATTTACCTTGTAAGTCTGCATATTTCGATAGGTCTATTGATGTGGGAGGTTAATGGTGTCACGCAGTGGTGGTTTTAGATGGGGGCTGGGGGGCAAGACTGTACTTCATATAATTTGGCCCGGGTAATTTTGGGCAGGTGGTGTTTTGCCCCAGGCCCCACAGTCTCTCCACATGCTCCGTAGGTGTCCATGAGGATTCACTTCAGGTTCCTTCCCTTCAAGGAATTTCTCATAAAAAAATGTAAAATGTGTATCGATTCAACCTGAAGATACTATACTATATTCTGCATTTGCCAAGGGTTGATCTAGAAGATATACATATGAAGGGGGCACTGGTTTGTGAAGTTGCTTGGTTTTTTTTCAAACATTGATGAAGTTATTAACCAATAACAATATGTCGGTGCAAACTGAAACTATTACCTCCCTTGAGTCTCTTCTTCATGTTCTAAAAAGAGCTTCAAAGAATTCCCCTTACAAGAATGTGTTTGAAAGGGTAAAAAACTTCTTAAATGGGGTACATAAAGCCAGATTTTTAAGGCTTTTCAATCAGACCGATTTTCTTCTCAACAGGTTTACCCACCCACCTAGGTTTGAACTCACCAATCGTTTCTGAGCTCTGGAAATTGTTCATTTCTCATTTAAAAAACACAGATGATGCATGGAAGAAGCAAACAAAACTTACGTTCCAAATAATTTAACTGAAATTTATCAAGCGTCACCTAAACCACACCATAGGATATCACCGTATTAAAAATATGAATTTTATACCAGAATTCATCTCGATATTATGTCTAGCAAATGAGATTCTGCCAGAAATGGATTTTGTCAATGTGCATTACTTATTACTAAATTATGATTTTTTTAGGATGGCAAATGAGGTTCGCCATTATAAAATACTGAAGAGTGCAGATGGAAAGATGAGTTTGCAGGTATTTACCGTTTGCTTTTCAAGTAGTTTTTTCTTTCTTTTTTATAAAATCATCAGATATGTGAACTCATCATGTTTCATTCCTTCTTCCCTTCTTGCTCCCCTTGGAGGAGCTATTGCCCCAAATCCTAGGCTCCAAAAAATTTCATCTATTTCATGCAAAGCATCTAAGCAGGAAAAAAGGCCTGATGAAGGGGCCCTTATGATCAAGGACCCCTTCCTAAAATCTAGGATTTAAACTTTTCAGGGGCCCCGGCTCGGGCTTGCATAATACATAATCTTCTAATACATCTTTTGGCAAAGCAAGATTTAGAAAATCAACCAAAATAATTTTTGTGAATGAAATTTAGGTTTCTATGTAGGTTTCTAACCCACAATCTCTGAGCTTACCCCTCCATCACTCTGATACCATAGCAATAAATCAAATCAACCAATACAAGCCATATAGACCACACAAATCGCACCACCACTGACTGAATGTAGCAGCAAGCCTTATCTGGGTTCTTTAACTACCGAACAGAACCTACTGAAGGGCAACGACTTTCCACCCCAGGTGAACTCTTGAATAGAGTCAACATCATTCTCAATTATTACCAATTTTTGAAAACTGCTTTGAAAAATGGGTTTGGCTCAAGTAATATTTTGGACAAGATTTTGAAAAATAGCATGGATAAGGGGTGATCTGGTACATAGCTCCTGTCAACTATCAAGAGAATAGGCAATCTGACAGATATCTATAAACATGCAAGTTATGAGCATATGCCCAATTGAACAGAGTCGCATCCCTTTAAAATAGTAAAGTCATGACAATACAACAAGGAAGTAGAAATGATGTCTTTATCAAAGGCAAAATTGAAAGGAATGTTAGATAGACAAAGGGCTCCATAGAATTCCAGCTAAGTGGATATGATTTGAAAGAACCTATGGTTATTGAGAACTGCGTTGTGGTAGAGTTTTTAGTTTTTTATCTAGGAATGAAAAACCTTTTTTTACTAATGAAACATACTTTGAGTTCTTCCTGCAAGAATAAACTCGTTCTTCTGAGGCAGCAATTATGCTTTTTATGTGTCTGGTGCGTTTCATGAAATACCATCATCATGGCCCTATAGAGTATTCTAAATAGATTTGGTTAGTGCTGCAAAATAATTAGAATTATGAAGCTGCAAAAGAAATAATAACCGCTCAATAAAGAGGAATAAATATTTTTATTTGCTGATAACTTGGTTTCACATTGATGTAAGATTTTCATCATTGTATAAAGTTTTATTATCATAAAACATCTATTATCATATAAGTCACAAATCAATTCTGTTTCATCAACCAGGCACAGAAAGGAGTCCAGCAACATTTCTTTGAATCAATTGAGCACCTCATCAGTTATTATCAGATTCAGCGAGATGTGAGGGAGTTTCCCATGCCATTAACAGAGCCAGTTCTGGAAGAGGGAAGCACGGTTGGAGATGATAAAGACGATTTAGATTCTGGTAGGAGACCATCTTTTCTTATATAGTTATAGCAAAATGTTACATATTGCTAAAATTTCAAATTTGAAATCTATACCTAGACCTCAAGGAACTAAGATTTCGCTTCATTGTTAGAAATTCATTTCAAGATTTTGTATTTGCCTTGGAAGCGTATTACCAAAGTATTACCAAAAAGAACATTGTAAGAATTTTTGTAGGTTCCATCGAGGACCTATATTGTTGGGGCCATTAATTACTATCAGCTAGACTAGGATCCCTTAAAAAGGATATAGGATATTTGTTTATTTGAATTTTATTTTCTATAGATGATGAAGATGATGTGGAAAGTGGAGAAAGTGTGAGCAAATTTTTCATGCTTCAAATGGATATTCTTAAAACGAAAATGTAAGCTTTTTATTTCAGTTTTTTTTTTCTCTCAGTATCAAAGGAAACCCCTTTGCGGCTCGGTCACTGCCCTGACCCTTTGGCCAAGATGTATGGCCAAGAGCTTTATGTTTTGGTGGACAATTGCTTTTACTGATCTAAAATTCTGAAGTAAGTTTGAATCAACTTTTATTGATTCCTAATTGACATTTGATTATATTCATTTTCCCAGGGTCGATCTACAATTCCAAGAGCTTGTAGATGGCTACATTCAAACTGGCTTACCTCGTGATTTGAAGAAAGTTGAATCTGGTGCTACAAGACCTCCGAATCTTCAAAAGATATTAGTCTTGGCTGCAGGAGATTTGTATAAGTATGTAAATAGAATAAAAATGACTTTCATGATCCTGGGGTAGAAAGTTTGTATACGGTTATTTATCTGTAAGTAAGCTCAGTGATGCTATGCTAGAGACTGTAGTGTTGAATAACCACAAAGTGCCAAACCTAAAATGGAGGAGTAACCTAGTGGACAGTTTTTTTTTTGAATTGCAAAATTCCGCTGCCTAAATTAGTGAAATGAATATATGTATTGATTTAAGTGCATGCTACCCCACTATAGCTGGAAGCAGGGCCTTGCCTTTTAGTAGGGCTAGCACATTTAACATAGATTCAACCTTACTCACTTGAGTGCTGCTAGGATATGATATTTGGTGCTATAGTGTAAATAGTAAAAAAATGGATTCACATTTCTTAAGGTATGGAACTTTTTGTATTTCTTTTAGGTCATTAGAACAGTTTCTAAAAAGAATGGAATTCCTTCAAGATTTGTTTGATGTTGGAGAAAACAAAACTACATCAGTAATTATGAATTGTTTTTATTTTTTGCTGCAAAATATTTTCAGAGTTCATATGTTTATTCCATCTAACTATTTTGAAGTCCTATTAAACCGTCCTGAAACTTGCTGTCATAGGACCCTGTAATGACCATGTTCAATAGCTTTAGCAGTCTTTAGGAATTCAAAAGAATTTTAGGCCTTTACACTCAAATTCGTGCAGACCTTCACAATAAAGATTATTCCCCTATCTCATGAAGTTTTCACTTTTTTGCAGCTCATTTCAACCCAAAAGAGCAAAGCCTCTTCCTTGGAATCAAAAGTTAGTATTTAACCAATATGATCATAGAATGATTTAAGTATGTCATAAAGAGACCCAAGTTCAAGTGTAC
Organism: Pelagia noctiluca; assembly: GCA_963924455.1. NCBI lineage: Eukaryota > Metazoa > Cnidaria > Scyphozoa > Semaeostomeae > Pelagiidae > Pelagia > Pelagia noctiluca. The sequence continues at coordinate 4,160,941 of OZ004325.1, read as the reverse complement.
TTTTTAACTTTTTGGTATATATGTTTTCCAACTTTGATAGCACGTTCCTAACAAAATAACGTGAAGTGCCCCCCACCCCGAAACCAATACCTTACGAAGATAGAAAGCCTATTTGCCTATCATGAGAGTGCTCAACTTGATACAAGAACAAAGAGCAAAAATGAAATAGCTGAATTATAGTGTCAGCAAGTACCCGCAAATAAGAAACCACTTTTCAGGAACTAGCCTATTGTTTTAAAACAATACCCTATTGTTTAATCCATTGTTTTCTCAAAACTTCAGTGTTTCAATTCCATAGAACCTGGTTTCTACGGGTACCTACTGTAATATACTATAAGATTGTTTTAGAAGGGTTTGTCATTTGTAAAATGTACTTTGCTCTTTGCTCATGATTGAAGTGCAAAATCCCATGTAGGAGTCAACAAGTAATTCGGATACACCTCCAGGGACGCCTAGATCAGGCAAGGGTAGATCAGGCAAACATTCAAAGTAACCTAGATAGGACTCATTTTCTTCTCCATTTTTAGAAAATTTATGATAGCCCAATAAGGTTATGTATAATTTTGATACCAATAATACTAAAATATTTGCAGAATTTGAGCCAAAACACAGCGGATTTTGAAGGAATTCAGGATCTTTTGGGAAGCTGCAAATCACAAATGCTTGCACTAGAAAGAAAGGTAAAGTTATTTTCAATTCGAAACCATCTCAACAAATAAATGATATTAGAAGTGTTTGGCAATCGAGTTCAATTTACTGTGAGACCAGTTTTTCACAACGAGTTCGTCTTCGAAAAGCAGTTTGGGAATAGTATGAGATAGGAAAAAATACAGTATGTCCCAGCATATAAGAAACTCAAAATGTCAAATCATGCTGCCTGTTTCTTATACAAGTGGACAAAGTTAATGATGTGTGTGTCAATGTTTAAGAAAAATGAGGAAAATACGGTAGAACTCTCTTTCATTAAAGTGGCTTCTCTTTAAAAGTCCTACAGTATTGAGAGTAGCATAGAAATATTGTAATAGAGGAAATACTCTGTAAGGTGGTTTAAGGTGGCAGGCTACTGTTTTTTTATATGTTTATTTCTTCTATGCGAGCACTTACTGGTCTCAAGGATGTAAAAACAAATCAAAATCTGATAAAACTACACGAGCATGATGTAGGTCATTTCCCTAAACTATCACCTTTCTGAAAGCAAGTTTTTCAGACCGATGAAATGTTTTTCTGTGTATCTTTTACTTATCTTTTATTCATAGACTTGTAAGATTCTGAAGGAATACAGCGGGAATTCGAAAGAAGCCTCCAGTCCTGAAGAAACTCTCCAAGTCATTCCTTCCACGAGGCCAAGATCACAAACCAGCTCTAGGCATATGCAAGGCATTTGTCAATTTTTCCAGGTGAGCTGATAGTTTTGATCAACAGATATTGCTGTAATCTTGATAATCCTCTTGCATTTTGAATAAACTTGAATTTTTATTAAAGAAATATGGTGGTGTTGTCTATTGTTTAAGACGCAGGATTTCTAATACTTGAAGGGCAACCTTAGTGGGTTCGAATCCATGAACGGTCAGAATCACGAACTACAAGCCGTCAGCCAACTCAGCTGTCAGTTTCTTCAGTTTCAGTTTTATTCATTCGTCAGTTAATCCTAAATACAATTCTCTATACATTACACTACAACACCTAATTACTTACAAAAATACAATAAAATGCAAAAAATCAGATAAATGGAGCTTTACATAACTGTCCATCCTTCCGAGGTCGGTGAATGAGTACCCAGGATATTCGTTCTTATAGATTATTAATTTTGGGGGCACAAGCAACATATCTTCACCAGCGTCAAGCTGCCATACTCCGAACCTGCGCTAACAGATAAATCTGCTTGCTTGCTTGTTTGCGAGATAGTTTAAATCGTTATTCTGAATGTAAGCAGTGATAGTGACCACTTATAATCAAACCTATTTATTTGTGAATGCTGATTCTTGTTTTATTTTAAGGTGTACAAAGGATATAAAAAGAATAAAATGTTCATTTCATTAAACATGAAAGAAGGTATGGTTGAATGTTTTGATATTTGAAACCTGAAGGCGATCAATCAGCTTGATTAGCAGGACTTGAGGCTGAAACTGATAGGACCGTTTCATGTGATCAATAAATACCCATGTCCATGGCGTTTGCTGAAAACAGGGAAGAAACTACAAGTCTCGTTGTCCGATGATGGGAGACGGATCTCTTCCTTGGCGTTGCTTTTCTAGATATTTAATGCTTGTCATGATAAATGGTGACTATCATGTCAAATATTGTGTCAGAGACAGTCTTGATAAGACCGAATGTATTTACAACGTTGTCCTACTAAACATCAAAGGCTTGTCACGATAAGTGGTGCCTATCATGCCAAATATTTTGTCAGAAACAGCCTTGATAAGACCAATGCTTTACAATGTATTGCAATGGTTCTACTGAATATCAAAGGCTTGTTATCATAAGTGGTGACTATCATGTCAAATATCAGCTTCAGATATTGCATTGAATTTGATCATATAAGCAAGGAATCACAACCAAAAATATTTTGATCAATGTTGTCAGCTATTGTCAAAAATCTGACGATTGATGCATACCCGGCCTACTTATTTTGATTCATTCTCTTTAAGTTTTCTCATCAAATGAAATGTTATTTCTCTGACAATAAAGTAAATATTTATTTTTATTGATAATTTCATCATTCATCATAACTTGGATGTATTTTGCAGGAAAAATTTCCTTTTTGAAAAGTCAAGATGATTTACCGGACGCAACGAATTCGTGTCTTTTGAATAACAGTAAGTCGAAAAAAATTAATATGATCGAGAAAATTTAACAAACTAACCAAATCCTAAACTTCTTCTCATAAATAATGTATTGTATTGACCATTTTTAGCAGAATACTTTTCAATCTATACCCACTAGACTATGATTGATTTATGACAAGTATGGTCGAGTGACAAGATCAATCCACCCTTCCTCCTTCGTTCGAGTCAAGCCTCAGACCTGTCACATTGAATGTGAGGTGATAATTAACCAGAGCTCTCTGTAATTCCAGGCCTAAGGGCACAGAATATTATCTGCTGGGATCAGATGATATTCGTAGGCGCTGCTTTGTTCAGCAGAACCACACTTATCCAATTTGAAAGTCAAAACTCCAAATTCGAGAAATGTAAAATGGAAAGTGATTTATCATATCATCTAGGTAAATTCAACTCCTTCCGGCCTAAGCTTTTGTGCTGTATAGCATAGCACAATCGCCAAGGCACTTAGCTCCCCATGAATCACCATGTTTGTTCACTGAACATTTCCATTTCACACTTATTCTTTCTTTGCAGTTGGTCACATATTGAAGGACAAAGCATCGAAGACCAGCCTGGGAATTACAGTGGATAAGAAAATGACCACATATGTGTTTGAAGACTTCAAAGTAAGATTTCGTCTGACTGCTAACGGCATAAGTCGTCATTTAAACATACGATTATTGCCGTAATGTATCGATTTAACGCACCCCTTCTTTTACATACCCCCTTGAATAAAGACCCCTAATTTGCGATTTATTTCAATATGCTCTCCTTTATTAAACGCCCTATTCAGTAAAAGCCCTCTCCAATCGTTCGATTTCTCATTTCAGTCTCGTGAGTTGTTTTGTCAGATGATTGAGCAAGGAGCAGGCTCTTCTAGCAATTCCCAAACAGGCCTAAATCGACTTTCGGTTTTCGTTGGCACGTGGAATATGGGTGAGTTGGATTCATTTGAGAACTACGCAATATTTGCATTGATGTCTTGCAACGATACTTCAATGACACTTATTTTCATGAGGGACATCTAAAGAAAGAGGAAAATCATGTATTGATGAATGGATAAATGGATGAATTGATAAATTTATACATTCGTACATTGATAAGTTGATAAATTGATATATTGTTACATTGATACATTCGTACGTGGATACGTTGATACATTGGTACATTGATACAATGATGAATCAATTAAATTGATTTGAACAGGGACGCCAAAAGTAGGAGACAGGTCAATTAACTTTTCAACCTATTTCAAAGCCAGAATATTTCTAAGTCCGTTACATTGGCAACATGTTTCCAATAAAATATTTCTTAGTTCCTAGAATGAGAAAATTATAGATTGATACATGCTGCTTACTGAAACGCTTAACTTGTGTCTTGATTTTATTTTTAGCGAATGCCTCACCCCCTGAAGATATAAGCTCTTGGGTCAAAGGGATTGGAGGTGGAAATGTGAAAGAATTCAATGCTGACAGCCCATATGATATTGTTGCTTTAGGAACACAGGTATTTATTTATTTGTAATTACATGTATTTATAATACATGCTCACGGTGTACATTATGGTCCCTTATTTTCATTCATTTCTATATTTCATGTCAATGGATAATGTTGGTTACTACAACTTTAAAGTCATATATACAACTGTTATAATTTTTATTTGCTTTACATATCTCTATAATTTGCTTGGTATTGTTTGTATTGTATATATTATTTAATGTTAGTTTAAGCAATAGTGCAACTTCACTAATTTAGACTAACATAAAGCATCTTTAAGGATTGCATCAGACAAGTCATCTACTACAAAATGTGCAGGAACATTTGTTCTCAAGAAACCAAGTTTTTATAAGATCTTTGAAATTTTTTATGTTGTGGGCCATTTTTATTGCATTAGGAAGTGCATTCCAAATTTTTGGCCCTTGAAAAATGTGTGATTTAATTCCATAGGTAGTAGTTTTAACCTTTGGAATTGCAAGAGCGTTTTTAACTCGAAGGTTGTGACCTGTTATTTTCGGTAAGAAATAATCCTGCATAAAAGGCGGGTTAAGGCCGTTAAGAGTTTTATATACTTCAAGTGCTAAGACTTTTATAGACTGAACATGAATTGTAGTTTCTTTCGATTTGAGAAGCAAGTCCTCATATGAGGATAAATATATAATATATATAATTGGTATAATACTGGATCGTAGTGCTCGATGTACAGAAATACAGGGGGATATAGATTAGAACTATCTGATGATTTTGAAAGCATAAAACTTTGAGTAACAAAGAGCCAGTTTCCTTTCTTGTTTTTAATCTACTGTTGTATATATGATTTTAAGATTATTATACAATGATAAATTTCAATATGTTGGTTATAATGATATTGAGGAAACCAATAATGCTATTTTATTGTAGGAAAGTGGTCTAAATGAAAAGGAATGGATAACGAAGTTAAAAGAAACTTTGATGAAGATCTTTAACATCGATTATAAAATGGTGAGTATATTTTCGTTACTCATAAACATATTTCAACTTAATATTCAGGACGGGTGGCTTTCATTTTTATACACGTATTCAAGCTCAAGTTGTAGAAAGTTGTAGATACTTTTGAAATATATTACTAAAATCTGAGACTTTCTTTAGAGTAAATGTCTAACGGAGAAGGAAATACTTCACCAATGCAACTACCTAACTAAAGACTCCGTGAGGTTGTTGCAAGCTTTGCTAGGTTGTGTGGTGCGGGTTCTCAACCACTTTCATCATGCGTCAAAAGTAACACAAATCCCAATTTACTTTTTCCTTCCCCAATCCGAGTCCCAAGAAGTCCAACCCCATTTACCAGTTAATAAAAAGGCTAATCCAAGTTACTGATTCACCCTTCCTGGCCCTCTATTAGGCGTTTTGTTATCGAAGAACGATCATAGCAGAGCGAGAGTTAGACAAACAAGTAATTATATTTTGAATGTATGTATTTGACTAACACTGGTATTCCCTGCTTGGCTGCAATAATTGAATGAAAACAGGTAAACTGAGGCTAGCACAGCTACATGCAATAGACCTTTATGCAAATCAAATAGCATCACCGTGTTTGTTGATTATACTAATAAATGTTTTTTTCATCAGATAGCAAAACGGTCACTCTGGGATATTCGTCTTGTGGTTTTCTCGCGACCATTGCATGTCAGTAAAATACATCATTTAAAACAATCGACAGTCGCAACCGGAATAGCGAATACGTTAGGTGAGCTTTCTTGACTTTCTTGACCAGAAGGATTGTCTCCCCAAAGAGGGATGTGGTGTTTCAGTCTGATGCCATATAGAGATTGTGCCAGTTCTGGGGTACTTTTTGGCCTTGACCTTTTCGTATTCAGGTATGGGCTATTCCGGAATTATGTCAACCAAAATTTCTAACAAAAGTTCTTAATTCAAGATTAAAAATCAAATAAACATATCACGAAGGTATTAAATAAATCAAAAACCTAAATTCATATGCTTATTTTTTCATAAAATTCAAATGGCTCAGTGATATTTTGTGGGATTGGGAACTTGCAGAATGGTGTAAGCATCAAACTAACCTTCTTCTTTTTAAATTGAAGATATGAAGATAGAAACTTTCTTGTGTTAGGAAAGTTTTGGTTGGGTATCCGTATGCTGTCTAATTTCTGGCATTGGGTCGAAATGATAAACCTGGTAGCTTACACCCCTGAAATTATTCACCCCCTGACCCCTAGGTATCCCCTGGGTGGCTCTTTGAAACCATCCCACCAATGTTCTATTCTGTCTAGTGTCAGATGAAGATACTTACTTGTTTATTACGTTTCACTTGTTTCCGATCTCCTCCACTTTAAAGCAACATCTGATATTATTTTTCAGGCAACAAAGGGGCAGTTGGTATCTCATTTTACATTGGGAAAACTTCATTTTGTTTCGTGAACTGTCACTTGTCAGCAAGGACGGCTCGAATCGCGAGGTGAGGTGAATTAAATTTCGTTTAAATCTTGGACTGAGCTAACAGTTTGACAATAGAAATAAACGGTAGAAGCTTCAAATTAACAACTCATAGCAAGGTTTAGTAAAGGGGTTTAGTAAGAGGGGGTTATCATTCTCTAGTAGTCTAACACAGTAGATATTCGGAAACACTGTACGTCAGGGAAAACCAAATATACAAAATAGTTCAAGGAGATATGGTAGAACAGTCTTTGGATGGTACAAAACTTCAGTATATAGCCAGAAATATCGGAAACATAGCGAAACGGAAACATAGATTACTTAAGCTTTTCGTCTGACACTCAACAGAGTAATACGTCAGAAAGTGAACGAAACAGAAACCTATCTGATTTATATACCCGATCCACATTCGTTCCACATATGGGTACGTAAATCAGTTAGGTTTCTGTTTCGTTCTCTTTCTGACGTATTACTCTGCTGAGTGTCAGACGTAAAGCTTAAGTAATCTATGTGTTCGTTTTGCTATGTTTCCGATATTTCTGGCTCTGCAGATATGGTAGATTATCTAATGAGGATAGGTTTGAATAAAGCTGCCTATATGACCCTATTTAAGAAGTTCTGTACCAATATAAAATTTTCTTATTGATTTGCAGACGTAACCAAAACTTTCACGACATTCTACGAGGACTGAATCTGGGCCAAGACAACGTGTTTGATATTTCCTGTCAATTCCATCACCTGTTTTGGTTTGGTGATCTCAATTATCGAATCGACAATCTTGAAATTGCGGTTAGTTGTGAATGTATAATCCAATTGAACAGTCTCTGGATAATACAAAACTTCAATATAGCCAGAAAAATCGCTATGCTTCCGATTTTTCTGGCTAAATCCAATTGACTTGCCTCACGAGTCCTTGTTCCCCTGTGCTATCTGACATACTGAAGTGGACACAGGGAGTCAAGGACTCGTGAGAGAAGTCTATTTGAAAGCCTGGCAAAAGCTTCTTAGTAAGTAAGTAAGTAAGTATTCATTTACCTCTTCAAATTAAATTACAGGAATACGAAAATAAAATAAGATTGATAATTAGATTAGGCAAGTTACAGAAATGCAAAGACTAAAAGCACCAGAAGATAAAATTAACTTGAATATTAAAAACACCTCTAACTACGGTAGCAGGGATAGCGTTAAAAAGGTCAAATTGTCCTTATTTCCATAATGGTCCCCTTAGAGGCGTGCATAAAGAAAATAAATGAGAGGAAATGCTTGCAGTTTTTAACAACTAAACGGGTGTCTAAGTCAGACCCAAAAGACACAGCCCCAGAGAAAATGAATAGATTTTGACCCAGACTTCTGTTGAAACTGGTTTAAGACAAACCTGCCAGCAATATTTTACATCATACTTTTTCATCAACGAACTGAACTTGTTTGATAAATCATGATGAAACATGTTCTATGAGCAGTGATTAGATAAGATCTGTTAGAATATATTGAGCTTCAGTATTTTTCAAGCATACCCAAGCTTCTTTTATTTCTAGACCCATAATGGAAAAGCCAAAACATCGAGACACTCAACCAATAGTTGAGTTAGTTTCAAATTATTATGGTATGGATCCAAGTCAAAAGAGCAAATGGTTCTGACGGCCCGTATTTAAGATATTACATTGAGTGATCAAGTTAGAAAGTATGCAGTACAATAAGTTGCCATCTAGCTCTAGGATCCAGTCTTATCTATCATCTGATTAAAGAGAATCATTCTTATCAAAACTTCAAGGACAAGGAACCTTATTTATAGCTTCCTGGGATATCATGATATATCCGGTGATCTACGAATCAACGGAAGGAAACACGACAGAGAGTTTTATATCAGAGTAACTCTCGAGAAGAGAAAGCATTTTAAAAAATGATATTCAGTGCGGATACTTTTGCGCTTTTTTAATGTCATTGGATTTTCATTAATCATGAATTGATTTTTAATAAAATCAGTTATGCTTTTAGATATGTAATCGTTTATGCAAGCTTTTCAAACATTTTTCTGTTTTTACTTGATATTTTAGGATGCGATAAAGAAAATTATGAGAGACGAGCTTAGCAGTTTACAAGAACACGATCAGCTAGCCAGGGAGAAAGGGAACGGAAATGCCTTTTTTGGCTTTGGTAAGAATTCTTTATTTTCTTTAATTATATTTGAAATTCATTTAGTACTAACATAGTCATGGTGAAATACGGGCAGTCGGTTGTAAAGTAAAGACCCAAGAATGAAATACTTTAAAGAGTATTTCATTCTTGGGTCCTCACTTTTTCAAGGGAGGGATAAAGTCAGTATATCTGGTTGTCAATACAGTCAAAGGAAATACAAGAAATTTAAGATGAGGTATCAGAATTAAAAACAAACAAACAATGTGTGAAGTATCTCTATAGCGATTGCATTGTCAACGCCGCATCGTAGTCGTCGATGTACAAAAGTACAGAGCGATATAAAGGAGAAGCAAGAAAGGACACTGGCTCTCTGCAGCTTAAAGCTTCATGCTCTCGCAATAATCATACGGACTATGATGATATACAGATTGTAGTCTGTCGGATGATTGCGAGAAGATTAAAACTTTAAGTTACAGAAAGCCAGTCTCCGTTCTTGCTTCTCTTCAATTTATGAAGTATGATCTTAGATTCGCGAAGCTTTTCGTTCACGTAAGAACATCCTTAGGCGTAAATATCCAGTAATAAGAGAAACTTTTTAGGGGCTCCATTGGTGAACTAGAAATAATTACAGATATATCATCTTTTGCAGAGGAAGAAAAGCCGCTCTTCCGCCCTACCTACCGATTCAAAATTGGTGGCAATAATTGTTACATCTATACTAAACGAAAGCCTGGAGCTGCGGTAAGACGTTTGTAGCTTTCATGTTTCAATTCACTTTCATTTATTCACGGATTTCAAGACAACACATTTCCATCAGCCTGGAAATTAAGAACAAACTACAATCCTGGACAAAACTCATGAGACAAACTTACGAAATAAGCTCCTTTGCCAAAGAACCTCCCCTTATCCCCAATTCAATGTTGTTCTAGTAATTTCAAGTGGTTTGTTGAAGTAGCTTTCATGGTTGGTCACAAAAAGCCAACATCGAATTAGGGGAGGGGGGTACGTGGTTTTTTTCACAGACTGAAATAAGTACCATTTGAAATTAGTAAAATTTTATAGCTTGTCTTATGGAGTTTTGTCCCGGATTGTAGGCCTAAGTAGTAGCTAGTCTCAGCGAACACTGATAGTGCTCTTGGCATTATGAATAGTGGTCCATACAGAAAAGTGAACTTCTGATGGAAATAGGATTATGTTATCTCCATAAAAGCTAATTTCCTGTGTTGCTTAACTATTACCATCAATACGATATTTCGTCAGTTTCTTATTCTCAGTTATTTTGATTGCAGACATTAACCAATTTGCCTTCATGGTGTGACCGTGTGCTTCGGAAGTCGTTCCCAGGAATGAAAATAGAAAATACTGCATATGGTGAGATATACTTACATCTTAACCCTTGGGACGCTTATTTCATTGTATTTTCTCAGTTAATTATTGATATTAGCAATGTAGTTAACAAGGAAAATATATTTGTATATTGTTTGTGGTGTCATGTAGGCCATTCAGGCCAACAAAGAGGTAAGGCATCAATTTCACATTTTCTGTCCTCGGCCAACCAATAGGTACCAGTCTCCCATACCACGATAGTTTTTCCAGCTCCTGTTCTTGTGAAAATTTCAACGAGATTAGTAAATCCCAAGACTCATTGTTTAAAAGCTGGGAACATCAACTCAAAGGACGCATAGCAACCTGCTTATGTTTATAAGGGACCTCTACTCATTTTCTACACAAGAATAACTTTCAAGTAACCACCTAGTCCTCAACCCCTTCTCCCGTATTCTATTCCCCTTAGGATTCTTTCATGTAACTCTTGGCTTGAACTGTTTTCATTGTGTCTCAGGTGCGACAGAAGACATTTGCACGAGTGACCACGCTCCTGTTTTTTCTGTGTTTGATGTGGAAATAATTTCGCAATCTGTCAAACCGGGTTGGTAGCTTTTACATCCAGATTCTTTTTTAAATTTTAGAATTCTATTAAACTCGATCAAAGCTTGCATATAGAAAGACAGAGAATAAGCTCGTCAGGAGATTGATTCTTAAGAAATATGGGAAATGTTATTGGCAAGTTGTTTTTAGAAAATCCTGTTTAGCTGAGGTTATTTGCTTGGATAGTATTGCAATTTTCTTGGAGAGTTGCAATGTTGTTTGATTTTTGTCTCTAGATCGTGATACGCTCAGTTGTCAGCAGGATAATGTGAAGATTGAATTTCTTGAAATAAATGCCAAGGTAGGTTAATACTTTTTCAGCCAACATTCAAAATCTTGCCCTTTTGATAAATTTTGCACTTGGATTGACCTCTTTGGAACATATTTATGAAAATCATAAACAAATTCAATGAATGGACGAGACGAGACAAGACGAGACGAGACGAGACGAGACGAGACGAGACGAGACGAGACGAGACGAGACGAGACGAGACGAGACGAGACGAGACGAGACGAGACGAGACGAGACGAGACGAGACGAGACAAGACAAGACAAGACAAGACAAGACGAGAAGAGACGAGACGAGACGAGACGAGACGAGACGAGACGAGACGAGACGAGGCGAGACAAGACAAGACAAGACAAGACAAGACAAGACAAGACAAGACGAGACAAGACAAGACAAGACAAGACAAGACAAGACAAGACAAGATGAGAAAAGACGAGAAGTGCCAACTGGAGACGAGATAAGAAGAGATGAGAAGAGACGAAATGAGGTAAGAGGAGACAAGAGAAGTTAAGAAAAGAAAAGACAAGACGACAAGACAAGATGAGAAGAGACGAGACGAGACAAGTCAAAACTTTTGTAAAACTTATCTCTATACATGGCACACATCTCCTGAATTCATAGTGAAATACCCCTCCCTGGGGGCTTAAATTCAACCGAAAGGAACCACACCCCACAGAGTTTATACCGGTCAAATTATGAATAATCCATTTCCTCAATTCCAGGTTCGAACGAGCTCTAAAACAAAATTCATCATCTCCTTTCATTCAACGTGCCTTGAAGGTAAGTTAGTAGCGTTCATTCAGCAAATAGTTGAAGCTCTCTGATTGCTATCCTAATTGGTAGCACCAAATCTCCCTGGAAATGTCTCTAATTTGTCCCGCTTTTCACAGAAAAACGTTCAATATTTCTCCACTAGCTGGCTATAGATATGTGTTCTCCTTGCAGTCTTCCTCAATCAAACTCACAAAAACGATTTTATTTTACCTAACGGATTTCCCAGAGAAAACATTATCTTCAGACCATCGTCAACTAGGGCCAAGCTATGTTTTTGCTACTGCCTATATCTACGTTCTTATCAAATATACTCTTTTCCTGACAGGAGCCGTTTCATCGAAGCCAAACTCGGATAAAAGCTGCAAAAATGAAACACGAAATTCGGATTCTGAAGAACTTTTGTATTCATTCCCCGGCTGGAGTGCAGCGGATTTACCACAAGTAAGATCTTCCTCTATCCTCAAGTTTGATTGATCGCACTAATTACGCATTTCTAAAGGGTGTTATTTTATCATTTCATACTTAGCTAGATTTAATTTTTTCAATTAGTTTCTAGAGCTCTTTCTTTCTTTTGTGAGAGCCAGGACCTGGAGTAAAATTCTCACCCTTCTCACTGAAAATCGATTAGGGGGATGAAATCATCGTGTGAGTCAAGATGAGAGAAAAACTGCTAAATCAATACACAAACTGCTGAATAAGTTACAGAACAACAAACATAATTCAAGAGACCCAATGTACCTTCCTAGCTGTATAGTGACTGTTGTACACAAGATCTGCAGTGTAAATGTTTACATATGTTTCCAATAAATCAGACCTTTATTCAAAAATCATGATAATGTTTAGCATACAATTTCCAACTAGTCTTTTTACATTATCCCCAATTTCAGGAATTCAATTCAATCCATTCACTCGAATGATTATGAAAACGAGGTTATAACTACTAAGAGATTGTTCAAACGCAGTATTGAGCGTCCAGAAATTAGACCAATAGCGATAAACGTTGACTCCTGTAATAAGTGTAATTTCCAATCAAAAACACTTCTATTTGCTCTATACTTCCCGTTTTATCTTATCAGTCTATGTGAACTGCTCCTCGCATTGTCTTTCACTATCATTTGATGAAACTGATTACTGATTAAGTGATTGATCATTTGATGAAAATGATTAAGTGATTGATCATTTGATAAACTGATTAAATGATTGGTAATTTGATAAAACTGATTAAGTGATTGGTCATTCGATGAAAATGATTAAGTGATTGATCATTTGATGAAACTGATTAAGTGATTGATCATTTGATAAAATTGACCAAGTGACTGATCATTTGATCAAACTGATTAAGTGATTGATCATTTGATAAACTGATTAAGTGATTGATCATTTGATAAAATTGACCAAGTGACTGATCATTTGATAAAACTGATTAGGTGATTGATCATTTGATGAAGCTGATTAAGTGATTGATCATTTGATAAAACTGATAATCTGATTGATAATTTGATAAACTGATTAAATGATTGGTCATTTGATATAACTGATTAAGTGATTGGTCATTCGATGAAACTTATTAAGTGATAGATCATTTGATAAACTGATTAAGTGGTTGGTCATTGGATAAACTGATCAAGTGATTGATCTTCCTTTTCAGCTTGTCCCTGCTCTGTCCGACCAAGGTTACCTCAAAGACCAGCATCTATTAATTGCAATCAAAGGAGATGACGGACATGAATCTTACGGTAAAGAGAACGCCATCTTTATTCAATAGAATCGGCTCTCGTATTATTCTTATCTCAATGCACTTAGAATAACGTGAATTTCCATCTTTTGTGTAGGAGAGTGTGTTCTGTCCCTGAAGCACATGTTGGACAATACTTCTGAAGACTTCGTGTCTGTCCTCACTCATCTTGGTGATGAAAGTGGAGAAATACGGTGAGTTTTATTAAATCATTGAGAACGGAATCGTCATCTCGAGAAGAAAAAGGTTTTGGAGGATCTATCGAGATAATAGTTGAGTTATTTTCACTCACAAATGATCTCAAATCGTAACTACAGATGGAGGGGGGTCCTTACTGCTTCAGGAGTACCTCGTGATTAATAAACAAACGATGAAATTGGGCCTAAATCCCCTTCACATCCTTGCATTATAGAAAAAAGACAGAAGCATGCCCTGATGTTTTTCAATCCTAGCCATAACACGTGTGCATTAAGTAGGCTAATTTGTTTGTAATCCCAATGCTATTGTTAATTAGGTATCTGAGAAGGCCCCAAATCATTGTAAGAAAAGTTACTGAAGAAGTTAGAGTATCGAAAGGTCTCAAAGCAATGTTTATTCTTGTCTTTTCTCTAATATATTCCAATATTATACAAGTGAGTCTCTATTATTTTCAGAGGATGCCCAAAAGAACATGCACTTAAATCATTATTCTTTGCAATAATTTGCCCTTATGTTACATTCTTATAAGACTTAAAGTTGAAATAAAAATGAGAGCTTTGGAGCTCATTTGGCTGAACTGATGAATTAGCAAAATGGAAAAGACAGACAACTCACTCATGCGCTAGATTCTGAACTACCCCACACATCAAAAGACTATTGTTTTCAAGACCAAGCATCCTATTGTTTTCGCATTGGTTACTGTTGTCTTCCCCTTCCTAAAAAGTTTATTGGTAGGGTCTGGTGGGGTATTCTAGAATCGCTCCAACTTATGATCTGATGAGTAATACTCGTATTTTGGTTTGCAGAGGAAGAGCCAAAATCGATCTGCCTAAGAAAAATAGTCCGCCCTCGAAAGTGGACACTGTGCCAGGTGAATATGTTACATCTATTTCAAGATCAAATTTATTTGAATTTGTCCATTTGGATAATTTTTGTTGAATAGCATGTCTCGAAAAGGACCGGAGCCCACGATTTACTGTATTTGGTAATTTAATTTTGAGAAAGAAAACAACGTTTTTCAAGAACATGTTTCGATTATAGTAATAATCAACTTCAGCTGTTACAAATGAAAGTAAGATCTAAAGTTTCAAACGTAACTAAACAATGAAAATGTCAAGGGATGTACATTATTGCAAAATATAAGTACAAAGAGAACACAAAGTCGCTAAAAGATAAAAGGGAATGCAATAGGTGTTGATAGAGCAAGTGAAATTGATAATGAAATACAAAGTTTGTTAATTTTAAATGGGTATCTCTGAAAAGGCAATACTTAAGTTGGAGATCCTCCAAGTTAGTGTCTCAAATTTGTTTAAGAAAGCGTCATCATCTGTATCACGGAGAGATGCCATCGGTGCATTAAAGGATATTCAGTACTGTAGAGAGATACCATCAATACATTGGAGGGTGTTAATTATTGTAGAGTAATACCATCCCGTATACTGTGGAAGATGTTCATTACTGTGGGGAGATACCAATAATACTGCGGAGATATCATCAATACTGAGGAAGGATGCCATCAGTGATGTGGAAACTGTTGAAGAATACCATCAGTACAGTGGGGTGATATATCATTAGTAAACTAGAGGGTGTTCAGTACTATACTCTGGAGTGGTGCCATCAGTACTTTGGAGGTGGGGGGGGGGGGAGGGGGGTATTCAGTACTGCTGAGGGATACCGCAAGTACCTTGGGTATCATTTCAACAGTGCTTGTGGTTTCCCTTCACAGTACTGAATATCCTTCACAGTACTAATGGTATCCTTCAACAGTACTGAACATCCTCCAATGTACTGATGATATCCCTCCACGATACTGAAAAATCTCTATTGTAGTCAACATCCTCCACAGTACTGAATGATATCGCCCACAGTACTGAACCACCCCCACAGTACTGAACAACCTTCACAGCACTGCACAGGCCACCCCAAGGGTCGGGAAATTTTGCAGCTTTGCTTTAATCACTAGAATTGAATTTCAGATTTGAAAAGCATGAAAATCAACGAGGATGACCGTTCAACTGACTCTGGAAACGCAAACAGGAGGAAGGACCTTAGTTTACGAAGTTAGTAACATCGATTTATACTCAAAAACCTTGGCTGTCCGGGTGAAAAGCTGCAGGGATGCTTAATGAGAAGAAACTTTTGCGGGAGGAGACTCGTAGGGAGGAATTTATTGCATTTAGCAGGGGTTTACATGTGAGAATGACAAATGACACGCCAGTTGTTGTGGATTCGAGTCTTGCTCGGGTAATTTTTAATTCTTACAGATTATCTCGATCCAATGTTCGTGTTAGAACTGGTTTATTTCGTCCTATAAAGTGTTCAACTTAATGAGCGGTGTTCTGATCACAGGATCGAGGCAAAGTGCGAGTATGGAGAACTACGTTCCTCAGACGTATGAACTGGTCGGTGGGTTTGCAGCTGGAGATGACAACACTGACAGTCCTGGTAGGAAATCTTTCAAATATTTATAGAATTACCATTATTTTGGTTTTACCCTGAACCTTACCCTAACTCTAACCTTAACTCCAAATCTACCCCTATAAAAAGTGTCACAACCTTTACCCTAATTCTAACCCAACTCCAACTCAAACTCTTACCCGAACCCCAAACCTAACACTAACCCTGACACAAAGTGTCACTAACGCTTACCCAAACTCCAACTTCTACTCTAAACCTAACCCTAACCCTAACCCGACTGTAACTCAAACTCTTGCACTAACCCTGTATATTACCCTTACTCAAACTCTAATACTAACCCCAGCTCCAACGCTAACCCTAATTTAAACATTTAACCTAACCCAAACCCTAACACAACATAACTTTTGGGATTTTAAGTTCAAAGTGGAGAATCATTATTTATATTTAAAAAGTGCTGATTTACGAATAAACAATCTGAAAACTAAGAATCTTTGCATTCGTTCAACGATTTTCATCCAATTTTGATATCATCACTCATAAAAAAGTTTTTATTATTTGAAGCTATCACAGCAATTCAATTCAATGCAAAAATTCTTGTAGTAGGTCTAATAGTTGATAGTTGTTGTTGATAGGCACATACGCTTACTATCTTCGCAAGGTATGGGTTTATGTGCTAAGTACAAAGGGTCCACTGAATAGGTAAACTAATCGAGGAGTGCGACCCTGGTCCTTTCTCTCGATGTGACCACACCTCGTGATTCCTTTTGCCTTTGTGCCTGCAATTACAAATAGCTGTAATTACTGCAATTACAAAGAGCTCTCCTATCACTTTGTGACAAGTCTGAAGGTGGTTTCGAACCCGGGACCCTTCGAACAAGGGTCAAGTGATCCAACCACTCGGCAATCCCTGCCACTAATATATCTCTAGAATTGAGAGTAATCTCAAGATGGTCTGTCTGACGATTGCGTTAGCATGAAACCTTAAGTTACAGATAGCCAGTCTTCTTTCTTGTTTCTCTTCTAGAATTGAGAATATTATTCTGTTTGTAGTTATGCCTGCCCTGCCGCCAAAGAAACGACTCAGCAGGGGTCTTTCCAACCCCCTTACTCTACCCAAAGCAGATAATACATCAGGTACGTCTAATTTCAAAAATCAAATGCAGTAATCTATCAAAATACGCTTCAGATTAATCAGCTTTTTTGCAGTAAATTTCAACCCAATTCTTTTTCATCAATGCTTTTTCATCGATTTAGTACAAGATTGATTTTAGTATCAACTTGCCACTGAGAAACTGAATGTTGCAAAACCAGGCTGTCTAGTTTCTTATAGGTTGACAAGAAATAGATGAATGATTTAAAATATGTTTTGCAGGACAGCCACTGAATTCGCATCAAATACCAAATATTTTCAATCAAAATTATTTTCTGAAGCAATGTATGAATGTTCAAGCAGAGAATCTTATCTTTAAGTATAGAGACTCTACTCTCTGGCAGGCTAAAGTTTCTTATAAGTCAGCGTGGTAGGCTAGTACTGTATTCAGTAGTCAATGATTATGGTAGATAGTCAATGATTATCCGTTATTTTGCACGCACGGTATGTTTTCTTATGATTGGCTTTTTTTTATTCTTCAGATATCATATGGATAGCTGACTCGCCCACCAAGCAAGAGTTTGTATTAATATTTCATTTTCTTCATTTACTTGCACCTGTGTTGATCCGCGACTCTTTTCTTCTGCACCTGGCATTCATTTGGCAGATAAATGTTTGATTATTAAAGTCAATTGCAATTAGAAGATCCAATTTTCTTATGTTGACCAAACTCTCATTATTCTTGGCTGCGTCTACGCAATTAGAAGATCAAATTTGCTTAGGTTGATCAAACTCTCATTATTTTTGGCTGCATCTGCGCAATTAGAAGATCCTATTTGCTTAGGTTGATTGATCTCTAATCATTTCTTGCTGCACAGATCTCTCTGCAACTAGAAGATCCAATTTACTTAGATTGATTAAACTCTAATCATTTCTTGATGCAAAGATCTTCCTGCAATTATAACATCCAATTTGCTTAGGTTGATTGAATTCTCATTATTTCTGGCTGCTTTTAAGCTTTTTAGAGCACACGAAAATCAAGTTACAGTTAATTTTCACAAAGAAAGCGTTCGAGATTGTCTGGTTTGAAAATTCAAAATTATTCCTCATTATTTCATGGTTTCCATAGATAACTATTCGAGGGATCTCGTTTAAATTTCGGACGAATATTTCGGCAAGAAAATTCTTCAAAATGTAATAGATAGAAGTATGGAAAATACATATTAGACTAAACAGTAGAGAAAACATGTAAACAATTGTAAAAACCAATTCAAGCCATATTTGCATTATGAATTATTGTTGCCTGCTTTTTAGGCCAGAATTTTTCGCTGGTAATGATGAGGTATGTAAATCTCGAAGGTAATACCTAACTAGGAATTACAAACAAGCATTCCGCTTTATCATTCAAACAATCTTCCTGACAAGTGATGAGATAGATTCCTAGATATCTAGGATCTGGACTTTATTCTTGATTAGAAGTCGTGTGAAAGACAAAGCTCTCTGATGTGAAGTTTTTCCGCACTTACTTACTCTCTCTCTCTCGATATCACATCTGGTGTACCGCAAGGATCAGTACTTGGTCCCTTACCATTTAATGTAACATAAATGACTTGATTTACTTCATCAGTGAAGAATCAGAAATATGTAACTTTGCCGATGATAACACCCTGTTCGCCTGCGACCAGAAAATTGAGCGAGTGATATATAGTTTGCAGCTCGATATACACAATACCTTAGAATTGTTCGAGTCTAACATGATGGTTGCAAATCCATCGAAATTCCAACTAATGTTCATGGGTTTAAACCAAGACATCAAACTTTGTTTGGAAATTGATGATAAAAAAATACCATCCACAAGTCAAGTTAAACTGCTGGGTGTAAAGATTGACGCGAAACTAAAATTCAGTACTCATGTAGAGTCATTGTGTGTCAAAGCCAGCAGGGGTGTTAGTGCTTTTTCCAGGGCTGCAAGATATCTCCAGCAACCTCAAAAAAGGTTACTGTATAATTCGTTTATTATGGCAAACTTTAAATATTGCCCCTTAATTTGAATGTTCTGTGGAAAGGGTGCTAATAATAAGATCAATAGTATCCACAGACGAGTACTGTGGGTTTTGTTTGATGACCATGATACACCCTTTGCTGAACTACTTGTTAGAAGCAATGAAAGAACTGTCCATGTTCAGAACTTACAAAGACTGATGATAGAGATTTACAAAACATTACGTCATCAGAACCCTGTATTTTTGTCTGAATTATTCCAGAGATGAGAAAACAGATACAATCTCAGAATAAAGGACACCGTTCTACTTCCTAGCACATCCACTGTGGCCTTCGGTATGAACTCTATATCCTTTAGGGGTAGCATACTCTGGAATAGTATACCAGATATGATAAAGAGCAGCATAACAATAGCTTCCTTTTGCCAAAAAAATCAAAACATGGGCTGAATGCAATTGCAAATTATGCTTTTTGTTGTAAAATTTATGTTTTAATGTATTTTAGTTAGATAGTTGGTCTTTATTAGCTCACTCGCTTACGAGTATGAGCTATTATTAGCTTAGCTTTAAACCAACTGTAAATAAGGAGGTTATTATTATTATTATTATCATTATTATTATTATTATTATTCTCTTCCACTTTTCTCTCTCCTTGCTTTAGGCTTCCGTACTCTTAGGTGCTAAATAAATTTGGGGCCCAAATAAATGGGGGGATGGAAAATTGCTCGAAATTGTCAGCACCTAATCAGGACCAAAAGTTTAGGGCGAAACTCTTGATAAAACTATTCATTAATGCAAATGAGCCTTGACTAGACCTAATAAAGAAATTTTGTGAAATGTGATTTTAGAACTCTGAAATTAATAAGCGGATGTCCAAATAAGGTCGGGGGATAAGAAAATTCAAAATTGGTAAACGGGAGGGGGGGCGTTTATTTAGCACCTAAGAGTTACCAGGTGCCTCTTGACTGGGATGCAATCTTGAATAGCCCTACACCCGTCTTAATTAAGGGTCTTGCTCTCTTACAATATTTCCCAGGGATGATGAGCTCTACATGGCTGTATAAGGCAACTTACCCTGCACATCTAATTGCTGAACTTCGCCCAAATATTGTTCAACTTGAATGTCCACTCACCCCTGTCTGTTGCAATGTTGTCCAGAGTAGGAATTGTATACGGCACTAGTTTCATCAAAAGTCCCCACGCCTGCTACTGTATTTGATTTGTTATTGAAAGTGCAATTTTGCGTTTCAGGCTCCGAAGGAACTTCCACCTCCTCCAGTGCCTAGAAGGGTAAGATTAACCGACTTTTCTTTATCCTACTTAATACCATGATTTATTAAATATTGAGGTTGAATTCTAGCCCTTTTTAAATCCATTCTCTTCCTAATTCCCCTCAAATTTGTTGTTGATTAGCAAATACACTTACTATCTTCGCAAGGTATTGGTTTATGTGCTATGCACAAAGAATTGGTAAACTAATCGAGCAATGCGACCCTGGGCCTTCATCCCGATGTCACCACACCTCGTGACTCCTTTTGCCTTTTTGCCTAGAATAACAGAGAGCTGGCAAATTCCTCAGACTTTGTGACAAGCCTGAAGTTGCTTTCCAACCCGGAATCCTTTTGAACAAGGGTTGAGTAATCTAGCCACCCAGCTATTCCTGCCATAAATTACGGCTGACCGGTCCATCTTTGTCAGGTGCAGTCTCTGATCTTTTGCTTTCGTTCACTGACCACCATGCATGCACTTCAGAATGAAATGTGTTCACTAATCAGAATAAAATCAAGCACAACTTTAGTAAGCATCCAGTATTTTTCTGATTCAGTTGCTTGAATCTTGTCTGCATTTGAATCTTGTTTGATTTTTTCCTCATGATTTACTTCTTAGCTGAAGGACATTCCCTCGACTTCGTGTGATCCAACTCCAGTACCCAAACCAAGATCTTCCAAGGTGAGTTCTTTGTACTTCTCAGTCAATCAGAGGCTTCCAATGTATTGGATTGACCAATCAGAACGCCCATTTAATGAGTCCGGTGACACATTCCGTTGCAAACTTGGGTGGTGTGAGATATCCCTCCACACTGCTGAACATTCTCTTCAGTACAGCACAGCCCCACATTACTGTATACAAGTAATATGGGGTATTGTCATTATAAGGCCTTTGACCCCATATTTGAGCTAGACTTTCAAATATTCCAGGAAATCGCCCTTTAAATGCTGTTTTTATTCGTACATGTTATAGAGCTATCGATTTCTTATGGTTATTTTGATCCTTTGTGGAGCTCAAAATATTTATTATAAACAACCTCTGTCTTCCATACTCAATGTAAACCATCATTAAACCTTTTTTTGCTCATTTTAGTCCTTGACCAAAAAAATACCAAAATCGTTCAACGAATGGTTGACGAGGATCAATTGCTCTCAGTATTTCGGAAGCCTTTGCGAAGCAGGCTGGGACGACCTCGATTATCTGGATTTCGACGACCAGGACCTGAAGGACGCAGGGGTTTACGACATTTCACATAGAGAAAAAGTAAGTGTTGTTTATTCATTGTCAACCCAGTGTACTTTCCCAGGTTTAAATGTTTTTGTCACATCTTTCAGCCTAGAATGGGGCTCGGGGTTATCAAGTTCTTGACAATACGGGGGGTTGGCTGATGACTAAAATCTTTTCAGAAAGCTACCCAAAAATCTAGACAATCTCAGAAATTTTACTTGTGAATTTCGAAATTTTCATGAAATAAACCCGAAAATCCTAAAGCCAGTTTATGATATTAAAGTAACTAAATTATTTTTAAGAAGATGCCCAAGATCAAGGATATCATTCAATATTATTCCTTTATTTGAATGATTTCTTTTTTTACTATTAATGGTTATTTTTTCATCATTTTCTAGATTTTACAATCAGCAGAAATAATCAACAATCATAAGAACAAATTAGCTAATTGAACTTGTAAATTTAATTCTGATGATGAACCCAAGGTGTATTCTTTTAACTCTCTTATTTCTCCGGTACTGTAGACGGCGGTCCTTCTATTTCTGATGAACTTGGGAATCCTATGTAATTCTTTTATTGAGAAGAAGCAGGATTTGCAGATCCATAGTGATGATTTGTATTGATAAACTTGTCAGAGGGTGTTTAGTACTGTAGAGGAGTTTCCATCCGTATTGCGAAGGGTATCCAGTAGTGTGAAGTGAAACCCCAAGCACTTTGGGTATTATCTCTACAGTGCTTGTGGTTTCCCTCCATAGTAATGTATATCCTCCACATTACTGATGGTATTGCTCCACAATATTGATGGAATTTCCCTAAGTGCTGAAAATTCCGCATAGTACTAAATGGTATCCCTTTACTGTACTTGTGGTATCCCCCATACTTTCTTTTTCTTTGTAAGAATAAATGTATAAAAATATCGAGGGTCAAAATCGCCAAAGAACAATGGAAATTTAAGAATAAACAATGGAAAAGTTGATGCTCAGGAAAATTTCAAGTATATTTCTTATAAAAAAAGTAATTCTGAATATTCTCCATAGTACTGATGGTATCCCCTTGTAGCTCTCCTTGCTCCCAGGAAAACTTCCCTGTGAGGCATAATAATTTGAGAATCCAGGAGAAGCAAGAAAAATGAAAAGAATGCACCTCAAATAGTAGATCGTATAATTGTATTTTGCAACAATTTTTAGCTAAATTTTCAAAAGAATTTCATATATTTCAATTTCTACATTTGTATACTTGATTAAAATATTGAAGATGTATGTAGATTATTAATCAGGAATCGATGTTAAATGAACGATTTTCATTTCTCTTTGCGATGTTTGGATACTGTTTCCAAGATGTGTTGTAGTATGACGTAGAGGGACTGTAAGAATCCTTTGCTTCAGGCTGAACCTCGAGTACTTATATAGGTATTCCTTATAAAAAACGTGTGTTGGAAACCTGGTAACCCTGTGATCCGTCCGCTCTTTTTCTTCCCTTCCTTCGATTCGCACAAACGGAGAAGCTAGACCCTGTGAAGTCAAGAAGAACAGCTAAAGAAACCATCCAAGATGACTCGAACTCTTTTGATTGCCCTCGATGGAAGTGAAAATGCAGAGCGTGCTTTCCACTGTAAGTTTTTCCTAAACAAATAAATATCTAAGTCTCCTAGAAGCTGGATTATCTTCTGCTGCCACGCAAAGGCCATTTCGCGACCACTTGAATTTGATTGACGAGGAAAGGCGTTGTGTGTTTTTCGTCTTAATTTCACCGAGCTTATTAATTCTGTATGATTTATATTCAAGTTTGCAATGCCATGAAATCATAAAACTCCTTTAATGTTCTGATATTTTATGATATTTAGGTTGATCTTTTAACCGTCTTTATTGACAGACGGGACTTTTCTTTTCATCTAACGACCCAACCCATTTTTGTGGTTTTAAAGAAGTTGTTTGCATTAACGTACCTCTTTAACTTGCTATGATTTTCAAGTCTGGTTGGAGAATTTTTGATTACTTTTTTGATTACTTTTTTATTCTAACGTGTAATGCAGTCCTTGGATAAATAAACTTAAAGAAAACAAGGTCCAGTCAGGAACAAGGGACACAGCCCCGATAGTGCCCCAATAAAAGACAATTTTTAAATTTAGATCTTTTAGTATTATTCGATTTTTTATTAATATTTTAAAAGTCTTGCAAAGTCTTTGAATTTCTAGGTTCTTGTTTTACAATAATTTTTAACATAGCTAAGGAAAGGTAGTCATTGAGACTGAATACCCAAATTTGCTCAGTTTTTGAGTATAGGAAAGTTTCTCAAATTCAGGAACTCTTTGAAGACAAACGCTTTGAGATGAATATTTGACTTACTAATTTTTAAGAAAATATTAGAAATTATAAGAGGCAACAAGAGTGCAATAAGAATATAAAGTATTGTTTTATGGTTTTAGACAATAGTTTTTCATGTTTATTTAGGATGCACCTAGCAGTGTTGTTCCCCATTAAAAAGCAAAGGAAAAACTAATTTTAAGATGAATTGTCAATTTTGCTTTAGCAGTAGGGTTTGAAGTCATTTTTATACATAAACTACATAGACAACATCGGGGCCTACATGAAGAAATATGGCATGGGGCATTCCCGCTTCCCAATAGTTCTCAAACCTATTGTCCTCAGCACGGTCCCTTTCCATATCCAAACAATGCTTGAAAACAATCTTAATAATTTCTCCAAGCTACACCCCTGGACGGCAGTAAAAATTATCTTGTTTGTTATTTCAAAAATTTCCAAACTTATGAATAATTCCCAGCCTCAAATAAACCCCTACCTAGAAATCGTAGGAGCTTATTTGATGACTGACTGTTGTTCTCCCTTTCATGGATGTATACAATGAATAAGTATCCATTATTAATTTCAATTTTCATGCATTATTTATATTCAATTTATTCCTCATCCATTATTCATACCCATATTAACAAAATTGTATTTTTCTGAATCCCTATGTCTCCTTAGGTTTTACAGGGTCTTATTAATCAGCATTTAATGATATTTCATGAAGTAAAAATGCCACCCTTTTCATGTTTATGTGAATTAGTGCCTAACCTTCTTAGACCAAATTTTATATAAAATAATGAGATAGGAATCTGGTACCACCCTTTGAGTTAACTTCCTTTACCAACCGAGCTATCAAGACACTTCTAACCATGAACTAGTGCCATAAACTAGTTCTTCAATGCTCAGCTAGTAGAGCAATGAAGCACCGTGTCAGTGATTTTGGCTTTGAATCCCGTTTGGTTCAATTTTCATTCTAATCAGTTATCTCAACTAAACAACAGAATGTTTCACTGCGTTTCAAATTTTTCTCGCCTTTATGTTAACATTCATTTAATGTGAGTATTGTGTGTAAATGATTTTTCATTTGTTTCAGTTTACATCGACAACATCTACCGAGAGGGAGATATGGTGCACCTGGTCTATGTAAATACGCCTCCTCATCTTTCTCTGTTTTCCATGGATAGTAAGTTTCTTGTTTATTCATTTTCTCAATGTTGTATATAATCATTTGAAAATGTTTTCACATCCTTTCAATGACAACACATTTTTATAACAAACATTAGTTTTGGGTTGTGCTTTAAGTGTTCCTAATTTCAAGATAATATTGAGATGATATTTCCAAACCCTCTCTGCCAAAGAAATCCTTATAAAATGCTTTGGATGGCTTCTTGCCTTTTGCTAAACTTTTCACATGCAAACTTTTAGCCCTTCCCTCAAAGTGATACCCCCAGATTTATCAGTGATGGTTGGATTGTTTACAATAGTTTACTGATGAAGATTGAATCTACTAAGATGTTTAAGAAGAATAGTTTATTTTTGAATTTAATGATTTGTCATTGATATTTTTCTTTCAGATCCAATGAGCCTGCCAGTTGACGAATGGAAAGGAAAAATTCAAACTCAAATTGCAGAAAGTCAGAAGATTCTTGGCCACTATGAGTCATTTTGCGAGTCAAAACATGTAAGTAACAAATTAATGACAAAGGCTGAAAAAAACTTACTCTGTTAGGATTCAATCCCGCGACCTCCGAGTGGGGTAACCTCTATGTGTGCTGCAGACCCTGAGGTTGAGGCTAAAATCCTACCTGCAATCCTTGACATAAGGTATGAGACAGTGCTTGATTGCCACTCGATATATACTAATTGTCGAAGAAAGACCCCCATCCCCCCTAAACAATGTGGTTTCAGATGTTGCTTTGTTGCGGGAATGCATCTGTCACATCCTCTGATGACATCCAGACCTAATATCAACTATGGTTTGGTGGGAAGGGGGCTTCAACATCATCTTACAGGTTCATAGCCTCATGTTTAAGATAATGCTAAAATGGCCATTGTGTCTCAAGACCTTATGGCGAGGATTGTGGGTAATTTTCATTCTCACGAATTATTTTGATTGATTAACACTCTGCTACTAATGAAATTCGCTTTATTTTTCACACAGATTGCCAAGAAGCCACACATCCAGCAAGGCACTCCTGGTGAGGTAATCTGCGCAACCGCAGCAGCTGAGAATGTGTCTTTCATTGTGATGGGCTCCAGGGGATTGAATTCTGTGCGCCGCACATTCACTGGTAGTGTCAGTGACTATGTCCTTCGACATGCCCATGTACCTGTCACAGTTGTACCCCCACCAGCAAAGTGAAGTGAAAAATAGGGACCTACTCAAAAACAAGGTAGTATCAAGAAAACAATTTAATCACTCAATATCATATAACTGCCATAGTTGCAAAATTTTCATGATGCACTTAGGCTCAGTATAATTTGATCTTGAATATTTAGTTTTGATGTACTAGGTATAATCAATTTTTCAATAACGTATATCAAGATTTTAAATCTTTACACTGGGTATTTTTCGTATATCTTCTTCTTGAGTGATTTTTTGATCAGTCTTGTAATAATGTAAAACTCAATGGAGCTTGAAACAGATGGCCCAGCAAGAATCTGAGGCAAGGCCTCTCTCAACGGAAATCAAGTCAGGAAAACCCAGCTAACTATGGGAACAAGCGGTCACAAGAAATTTTTAATTTTTAACTGGCTGCAGAAAATCTCCCAAAATAAATAGTAATGAAGGCTTCATAGTAGTCCTTGTCCTTCCAGGAAATATCAATTGATCTTTCATTTATACAGAAAA
Source organism: Pelagia noctiluca (assembly GCA_963924455.1). Taxonomy (NCBI): domain Eukaryota; kingdom Metazoa; phylum Cnidaria; class Scyphozoa; order Semaeostomeae; family Pelagiidae; genus Pelagia; species Pelagia noctiluca. The sequence goes on along the minus strand of OZ004325.1, from coordinate 4,133,967 downwards.
TTACTAAACATTTTCCGCTTGCTGCAGGATCGTATAAATATTTTCATGCCCTTTTTTAATTGAGCTCCCCTCAAATTACGCGCCCCTCCTCGGGTTTTAACTATCAAGTGGCTGGCTCTTTAGAAAATCCAAGGAACAATAGCTGAGAAGTTCAGGGGATCCAAACATCATTTTGACAAATCCTTTGAGTATTAAGTCGAATCTATAAGAGAATCTACAAGCAAGTTGTGACTCAAGACTAATAGCAACCATATCAAAACGATATTAGGAGACTAAGAAGGATTCAAAAGATTTGTAACGATTAAAGAACGATAACAAAGTGTTTTGAACGATTTACAGTAACAATGTAACTATTTTAAAACCAATTGAAAAAACTTTGGCCATCCCAGCTCCCTGAAATCTTAATCCTACCTTCAAAAGTTATCACCCCATCCAACTTTCGTTTAGAAGGGATATGCTGTTAATTTGGGGATGTGACAGTAGTTTGTGGGGCTGTAGCAGGAATATGCTGGATGTGACAATAGTGTCGTGAATTGTAACAGTAGTGTTGGCAATTTGATTGTAGTGTGGGGGTATTAACAGTAGTGTGGAGGATGTGACAGTAGTGTCGGGGGTTTTAACAGTTGAAGATTCTCTGCATTGCAGAAATTCAGTAGTATAGAGTGAAATCATTTTAAGTGCAGATGTTCCCCTACATGCTACTGAGCATTGCCCAAACAAACTACTTGGATCTAATCCTCCACGCTACAAACACTTTCTGCGTTACTGCACACCCTCCAATAGACACTACCGCATAAGCATTGTATGGGGTGGTACTGGTCTTTTAACGTCCAGATAGTTCATGATCCCGAGCTCCAGGCTACGAATTCCAGGAGTCCGGAGTCCAAGAAGCGTCTGATTCAGGGAGCGTCAGTCACGTGTCTATTGTTGATAGAATTTGGTGTTCAGTAGTTGTAATCAACGCAAAACAGTTGACTGGACGAGGAGCAGAGACCTGTTGTCAAAGTTCGCAAATATGGGCAGAAAAGTTCTTGTTCCCTTCGACAAAAGTGACCACAGTATGAAAGCGTTTGATTGTGAGTATTAATTATGATTCGTTTTGATCCATCTTTGTGGTTTGAACCAGTCATGGGCCCCGAGGCTTTTTTTCACCGTTATATTCGTAAGCTATGGTTGGAGAAAGTAATACTGGCTCCTTAAATCGACCTTATTTTTGGATAATTTCCTAAGATGTAAGTTTTCTCTCAATTGAATTATCTGTTTTCATAAACTTTTCCGAAATGATGTTCTTAGATATGAAGAATCTAGATTTAGCTAGGCCTTTGCTCTTTGCTCACTTCGTAGAGAGTCACTTTGTTTGACCCTCGACCTGTTAAGGGTCGAAAAAATCGTGCAACTCTTCACGTTCCAAACTCCAGTGGAAGCACTTTTTTAAAAGGAACATCTTCAAAGAGGAAACAACTCTCAGACAGCTTATATATCAACGCTGTCTGAACAGAGTCTTTATGAGTTTCATTTCGATTGAGAGATGTCTGGTTTGAAACCAGTTCTTGATTTGGCATGTTGCTGTAGGCAGGGGCGGTTTTAGACACTGCGGGGCCCGGGGCCAAAGACCTCTTAGAGGCCCTTGATGTGACCATATTTGACGTTATCTATACTGTATTTTGTATTTTTTTCTCTTTTGCGGGGCCCTTTTTGGTCAAAAAAAGCGCGAGGCCTGGGGCCATGGCCCCCTTGGCCCCCACCTAAAACCGCCACTGGCTGTAGGCCTGTGCAAATAATTCAATCTTACCGTTAGCTATCTAAATATTTCGAAATGCTGAAAATTAGAATTTAACTATTTACAATTAAAATACTTCAACAATGAATAGATATCGCTACACATGATTTGACAAGACAATTTTCTCCTTGGCAGTTCCTTCTTCAGAATGGCTTTCCATAGTTTACATTATGTAAACTATGAAAAGAACTCACATTAGATACTGGACAATCATTTAAAACTACTTGCATGGGATAAAAATCTGTTTGTTCTATAAACTCGTTGGGACTCTGTTTTTAGTGCTAAACAGAGGTTGTATTACTCCATGACTTTTTCTTTTAGTTTATCTGGAAAACCTTTACAGGGAAGAAGACAGTGTTTTGTTCGTGCATTGCGTTCATACACCTCATGTCCATGTTAAACGTGAGTTACTGAGTTTGTTTCCTAAATCTCCACATAAAACACTCATTTTTCCTTCAACAACCAATATAACATTTTTGGAGCTGGCTGTTCTTTGATATTACTTTATTTTTTATGCTGGAATGCTTTTAAATCGTTCTTACTCTTATATAATGCTTTCTTCTCTTATTTTTTTTATTGTTCAAATTCTTAACTCTTCTTATCTATCAGACTTATCAATCTGCTGGCAATTTGCTTGTTCTATATTTATTTCTTAGTTTCTGTACTAAGCAAAAAATTTTAATTTTTCAAACCCTTGTTTTAAGCTGGCTAAAAAGCAGCTACACTCAGGTTGTTCTCAGCTTGTTTTTAAATTTTGACAATATTTGATGCTTTATAAAATTTGTCAAATCGCTCTTTTAAAAACGTAACGTGTACAGAGGTTTCATTCATGTTTCGTAGCCACGGGGTGAGCGTTAATTGTTTTATCTACTCAGTTTTTGGTTGATTGGCTGAAATCACAGACAAAGAAGTCTCTCATAAGACAATACCCAGTTGTCAGTTGTCATATTTGCCAACTGTTCCATAATATTTGTTATTCTATCTAAATATTTAATTGTTTAATTGTGTGCTATGTCAGAATATTTATCTGAATTGATCAAATGTTAAATTTCGATGTGGGATGTTTTTGAAGCTGTCATGCTTTGTTACTTCTTTTGTAACTTCGACAATTCGAATTAGAAATAAATTGAAAAGCCCAATTTCAAGGATCTTAACCTTGTTTTAACATGTGCTGCCATTTTGAGGCAGAACTGCAGAAGCTAGGAAACAAAAGCAAGGAGACTAGAACCCAGTCTTCATTTGACGTCATGGTCTTGATTCTTGATAGTGCAGGGATGGCCGAGTGGTTAAATCACTTGACCCTTGATCGAAGGGTCCCGTGTTCGAAACCACCTTCAGACCTGTCATAAAGTGTGAGGAGAGAATTAGCCAGCTCTCTGTAATTCCAGGCGAAAAGGCAAAAGGAATCACGAGGTGTGGTCACATCGAGAGGAAGGACCAGGGTCGAACTGCTCGATTAGTTTACCTATTCAGTGGGCCCTTTGTGCTTAGCACATAAACCCATACCTTGCGAAGATAGCAAGCGTATGTGCCTATCAACAAATATCAACTATCAACGATTCCTGGCCTAAATGGTCTACGTAAAATGAGAACCAAAATTCTACCCAGAAAATACAATTAACCGAGCTGACAATGGTCAATGGTTCTGACTATGTTTTTGCATACACACTTCTTTTATAATTAAAAACAATTCGATTTGAATTCAGTCTGCTAGTTTCTTAATTTGAAGTGATTTCTTGTCAGACTACCATCCAGAGATAGTGCAAATGGTGACTTTAAGTTTACTCCTATAGAAAATATTGTCAGAAAATAATACAATCAGCTGTTAACAATATTTAGTAACATGTTAGGTGGACTAGACTTCGCTGTTTATGTTTTGGAGAAATTTGACTTAACCTAACCTTTGTATATCTTATCTCCCTTTTGCCCCTTTGCTGATTTCTGTTCCCCTATTTCAGACCAAGTTGGTCACGAGTTAGACATGGATCATGTCAAGGAGAAGTTGATGAAAGCAGTTGAGGAAGGAAAAGTGATATATCAGAGATACGAAGAAAAATGCACGGCTAAGGAGGTATGCTCGATTTTTCGTTTGTGTCAGTTTTCAGATTGAAGCAGTTATTCGAGAGTTCTGAATGATCATTGGTGGCTTTCCTGGTGGTTCAATTGGATGTCCAATAGAGTTTAATTGTAACGAAATATTATTTAGATCTCGAAGCTTTTTTCACAATTCACACTTAAATCTTTGATGTGATGTCTATTTTTTAATCCTGATATCAATTTTCGAATCCATCAGTGTAAATTCGTTCTTCATTGGTACTAGCTCTAAAGATGCATGACCTCGTCAATTGTTCGCAACCTCTGACGTTGGATAAAAAGTGTTTGCTGTGTGTGGTGTTTTTTAGATAGATGATAAAACGATAAAACTGTATCGTACCGAAAATAGTATAGATGAAATTTCACAACGTCTTGAGATTATACCCGCTATTAAGTCAAACATGTCCATCGAAACGCTGTAAAATTTCATATATACTATTTTCGGTACGATACTGTTTTATTCTATCGCATTATAATCTGAAATTGGACGTTGCAGAAGCTTGACGCGATATCAAAGAAGTTTCATTCTTGAACAGGTACGTTAAGAAGTCCGTGATAGGATTTTTAGAGAGAGAGTGCTCGGCATGTCTCTGCTATACGAGTTTACATGCTATGCATATGTACGGTTGAAATATAAAAAGTGGAGATGTATTTGTCGATCAATCCTGTTCAGAATATATTTCTGGCAGAGCCTACAGTTGCATATCCTATGATATATACCTCCACAGTACTGAATATCCTTCACAGTAATGTAGGTATTACTCCATAGGACTAACAGTATTGATGGCATCCCATCATCCTGCCACAGTACTGTGAGTTATCCAATGTGCTGATGGTATCCCACACAAACTGAGCATCCTCCACCCGCTGATGGTGTCCCTCCACAATATTGAAAATATCACGCTAATAGAATGTTTCATCTCTCTGGGGTTATTCTTATACGTCACCTCTCTCGTCCTTTCAGATCCCATGTGACAAGGTGTTCCATTCTGGCAACCCTGGACAAGTGATTTGTGACATATCAACGGAGAAGCACGCTGATTTGATAGTGATGGGATCACGTGGTCTAAACGCTCTTCGACGCACGTTCCTTGGAAGTGTCAGCGAATACGTCCTTCATCATGCGCATGTGCCAACTACAGTTGTCCCGAAACATGACCATTAACTTGTTAATTTCAGTTTGGGTAGCTTCTAGAAAAAGATTTTCTGTTTGTAAGGAATGTTAAAAAAATTGAAGACTAAATCGATATAGATTTGATTTCATGGGATGACTGCTTGAAATTTCGTCTGCTTCTTTCTTCTTAGCTTTATCTATAAGGAATCAAATAAAGCTAATAGTCTGTCTGATGAGTGAAGCACGAAACTCGGAGTTACAGAAAAATGTGTCTGCTTTTTGAGTGTTAATTCTACTTAGCAATCAGATTAGGTTCTATTGTCCAAGATACGCAACCGTTGCAAAATTAAGTGTATCGTCCCACAGTACTGAGCACCCTCAATGTACTGATCGTATCCCCCTCAGTCTCAGTACTGAACACACATCAATGGACTGATAGAAACTCGAAATACTTGAGAGACTTCAACGCCTTCTCGTTTTTAAACATGACTTTCAGAGATTTTTTTCAACAAATTTGTGCACTGACATGTGACAATACAGTTTTTCCCAATAACACAGTGCGTATGGGACATGTTAGATTTAGATGCATTGTTAGATTTTGATCTATTTGATTGTTTAGGGGTAATGCCCAACAAGCAGAAGTATGGTAAGCTGTATCTTCAACCACTCTTGCACTTGTTGATTTCCATTCAATATATTCTCCGGCTGCTACAAAAAATGCAGCCAAATCAATGAATTTCATAAATAGATGAAATAGATACTGTCATAGCCTTAACCATGGACAGCAGAATCAGCTCTTGAAGGTTTAATGCACAGCTCTACTCTACCATACCTTTGTCTGTGGCAGAAATTTTAGGGCTGCAGCTTTATATGAACAGGCCGAAAAATACAGGGATTTCCTATTGAAAGTCAATTTTTCAAATGCTTATATCTCAGTTAATATTCAACATACAGAGGTGATTTTGCATCCATTTGATGTAATTTTGGAAGCTCTTTCACATTGTGAAACCAAACTTCTAAAAATAGATTTTTGTGACGTCATCACTTTAGAACTCTTTTGGTAACAGACATACATTACATATGAACTTCATATGAACTTCATGTACCCTTTACCCAATGATGCTGTCGACCATCAATTATACAATCGACTTTAAATGATGCCATCCCAGGGGGTACTGAATAATATTTTGGGGACTGGGGTCATGCCGCCCAAATGGGTGCACTTTTTCGCCACTTTGGTATAACAATAGGTGTCCGATTTTCAAAACATGGAATGTGGGATTGGGTATCTATTACCAAGGTTTTTTGTACTAGGGTATACATTTTCAAAATTTTGGTATAAATGTAGTTACGAAGTCTGTGGGTCGGTTTTTCATGAAAGTCCTCGATACCTAGAGTAGAGCTAAATAACTTTCTTTAATCTGTACATCTCCTGATGAGAGGGTAACCACGAAACAGGCTTGTCAAGATTTGTCCTTTGAGTCTTCTTCTTTCTTAGTGTATAAATTAATTATAGATTTTCAGGTATATGGTGTAAATATGGGTATATATTTTGGCTCTCATACCGCATGTCCCTACCCAAAACTTGTTCTACAACCCCCCGGGAATGCCATCGACTTTATTGTACAAGAGCAGTGGTGTAGACCACGGTGGTTACCTTAGGGCGAACCACTAATGGCCCCCACGGATATGAGGCCCCGAAGGGGCCCCAAACTGAAAAAACTATCAACTATCAAGGGGCCTCAGACCTCCTACTTCACTAAGGGCCCCACGCACCTCAGCTACGCCACTGAACAAGAATGGCTCTGCTGAAGAGAAAAAGATCGAAGATTTTGTTTAGATAACATTAAATATGGTAAAAGGGGTTTAACAAGGCTAGAGCTTCTAAATAGCCAGAAATATAGGAAACATAGCGAAACGAACTCGTAAATTATTTTACCAATATGTTTCCGATATGTTTACGCTATGTTTCCGATATTTCTGGCTATTTTGAAGTTTGGTAACATCCAAAGACTAGAGCTTCTCGAAGAAAAATAGAATAGAAGTGGGTCTCTAGATTGCTAGGGTATGGATGTGCATCCCCACACCCCACTCGGGGCCGTGAAAATTGTTATTCAAGAGTAATAAGAGCAAAGAGCAACAGTAACGTTAGGTAGCATGCGGAGAATGATTGATTTAGGAACCATCGGAAGGGGAAAATACAAAAATTTCTGGGTGCTTCTCAACTATCTGAAGTATCACGTGTTTTAGTTGCAAAACATTTCCAAAATTCTCTCTCCTGAATTCATACATTCTGCCATATTTCATCAAAAAAGAAATAAGATAGGGACAGAAACCGAGAGTTCATGATCAGATAATACAGGTTTACTTTAGTTCTGTCAACATAGTATTAGCGCGGAATGAGGGATGCAGATGCATTTCGCAATCGCAACAAAATCCTTTTTGGTTATTGCGCAATGCTGTTGGTTACCAGGCCTCTTCAATCACGTGTTTCCGCCGTATGCGCGCCTTTCGAAGATCAGCCAGTTGTAAACATGGAGGACGTGATAGTGGAGGTGAAGAATCCAGAGAATGGGGCCTACTATCAGGCAAGTATCTCTCAACTCACGGTTCAAAAAACCCTGTAATTAAACAATTCATGTCTTGTAATCTCTACATTTCTTTTTGCAGGCCGAGATAAAGAATATTCACAGCGAAGATGCGACAATTGCTTTCGAGTACAAGTGAGTACGGACAAGGTGTCGTGCAGAAATCCCACGCGTTATCGATATTGTGAAATGCGAACGCTTGAAAATGCAAACTAAATTCCTGTTATATTAGCACTGAGGGCTTATAAGGCAAACAAACGCATTAAATCTCTAATTAGTTTATTTGCGTTTTCAAACCTCGAATTTCTGGAGTACAGCAAATGAGCGAGGAACCAGAACGAAGGATTAGAGTTCGGGGAAACGACTGTTCAGTTTTTAGGCCAATCGATACCCTCGTGAATACTTGAATGAGCTGTTGTGCTGTAAATGTCTTCAATCGTTTTGTGGTTTTTAATGCATAATAAACGTACTAGCTGTATTTAGGGGATAGATGGGTGCTGGTGTGAAATTTTACTTTTTTGGTGTGAAATATCCTCCTACCATGTGCATCTTGTGAAATAATCTTACCACGCATGCGCACAAAATGCGAGTGATGTTTTGATCTGAATGGAACTATGCCACGTGACGGCTATTAGGTATTGAATTCTGCATTGTAGAAGGCTTTAATCTCTTGAAAAGCATGTTATTAAAATGCTGAACCTCCTGAAAATTAGTACACAGATAGATGAACTGTAGCCTGTGCAGAGAATAAACCACTATCGGAAGTGTATACCACCGTTTTCCCAAGGTCAGTGTCTGCGACACAGGCTGATACACTGAAATCCTGACATTTTTTCCAGGTTTCTTCCTGAGGGGCACATTCGTAACTTAGTCTCCATTAAAAATTTAAGATGCCTATGTTATTATAGTCTTGCCATGGAAAAAGAAAAAGTTTAACTAACATTATATCAGACCAAACAAATAATCAGCAAATTAAAGGGACCCTGTGCCCTCCTCACCTTTGGTTGCCGTTTGTACATCTCTAATGCATCTTTAAAACGATTGGTTGCACCATACTCTGCTGCATTTTGTCTGACTTGCCCAATGTCTTGCAGGCAATTTCTTTTTTCCTATTCAAATCTCTTAAATGCTGAGGTTATGCAGCTTGTGGCAATCAACATTTAAGATATGGGTGACTTTCACACTTGTCCGTTTTCATTTCACTCAGTTTTTACCACTTAACGGTTCCATTTTTTCAATTGATTTAAGAATGGTTCAAGAATGCATGATTTATGGTACTCTCTTGAAATTTACCTTACCCTGCAGGCTTTTGATAACTCCCAGTTGACTGTGAAAACCATTAACACTAGAATAATATAGAACATAATTGACATGATGAAACCATGCGCGCGCATCAAAGTTGTTGAGAAAAAAAAAATTTATTTCCAACTTAGCAAAGGCTAACTTTTGACCTTGTCATTTCTCTTGAAGAAAGGCCAATGATGAAACATCATGCACCACTCTGATCTTCTGAGCTGAAGATAAAAATTCACACCATGTCTGAGGCCTTTTTTGCTGACACCATTATATTCAATGATACCGTTATATTTGTTGAAATGTATATTGCAGACCCGTGCAAATAATAATTGTAATTAGCACAAAAACTTGACAATGTGCACTGCTGGTTAACAGCATTTTCCCATTTTTCTTCCAGTCTCCTAGTTTTAATAGACTGTTTCTTATAGCGAGTGTGACTGAAGGTATCTTGCTGATGCTATAACATTTTAACAATTTATACCACATTCACTCTGGCGTGGTAAACCCAGCTTTATTTACTCTAGATTGCTCTACAGCCGTCCAGCGCATTCAAATTATCAAATTGACCAATCAGAGTCTACCATTAAAAAATTTGGTTTATTTTAAGCTACTGTCAGTGTTAAAGCGCTTTGAGGTAGCATTTTTATCAACATTTATCTTCATCTTTTATCTCTCCTCTAGTCCAAATTGCTGGGTTCGTGTTCCGTTAGCAGTTGTGAGGAAACCACCTGCTAAAGTCCGACAGATTTGGGAATGCAAGGAAGGTGAAGAAGTTGAGGTAATTGTTTTGAACAACCCCTGAAAGGGTAACTTCCATTGAAGGGTATTGATTAAGCAATGATACTGTTTAGTTCATCATTCACCTTTTTTCAGATTGGCAAGGTTGATCTGGGTTATGGCAACTCTTTATGTTTGATTTAAGCGCTCTCTCTCTCTGAATTAAACTCTGATTGAGTGTCAGACAAAGTACTGAACACTAGATATTGTACTGATCACAGACTGATGAATTTTATTTACATCAGGTTTATTCAAGGTCATTGGAAACAGAGCCATATGGATGGTGGCATGCGAATGTTGTGGTCAAGAAAGGAGAGGTAAAGTTTATTACTTCGTCAGATTATATAAGGAAGGATAAAGAATAGTAGAACTAAACACTAGACATTAAAACAACTAACTTTTCAAACATTTCCCAGGTAAGCTGCCATCTAGTCTTCAGGAAAGGCCAATGATGAAACTTCATGCACCACTCTGATCTTCTGAGCTGAAGATAAAAATTCACACCATGTCTGAAGGCTTATAGTGTAATTAAACCCCTTTGTGCACTGTTATAATCTAGGGACAAGTTAACAAAGCTCTAAGACATTGAGAGGGATATGAAACTTTACCAGCAAATGAAGAGTCCTCTTTGGTAAGAATGGAAAGGTGACTGGATTACTCAGCCCTTGTGCAACACTCGCTTTCAGATCTGTCTTTTGAAGTTATAGGGGAGAATTTCCAGCTCATCCCAATTACAAGAAAAAGTCTAGCATATTTACAATGAACCACCCTCCTCAATTTAAACTGGAGACTCTCTGATTTGTCCTTAACCCTTTGCATGCTGCGGGCCCAAAATTGGGCCCAGCCAGTGCATTCGCTTCCATGCTGCGGGCCCAATTTTGGACCATGGCAATAGCTCGTATACTTTGCGTTATTCTACGTGTTCTCTTTATTGTTTAAAATCATGAGATGTTTCCTATATTGTTTTTATTTGTTCTCTTATATGAACCTGAAAAAAGGTAAGGTCAATATTCAAAATTCCATGTTATTGTGGTTATAAGTTTTTCGAAAACATTCTCGCGAAGGCAGAGTCTTCCCCGAATTAGGCCCGATGAAAAAAAATCGAAGGACAATGTTTTCGGTTATTTTTTTTGAAAAAACAAAAATGAATTTAGCAGAAATACAACCAGAAGATATCTGATGATAAAGGCAGAATTTAAGAAAGTTTACAATGGCTTGGAGAGGAGTTTATTAGTCAAGAAGAAACTGGTGAGATTTTGGCAAGGAAGGGAAAAGCAACCCGTTTGGCTGAACATGGCGTCGCTCAGGCCGCATTTTTCTACGAGCAAAAAAAAGAAAAATTCTTGTCAAAATAAACGAACCTAAATTCGCCAATTTGTTCGTAAAACGACATGAGATGATCAAGATATTTTGTGTTCCCTCTAAGTTGCTATTTAAATCTATAAACGAACAAATATAATATGTTTTCCGATTCATGTCTTCCTTCTTCTCTATCTTCTTTTCTCTCAGCCAAATTTGTCGAAAGTAAAAATATTTGTAAAACTTCGAAAATTCACCACAGCAACACGCTAGACCCCTCATTTTGAAGCTCAGAATGTGCTCTATTGAACTAGCCTCGATTCCACCCTAGTAGCACCCTATGTCCGGCATGCGGTTCATCAAATATCGAAGAGATACAAAATGGAGGAAAAATATTCTTAGCTCGTTGATAATTTGTAAACACTTCGGTTTATGAAGAATCATTTTACACAGTTAGAAAGTTCAGCATTTACTCTACAATTTCATAACACTCTATATTTCTCTAGAATATATTTATCATGCTTAAAAACGCATTCAAAAATTATGCACCCTTAGGCCCGCTTTCGTTGAGAAAAATCCAGCGCACAGGGTGCTCGAAGTTCAAAACAATTCAGCATGCAAAGGGTTAAAGGATCAAAGGAACTGCCAATGAAAAATGAAAGGTTGCTACAATCAACAAGTTTTTTTAGTTGATAGGTCTACTTATGGAGCTTCTTCATCTTGATAAACAACCAAGTTCCCTTTTTTCAGTTCTTTGTTGTCAAGTTCAAAGGATTTGATGACTGCTTCAATGAAATTGTTGCCAAAGAAAGAATAAGGCCTGTCAATAAAAAGTAAGCTGCTTTGTTACATTTACATTTATGATACTTCTCATTGGTAAACTTGTTTTGTTTTTACTCACTCTTTGAGTTTCATGCATTGATGCACTGATTAGATCCTAAAATCCAGAAAGCCAATTTATGTTGATTGTTAATAAATGATTTCAATCTTAACTTTTCCTCAGCAATGCAGTATCAAGAAGTATGTATTTCAAATGCATGATTGATGTTCCGATGGACTTGAAGCAAATGTAAGCCTCTTTACCTTTTGATTTTAGCTAACAAACATCAGATTATTTCTTCTCTTTGATCAAACACCAATCAGAGGAGGCTCTCACAAACTATACCCATGTTTAGAGATTTGCCTACATATTTAGCAAGCAAGCAGATTTATTTGTTAAAGAAGGTTCAGAGTATAGCAGTGAAGTTGATATGGAGTTGGTGCTTGTGCTCCCAGAATTGATATTGTAGAACAAATGTCTTACATGCTCATTTACGGACCTTGGAAGGATGGACAGCTGAGTTAGCTTAAGGCTTGAAATTCTTGATTACGATTGTTCATGGACTCGAATCCATAAAGGTTGTCCTTCAAGGATTAGAAATCCAGAGCCTTAACCACTACACCACCGCATTTTTTTTTCTACCATGTCTTCAACCCAAAAACGATCAAGACTCTACCAAAAGCATCTTTGTGTTCATATTGTTGCATATTGCAATCGTCAAAGAGTCAACACATATGAGTGGCACACTCGTACCAATTTTGTACCATATACCCCCCTGGTCTTACTCATTATCCTCATCTGTCCATATGACCTTTTATTTTATAAGGTGCAAGGAGCAAGATGCGCACACTGAATTTCAACGTCAAACAGGATCAGCATCTGTAGTCTGGCATGCAGACTTGAATGTCCTTGTTGTTTTGGTGAGTTTACCTATTAGTTGTTTGAAGCTCAATTTATTTTGCAGCAGCTCCCACAATATGGGTGTTAAGATCTCACTTTGGAAAAGTGCACAGACCCATTATAACAAATTGAATTGTCCCTTTAATCCCTATTGGAAGAGGAGGGTATTCGTATCAGACATAACACTACTGTCCTTATTGGGCTTCCTTTTATTCTCATGTTATGCTTATTGTCACTAGTTTACACGAGACTGTATCCTTTTCTAGTCTACAAATGAAGAGGCAATAAAAAAGGCAGCTATCCTGAGTGAAATGCATTTTAGAAGTTTAAGAACAAAACTTCTTCTGCTGACAAGAAATGAAGAAGCAGCAATACAGCTTGAGGTTTGTGGCAATGACTTAAATAGGATCAAATGGTATTACCCTTTAAAAAATGTTGACCTTCTTAGTTGGCCAATTGTTTCAATGTGACAGGGAAAGAAGAAGGTAAGGAGTAATACTTACATACATTGTGAAAAAAATTAGGAATACTAGTAAGTAAGAAAGTAAATATGTTTTCAACCTTCTAGCCTGTGAAAGACCATCTAGGCCTTATTACCAGCAGGGGAATGAACCCCTAGTTAACTGTAGGATGAAGGAGTGACTTGTTTAGTCAGCACCTCAAAAAGGTCACCCATCCTAATCTTTACCTCAGCGTTGGTTTCGCACGACCAAGCTTAACTTCAGCTGCACAAAGCAAACCGCTTAAGTCGCTAAGCCATTCACCCCACTGAAGTTGTTGACCCATTGATTTTCACTTCTTAGAATTGAAAAACTATTTCTAAAACCTCTGCACCATCTTTTGATGTCCTTACTTCATGCTTCCTAACAGCTTGTGTAAATTATTTATGTTTCATATAGGCAGCAAAATGGCAATCGCAGCAAGGAAACTTCTTAGAGCAACTAAAGCTTCCTGAAGATTTGGTTGGTCTTGCTATCGGAGCCCAAGGTGCCAACATCCAAGCTGCCAGAAAAATACCTGGGATTTTAGCAATTGAAGTGGATGAACCAAACTGCACTTTTCATATTGTTGGAGAGGTATGTAATTGCTTTTGATGTTTGATTGTGAAATGATGTTTTACAGTGTAAATCAATAGGAATTTTGTTACCATGGCAACAGGAACCCCCCGACACCCCCACAAACATCACCATCATTTAGGTCCCCTGACAAATCTGGGGATACCAGCATTTATTTTCTTACAGTTGTTACTGAGAAGTTGCAGTTATTTTCCGAGAAATTGTAGTTGTCTTTTTTTCATTTTTTGAATTAATCTCAGATAAGGTCAGGCCAATGATGAAACATCATGCACCACTCTGATTTTCTGAGTTGAAGATAAAACTCACACCATTACCTGAGGCCTTTTTGTGATTGACTTGAATGATTTATCAAAGACAAAAACGCTTTTTTTCTGAATTGCATATATTGAAAATCGTCTTAGAACTCAGAATGTCTATTTTTACCTAGAACAAAGCTTGTGTGAAAGAAGCTCGAAAGCTACTTGAGTTTGCTGAGGAGATTGTCTATGTCCCAAGAATATATGTTGGTAAGATCATTGAATTTATTGAAATTTACTCATCTCCAAAAATATGATTACGAAGGATCAAGAAACTAAATTGATCGATTATTCTACCTTCTTTATGTGGCATATTTCATAATGTTTCTTCTTGTCGTTTGTGTTTTCATTTCTGGATGTTTACTGAATTTTAGGGCTTGAAAGTTACTGTCTGATTTCTTTTTGTTGATTTGTTGTTATTTTTCATTTCTTTTAAAAAAGGCCAATGATGAAACATCATGCACCACTCTGATCTTCTGAGTTGAAGATAAAAATTCACACCACGTCTGAGGCCTTTTTATTCACATTAAACATTAGACTTTGACTTAAGTTTTTTGCTGCAAAATGGTTGTTCTACTTGCAGGAAAGTTTTGGCATGTGCTTCAGAGCAGGTGTCGTTTGATCCTATTGCATAAACATGATAAGTGTGTAAAATTCAAGGCTTTTTTCTTGCTTCTGAATCAATAAAAGAATCCCTATATCAAACATTCATCTCTTTGAAATCTTAGGTAAAGTTATTGGGAAGAATGGCCGCATTGTTCAAGACATAGTTGATAAATCAGGAGTTGTTAGAGTTAAAATTGAGCCTGTTTCAGAAGAACAATCAGATGCAGAGAAAGAGGTTTGTAACCACTTTTGTAACGCTGTGAAACATTTCACTTGGCAAGTTGAGCTAAAAGAAAGTAAACTGTGCCTTCGCTGCGGTTACAACTACCTTGTTGGGGGTAGTTTTTGTAGATGCTAAAGATTGACAAATTTATCAATCATTGAACCCTTGATGCTTACATTACTTAAGTGAATGGTACAATTGAGCAAGGAATGACCTAGTACGTTGATGAGTCTAGTTGGGATCTAGCTTGGATTCTTGATTAGTGATAATTTGGAATGTTGCATAACAGTATGAATGCTATTTCTTGCAGAAAGATGTCCCCTTTCTTTTCATTGGCACGTTGGATAGTATCTCACTGGCTAAGATGATGCTGAACTACCACCTGTCCCACCTAAAAGTAAGTTAACACTTGTAATTGAATTACTTTTAGCAAAGATGACAATATGCATGAAATACCTGATGACCAGGCTGTATATGCTAGAATTAGACCTTGCATTATTAGTTTGGTTAGCTGACTTGTTACTTAATTTTTTTATTCTTGATATTTATTTTGGTTTGATTTCTTTTACCAATTTGATTTCTTGGTTCCGGCTAATCAACTGTCTAAATTTTTTCTTTCAGGACGTAGAACAGCTCAGGACACAAAAAGAGAACATTGATAGTCAAATCAAAGGCCTTGGACTCTCCCCACCATCAGGCCCCTTCTTCCCACCTCCTGCTGAAATGAAGCGCCAGCATGCATTAAGCGTAGGGCAGTCGGATGCCCCAAGGGATAGAACGCATACAGTAGAGAGCTACACTGGTGAT
The DNA here is from genome assembly GCA_963924455.1 of Pelagia noctiluca. Taxonomy (NCBI): domain Eukaryota; kingdom Metazoa; phylum Cnidaria; class Scyphozoa; order Semaeostomeae; family Pelagiidae; genus Pelagia; species Pelagia noctiluca. The sequence continues at coordinate 4,118,291 of OZ004325.1, read as the reverse complement.
TTGATGGAGCTCCCTGTGTACATTGGCACAGACCCATACAGCCGGAACCCGATGTCCCTGCTGTCAAGAATTAGAACTACCAGTGAGAGTGAAGGAGTCGGGGTACGAAATAATGGACAGGTTGGTTAACTAGTTTGAGTTTCCCAATTCGTTTTTGAAAATATAGCAAAATTGCATCCCTAGAACTCAGGGTAGTCTTGATCAGCCAAACTAAAATCCTTGCCAAAACTTCTTGAGACAAACCAAAAAATATGCTGGATATGTAATACTCTTTCTAAGAAAATAGAGGAAAATGCACTCCCCCCTTGCCCTCTGTACAATCATGGTTAAATTTGTTGCCAGGGCACCCGGGAACAGAAATGCATATGAGTTGTCTAAACAATGTTGAAATGGGGGTGAGGAGGAGGACTATAAGTCAATAAGTTGTGTAATAAAGATTTGTCTCAACAGTTCTGGCGAGGATTGTAGGTTATTCTTTACCTGATGTTCTATTCTGATGAATGTCAGATGCAAAGCTTGTTATAATTTTTTGCTATGTTTCTGATCTTCCTCGCCATCCCTATTCTTTATTGTTTTGATACTTCATTTTTCCAATTGTGGAGATGAATAAAGCCGAATGATATTTCAAATGATAAGATGGACTGAAATGGGAATTTGCTGGCATTTATGCAAATCTCTGTTAAATGTTCCTGCTTGTTTCTTGAGATATGGACTTAAAGTTTGAAGTCAAGAACTGTGTTTGATTTTTTTAATCCATGATTTTCTAGAACGGCAGAACCTCGCCACATGGTGGAAAGAACTCACCAGAGAATATCCCACCCACAATATCGGAAGTTGAAGTGGATACAAAGGAAGAAGATGTGCCTTACCTTGGAGGTGGAATGGGTCGAGGCAAAATGGGATCTAGTCGTGGAGCCATTGCAGCAGCCAGGGGTGGCAAGACTAATGGGAGAACAAGATTAACCAGTGAAGGAGAGAGAGACAGAGCTAACAAAGGTAAATGCTTTGGATTTAGTGTCATGGTGTGTTGTCTGCAGTTCCAGGGGAACGTCTGTATTAAATGCTGCTTCTCCAATGTGAGATTCAAGATTGTGCTTCAAATTCTCATCGGCTTATGTCAAACTTCTCTTGCTGTTGCCACTTGGCATAAACCAACAATGCTTTTTAGAACTGTAGTGTAGACCTCCTCCATTGTGAAGGCTACTATTGGAAAGAAATCAAAACAATCTTTACTCAATTAACTTTGGTTTTTATGCAAGCCCTTATCCTGCTGCTAGTGTTCCTCCATGTGATAAAATTTAGTGAAATTTTACTTTATTATGGCTTGCATTAAAAGGATTGATCAAACATATTGGCATTGTCAAATTCCAGGAATTTACAGTTATTGATTAACTGAAAGCTAGAGTAAACAAAATAAAATTCATGACAGAGAATTAAATCACTATTTCCAATTGTTACTGACACTGTGATATTTTTCAAATTTCTTGAAATATCTCTTGTTTAACAGATCAAGACTGGAGACAACATAATGAAGAGACAAAGACTGAAGGTAGAGAGAATTTCTATGTTTTGTGCAATTTTTTGCCTCCCTTTTTTGCACTCTTCCTAGTCACATTTTCTGTGGATAGATATGATAGATGACTCAATTTTTATGTAAAGTTCTAATCTTGTTTTACTTTTTACGGACCAGACGAGGCACGGGAAGAAAGGAGGAGAAGAACAAAGAGTACAGGAGAACTGGAGGGAGCCAAACAGCCACTCAAAGAAACCGAAACCAAGCCAAAAAGCAAAGAGGGCACAAGCAAGAATGAAGCAAAGTCGCCTGTCAAAACCTCACAGTCTTCCCAGAATCGCAAAGAGACAAAAACCGAAGGGAAATGGCAACAAAACAAGAAACTTCCCAATCAAGCTGCTAATCAAAATCCCCGCTACAATAATGGTAGATTTCAACACCAATCATCAGCCACTGGCACTCGTGCACCTCAGAAGCAGCAGCAACAACAACAGCACTCTCAAGCATTACAGAACCAAAAGGGAGGTCAATTCCGTCAAAATAGAAAGGTGCCAAGGAATGACGTTAAAGCTGGGCAGAATCAAGATGGAAAGGGTAATGGTACGAAAGGCAACAATGTAAATAAAAACAAAACTGAAGTGTCCCAAGAACTAAATGGTAAGAGATTAAAACAGTTTAATTGTAATTTGGTATTGTTAGTGTTGTGAGTAAACTAAATTATCTTTTGAATGTTAAGAGATTTGTTCAAGGGGTCAACACCACTAAAAACTCTAGTTGGATGATTTTTTTTAGTTTTTGTTTTGTTATGTGGTTAGATTACTTTACTCATGATCAGAGGGTCCCTGAATTCAAAACTACCTTCCGTCTTGTCACGCAAATTGTGAGGAAAGAGATTTCTAGCTTCCTATAATTCCACACTAAAAGGCAAAAGAAATCAAGAAGTGTAGTCAGGTGAAGAGGGGGGACAAGGGTCGCACTGCTCAATTAGTTTACCTATTCAGTGGACCCTCTGTGCTTCGCACATAAACCAATACCTTACGAAGATAGTAACCGTATTCGCCTATCAACTATCAATTCAACTATGTTATGTCGCAAAGCCTGTTGCTCATCTTGTTTAGCTATCAGTTGTGGCTGGTTGCCAATTTTCTCTGTTATGAATTCCTTCTCACACATGTTATGATTAAGACACCTGTTGTTTCAGATCCTTCCAAGACGAAGACGGAGAACCATGATAAACAAAACGATGCTGCGGAGACTGTGCAGAAATCCACAAATAACACCACTAATCAAGAGAAGGTAGAAAACAGTTCTTCAAAATCAGCCGCAAAACTTTCTTCAGAAGAAAAGCCCGAGACTATTCAAAAAGAAGCAAAAAGTGAGATCACGGACTCCTCCAACGGACCAGCTAAATCTGACAATGTTGTTAAGGAGGAGAAGCCAGGCGACCCCCAGCCCATCAACGTTGCTTGATTATCAAGGCAAGTGATAATTTCTTCTTGTAAAATAGTTTCTTTATGGAATTTGCGCCAGAATATTCGCATAAAATGCTGTAAATGAGAAATCGGATTATATCTAGGATCTTAAATGTTTTATAATTGTTCTGTCTTGCCTCGTGAATTAACGACAAAAGTCATTATTATGGTGGTTGTGTTTGGTCATGTTCTGTAGTGGAAGACAACTGCTTTTTTCCCTAGTTTTCAAATATGTTCAAGCGGATGCTTTTACAAGTGGCACAATTTGATGAACTGAATCTTTCTCTTATTTACTTTTGACTTAAAATAAAACTGGTTTTATAATAACTCGCAACGGAAATATTACCCATATTTGTTGTTCTTGATTTGGAAATGTCAGTCTACATCTTGTATAAAGTTTGATGCTGCTCTTTTCAGCTGACATTGTTGTGAGTTTTTGGCACTTGACAGATAAGGACAGATTTGTGCCACTGCCTCCACCTTCAACTATAGCCCCGTGCTTTGATTGGTTTTATTTTTGAAAGCCACTTTTTTCTTGCAAGATGATATTTTCATGCGAGGCCTGTCATCTCCAGAATCTGTAATGTCTTCCATGACAGTAAATGACCAAAAATTTACAACTTTATTTTTTGAGTTCATTTCAAACTTTTATTATTGAAGGGAAACTAAACCAAAATGTTTGAATCATAGTTTATCTTTGTCATCTCTAAATTATGATATCTTCATTTTTCTGAGAGGAAGTTTTTCTCATTGCTCTAGATTTATTTAGGCTAAGCCTCACTGTGCTTTTCTTTAGAGTATAGGAAAGGGCACTCTCAGATCAAGGGTATGAATATGTTACAAATAGTTTAATCAGTTTTCAATGCCACTGCCAGTTTTGGGTTTAGTTTGCCTTTGATAAAGAATCCCTCAATAACGGAAAGTATTTCATATCCTTCTACAGCTTTTTAAGTCTTATTTTATAAGATTTTTTAATTCGTCTGTTTTGACATCATGTTATTTGCTTTTGGGTAAGAATATTTGAGCCAGTGAACTTTTCCATAATCGCTTCATCGCTAGAACATATTATAGAAGGTGTGGCTTGAAAAATAATGGGTTATGAAATTTCATGTAATAATAGGCCTACCAATTTTAGTATGTAAAGCATGTGTTATTAAGTGACGGAGACCATCGTCCATTTTATTGAAGTTGACAATATTGATGCTTCAGCCGTTTGATGAAATGATTTAATCAAGGCCCACTTAATACTCTCAGTTATTGAGCCATACTTCTTACTATGAAAACCTTTCTACCAATTTTTATAAGATCTTACCATACAGAGAAGGTTGTTAAGAAATTTATGAGAATATGACCTCTAATCCCCGGTGTTTCAATAGAAACCATCTCTCTTTAAAGTGGCAACATCAATAAAGTAGGAATTAGCAGCAAAGAGCAGCGAAAATAACTACGATTTTCTAAATGCCAGTGATGAGGTTATTACGGGAAGCTTACTGGCATTGAGTTATTAGGCAATTAGGGCACCCCTTGATAGAAGCTTTGATTTTGACCTCTATTCATCGGCTTTTGCTAGATACTATTGCTTGGAATCTTGTGAAGGTTCTGTTAAATGCTTGAGCTAGTTTAAGGTCCTATGGTCAGTATTAGGGTTGGTTTTAGAATCGAAGCATCTAAGGCTTGGTCCGAGTTTAGTGTTGGGTATGAGCGTTTGTGGTCGAAGGTATATGATTAAGGGTTGATGGTTAGGAACTATGATTTTATTGAGTCCAAATATATGTGGAAACTTTGAAATTACCTAATTCTTGGTAAACATCTGGCAAACAGAAATTTGTATCTGGTACCCTTTCCAAAATAACACAGGTACGCTGTTGATGATAAACTTTCATGAAAGATATTTCAAGATAATAATTGTTTGGATTTATAACGTCATTTATATTTGACGTCCCCCCATTTTCCAACCACTCACTTAGAATGGTATCTGTGTACCTCAAAATGCTTTTAAAGTGCAAAGAGCTTTCTTGACTTTCACTATTTATTTAAAGATACCATCTAAATAGAGGGGATCATCTCTATGCAGTGCCGGGTATTAACTTGTATTACCTTAACTTTGAAAACTCTGTTAAATCATAGTCAATAGAGCGAATGGTCTGGAAGCCTTTTGTTGTGTGTCTTTGTTAACTTTTCTCCAGCGTCACCGTGCTAAGATATTTAGTTCTTTCATTGTTTGGCCTAAATTGCCCTTGTTGAGCTACTAAATCCAAGTTTTTCTTCTCAAATGCTTTTCCAATGTATTTTAGTTCAAAATCCTAGTCATTCAATTATGAACAGTCGTTGAACGGTACAGAACTTGAAAATATTCTCTGGCTTTATTATACTTGAATAAAAACTTCGTTTGTCAGCCCTTCTATCCATTCATATATCCACATTCTGATGTATTCATAAAAAATGTGCATGGTGAAGACCAGTTTAACATCTTGACTAAAAACAGGAAAAGTGAAACAAAAGGCGTACAGACCACTATCTTAAAAGACTATGGTAAAATGGCATTGGTAATCTACGATCATCTTTTTATGCAAAATCGAAATACATTTGTACAAATTTGATTTTTGTTTTGTAGTTTTCATTATAAGATATCAAAAGGTTATTATCTTGGATTATGGAATTTCAATAAAAATATGGAATATTGGGTTAGTGGCTAAATAAATGTCTGATTTTTCTACTTTTAACTCTTTGCGGATACAATACTCAGCCCGGGAGTGTTTGTGCAGTACAGTGGAGGGGGTTTTGTACTGTAAAGGGGGTAGGACCATCGATACTGTGGAAGGTGTTCAGTGCTGTTGGGTGGACCATCAGCACTTTGGGAGTATTCAGTACTGTAGGGGGGCTATCAGCACTTTATAGAGTACTGGACATCCTCCATCGTACTTACGGTGTTCACTGAATTATCTGAAAATACTTTATTCTCCACAGCTACTTTTTCATAAATTCTAAAGACTTATGATGATCGTTATACTCTACAGCAGTGCATTCATTTTTTTATAAGAAACTATGCTGAATCTTCGTACCGGAGTTTCTTAGCTTTCACCCCAATTATGGTACGAAAAGTATCTTAGCAAGTTTATCAACAAATAAGCCTAGTTTTCCTTCATATACCGGAAATGACACTTAAAATCAAGAATAGGCCATTTGTTTCCATATTAAAGACTCGAGGTCCTTAATTCAACGCTGTTGGACTGAAGTGTTGCAGTTGTCCTACTCGTCAAGAAGAATACACGCTTTTTAATAAAGAACCTTTTACAAGGAACCTTCATGTCGAAGGTCGAAAAACTTGAGGAACTTTTACTACTAAAGGTCAAATCACTAAGGAACTTAATAATTTTGCCTATATTCGTTTGATGTAGATTTGCTACTTCTCTAATGGCTATGTAACTAACTGTGGTTATGTTTAATAGGCCTAGCCTAAGCTTCTTTGTGTTATGATATGTTTCATGTTTGCTTATCACGAGTTTATTGCAAAATGTTGAATTTTAATGCTTTTCTTGCGTCGGTTCTTATTCCTATGTACTAAGTAAACACCTAAAATTAAGGAATTACTAAGGAACTTTTAGAACTACAAAGTGATCAAAATAGGTCACAAAATAAGGAACTTTACGAACTAGGTCCTGAGCTAGGTTCTTTATAAAAAAGCGTGTCTAAAAAGTTTCTTAATTTTTTGGTTTCCACGAAATCTCCTACCAAAGTTTCTTAACTTTTGAAAATCGGACCCCACCCCACGGCTTTGTATAAGAAATTAGTGTTCATTTTTTGGGTGTAAATGAATTTGGGGGAAAGATCCTTGAAGTTTGGACATTTTGGACACAATTGATGGTCGAAAACTATGAAAAATAGCAACATGGATAAGTGTATTCTTCCAAGTTTCAAACGAATCAGCTTTCAAGTTAGAATAGAAGAATATAGAATAAGATTATTCATCAATCAAATCAAATAAGTTTTGGATGTTTAAACCCTCATAATTTGACGATGCGGTGCCGTAGTAATTAATAAATTTGCAAAAGAATAGGGATAATCCCTCTCTGCATTTTCTCCTGAGCATTTGCGGTGATGCTGATACCAGAAACCCCATGCTGCGAACTTGCACTACAATAGACAAGTCATACCACGTGATAGCTTTCCTGAATCCTGATTGGCCGCTTCACGTTCATGACTGGCTCGATATTGAAGTTAGCTTGCTTTGTGTACAGCGTGTGGAACAAAGAAAATGGCCGAACATTTATGCATGTAAGCCAGCGACTTACTGTAAACTAAACCATCCTTTAGGACACCGAGAAGCAAGTTATAACCACCAAGAACAGATGGGAGAGAAAGATAAAAGCATAAATGAGTTTCTGAAAGACTTAAAGACGCTTTATTGGAGAAAGCCATGGTAAAAGCTCATTGTTTTCGCGTGTTTTCATTTTTAATCGGAAATATGTCAAGCCATAGCAAATCTCGTCCCGACCTGTCTTCAGGGGCTTTTGCTTGCCTTTTAGTCTTACTCTTCAAATGAAATTACATTTGTTTCTGTAGGTCGAGTCTTTAAACAGCCAGGAGCAAGAGCTTCTCCAAAGCTATGACAGGTAAGTTTTATGTTTTCTAATTTAGGCCATGAATCGCTCAGCTATGTGCACATCACAAAGACCGACTCGGTTTGTATGTGGCCTAGATAGGTCGGTCCTCCATCATGTTTATTTTGCATGTTCTACACTGGTGTTTCTGCCTCTTTTTGCTTCTTCATGGCTTTTTGGCTAATTTCTTAAGATCAACTTGCTTATCAGGTTGGAATGCCACTCAAAACAGCTATTGTCAAACTTTTGTTTATTCTGTTTGTTTGATCTTGTCCATATTCCTGTGTTCATTCAAAAGAGCAAATTTGTTCTACATGCAAGTCATTTTGTTATATAACACTCAGCTCTTAGGGATGTTAGGAAGGGGGGCCTGAGAGGCTGAGACCTCCCAAAAAACATCTTAGATCCCCAACCAGAAAGCGTAAATTATTTCAGCATCGCAAGGCTTCTAAATTGTCAAATTTCTATTTCATTCAGAATGAGGCTTCTTTCTCTAATTTGATAAAGTATTCTTCTTTTCTCCGTAATTGTGATATGTGTTTATAGAAACTAGAATTTAGTATATGATTCGAAAAGACTGCCTTGCATTTTATTCAGTTGTTCAATTAGACGCTCCAGTTTTTTTTACAAAATTTCCCCAAATGCTGGCACTGCAAACACTTCATCCTAGCTCAAACCCTGAAGGCTATGGAGGTATTTTAACAGTTCTTCGAGGTAATGTTGTTAATGGACTCCCTCAAAATCTCATTGAAAGCCACCAACTTGGGTTAAAATCAGCTAAGCCGTTTTGCCAAGAAGAATTTTGAATGTCTCTAAGATCTCTTTACAAACTGCTTTTCTTTACTTGTTCTTCTTTGATAAAATATGATTTGATTCCTTAAAATTATTTGCTCTACTGGCTTGCAATTTTACAAACTATGCTTGGCGATCAAAACAGCACCACTAGGAAAATATTCCTCTCTATGAGAAGTTAACGCAGGTTCGGAATATGGCAGCACAAGACTAATGTAGACGTGAAGCTTGTCCCCCTACATTTAATGTTCTAGGAAGAATACTCTTGGTCCAAGGCATTGAAGGACCTCCAAAGGATGGACGTTTGGGTTAGCTGAGGGGATTAAGTGACTCCAACTGTTTGCGGATTCACAGCTAGCACTGCCCTTTAAGAATTAGTAATGCAGCGCCTTAACCACACTACTGAAGAATGTTTTGCCCTAATTTTAGACCTGCAGTGCCCGTGGTTTGGAGTACGGGTTTGTTTTACTCTTATGATGATTTAATTTCTCATCTTACCTTAGTCGTCTATTTGGCTTTATGAGATGGTTTGAGCCTGTCTGCGAAGGAATTCAAGGAGTGAATCACGGATCATTATTGCGAAAAGTGAGAGATGCCTTTTTATCAGTTTTCCATTCACTGTTGTGTTATGATATTAGATTTCTCTTATACTTTTATAGCTTTTATCTTGTTTAGTTGCTGCAAAAAGTATTTCAATTTTTGGATGCCATGATTTGACTTTCAACCTGGTAAACTCCTTTGTCAGAATCATTCGATACCTTATTTATCAGATCTTGAATAAGTATCTTGGCCCTTCACCAATTGATTCTTCTTTTTACAGGGACTTCAGTTCTTAGAAGACAAATTAAAAACTGAAGGAAAGATAGCCGACCCAAGGCTCTATTGTCAATTGGGGCATTATCACTTACTTCTTGAAGATTTTAACAAAGGTAAAATCTAACACAGTTTTGTTTCCTAGTAATTTTTTTAACATGCATAAGTTTCTACCATTAGTATTCAGTCCATAGCTATGTGGATTATTTTGGAATTCAACACAGGTGTAGGAAGGAGGGGGCAGGGGTAATTTCAAACCCGTAGACTGTCAAGCGCATCGTTAATGGTTGAGCAGTTGATAGTCCCAAAATCTTTGACAATAAAAATGAGGCTTGTTTGGGCAAATTTTACCCTCAGCTTGGCAGTAACCTTAGTAAACAATGGGTATATTGTTGGTCAGTCCATCAATTTTGGTGCCACTATGCCATGGAGGTCTAAGTCAAATGTGGTAAACCTCTATTTTTATCTTATAGCTATGTCTGCATATCAACGTTACTTTAATTTACACGAGGAATATTTCAAGGTAAGCTGCCATTACTTTATTTCATCCAACTGTCTGCTGAAGGCATATTTTATAATCATAGTTGTTCTTGTGTAATTACTTATATATTTCAAAAATTCCCCGCTCGATATTTCAATTTTTTCACTGCTTAACATTTTGTTTTTAGGATGCTCCCTTTCTTTATGGTTTAGGAATCGTTTATTTTCATTTTAACGCTTATCAGTGGTGAGTATTTGCTTCAGAATTCATTTTTCATTTTGCTTATTATTTCAGTTGTTTGATCTGGATTGCTCTTGAGGAGTTAAAGCATTCACGTTGAAAACCATAACAATAATGATAGGTAGCTCATTCATGAATATGCAACAAATCATCAGAAAGTATGCATCTTCTTCAGGCAACTGATGAGTCCATCTTACTGTATGGATATGTACCTTGAGAAAGGGTCAGGGTAGAGAAGAAGATTTGAGATGTACGCTTGTATCCTTCTACTTAACTATCAACTCTGCAAAGTGGCTATTCCCTGTCATATAAGTCACTACAACCAGAGGACTAAAACTAGGGGTGGATTCATCCAAATTCTTGTTTGTTGCATCTCGCTATGAATGGAGACCTAATTTACGAGAGAATGAAAAGGAGTCATTGCAGAAAGGTCACAATACACCAGTCAGATGCAGAGCTTGAAAGCATTTCTAACCTGGAAGCTTACATTGTTAACTTCTTACAAAAAACTCCTCCCATTTTCAGACATTTGTTTGACCCCCACTAGTCAGAGTAAGTAGGTGATTCAGTATAGTGCACTGATTAGATATTCCAAAAATGAATAATTGAGAAATCATTTTTTGTCTTTTAGGGCTATAAAAGCTTTTCAGCAGTTACTCTATGTTGATCCAAGTTTCAACCGAGCTAACGAAGTTCATTTGAGACTGGGTTTGATGTTTAAATCTATGGCTAACTTTGATGCCAGTCTGAAGGTTTGTATTAAAAACATCAATATCACTTCCCCTAGTGAACATATTGTAAATCTCCTTACTTTGGATATAATACTTGATCAAGGTATTTCTTGAGAATATGAATTGCTATGAGCAAGATTTGAACAAATGATCATTGACCTCGGGTGTCATTACTTACCAACTGAGCTATCAGCGCAGTTGATCATATTGGCCAACTGGTGTTGCATCAATCCCACCAATTGCCCCACCACTCCCCAAATGTAGAAACAAATGCCCCAATACTAAGACCCCATTTACACGAGAGAAAACTGGATCGTTCCAGAACGGGATTGATCCCAAACTGGTACGGATCGGCCTTGCGTTTACACGGGATGGCTCGGGATCGATCTGCTATCCGCGCTAGTTTGGGATCGATTGCCAGAGCGATCCAGTTTGAGATCGATCCCGTCAGAGCCTCCTGTAAACGGCTGGATCGATCCCAAAGTGGCACGAATGCAAACCGAGGCAAGCCGCAAAAGGAAATAAAGGTGGTTTCATAATGGCACCTTTCGATTGCCTTGACAGCCATCTTGTTTTGGTTGTTATTGACGATTCACGCGCTTATTACGCATGCCCAAGTCTTAATAAGGAGTCTGGGAATCAGTGATAAGGTGCCTGGATCGATCCCGTGTAAATGCGGCATAATTTGGAATCAAGCCCGTGTAAACACTTGTAATCGTTCTGGATCATTCCAGTTCTCTCTGGTGTAAACGGGGTCTAAGTCTGTAGAGCAATGACGTGCAAAGTCAGTGGTTGTATATCCGAATCCTGCTCGGGTAATTGTTCATTCAACTGAATCATCTTAATGGGTGTACCAGATCCTACTTGTCAAGTATACTATACTTGCTAACTTCAAATGAAATCTTTACTTAATTTGAATACTTTTTCTCATGACTCCTTACATCACCAGGTTTATGCTTTGCCTTGACTTGGTGAATTAATTTGACGTCTGGCAATTGATCTTTTGTTTTCAGCACTTTCAACTGGCTTTGCTTGACTCCAATCCTTGTTCGTTATCTAAAGTTGAGAGTAAGTATTTGAATTCTCACAGTGACCATTAATCTGCAGTCAATTGATAAGATCAGGGGGATGCATGGGGTGGAAGGGGTGTACTAAAAACTTTGAATCCAAATTTCAAAAAATTATGTTAATATTACAGAATTATGGAATAAACTTTTTGTGCCAGAAATAAGTATGCATGCTGGATAAGCCATTATAGATTGAATTTCCTTAAAAACACGAGAATAATTGATATCATAAATATAATTGTGGTTAGCTATTATGAATAGAATTTCGTTTACTACTCATGAAAATATTGAATATTGAATACCAAGGCCAATGATGAAACATCATGCACCACTCTTATTTGCGGAGCTGAAGATAAAACTCACACTATGTCTGAGGCCTTTGAGTGATGGAGTTCGTCCATGTGATGATGTGCTATGCAGCAACCTGGAAAAAGCTCCATGATATGCTATTTGCTAAAGCGCTAGTTGTTGAATAGTAGAAGCTTACCTTGTTGATTGATAGATCATTCTTTGCTACAAACAACTCGCTCAGCTACGAAAATGTAAAAAGGAAATACATTATTAACACTAGTAAAGAAACAAACAAAGCAACAATGAAAATTTGTTAGTTTACTTGTAGTAGCTGGCATGCATATAGCGAAAAAGGTTTTCAAAAAATCACTAAGATACTATTAAGGGAATTCTAATTTATCATTCAAAGGCTTCATTTGATATCAATTAAGTTTGGCTACTTCCCTTGTATTGTTAAGGATTTCGTTATACTTAACACATTGGAATTTATTGTATGTTTTCTTCTAGTTCAATTCCACATTGCACACCTGTTTGAAATGCAATCTAAGTATGAGCTTGCTAAGGATGCCTATCAGGCAATAATTAGCGCAGCAGGGATGCCACCGCATATTCAGTCCGTTGCCTGGAGGCAGCTAGGTATGTGTTAATGCTTTATTGTTTTACAGCAGTCATCAACATATAATCATATTATGCTGAGGATTGTGTAAAACTGTCTGTTGTCGGTATAAACAGCTTCAGAAAAGCAAGAAAAATCAGTGGTCAGACATAATACCACTGCACTGGAGCTTTTTATCTGACACCTATTGGAGTAGTACGTCACAAAAATGAAAGAAAATTAAGTCTAATTTACAACCGCTGATTATGTGCTACCCCCTCTTTGAAGTATTGGTGGCTTTGAAATATTTTTATTTTGGCTGATTTGCCTTAAGTGATTGCAATGTTCATTCTTGATTTACTATTCAGGATGGATGTACCATTCACATGAACAGCTCGGAGACAAAAATCAAAGAACACAAGAAGCTGTGCATTGTCTTCAGAAGTCATTGGAATTAGATCCATCAAGTGGCTCTTCTTGGTATTTTCTCGGAAGGTAATATTCCATAAAGAATCATGCCTTTTTGTTTGACCATAGCCATCAATCCCAGCTCTCGCCGTCACTCTGGTAAAGCAACCAGTAGAGCTTGTTAACAAATGACCAGACCATTTAACCACTCTGGTGAATTTTGTTCTGTGGAGAGGCCTGTAGAAAGCAATGTTACTTTCATTCCACACCAGTTAAGTTTTGATTCATTTGATAGATGAAAACAGATGGGTTACGTTCTTGTTTGCAGGGTTTTATTTTATCATTATCATTTTAGTTTTCAGTAAAGATGGCGTGTTTATATTTTTAGGTGTTACTCGCAGCTTGGTCGAGTTCATGAAGCCTTCACTGCTTACCGACATGCAATCGATAAAGCCGAGGCCAATGCTGATACATGGTGCTCCATAGGGTAAGGTCTTAACCTCTTTCCTGAAATCACATAGTTATTTCGAATAATAGAATGAATCCTAAAACCACAATATCAAATTAACTAAGATTAGGAAATCAAGCTCCTGTCCGTGATGTTAATATCTCTAGACCGTGTTGGAGCCCATGAAACGAAAAAAGCTCTGAGGGGCAATTGCCCTCATTACTTCATTTGCCAGGGCAATTTGCGTGGTATATTTTTCAGGAAAATTCCTGTTGTTGCTGGATGTTACATATTGCATTAGATATTGCATATGATACCAAAACATTTGCCCATATTGCTATCCAAATGGTTCTGAATTCAAAAACAGTTCTCAGTTTAACTGCTTTTTGAAAATCACCAATTACCCTTGAGTGATGTGCTTTTTCTTGAATTGTTTTGATTTTATTCACAGGGTGCTTTATCAACAACAGAACCAGCCAATGGATGCTCTTCAAGCGTACATCTGTGCTGTACAGCTAGATAACTCCCACTCAGCTGCCTGGACTGACTTGGGTGTGCTTTATGAGTCTGGAAATCAAATACAGTAAGACAAGTTTTATTCCTAGCCTTGTTTCTTGTTTCATTTTTCTTCTAAACTTTTTTGGTCTTTTTGTTCAACTGTGACCTTTTTGATTAAAATAATGGCGAAGAAATACACTGTGTACTCTCAATCTTGAAAAACTTGGCACAAAAGATGGAACAATAGTTAAACAATATCCCTATTTATAATATGATATACTGTATAGTGTACTATTTCGTTCAATGATTAATCAATTGTTCCTAACTTCATTTTTCAGAGATTCTATAATATGCTACACAAATGCATTGAGGTCTTGTGGTGAGTTATATTCCTATTTAATTTTCCTATAAACCTTTCCTAACTATCTGTAGACAAGGACTTAACTTCTTCTGGCTTCCCTTATCATTATTCCTTGTCTTCTGAGATCCCTGAGGTATGACAGCCTATAAGTAAAGATTATTTTAAGTCTCAGTGATAACCAGTTATTGCAGTGATCAATCAAAATCTGCTGTGGTAAATAGGAAATTTCGCACAATAATTTATTTTTGTTTTAAGTCTTCACAACATGAAGAAATCATGCAGCAATAGTAACAAAAATAAGCAACCAAAATTTGTTATACCATGGAACTAGATATTCTATGTTAATCCAAATTTCAGGCCCTAGAAACGTAAAACTTCCTATTTTCTGGGGGTTACCCCCTAGACCGATAATATTTCTTTCTAAATAAAAGGGAAAGGGACCCCTTTAACTCCCTATTCAAACGCATCACCGACACATTTTCACTGTTTGCCACTTGATGGCAGTATTTTTCGAAAAGCAGCTATAACAACTTGATTGCTCGATGTACTGGAGTGCAGATCAATTATAAAGATTAGTATAGTTTGTCTGATAAGTGCGTAAGCCTGAAACTGGTAGTCACAGAAAAACATGTTCATTTTTTGAGTTTTTATTCAACTGTGCAATTGCTATTTACCAGTATATATTCAGCACTATAGCCAGGATAGGCACGCTTTACTCAAGTTTATACATTTGTATAGTCTGTCTAACAAGGGCGTAAGCACGAAACCCTGAGTAACAGAAGGACATGGACATGTTATTGGCATCTAAAACATCAACTCAATCCTAACTATATTATTCTTATCTAGAATTTGTATATCTCCTGTTTCTGACTGAATTTCTGAAGACGTTATTTGAACATCTCCTTCTCTTGTAGGAACTGCTAATCCTAGCCTGGAAAGTAGAATGAAATATCTGCAAAGTCAAATGACGACCAACCCAAATCAAGACAATGCAAAGAAGTAAGGGAATTTCCTTTACAAGTCTGTTCTATTCGTCTTTCTCTCAGGGGCCTTCTCAATCAATCGGTTTTTTTATCGCTCGGCAGGGATGGCTGAGTGGTTAAATCACTTAAGACCCTTGTCCGAAGGGTCCCGTGCTCGAAACCACCTTCAGACCTGTCACAACGTGTGAGGAGAGAATTAGCCAGCTCTCTATAATTCCAGGCAAAAAGGCAAAAGGAATCACGAGGTGTGGTCACATCAAGAGGAAGGACCAGGGTGGCACTGCTCGATTAGTTAACCTATTCAGTGGGCCCTTTATGCTTAGCACATAAACCCATACCTTGTGAAGATAGTAAGCGTATGTGCCTATCAACTATCGCTGAAAATTTATCGGAAGCATTGCTTATTTCCTTATTCGACGAAAAGCAAAAGATTTTCGACGAAAAGTCCTTGCAACATGGCTTTCTCGACTTTCTGAGAGTACACTTATATAGCTTAGGATATTGCTTTTCAGTTTGATAAATGATTTTGATCTATTTTTTTTCAATAGTGTCCCAGAACAACATTTTCAATTTTCAATAGGGGTATAGAATTATACAATTTACCAATTACTTGTTCTCTATTGTGTTAGAAGTCTACCCAATATCGAAGAAGCCTGGAAGTTGCCGATTCCTGCCGAACTAACTACAAGAACAGTCCGGCTTGTCCAGCAGGTAATTATTAACAATTTCTTGCAGATGCTTTTCATTTGACTTTTCACTGAAGGACATTAATGCTGAGATGATGGTTCTTGCTGGGAAGACAATTTTATAGATATTATACTGCTTTTTCCCTGGCAATTGAATCAAAACTAAACGAGGTTTTAAAATGGAAGATTCTGATTGGTTATTTGATTATTTCAAATCCTCTCGATTGGCTGATTTTGTAGTCTATCATCTTAAACATAAACTTACTTACTTACCTTTTAGGCTCGCATGAACCAACAAGCTGCTCTTCAGCTTCAAGTTCTAAACGTAACCCCAAACGGCTCACAAGAAAACAAAGAATCTACAGACGTAACTATGTCTAGTGAATCCACCAACACAGACCAAAAAACCACAAACACCCAATCCCAATTTCTTCAACCTAGAGAGCCAGCAACTTCTGCGCATCCTCCAAACCAACCTTCTGGCTTCACCAGTCCGTCGTCAGAATTGAATGTGAATAGTAATATGAATGGCTTTCCTGCATCCCTTCAGGGACATCCGTATAATAAGGAAGTCAATGGACTACATGCGAATCAGGGACAACTCCAACTGGCACAGCAAGATAATAGGCTTGCTGACTCTTGGAACAAGCAAGCAACAAATGATCCTAATAACCATGTCGCACACCAAAATGGTGGAGATAGCTTCAATCATGCTGATTATACCAAACCAACATCAAAGGAATCATTGAATCTGAATAACAATGCTGAGTTTCACTCTGTCCATGACACCCAGAAATATCCGTCAGTGTCGTCTATGGTGTCCCCATTTTCTCCCCCTAGATCCACTCAGGCTGGCAGTAACCCTTACCAGCCTTTGTCGGTATCAAATACGTCTGGATCTTTATTGTCCCCTGGAATGCTTTCACCCAATATGCTGTCCCCACATCCGCAGCTGGCGTCTCCAAATACCCCGAAAAGTGGTGGGAATATGAACGGGTTTAAATCACCAAAGATTTCGTTGCTTCTGGATCAAAAGCAAGTTCCAAGGCCGCCTACCCCACCACAACCTCCACTCTCAGTTGATAAATTATCTCCTCCTACGCCGAGTATCACAGTAAGTAATACTTCATTCATTTTACTGAGATGTATATTTATCTATATGTAATTGATCTATGCCTAGTGTATATCAAGCACTTTAGCCAGGTTAGGCATTCTCTACTTGAGTTGAATATGTATCTTAATGAAAATTAGCAGTTTTTCGGGACTCCATGGAGATAATTTGTGTAATTGAAAGTGACTAACTTTTCTTTCATGCAGGTTGATACCAAGAAAGATGCCATGTCAGTTGCCTTGAAGCGGTTCTGTTTGGATCCTCGTAACCCGGTGACAGTTATTAGGGGACTTTGTCAAGCACTCAAAATCGGTAAGTATTTGCATTCGGATACAAATATCAAGATTTGCATTACTGTCTGTAAGATTCAGAAAGGAAAGCCCGGATATTAATTAAAGTTATTAATCTTGCCAGCAGAAAGGCTGCCTAGGTGGTCGCACCAGAGAGGGAACTATTTTTTAATGTTTTGAGCTATTTTTCTGGCAAAGGTTTTCCAGAAAATGTAGAAACACCACCCTAATAATGGTTTGAATTTGAAGATGAATACTGTTTAAATCTTCTCTCTCAGATTTGAGTCTTTTCACAACAAAAGCATTAGTGGAGCATCAACCAGACTTCAATGTCGAAATACGATATCAGGTAAACACCCATTTATGTTTAATGCTCTGACTCCTGCAAGGCTAGGCCTGGTAATTTTCAGTAGTACTGGAGACGGTCAGTAATGTGAGGAATTGTATCTGAGTTGGTTGGGGAATTTTGAATAGGGATTCTTTGCACTTCTCATGATACATATCCCCCAGTATGAAAAACACCTCCCTTACACTAATCAGAGATAATCACCTACACTACTACTTAAACGTTTTCTGGCATACCCTTACTGTAAAAACGTTCAATGATAGGTTGAAACAAAAGGAAATGGAATATATGGAAATAAGAATATTATGAAAATGTATGATGGGTCAGAAAAGGGTTGAATGAGTGGTATTGTCAGGGTTGTTTCAATTCTATAGCCTCTAAGACAGTCCTATATCTAAAAAAGCACAAGTATAATATTATTCTCAATGTTTTCGTTTCTTAAGCTATTGTTACGTTCGGTACCGATCAAGTGGATTTTCTTTTTCTTAGCGTCAACAAGCCCCAGATGAAAACTGGGATGCCGAAGGGAAGAACCAGGTTTGGCACTGTGAAAGTAGTAGGTGTGTAAACAAGATTATTTATTGTTGATGAATGTTACTCAATCAGTTAAAGTTTTGGGATTTCAATTCTATTGATCTCTCTACTGTCTTGATCATCCCTTACGTAACAGTTTTAACTATAAAAATCATAACTATATAAGTAAATGGATTAGGAAGACTGACTGTAGCTCAAAGTTTCATGCCCTCACATTCATCAGACAGACCATTCCCATCTAGATCGATCTGTACCTTCGTACATCGAGTTCTATGATGCTGTTAGTTACTGCAATTCTATAGAGAATTAAGTGAAGGGATGTATAACATGCGGTAGCCCACTTTGCTAACACTCATTTTCCCGGTTGAGACCATAGTTTGTGATTTTGGTGGTTGTTTATAAATATGGCTCTAATAAAGGATTTAATTGTAAATACGAATTAATGCCCCTATTGTTATGATGTCCTGGTTTAGGACAGTGGTTAGCGCGCTCGCCTGTGTCCTTACAAACCCGGGTTCGAGACCCGGTGGAGGCACATGTCAATTGCAGTAGCCTGCTCTGGTATAATTTTATTTGCCTCTATTGTGGATAGGCCTTGAGTTGGATGCACCCAAAGGCTGAATATATCTTATGATTTGCAAATGATTTACAAATGCTCTCTTTGTCACCACCAGACTTGCTATATTAATTCTCGCAAACTTGAAACTCAAAGGCCTATTGATGATTACGTAGTTTCACAAAAATTCAATTCAAAATATACATTCGTTGTTGGATATCCAGAGTTCTTTACTTCCTGCTTTTCTGACACGGAATAGATTTTCGGAATTTCAATAAGTTTTTCTCGTTATCAATGAATGTAGTAGGAATGTATTGTTTCCAAGAAATTAACCTCAAAAAAATTAATCTATTTACAGGTCGTCTACAACTATAGCGAAATACGCCAAATATCAAGCAAAGTCATATAAAGATCAATTTATGGTATGTCATTCTTGCAGTATTACCTACAAACTGAGTTTAAACTAGGGTATATCCATGCGGAGAGATGATGATCCTCATGGCCAAGAATACCTGTCTACAAGGGAAACTTGGGGTTGGTTAGAATTCGACATGAGGCAAATTGATTCAGGAATCCTGTTTACATGCGGAAGGATAAATTGACTCGACAAGCTGCAAAATTCACTCGGTTTGCGGAGCAGGCAAGCGAGCTATGCTAGGGCACTCTGCTCTCAGACTAAACCAAAAAACGTGTTAATGATTTTGCAAATTACATCCTATCTTTTTATCTGTACATGCGAAGAAGCTAGAGTCTAGTTAAAGGAGCAGAGAAGCTGCCCGGGCAAGTAGTTTACTTGGTACCTATGGTTGCTCTTTTACCGTGTTGAGAGACCTCTAATAGCCTCACTTTTCCATTGTACAAGGCAAAACTCTCAGATTGAAAATAGAAAATAATGAAGCACACCAACATAAACTCAGCTCCTTCCCAGCCCAGGGCATTTTTTGATATACTGAGTGGTGGGGAATTAGCATCGGACCCTGTGAGCTCCCCCACCACTGAAGAGAAAAAATATATATTCACCCCTAATATCTGCCATTTTGTGGCCTTTCTTGAGAGGTTTATGTAAGGTTGGTAACACATTTTCGCGCAATATACAAAAAAGAAAAAGAGAAAAGCGAGGATTGCTAGCCATTGCAAAGGAACTTCAAGGCCCCAAAATGGCTCAATCTCAGGTGCTCCCACGGGCTGTATATCACAATTGTCAGGACACTTCGCTTCTAACAAAGAGGTTGTGAGCTCGATTCCTACTATCTCTAAGACCTCTGTTAGCCGTGTTGAATTATACTGAAGAGCTTTTTTTGTTAGATTGAATGGAGAATAACCGACTGAATTTTTATGGGTAATTTGGATGAAGCAACTTTTTGATTTAATTTTATTTTTTCCAGGATAATAAAGATGGCCTGAACATAACAACAGACAGCGATTCTTCTTCTGGGTAAAGTTCTATATTTATCATTTACATTTGATTTATTAGGTCAAATCTTAGTGCAGGAATATTTACTAGAAAAAGTCAAGTGAATTTCGGAAATTTTGTATTTGCAACGACCTTAGTTGATTTGCATTACTCACATGAATTTTTTTTTAGAAGCAAAAGAGGTCGAAAGCCCAGTCAATTCAAAATGATCAAATTTGGAACTAACGTCGATTTATCAGACCCAAAGAAGTAAGTTTGTTTTTTACTTGAAACCTTGGTGTTCACACAATCATGGTAGGCTCACTTCTAAACGGATCCCTTTGTAAAGAATTTTAGGCTGGTTTCTTATGCAGGGGGTCTCTCATGTGTGGGAACCTACTCTATGATTATATAAAAACCACCAGGCCTTTGATTGCTCATATAAATGTTTCATTCCTTATTTGATTCATTATATTGTTTTGAATAGGTGGAAACCCCAGCTAGCTGAACTTACGAAATTACCCACATTTATGAAGGTGAGTTATAAACAGATAATTCATACAAATTTACAAGACATATTAATATATATTTCATTTCAACCTTTGTGTTACCACACCTGTGGAATCTGTTTCACAGACAAGTTGCAGACTTCTATAATTGGAGAAGAAGCAGGATTTCGAAAATCAACTGATATAAATCAAAGTGACCCAAGAAGGACACAAACCAATGAACTCTAGATTTCAGTTTTATTCATATGAGAAAACAGCATTAAATTACAAAAATACTTTATTCTACATGAGTCAAGAAAAGCAGAGCTTATCTAGCTTGGGATTAGTAATATAGTGTGCTACTTTTGTGCAGCCAAAGGGACCCCCCGAGAACCCCAACTAATCTCAATGACTCAAATTGCACCAACAGTAACCTCATGCAGAGACCAACCTAATGCAGGATTTGCTGGGGGCAACCAATTCCCCGCGTCAGGAGGACCCCTGCAGTCCACCACTGGATAGGTTCGAGAGGTAAACTTGAGGAGAAGCAGGATTTGGAAAATCAATCGAGAAAATTGCCATTGATTCTTTTTTCAGGCCATTCAGAATCCCTTACAATATCTTCAATGATATCAACTTCAACAATATCAACACTTGTATGATAAAGCAGAACATCCATTATTAAAGTCATTATTAGCATTTCCAGTGATATGTCATTTAAAGTTATTTTCTTCTACCGATTTGGTTCTCTGCTGCAATCAGGTTGATATCATCATTCATGGCAGTAGTGAACAGTCGTTTGCTTATTGATAGGGCTTTGATGATATTAAGTGTATTTGCCTATCAATTTTAACATTTATCAACTATCTCCTTATTCTCATTCTTCAAATAACAATCAAATCTATCTCTCACCTAGGTTATCAGTGGCTCGAATATGCTCAGCCATGTCGGACATAGTGTGTTAGGAATGAACACAGTTCAATTGTATATGAAAATACCAGGATGTCGCACACCAGGTAGATGGATTTCTGTATTATTATCATTATCATTGGCTGTGTTATACTTGTAGCTAAGACTTACACATGCGTAGATTGGTTCTCCCACAATCATACCGCATTTTGTAAAAACAAATAATTTGAATCTAGGTTGTAATATAAGTGTTGTGTGACCAATTACAGTAGCTCTTTCTTCAATTAGGGAGGCGATATAGTAATTTTTGATGGTGAATAATAGTCTTAAACAGAGAATAATTTTGTGGGGTATGCAATACCTAGCTGTGTGTCTGTGTTATTTTTTTGATACTGCACGGGGCCTACTTATTTGAAGGATTTCACACTTGTTTCTTCAGAAACTTTTGGTAGGCCATGTTAACAGTCAGAAAAAAGGTGAACTTGAAATGGATCAATTATAGACAAGTAAATATATAAATGGCCTGTTAAACATAGTGCTCTATTTATTGAGCTGCTAAAGGTTCCCAGGCGCGTGTGAGGTACTTGACGGAGCTCGACTGCCCTTCCTGATAACGCCTCGACTTCTGAGTATGTTTCTCAAGTTTCTATCAACTGTTAGTTTTTATCACTGTTGATAACTTTTATTTTCAATTTCCTAGGCCATCAAGAAAACAACAATTTTTGTGCGATGAATATCAACATTGGTCCTGGGGACTGCGAGTGGTTTTGTACCCCGAAGGAATATTGGGGAGTCATTCACAACATGTGCGAAAAGTAAGTTACCTTCATTCCCAAAGTTGAAGGGAAATATTAATTGCATTTGACTGACTCATTTTCAATAACAGTAGAAGACAATGCTAACAAATCACATTTGCATTTTATGTCCCTTTTATCCTGTAACTACATCCCTAGTTCACCAATTTCAAATGATTTTGCTTTTGATGCGCTCAACAATTTATTTGACTGACCTCGCTACCTCAATAGGGAAGCCAATCATTTATTCCATTTCATGTTTCATCTTTCAAAAGTTGTTATGAAGTTAAGTTTACACATAAGTGCTAATTGTTGATAAAACAAAATTTCCTCAATATCACTGTGCTAACTTATTACCCTGGTTTAGTGCGTTCACCTTTGGTTGCAACAACCCGGGTTTGAGACCCGTTGGTGGCATATGTCGATCGCAGTAGCCTGTTCTGGAAAAATTTAATTTTCCGTATTAGACCATGCCTTGTGAATCAATGTTAGTCATAAGACATTACTTTTCATACAGGTTGCTAAAGTGTTTTAATTTTTTCAGGTATAACATCAATTTCCTTATTGGTAAGTTGAATTTTTCTTGGTCTTAAGTTATTTATAATGTATATACTTATAAGATATTTACAATGATTTGATTCCTTAGTTTGTTGATACATCATCTAAACATAAATTTTGTACATTTACCATCCTGGTGTGCTTAAACAAGCATTTGTTCTCTTGAAGTATTTTGATAACTTTTCAATTTGCGTCAAATTGCTTTTTAGGCTCGTGGTGGCCTAGGCTAGAAGAACTTTACGAGGAGAGAGTTCCTGTATTTAGATTTCTTCAGAAACCCGGCGAACTTGTCTGGCTAAATGGTGGAAACGTGCATTGGGTTCAGTCAGTTGTAAGTCAATAACAATCCTTGCATGAATCACTTACGGATCGTTTTGACGAGATGATATTTTAATTGGTATTACAAAGGGACTTTACTCGTTTAATAGGCCAGCTTGCCTCATGTAATTAGGCCCTTAGTTCAAACCTAGAATACCAGGGTCGAATTGAACAACCGAATGACATAAAGGACTGGTAATACCAATTCCATGGAGTTAAAAAACTGGCTTGCAGCACATTAAATCATTCTTGTCTGCTTCTATTATTAGGTCATTTCTTTTTGGCAGATTATTTAGGTTTGAAACGAAATTGTTTATATTAACGTTAATGTTTTCCTATTGCTTAATTTGCTTGTTGTGATTTACTTAACTATTGTGATTTCATTTTTTTAGGGTTGGTGTAATAATATTGCCTGGAATGTAGGACCATTAACTGGTAGGTTGAAATGATTTGTAATTGTCTATTGGCATTTTATTTGTTGTTTATTGGCAATCGATTAGTTGTTTATTGGCATTTATTTAGTTGTTTATTGGCAGTTGTTTATCGGTTTATTTATCACTTTCTTTAGTTGTTTACATAATTGTTTATTTACCACTTTATTTAGCTGTTTAGTTGTTTAGTTGTTTATTTACCACTTTATTTAGTTGTTTATTTACCACTTTCTCTATTTTTTAGTTGTTTATTTAAGGTGTGCTCTTCTGAATCAAAAAACTTTTTTTTGTAGAGCATCAGTTTAATCTCTCGGTCGAGCGATACGAATGGAATAAATTACAAGGTATTATTTCTTATTTAAGTATTCTCAATTTGAAATGCATAATTTATGATGATAATGTCACAATTATCTCTGCATACCGTAACCACCTACATGTTAAGACCAGATGGATTGAGATCATCTGCTTGATTCAAAAACAAACGTTAAAGAATGAATATTGTAAAGTTGGTTGAGTACACTTTTTATTGTTTATGTATTCCATGAATAAAACTTAAGTTTATATTTTTACCATCCAGTCAAACAGACCTGAAAGCTGACCCTAAAACCTCACACCAAGACCCCAAACCCTTACTGGAGGTTTACATACGGAGGGGGGATTGGAGTCGCTGTTTTCTATCTAGCAAAACTGACCGTGTTCTGAGCATTGGTATCCATTATCAGCCCATGATAATGTATTCATCAGTGACCTTGATTGGGTTATAACTCTAAGATCACAACATGAAACACTAAAGCACTCTAAACTCTCGATTTGTTTCAGATGTCAAGTCGATAGTTCCGATGATCAATCTCACGTGGAATTTAGCTCGAAATGTAAAAGTTTCAGAACCCAAGCTCGTAGAACACATCAAGTAAGTATTTTCTTGAATTTCCTTCGGAATGATTGAAAAATTTCATGATAAAAAGACTCTGAATGATTCAACAATGTAATGATGAACTGTATATTGTCTATTGTATATTGTATATTGTAACTGTATTTTAACTGTATATTGTATATTGTATATTGTTAATCTCTTTGAATTGACCTACTCAGGTTTTGGGGTGCTGAGATATCCCCCTAGAACTTGAGACTGAGATGAGTTGAATTCTTTTTCTAGATTGACTCTTTCGAGGTCCTTGAAATATTGCGAGGTTACCATGGAATTGTTAAAGCAATCTGGAATCGAGGTCACCTGGCATGGAAGAGAAAAGAACGAGGCTGCTCACTACTGTTCTACGTGTGAGGTAGGATGAGATAACTACTCTCATGCTCAATTAATAATTCTTCCCTCGAGTTTTTGTAATGCAAGCATTCTGCAACGATAATATATTAGTTGTTTAATGATTATACTCTATAGTTTTTCGTAACAAATTCAATAGATTCTTGCATTGTTTGATTGGCGTGGAATTGATGGGTCGTCCTTTGGAAGGGCCATTGAATTAAAACAATATCCCTCTTCTGGGATAGGAACGTAAATAGGCCTAAACTAACTGAATGGCTAGAAGGAAATGAATACACACTCCAGCGTTCCTGTTATCATTGCACCGGTGGGCGATCTCTATTGTTGTAGCTGTCTAGCCAATCTACTGTGCTAGCTTACACGCTGGCTATTTTTCAATGTTTGAATGTTTGTGTTTTGGCAGCTTTTTGAAAATGATGCCTTAGAAAGCTCCTTACGTGATTGTTTTTCTGTCTCTGAAGGTCGAAGTCTTCAATTTATTATTCATCAAAGAAATTAACAAGAAACTAATGGTTCACTGTCAAGATTGTGCCAGAAAAACGAGTGCAACACTGGAGAGTTTCAAGGTTTTAAATCAGGTAACTTAAAGCTAAATGTGTAGTTGGGATTGTCTTATTTTAGTATCTCTGATTTGCACAATTTAAATCAGTCAATTCACTCATCTAATTCATATGAAAACGAGACTACCATCACTAAGAGGTTGATCAAATTAGTTTTACCGGTCCAGCTAATGTATCGATAGTGATAAACCTGGGCTTATGTGATAAGTGTATTGTTTGCATACAGCTACTAACTACATGTGAATATAAAACACCAACTGACCTTCCTTTAGAGCCGAGTTCTCCTTGTCTAGGACTTAATTACGCTACACAGTCTTCTTGACCTCCTGTGGCTCGACTGCGTTTTCAAACGAGGGACTGGGAAGCATTCTTCGATAGTTTAGACGACTTGAAAAACCGGTAAAGTTTCAAAACTCAAGAGCACAAATCTCATTTTGACTTGTTTAGAATATACAAAAATTAGGCCTTCTAGGAGTTTGAAATGAGAAGTGGATGATATTTTAGGCCTTTGCTTCTTTTACATCATTCTGGTTACTCCCAGTAAAGGCTGCTTGAAAGTGTGAATTAACATCGAGTCAAAGATACCAACTGAAGCTCTACATCGATCAAAGACTCTTCCAATTTCTTTTCTAGTTTTCAATTGATGAGCTTAGAAAAGTATACACAAATTTTTGCTACAATTCGACGCAAGGAACGGGGCACCCTAATGCAATCGTAAGTACTCAATTTATGAATGCGACATTTATGAAGTCTTACATATAAGAGACTCTATTCCAGGTTTCTTATTTTTCAGGCTTTACTGCATTATGTGGGTATTCTTACTTTATATGATATGACTGATTTTATATGATGGACTAGGCCTTTGTAATATATCCATGCACCTTGTGACTATGGCCTCTTTGTATCAGAGATTCCTTTTCTCATATAATTATGTTTTCAGAACTCTGAAGATTCCCGAGGGCTACAGGAACACCTTGCATATCTCGCTCAATCTTTGCTGTATTTCTAGATTATTATGAAATACTTAATCATAGCCAGAAAAATTGGAATGGAAGCATAGTGATGTGGAAACATGGATTTCTTAAGCTTTTCGTCTGACACTCAACAGAGTAATACGACTAAGTTATTATATCCAGATGTGGATCTCTTAAGTAATGATTGCTTTTGCTTCACTATGCTTCCGATGTTGCTAGCTATATTGAAAATTTGTACCGATCAAAAACTGTCCAAACATCAAATACTAATTAATTCTTTCCCTCTTATTCTTTTCAGACAAATTCTATAGAGCCTGCAAGACAGTGATGCCTGTGTTAATGAGTATATCAATACTTTCAACCGTTAACTGGTATTTGTTTTGATGCATATGCTGAAATTCCTCATATTTTTATCGCTGTACAGTTTGGCTGTAAATATTAACACAAACGTTGAATCTAGACAGTTTTGCAATTTGTAAGTTGAATTTCCGAATTTTTCTCCCGAGTAGTGCTATAGGCCTAGTCTGTAGCTACAGTTGCAAAGATGAAGGATTACCTTGTCGCTTGGGAGTTTACGAAGCCAGCACGGAAACTCGGACGGGGAAGGCGATATTTGTTTGTTTATCGTTCTCAGCATCAAGAAATAACTCGTTTTTCGTTCAGATTTATTTCCTCGAAACGCAATCAAGTTGCTAATTTTCTGTTAGGTGGCTTAGCAATCTCAATTAATAATGTACTGACCTTCAAAAACTAGACAGTTTGGGAACAGAGCTAGCTTATTTCGATTGGCGATTCCAAAAGAAGATAGATTTCAGATGTTTACTTTATACCGTTTTGACACTGGTAGTTAAATCAGCTTGAATTAAGCCAGCTTTTCAAATGGAAGATTCTGATTGGTCAATTTGATGTGTCGAATGCTCTTGTTGGCTGTACACAAACCTACAGTAAATGAAGCTGGGTTAACCTGGTCAGATTGAATGTGGTATCAAACTGAAAGTATGAAGCTTAAATAACCTGTTTATTTATTTATTCATAAATGTCACGCATAAGAAAATTAGTTTGATTTCAGAATTATAATGATATAGACGTTCCAGTTGAAGTTGTCTTCGTGAACTCCCTACTATTATTAATTTCTCTGTGACTTCACTGCGACCAAGCTGAGGTTTAAGTAGATCTGTGTCCTATCGAGTGCCGTATCAAGTGCTAAACAACTGAAACTCTGCAGACTCAACCTAGTATCAAGGGGGGTGAAATTTTGGAATAATTCAATGGAATCCTGTTCTTCTGAGGCCTTGTCCCATGCAGAGGTACGTCATAAGGGAAACTCCTGGGGAATCAAAACAATCGTCGTTAAAGCTCTAGGGTTGTTGTTGATTGGCAAATGCGCCTTCCATCTTCGTTAGGTGTTGGTTTATGTGCAAAGTACAAAGGGCCCATTGAATAGGTAAATTAATCAAATCAATACATTGACAGTTGATAGGCAAATACACTAACTGTCTTCGTTAGGTATTGGTTTATGTGCAAAGCACAAAGGGCCGTCTGAATAGGTAGACTAATCGAGCAATGCAACCCTGGTCCTTCCTCTCGATGTGACCACACCTCGTGATTCCTTTTAACCTGGAATTACAGAGATCTGCAAATTCTCTCATCACACTTTGTGACAGGGCTGAAGGTGGTTTCGAACCCGAAACCCTTTAAACAAGGGTCAAGTGATCTAACTACTCGGCCATCCCCGCCACTAAAAACCACTCAATACTAAATTCACTTAAGTAAACCTACTATAAGTATTAGAAGATTACCTTAAAAATCAATTTTTCTCACATTTGGGTTTTAATGCATGTATAATGCTCCACAGAGCAAACGAGAACCAAACCGTTCCTTTCTCAAGGCTCTAAGGTTCTGAGGAGTTTTAAGTCGAATTGAAGAACTCGTGGTTTAGAAGTTTGCATATTTTTAACTTAGAAAATTGTTTCATTCATGAAACAAATGATATGCTTGTGCTATTTATATATTATATATTGCCATTTGCTCTTAACGGACTTCTGGTAATTACACGATTTGTTGTTCTTCCGTCTGTTATTCGAGGCCACGAAATGCGTATTTTTCGTATTCGTTTTTATGCTCTAATTATTACAAGAATCATCATAATTAGGCTCAATTATCATAATTTGTTCTAATTGTCTCAACTAATTCTAAGTGTGTTTCTATAAAGGTGCAAGCTAGGGATCGTCCTCAAATTGTCGTCACAAACACACGGATTCGGGTTATTTTTGTGAAGGCCTAAACCAATTGGATAGCTTCGTAATTGTTCTATCTTGATTCAAAATCGTTTCGATATTCTATGTGTTGGGTTAAAATCACACCCCCACATTAAGAAAGCTTGCATGGCAGAGTGGACTAAGCTTTAGAGCCAATTATCTTACGCGGACTCGAACTACGGTCCTATAATCTACAGTTCTTGGCTTAGTACACTCGGCCACCCGCGCCATTTTTACCAAACATGATTATTCTTAATAGTAAAAAGCCTTACCTTACAAGAAATGGAACTACGGTACGATCAACTAAAGCCTTGGGCCTATTTCACTCGGCCTCCCTGGTTTTCTAGATGTGGGAGATATTACTTTTCTCTTATACCAAACATTATAAATCTTAAAGATCTCCCTGAAAGTGTTGAGTATACTTAAAGTCTTACTTGGAACCATTTATTTTATGCAAAGTTTGACCGAAAACTTTGGGCTCACCATAAAACTTTTTTAAATTTTAGCTGACTTTGAAGTAAATTTCATTGGCGATTCTATGTGTTCTTAGGGTACTATAGCGTAATATTGCCCCCTAAGCATTCCTAATTGGCTAAAAAGCCTAAATCTGATACCCTTTTATTTTGGGCAATGTTGTTAATAATCTATGGGCTAACCAATCAGGCTCTTTTCCAATTTTTGGCTGATCTTAAAGAAAATGTGCTGGTGAATTTATGCGTTTTCTAAGGGTATCATAGCCTGATATATCATGCCTAAAATTTATGTCCATGTCTAAAAACTTACATTTAAGACAGATTAATGTCAGTAATGAAAAGTATATATAAATATCAGAGTCTGATATTGCTCCATGGACAGTCCTGATTGGCCTAAAAGCCTAAATTTGAAATCATTAATATTTGGGCAATTTTGATGAAAAAATCAGTGACTAATTATTTTCCAAGTTTTTGCTGTTTTTAATGGAAGTGTTTATGTAATTCTATGAGTTTCTATAACTATCAGAATATTGCTCCCTGAACAGTCCTCAATGTATTAAAAACCTATTTGGATCCATTTATTTTGACCATATATTTTGACCAAAACCATGGGGAAACCTTTTCCTAATTCTGGCTGTTTTTGAGGAAAAATTCTTTGATGATTTATGCATTTTTTAAGGTTACTATTTTACAGTCCTTGGGGCATTAAAAGCCTTTTTAGAACTATTTGTTTCGGGCCAATCTAGACCAAAAACCATTGGCTAATCATCAAGTCATTTCCAAATTTTGGCTGATTTTTAAGGAAAATTCTCAAGTAATTATATGCGTTTTTAAGTTTACCAGAGCCAAATAATGCTTCCTGAACAGTTCTAAGTGGATAAAAGGCCTATTTGGAACAATTCGTCTTGGGCTAATTTTGATAGAATACCTAATACCATCAGGCTTTTCCCAATGTTTGGTGACTATGAAGAAATGTTTCTTGGTGATTTTATGCGTCTTTTAATACATGTTTACCAATCAACCGGTCTTTAGCTCACTTGCTTAACGCATGCGCAAATTGTACACTCCCTTAGAATCAAGATGGTGGATTGAACGGAAACTGATTTGAAGCATCTGTGGAAAACTGTTAATTGCATTACTTTTTAGAACTATCATGGTCTTTAGAAGAGACCCTTGTGGACTCATATGTCTTACTCTGACTTATGTGTGCGTAATTTACAGCGATTACTGTATCATTGACCATGTAATTCGACCAACTCTATCAACGAGGTAACAATAAATTTTTAGGCCACTTTTTAGGCCCTTGTGAAACGCCCACTAAGCAACAGCATTTAATGATTTTTTTTGGGAGGGGGCAAACTCTTTATGCCCCCTAGGCTTTGTGCCTGACATAATGATATGATATAGTTTGGATGTAAAAGTGTCTAAGTTTTTAATTATTATTCTTAGGAAAAAGGTTCTATTATACCTCAAGTGCACCTGGGCAAGGGGAAGTGGAGAAACTACTGCAAACTATTAGGTTCTAAATAATCGAATACCTGAAATGAAAATTGTAGTTTGAGTATGAACTTGTGCACTTGAAAAAGCCTGTGGGCACGACATGTGAGTGCAGTGCACATCTTGCCTTCATTGCATACTGGTCTTTATTATACCTATTAACACATGACGAGGTCTGTTGTGGTGGTAAACTTAATATTTTTATAAGCAAAACAAGAAATTGATCTGTGATAATGTTTTATATAGAAGTTCATTGTTTCTCACAAAGTTTATTTGAACTTACGCAAGGATATGGACTATATGCCTTCTTTTCTTTGCTTTAATCCTTGAACTTATATCAAATGATGGCAGCGCCAGCCTTCAAAAGGTAAGGGGAAAGGGTGTGGTCAACACCTTAAGGTGTATGACCACGCCCTTACCCCCTGAAAACACTTTTTCATTGGCTTTGGTCAATAATCGAGGACCAAATTTGCAAAAAGGGGGGCACTAGTCCCCCCATTCCTCAAGGTGCTGCCACTGAATGATTTAGGTGTCATGTTACTAACATGCCTGTTTTATTTCAGCTTATGGGGAGCTTTCCATGCAACAGTTTTCAACATCATTCTCTTCCTACTCTCTTATTCTCATTTAAAAGCCACTTTCTCAGATCCAGGTATGTTGCCAATTTACTACAGTCTGCGGGAATCTCAATGATTATGATTATAATTGCTATTCTATAGTTTATGACAGCAAATGTAGTTGAATGAGTGAATATCTTATGATTAGTGATTTGATGTCAAAACTAGCGTCCAGGACACTCATTTGAAAATACACTTTTAGAGGGACACTTGTTCAGTTGGGGTAGTTGATTCAGCCCGGATGCTTACTAACTTTGCTCAAACTGTACCAGTTATTGTCTCCATTGCCTAATGGGTCCCAATAAGTTCCCATTTTTTGACATGTTGAGGACTTAAAACTTGGCCTAAAACACAGAACTTTTGATTACATATATAGAAGAGAAACAAGAAAGGAGACTGGCTCTCTGTAACCTAAAGATTCTTGCTCACGCAATCATCAGACAGATTTTAATGATTATACAGACAGACCATACAGACAGACTATGTTATTACATATACATGTAATATGCTTTTAATTTTTCATAGGAATAGTACCATTACCCACTGCAAGACTGGATTTTTCTGACATCAAAAAAGCAAAAAGTAAAAATCTGGTGAGAAAATATATTAAAATCTTTGACAGCCAATCCAAAATTAGAGGTTAAACTGTAAATAGAAGAAATGGTGGTGCCAGGTTTTCTCTGACTGACAAGAGGCCTAGAACCTCCAATGGAGGGGCTGTTCCGATAGAAATTCAAAAAATCCACTCAGAGAGGTATAGTCTGTCTGACAAGTGCGTAAGCACAAAACTCAGAGTAACAGAAGGAAATGTCTGTTTTTATTGTGTTCATTCTACAGTAGTATCATCTATGCTCTGATGGGTGGGGACTAACCTCATCTGACAGAGGGGCTGCATTAGCCCCCCTGCCTTCTCTGGTGCTACAGTGGTTAGAAGCTTTAAGAAAAAACTTTGTCAGAAAGCACTTTGACTCAATTTTGCATGTTGCCACAAAATATACTTAATTGGTTATTGCCATCATGCAAATTAATGGAAATTCAACATTTTCGTTTCAGAATGAAAATGAATGGAGGGTGTGTGGAAAATGTGAAGCATATAAGCCGCCAAGAGCCCATCATTGCGGGTATGACAGTCTCACTTAATGACGTGTTTATAATAAGAAAAACGTCTTACCTTACAACTAATTCCACTACAGTAGTTTTTCATTTGAAAACATCTACATGCTTACAAATAATTGCAATACTCTCGTGTTTAGAACAGAAATAATGGTATATGTGGTGGTTGTAGCCCACTAAATAAGATCATTCTACCCTTGGTAAAACGGTCATTGGTTCAAAATCACCTTCCAACCCGTGAGGAGAAAATTTGCAAGCTCTCTATAACTCCAGTTAAAAAGGTCAAGAAGTGTTGTCACATCAAAGAAAAGTGCAATGGTCCTGATGCTCAATAAGTTTATACTGGGCCCTTTGCTCTTTGCACATAAACAATTACAAAATATAGTAATATCAAGAGTATCAATTTACTGCTTCCATTAGTTTACCTATTCAGTGGGCTCTTTGTGCTTAGCACATAACCCAATACCTTATGAAGATAGTAAGCGTATTTGCCTTTCAACTGATATGAATTTCAGTGTGGTTTTTAAGCACAGGTTAATTTTGATGAAGAGTCTACTGTAGTCAGCTAGCTAAATTTCAGCAGGGTTCTGTTACAGAGGTGTCTGCAAAGATCCCATAATGAAGAGACCATAAGGCACTTGGAAAATCCTCAAAAAGGGATATTCAATGGGTTTTTTTATGTTTTATGAAAGGAAAACATAATCAAATAATGAAAATTGGTAAATTTCTTGAAGATAATGATATTGTTTCGAACATTTCAGTAACTCTTCAGAGGTGCTTGCACCATCTTATTGCAATAAAACTCTACCTATTACCAGTGAACACACCATGGTGTGCAAGATATGTAGATAAGAATAAAGTAAGATTTTTTCTGTTTTATTTTCAGCATCTGCAACAGATGTATAAAAAAGATGGATCATCACTGTCCATGGTAGGTATTTGTTTTGTAGGCATTAAACTTAATTAATCTTCAGTAGAGGTTGAGCAGCAGAATGTCGTGTAAAGGCTGATAAAAATTATATTTTTATATGCGTTTGTATAAAAATATGAGCAGATATGTGGACCATGGTAACTTAGGCTATAGTTAAGCATTCTGTCCTGAAGACATTTAGATATTGTCAAATACTTTCCAATTAGTTAAATGTGATTTCTCTCTTCATTTTCACATGGGGGTCTGTCCCCCAACGAATCTCCTGGAAGAGAGATTTGAGCCCCAAAGACTCAACCTATTCTTCCGTCTATGGTATTGCTATTATCATGATCTTACAATTGCAAAATCAGAGGAAAAAGATATGGTCCCTAGTAATATTTTGATATTTTCTTTCTTGCATTTCAGGATAAATAACTGCGTTGGAGAGCAGAATCAAAAATACTTCATTCTTTTCTTATTTTACACAGGTTCGTTCATAAACCCTAAAATACAGGAGAGGGTAGCATGTTAGTTTTTATATTATCATGGCTCATTTAACCAAGAAAATCAGAAGTGTATGATGCACGTGTGTAAAAATTACCTCTACAAATTGAAAAGATTCGAAACGATATTGAAACAATTTTGCAAGGATTTTAAAGGATTTCAGGAATTTGAATACTCTGGAACTGATTTAGTAAATATTGGTAAGGGTTTTGAAATGATCTAAAACTATTTCCAATGAATATTTGCCCCAAAATTACTTTGAATTCGTTAGAATTCTTGAAATGAATTTGAAATGATAATTCGTGGTCGAGATATTTCTTAAACTTGAATAACTTACTGTTTTGGGTGCAATCAAAGTGCTCAATTCAATACCGTATTGGTAGAGCTAAAATGAATAGATTCCATTACCATAAAAAGCATTATTTAGTCTATGACTGCACCATCATGGGCAGATCCAGATGGTTGTGATGGTTGCAAAACATATTTGGATATTATATTATTACACATAACTATAAAAGCATTCTTAAGAAAGCAAGGCAATATCACATTGAATCTCCCCTAGCAAAGATGATAAAGAAAATAAGTCTCTTGTAAAATATGAAGGGTACAGTCTTTGGATGGTACAAAACATCAGTATAGCCAGAAATATCGAAGACATAATGAAACGAACACATAGATTACTTAAGCTTTTCGTCTAACACTCAACAGAGTAATGCGTCAGAAAGTGAACGAAACAGAAACCTAACTGATTTGTAAACCCAGATGTGGATTAAAAAGGCCAATCAGAAAAGAGGTGAATGATTGTAATGGTGTGGGAAAACCAATCAACACCCACGATACAATGAGCTGTCCAATAGGATAACTTTAAGAGTCCTAAGGCGAAAACGAACTCTTTCTGTCTACACAATAGGGGGATCCAATAGGGGACTCTGTTGAGTGTCAGACGAAAAGCTTAAGCAATCTACGTGTTCGTTTCGCCATGCTTGATGTACAGAAACAGAAGCAGCGAGGCATATTGATCAGAAATAAGAGAGAAGACTGGCTCTCTGTAACTCGAAGTGTCATGTTCTCGCAATCATCAGACAGACGTTCTCGCAATTATCATCAGACTTTATATCTGATGATTGCAAGAGCATGAAACTTGGTGTTGCTCATGGTCTATAAATCTTTTTATCATTATGCTTTTTAACATTATAACATGATTTCTTTCACAGGAATAGCAAGCATTTACGCAATTCTTCTGGCCTTATCTTCAATGTTTAGAAAATGTCATGGATGTTCTGAGAAATACGAGCTTGGCACTAGAGTGTAAGTGCTTGCATCAATTTTTAAGTAGAAAGAATAGAAACAACAATACATTAAAAACTTGCAATTAAGAACCTACATGTTTAGGATTTGGCCTAAACAGGCTCTTCAATAAATCTTAGATAACATCAGTGATAAAGATGGCTAATGGTGATTTGTAGGTCTTTGGGACACTCCTTCTTAATACCTCATTATTGTTGGTCGCTATACTTTAAACCTGAATTTTGCTATTTTTGCCCTTAAAATGCCGTTAAAATTCTCAAATATTCCTATTTCTTAGTTGTGGGTTTTTCCTGTATACACAATAGAATTAGCAAATACTTGATACTATCTTCAGTGTCAGTAAAATCATCAACCAATTTTCATTCCTGACTTAAACAGGGAAAGTGCTTGACGCTATGGAGTAATCTCATAGCATGATAAATCACTCAAAAAATACTAAATCAATAAAAACTTTCTTCACTGAGTCATAAGTAAAAGTGTAGGGCCTACTGGGGTAAGATATGTGACCTGGGGTAAAATGAGTTTTTGTGCTACTGTAACAATCCGCCACTAAAAATTTGGCCAGTGGGGTACGAAGCCTTCAAAAACTGGGGTAGTCATACTCATAGGTGTTTTTTAGGGGGAAAGCGCACAAAGTCGAAGGTACTTATTAAAACATTGTAAATATTTATCTACAGATTTCATGTGGTCATGCTGCTGGTTGTTTGCTGTTTATTTTTTCTTTTCGTTGCCTGCATTTTGTACGACCAGGTTAGTTATTTCAATAATTGTTATTTATTTCATGTTTTCAAGGTTACATATTATTTCTCTACTTGTGTCTCTCTAAATTAAATTCGATACTATATAAATTTGTTTTACGCCTATCCTATTTAATTAGCCTCCTTCTCGAATTAGCCTCCTTCTCGAATCTAAGGCTAATTTGCAAATCGTTTTATTTTGCAGCTTTATTCGATATGCTACGACCTGACGATGATTGAACAAGTGCAGAAGCAGCAACGGGCGGCAAACAAACCAACAGTGATTTTGCTGCAAGAAATATTTGGCAGGGGTAATTTGCTTTACAAGCCTTCTCGGGTGCTAATCAATGTATTGCTAGTAAAATAGAAACTTTTGAAAATTATATCCGTAGGGAAACTGCCTACTCAACAGACAACCTAGCTAGAGGAGGGACTTTTGTAGTTATATGGAGGGTGTTTAGTAACGTGGAGAGATATCTTGCAGTAATGTGGAGGGATATCATCAGTAACGTGCAGGGATATCTTGCAGTAATGTGGAGGGATATCATCAGTGACGTGCAGAGATATCTTGCAGTAATGTGGAGGGATATCATCAGTGACGTGCAGGGATATCTTGCAGTAATGTGGAGGGATATCATCAGTGACGTGCAGGGATATCTTGCAGGAATGTGGAGGGATATCTTGCAGTAATGTGGAGGGATATCTTGCAGTAATGTGGAGGCTGTTCATTATTCTAAATGGAAATCTTGCAGTGGTGTGGAGGGTGTTTTGTGATTTGAAGGGATATCTTTCAGTAATGTGGAGGGATATCATCAGTAACGCTGAGGAATATCTTGCAGTAATGTGGAGGGTGTTCAGTAATGTGTAGGGATATCATCAGTAACGTGTTGGCATATCTTGCAGTAATGTGGAGGGTGTTCAGTAATGTGGAGGGATATCATCAGTAACGTGCTGGCATATCTTGCAGTAATGTGGAGGGTGTTCAGTATTGTGAAGTGATATCATCAGTAACGCTGAGGAATATCTTGCAGTAATGTGGAGGGTGTTCAGTAATGTGTAGGGATATCATCAGTAACGTGTTGGCATATCTTGCAGTAATGTGGAGGGTGTTCAGTAATGTGGAGGGATATCATCAGTAACGTGCTGGCATATCTTGCAGTAATGTGGAGGGTGTTCAGTACTGTGGATGGGTATCTTGCAATGTGGTGGATTGTAGTATTTTTCATATGACTGATGATACCCCTCAACACCACTTGGCTCCCTCTACATTACTTCATGATATGCCTCCAAAATACTCTGCACTCTCCAAATTACTGTAAGATATCCATCGACGTTACTGATAATATCCTTTCGACTTACTGAGAAGTCGCTCCGTATTACTGCGTTTGCAATTGTGTGTTATTTTTGATTGAAATGGTCTTGTATTTTTCTGTGTTTAGGGTCGAAAATTCTATGGCTCCTGCCGTGCAGTCAACCTCGTCTAGCAAGTCGTTCTGCAGATTACACCGTCTGAGGAAGCTGGAAACTTCTGATAGACTGTTTTGTTTAGTACTCTTAATGTAAATACACACGGATCTTTGCTTTATATTCGTATTTATTTCAATTTAGGTTTTCACTTTAAAAATTGTATTCTTGAAATAGTCACTTTACCAGGAAGAAAGTCGGATTTTGCACAGGGAGGAATTCCACATTTATTAAGTTCGTTGCGCATGCGTTTTAGAAGAAATGCATATTTTTCAAGTATAAGGTTGAACTGCAAGTGTTGTGTTGGCACTTTCTTGTGTAATGTTATGGCAAACACACAGAGCTCATCCGGGAATTTGAGTGTGAAAAATGTGGAATTCCTCCCCTGTGTCAAATTTAAGAAAGTCACACGGCCATTTCACTTAAAACGATGGCAATACGAGAGCCAAATCTCCTTAGTTTATAGAATAATCAGAGGCAAATTTAGAATGTAGAATTAACACATAACTTGTCCCTCGTGAATGAAGCATACATGTCTGTCTGTGACCCCGAGTTTTGTGTTAACGCACTCATCAGACAGACTAGTATACCAATGAAAAATTTCCCAAATTACAGCGTTACTTATTTACAAAAGTTGATGAATTTATGAATTAATAGATTTGAGTCCGTGATCAAGAGACCTAATGTGTCCACTCACTGGCCGTGCAGCAGCTCGTAAAATTGGGCATACGATGTGCGGTTACACATTGTTGGTGTTCAAGAACCAAAGAGTGCTCGAATTGCAATAATAAAAGATTAGCTAGTATAGTAGGTGTACTGGTATAGTAGGTATAGGTGTATAGTAGGTGTATCCTCATATTTTGCTCTTTTTTCTTGCAAGTTCTTGAGCACTCTTCGTGTAAATTAATGAGTATAAATCTATCACCTCTTTTAATCAAGTAACGCTGTAATTTTAGATGATTTCTTTGCCATTGTCTGTCTGATGAGTGCGTAAGTACAAAAGTCTGAGTTAAAGAACGACATATCTGTTTTTGATGTGTACATTACTGCTTTATTATTGCTCTATATTCAGGTATATCGAGCACTATAGCCAGGATGGGCACTTCCTACTGGTGTGAGAGGAAAATTGAGAAATGAACTTAGCCTGTGCACAAAACAAACAACTTTCTGAAGTGTGCTGTTGAAAAGGTCAGTGTCAAGACGCAGGCTGAAATAAACCTTGCTCAGAACGTTTAGGCTCGATTAAATCGTTTCTAACTTTACTGAAGAAGGTTAGAACTGGAGAAGACTCGGTTGTTTACCGGAGTTGGTTCAATAGAAACGTTTACAGCATGGTTTTTATTATTTAAAAACTACCAAGCCTTTGAAAAAACCATCATTACTGGATTCGAAAATTGAAATTTTACAGTAGGCCTTTATAAAGTTTAATTTGACTGTTTTCGATTTTGCATCCGTACACCTACTATGATAAGTAAATGATGATGATTAATGAATGACGAGTTTGGTAAATTTTTCTTGCTGGAATGAGATAATGATAAGCAACATAATAGCTGATAAAAGAGTCCAGTTAAGTATTGGAAAAAAGTGTAGCCACTATAAACTACAATAATTATAAAGGTAAGATTTAACAAAGTGAAGCTGTTAGCAGTTTCTCAGATACCGTCTACCATTTCAAAAGAAAAATTATATGATGAACAGTATCGATTGTACCAAAGTCCTTTGAAGGAAAATAACGATTCCATTACCAAGTGTATCATTGTCATGAGTTGACTTCAAACTCTCAGTTAGTTACAAGAGTTTGTTCGTTCTCCGTACGACTCCACTTATTTCAAACTTTCAAAGAAGGGGCTGCAAGCTTTTAAATTTTCATTTCAACTTGACCCAGAGCAGAGAAGGGGGGCTCAGGTATGCGATTTTATTACCCTTTCCAAGAAAGTTGCCCAGCAATGCGGTCCTAGACCCCATGTGGAAAGGCTTTATCTTCTGGTCAGCGGTCATTGTTGTATTGCGACGCATGCGTTCAGACAATGACTAGGCCATTTTTTAAGAAAGCATTTCAAATTTTCAAGCCTGTCACAGCTTCACAGAATTTCTAAACCCACAGAACATTTTTCATGCACAAAGAATAAGGTGAAAGCCCTCGAATTCGAAATGACTCTGACTTCTGCTGGTAAGTTTTTCTTAGTTTTGCTAGGATGAAGCAGCAAGTGCCCATTGCAGTTTGTCAGGCTTCTAACGCTTGGCAAGTAGAAACTTGCTTTTGTTTTGTCTTTAGTGTGTTTGGGCCTAATAGATGATAAGGATAAACAAACCAAAACGTCTACCTATTCTATTGCCAGAATGGCATCAGATGAAGTCGCATATGAGGGATTTGGCATTAGTGCTCATACCCAGAATGCCAGAGAGGGGTGTGGTTTGGGGCTATGACCTATAGCTGGGGCCCAGGATAAAATGTAGATAAAAGTAATTAAATTAAATACCTAGTGATGCTTCTCGATTGATACTCGACAGAGAAGTACCTACTGTTAACAGAGATTAGCTATGTACAAGATTTACCAGCCTCAAATTTGGCCAAAACTTAAGAACAAGCTAAGAACAAACCGAAGCTGGCAATTTTTGGCTCAATATGAAAATTTTATGAAATAACCACAAGACTGAGAAATAATTACAAACCAAGTAGATTGGCAGCACACAAATCATCTCAGATCGTCAAGAGAGTCAAACTTTGCAACAATTAACACTACTGGTAGCAAAAAAAAGCTTCCCAACAATTATAAAAGTAAGAACAATTTAAGAACATTTCAGCCTGAAAATAGAGGATTATTTAAGAACAGCCAGCTTCAAATAAATTTAACTGGTTCTTATAAAGAAAAGAGAGTGTAATTCAAAGGTTACTGATATCAAGTAGCTGTTTAACATAAAAGATTTATTGTCAATATCATTGAATCTAATTGGGAAAACCACAGGCAAACTTGCTCTTGATGTATCTATTCAAAAAACCCCTAAAATCACCATGTGAAACAGAAAGGAAGGTGCTGAGGATGATATGTGGTCTCATTTAGGGATAAGATTAGTAACTCACAGGTTACAGAAAGAGAGAGTATAGAGTTGATAGTACAGTGGTTAAGGAGACAGCGTTTTTCAGGTGGTTTTGGCATGTGTTGAAAAGAGGTGAGGATAAAGAAGTGGATAGAATATTAGCAATGGAAGTGGCAGCAGCACAAGGGAGGGCACCGTAGCGATTTAGAATTGGCAAAAATCAAATTTACCTTCATCAACAATGGATATCCAGAAGATCTCCTTTCGGTTTGCTTTCATAATAAAATTGCAGATTTCTTGGCTGACAAAAAGACTGGTCCAAAAAAGTGTCCTGTTTATCTAAAATTGCCTTACATTGGCAACGTCTCCTTGTGATTTGAAAAACAAATTAAGACAGCCATAACTAACTCCTATGCCACGGTCAGCCCCAGTCTTGTCTTCTCCTCTAGGAAAATTATTCCATCCATCCGCAAAGATAGGTTGCCTACCACACAAAATAGCCTTGTAGTGTATGAATACTGGTGCGGTTGTGATGCCAGGTACATAGGTTGCACATCTCAGCATTAATGTGATAGGACTAAACTACACGTACCGGCATACGCCAAAAACTGTGCCGCAACAAGAACAACCATCTCGCGCCTCAAAACCAAAAAGATCACTCAAACATGACTCTGCTATAGGTCAACATTTACTCGACCACCCAGAGTGTGCTAAAGCCCACAGTGAGAATTGCTTTCGAATAATTGGCAGAGCAAGATCTACATTTCACTTAGGTATTTTGGAATTAGTCTACATAAAAACTAGGGGTCCCCTGTTGTGTAGACAGAAGGAGTTCGTTTTTGCCTTGGACTCTTGAAATAATCTTATTGGTCAGCTCACTGTATCTTGGGTGTTGATTGGTTTTCCTACACTATACCAATCATTCACCTCTTTTCTGATTGGCCTATTTCGACATCTGGTTATATAATCAGTTAGGTTTCTGTTACGTTCTATTTCTGACGTATTACTCTGTTGAGTGTCAGACGTAAAGCTTAGAGTAATCTATGTGTTCGTTTCGCTATGTTTCCGACATTTCTGGCTATAGAGAGTTTAGAACAAGGCCAATTACAAAGGCCCTGTCATGTGGAAATGATTGCCTTAATATTTATTTCACATTTCAGCGGGGATAATTGCTTTATTGGAAGATCCAGAAGCTGATTTAAAGGTGATAAAATGCTATGATAATGAATTTTAATTCTACACAGAGTCTCCACTAGATGAAAAACAATTTTTTTATGCAGTTGTAAATTTTTATTGGTAGGCTTGGTGGACTGAAATAGCTCAGTAAACTTGAATCGAAAACTTATGTGTGTTATGCATTAGCCTTATTTGGCATGTGCTTTAGTTTTTGCTTGGTTCACTCAATGAAAGAGCCCAAAATTATTAAGTGGTTCTTATGCTTTGTCCCTTGAGCCAATCACATTCCAAGATTTAGAGCTATTGACCAATGAAATCAGATGGGCCACATGGAACCGATAGGGATTCAAAACATGTAAACAAACTGGTTCGCATGGACACAATGGGGAAATAAGACCCTCGCAAAAATGGTTCCGCATGGAACCAATGGTAGTCTATGAGTTAACTTTACACTTAACTTTACAGAAGACAAAAACAAACAAAAAAAGCTGAAAAAGTAAAAACTCGTATCTAAAATATGGGAGTACTAAAAATAGAGCCCAAATCATAGAACTGTACTTTACCTATATGGAGGCAAAGATAAGGCCATCCATATAAATGCACCTGCTGTCAGTTTCCTTCATGCTTCATTTATAGATTTGGGTGAGCTTTGATAGCCAAGGCCAACCAACAAGGCCAAGAACAATTTGGTTTGGCCACTGAATCTTGCCGCCAATATCAATCCAAAAAGCTGATTGTAACTTGTTGCATGAAAAAATTGTAGTGCCAAAGGGTCTGTGGGCAACATTCAACAAAAGGAAGAAGATCTAGAAAATGGCAGCTTCAATGATTTTCAACATTCCATCAAAATTTGAACCCTAATCCTCAGCTACTTTGAGATAAGAAAAGGCCATTAAAACTTTGCTGGAATAATAGACGATATTAATGATCCAAGACCCCAATGCATTCTAGGAGCATATGGGGAAGAATCTTCACGTCAGAGGTTTATCATAGTTTTCTTAAAATAACTAAGCGGGAGACTAGAATTTTGTTCCCCTAAGAACCTCCCAGAACACATTACAGCTTTTGATCTTTGATATCGTCTATATATAACCGATATATAACTGATTGGATACCACAAAGTTGTAGTTTTAACCATTGAAAGGTTTTAATCTAGATGTACTCAGATGTAATTTGGTACCAGTTTTTTAACACATGAATAAATTTTTCATTCCAGTATTATGCCTTGAAGAAACTGGATTCGGTTGTTGATGAGTTCTGGGCAGAAATTGCGGAGATTGTCAATAAAGTGTGAGTGATATTTTTGTAGTTAGTCACCACAAGTAGAAGGATGCCATCATCCTATGAATCTTAACTAAATTACGGATGCATGCAGAATGTGCTAATCCTGTGTATATAGTATTATATGAAGTCCTAGGGTATTATTTTGTTACTCTTGTGCTAACAAAGTTATCAATTTCAAGGTGACTATCATACGGCCCCTAATGTTGAAATGACTTCTTAGTCCCAAACTCAACTTGTCACTTTATATTTCTAGCAGCAAGCTTTATGTGAATTAGTACCGCGCACTTGCTGTGTATGTTATTCAAAATTCTGGTCGATGACTCCTAAATCATTTATGTTTTTTTTAGAGTTTGCTTAACATAGGCTGTACCAGTTTACATTCATTATGCTTTTTTTCTTAACAGTGAAGAGCTTTATGAAGATGAAGGCTTCAGATACAGGAAGCTCTGTGCTCTTGTTGCATCCAAGGTACTTAAAATAACCCTCCTCAGTGTTCACTTGCTTTGTCTACTGCAAAGAAATGTAAAGAAAGTAACCCATCTCAAATGTAATGAAACATTCACTCAGTAATTGCATAGATTTTAAAAGTTTCTTACCCTTTCATCAGAATATTTGGAATGAAAATCTACAAACCTTCTGAATCTATTTCAAGTATGACAGGCATATTACATCTCAGGGCAAGCAAGAGAAGCAACATTTCTATATGTGTATAAAACCCCTGGATCATTCTTCTTGGCCCTTGCTACAGCCATCTTGCTGCTGTCCCTTTAATTGTGTGAATCATTTTTTCTCTTCAGGTGTATTACAATTTGGGTGCGTTTGAAGACTCATTAATGTACGCATTGGGAGCAGGAGAATTATTCAATGTCCACAGCCAGTCTCAATATGAAGAAACCATAATTGGTAATTTGAAGTTATTTGAGGAACGCATATGACTTTCATTCCGAGTTCCGTCCCTTCCTGTCTTGCCTGACGTTCCATCCTGTCCTGGCATGGTTAGACATCCTGTCTAGCTGGAATTATTTTCTCTATCTGAACTGAAACATTAGCCTGCCTAGCTAGGAAAAAATCATAGTCGATTCACATGCAATGATGATCAATCTCCTGTTTAGTTTTTAATGTGGTAATCATCATTCTGGTCCTGCCCTTGTCTAATATCTAAATGCAATAGGAAAATTTTCAATGTTCCTGCTGGCTGAGCGTGACATTTTTGCAAGACATTACTTAGTTACGAAACCTTATTGTCTGATAAGAATTATGTAGAGAATTACCTTTGTGTTAACTACGGAAAAATAGTGCTAAATACTATAATAGTAGAGCATGGTAAAAATTCAGAAACAAATTCAAAGACAAAACAATATTTAGAAGGTATTGATTCGTATCATATTGGAAATCACATTTTGATTTATCATATCGTATAACAACAACTACAAGTCTGTTATTATCAAGAACTTAATTTCCTATCATTCTGTTTGATAGCAAAATGCATAGACCACTACACAAGTCTCAGGATAAAGAAAGTGGAAAGTCCGGATGGGACACCAATTGACACGAGACTCGAAGCAATTGTCAATAAAATGTTTCAGCGATGCTTCGATCATGGCAAATACAAACAGGTCAGTTTTAGATGCTAGATATCAATCAAAATTGATTTTTTGATAGTGCAATGCAAATGAAATGTAACTTGGAACAGAGCAATCTGGTTGAATTATGATGGGCTATATCATATGTTCAATTTGACAGTTTTTTATGTTTTCACCTAAACTTGCGACTATTTGATCTGTGAAGCTTCAAGAATCCACAGTTGTAGCAGCTATTCGTAATGAAAGAAATTCTGGCTAGAGAACAAAGCAGCGGAAAAGAGTGAGCTTTATCTGTTTTCTTAATATATCAGTGAAGTATGAAACTTAAATGCTCTATTTTCACAGGCAATTGGCATAGCTCTGGAAACCCGAAGACTGGATATATTTGAACAGGCCATCCTCAAATCTGTGAGTAGATAAAACCTTTCTTTTACCTCTTTTCACTATGTGCAAGCCTTA
The DNA here is from genome assembly GCA_963924455.1 of Pelagia noctiluca. NCBI lineage: Eukaryota > Metazoa > Cnidaria > Scyphozoa > Semaeostomeae > Pelagiidae > Pelagia > Pelagia noctiluca. The sequence goes on along the minus strand of OZ004325.1, from coordinate 4,073,348 downwards.
TGTATATGGTTGTAAATTTACATTCACTGTAACATCAAGTGTGAGAAGAAGACTTGCCAGCTCTCTGTAATTCCAGGCAAAAAGGAAAAAATAGTCACGAGGTGTGGTTACATCGAGAGGAAGGACCAGGGTTGTACTGCTAGACTAGTTTACCTATTCAGTGAGCCCTATTTTGCTTTGCGCATAAACCAATAACTTACGAAGATAGTTGGTGTATTTGCCTATCAACTATCAATGTACAACTTCGACTAGTCTAACTTCTGAGTGGGCCCTTATTGCTTCGCGCACAAGCCAATAACTTACGAAGATAGTAAGCATATTTGCCTATCAACTATCAATCTACAATTTCGACTAGTCTATCAATTTTCTACTTGGACTAGTCTACCTATTCAGTGGGCCCTTTGAGCTTTGCGTATAAACAAATAACTTACGAAGATAGTTAGCGTATTTGCCTATCAACTATCAATTTACTACTTCGACTAGTCTACCTACTCAGTGGGCCCTATTTGGCTTTGCGTATAAACAAAAAACTTACGAAGATAGTTAGCGTATTTGCCTATCAACTATCAATTTACTACTTCGACTAGACTACCTACTCAGTGGGCCCTTTGAGCTTAGCACATAAACCAATACCTTACGAATATAGTAAGCGTATTTGCCTATCAACTAACTATCAATTTACTACTTCGACTAGTCTACCTACTCAGTGGGCCCTTTGTGCTTTGCACATGAATCAATACCTTACGAATATAGTAAGCGTATTTGCCTATCAACTATCAATTTACTACTTCGACTAGTCTACCTACTCAGTGGGCCCTTTGTGCTTTGCACATAAACCAATACCTTACGTATTTGCCTATCAACTATCAATTTACTACTTCGACTAGTCTACCTACTCAGTGGGCCCTTTGAGCTTTGCACATAAACCAATACCTTACGTATTTGCCTATCAACTATCAATTTACTACTTCGAATAGTCTACCTACTCAGTGGGCCCTTTGAGCTTTGCACATAAACCAATACCTTACGTATTTGCCTATCAACTATCAATTTACTACTTCGACTAGTCTACTCACTCAGTGGGCCTTTTGTGCTTTGCACACAAACCAATAACTTACGAAGATAGTAATCATATTTGCCTATCAACGATCAACCAATCAACCAACCAGTCATAGTTTCGAATCAGCTGGTTAATCGGTGGAACTCCTTTATTTTAAAGAGTATTGTTAAATATTTACAAAACAGCCTTGCTTTGAATGTGATAGTTGTTTATTAAAGAGCTTGAATTGAAATGTCAATATTTCTTTGCAAAATACACAACAAACACACGATTTGATTGCAAACTTATATTGCCGTTATTTGGGCAAGACAAAATTAACGATTATTATGATAAGATCTCCAGGAAGCCGCAGGTAAGGCTGTATTTGAAGCAAATGAAGGGTTTATTTTTGTTGAGGGTTTAATAGAACATTGCTGGAAGATATATACATATTTACATTTAAGAAATCAAATATTAATGATCATTCCATCTATTTGATAATTCCATCTGTTGAATTTTGAAGAAAGTAATTAAAATATTGTTAAAGAATGATCACATCTGCTAGTACCGGGGTTGTTCTCCTTTTCAAGTTCAAAGCAGTCTTGGAGAGCTGACTGTATTTGCTTCATCGGCCGCAAAATGTTGAAAGTGATTTTAATTGTCAGCAGTTTGATACATCTCTTCTCGATCTTTTTGAATGTTTTGGGAGTGTATCTGCTAACTGCTATAAAGCCTTTAAGCATTGGCAAATTTCTCCTGACAAATCTAGCTGTCTCGGAAATTATGCTATCAGGAGTACAGATCGCAGTTAACTCTATCCGTGCGTTTGTACGTATAGAAGAAAATACAGATGCCAATAAGGTTCGTGCAACAATCTGGCTGGTATATTATTCTTCTGTGTTCTTTCTAACTATCGATAGGTTGATTGCAATAACATTTCCTCTGAGATACAGAGTTTTGATCACGAAGAAACGACTTAAGTTGGCAATACTGGTAGTATGGACTCTTGCCACTGCACTTGGAGCATCTTTTTTCATTTATGGTAATTGGTTCATTTCGTTCTGGAACATTACGTGGATGGTACTAGATGTTGCATTCATAATCTTAGCTGTAACTACGTATGGCTTTATTTTCTTCAAAATCCTGCGGAGAAGAAGATTTGAAAACAACGACCAAGATGGCAGAAGACAGCACTTCATAATGAGCAGAGAGAAGAAGTTTGTCAAGATTGCTGGACTGATAATTGGCACATTTCTCTTTCTGTTTCTTATTCCAGATACCATTAAGTATGAATATCCTAGCCTTGAAGCTCCACTGTTAACTTATCCTATTGGAATTCTCTTGGACCCTGTTATTTACATTTTCTTGCAAGATGATTTGAGATCATTGCTTAAGAGAAGCGTTTTTAAGACTGATAACGGTGCCAACCTTGCCCAGCAAGACACAGCCTTGTGAAAGAACAATTGCGAACGATATATGGTTGATATGACGTTGACACCAAGGCGTTTTACTATGCCTTCCACATCTCAAAAAATGTTGTTGATCCATAAGACTAGATTTTAAATGTCTGTCGAATGAATTAGTCAAAAATTTAAAAATTTAATGTACATTCTAGTATCTAATATCATGCTAATTTATTTTATATTTACTATTAACATTTAACTATCAAACGCTCGGCTTAATTCCTAGCAAGCGAGAATAGCTGAGTGGTTGGAAGGGTTGGAAACCACCTTCACACCTGCTCCAAAGTGTGAGGAGAGAATTTATCAGCTGTCTGTTATTCCTGGTTAAAAGGCAAAAGGAATCACGAGGTGTGGTCACATCGAGAGGAAGGACCAGGGTTGCACTGTTCGTCTTACCTTTTAGTGAGCCTTTTGTGTTTCGACATAAACCAATACCTTACAAAGATAGTAATTGTATTTGCCAATCAACTATCAATGCACTGCTTTGATTAGTCTACCTATTCAGTGGGTCCTTGGTGCTGTGCATATAAACCAATATCTTACGAAGATAATAAGCGTAATTGCCCATCGACATCAACTTTAAGTAAGATTTAGGAGGCAAACCACCTTAAGACCTGCCACATGAAGTGTGAGAGAAGAATTTTCTAGCGTTCTCTGTAACTGCGTGCAAAAGGTGCAAAAGGTCAAAGAACAAAAAGTCAAGAGGTGTTGTCACATTTAGAAGAAGGACCAGGGTCATTCATACTGATTTTTACACAATAAATTACTCAGTAAATTACACAGTTAACTAGATCTATATTATTAAACATTGAAATTAATCATTCAGTTCTAATGCACTTAGCTATTAAACATCTAAGAATCTAGCTTGGAAATTGGTAAATCTATTATTGTTGCCATACAGAGCTCAACGTTAGGAGCATTTATATGGAGATGAGAGGCGAAGACATAGTATTATATTTGTCTGTTGCATTGGTACGAGCTTTACTAGAATCTAGCTTAAATGTCCTAGGCTAAACAGCTCTCAATAAAGGATAGGTTACAAGATTACTGTTGGTTAGTTTGTTTTTACAGGGCTGTGTCTTGTTGAGCACGTTCCGCGTCGTTATTCATGTGGTCAGCATTGCAATTCATTTGGAGAACTCTTCTTTTAAGCAATGATCTCAAATCGTCTTGTAGAAATATGTAGATAACAGGGTCCATGATTACACTTGTTGGCCAAGCTATGTGTATGAATGCTTTGAAAACTTGACTATATGGCTCTAGTTGGTATATTATATCTGGAATAAGAACCAGTACAATGAATGAGCCAAGAATCGTTCCAGCAATCTTGATAAACTTTTTCTCTCTGCTCATTATGAACTGCCGTCTTCTCCCATCTTGATGGTTGTTTTGAAATCTTCTCCTTCGCAGGATTTTATTGAAAATCAAGCCATATGTAGTTACAGCTGAGAGTATGAATACCACATCTATAAAGATCCACATATAGTTCCAGAAGGAAGTACGCCATTTCATTTCGTGGAAATGAGATATTCCCATCACAGTTCCAAGAGCTATTGCCAGAATCCATGCTGCCAATATTGCGATTTTCAGTCGTTTCTTTGTGATCAGAACTCTGTATCTCAGTGGAAATTGTATTGCAATCAATCTATCAATGGTTAGAAAGAACACAGAAGAATGACGTGCCAGCCAGGCTGTGCCCATTAACCCAAATAAAATCGGGGAATATAAACCTGAAAAAGCTTCATACAAATAGTGTGCAATTTGTATACCAGATAATATTAATTCTGTTATTGCCAAATTAGCCAATAGGAATTTGCTGTTGGTCAACGGTCTTACAACAGTTAATAGATACACTCCAAAACTGTTGAATATAATCGAGACGAGATACAACACACTACTTACTATTAGACTTTCTTCCTTCATTTTGCTGTCAAAATACGCTGGCCGTCTTGAATGATACTAATTTCAGATCTACTGCCATAGTATACTTGTGATCTGCATAATTCCTGTTTAGTGGGTTTTCAAAACTAGTACCAAAAATGTCAAAGCCATAAGTTATCCTCGAAGAAATCAACGTTTACTGCACCGCTCAGCTTCAACATCCATCCTTTTAGTGTTGAATCATACTAATCTTTTAAAAGTTATATTACATGTTAATGAATAATTTATAATATTGCTATTTTAGTCATTGTAAATATGAATAGTCCAACAGTCTTCTATTGCACCCTTCAAAAAGTTGTACTATTTTCTTTAAAGAAACTATGCTAATTCTCGTGAGTAGAGTTTTTAGCTTTCACCCCAAATAGTGGTACAAAAAGTTTTTGTCAAGTTTCTCAACTTCAACAACGGCCAAAAATCTGGAATTCACGAGATAAGACTAAAAATACCAAAGAATTCAAAGGGCTGACCAAAACTTGGTTTTTTGAGAATAGATGTGCCTATTAATTCTGCAGTATGCAGCTGAATTTATGCAATTCTTGGAGTTGCTCATGTAGTATGAATTAGTGTATACTCACTATTGATGATACTAACACTAAATAAATAATACAATACAAGATTCATAGCTAAAAATACCAATCGTAGATGTATCACACGTTATTCCATTGACGCTCTACATATAAACCAGTACACAAACGATCTTCAAGATTCGGCCTATCAAACCCTTTTCATGATCAAAATATTACATCAAGCAAGAATATATCAGTTTTATTGTGAATAAGGTCTGACAGAGCCGAGTCTTGAAGACCGATTAAACTGGTTTATATGTAGTGCGTCAAAGAAATTACGTAAGATATCTTTATGATTCGTGTCATTTACCATGAAGTTTTCAAATAACCCGACGGCCTCGTCGAGAATTACAAGTAACAAGAAGTTTCTTGACCCCAAATATATATTCTTGATTTCGTTTTGATATGAAAACATCTGATTTTACCTCTCATCCAAGTTTGAATTATCCAAGAGAGGCTACTTAAAGAGCCATCTTTTGAAGCTGGGTTGAAAACATTTCGAAGTTAGTAATCTTTTGGGGGTAAAAGGGCAAAGCTAAATATAAAAACGGATATGGGGACTATATGAAGAAATTAGGCCGATGCATATATCAATCATGAAATATGATGTTTTTCGCACTTATTCTCATCAATATTTTCTTATATTTCAATTAAATGCAACACTGGGCAATTAGAAAACCATTGTTGTTACTTGAAGCAATTTCTAGGGGTGACAAAAAGCCTACTCAAATTGCACCACTCAATGCCAAACCTTGGCTGTTGGCCTTTTAAGGAGGTGAGAAACGTCACATGCCGATGAAGTGCATCGGGTCGAATTGGACTTCCTCTTGTAATAAATGTTTACAAACACCGTTAGAAATTTCTTGCCCTTTTCGATTAAAACAAAATAACAAAGTTCCTTTGATTTTGAAAATCTGACCCTACGGTTTCTTACGAAAAAATTAGTTTTTTAATCTACTTCGAATGCATTAGAATAACTGTGAGTACCTGGGGATCTCTATTTTGGAAGTTATTAAAGTCATAGCATTTCAATTACGGTAATTTAGCTTTGCAATGAAATCAGACGTTTGTTGTGTATTTTGCTAACAAATATTTACATATGAACGTTAACTTTACAACTAAAATCTTTCACATTCTCAGCAAGCCTATTTGATCGAACAACTCTCTCCAAATTCAGGGGGTCGATCTAGTCTTCTTTCCTAGCAGGAATTATTGGTATGGATCCAATAACTAAAGACCGTGCTAACTACATTGCACATCATCATACTACCATATTCATACGAATCGTTGAAAGTAATTATTACTATACTATACTATACTTTACTGTACTATATTATGCTTAACAAAGCTATACTACACTTAACTAAACTACTACTCTGTAAGGTACTACACCACACTTACCTGCTCTAAGATATATTCTACTACTCGTCATTGCAATCACCTACGATTAACTACACTTTGCTACACTTAAATACACTAAACAAAACTTAATTACAATTTTCTATATAATTTACTACAACTACTGCATCTGATTACACTTTACTGCAATTGATTACACTTAACTACACTTGACCGCACTTAACTACACTTTACTACACCTTACTACACTCTGAAACACATTATTGCCCATTACTACCCTAAAACTGTGCTTTAATATCTTAACTACACTTAACTGCACTTTACTGCGATTTACTAAACTTAACTGCGCTTAACTGCACCTTACTGCACTTAACTATACTACACTGCACTTTCCTAAAATAGACTACTCTTTTCTACACTGCACTACATGTCGATATACTGCGGCAGACTCAAAGCGATAAGTCATAATATTAATGATGTAACTTGAGAATGAATCTCACAGTAGAATCTATCTATAGAATATACAGTAGAATCTACTAGTTAGAAAATGATCAAAGTCACAGTAAATGTTCTTTCATAGGGCTGTTTCTTGTGGAGCAAGGTGCACAACTTCGTTAGGGTGGATAACTCTTCTTTTAAGCAATGACCTCAAATCATCTTGTAGAAATATGTAAATAACGGGGTCCAAGATTACACTGATTGGCCAAGCTATGTTCAAAATAGCAAAGAGGACTGAACTTTCATAATGATGCATTATCATATCTGGAACAAGAATCAGCAACAGAAATGATAGAATAATCAGACCAGCTATCTTGACGAATCTTCTCTCTCTGTTTATTAAGAAGCGCTGTCTTCTGTCATTTTCCGTTTCTGGATTATTTCCGAATCTTCTCCTTTGTAAGATTTGATTGAAAATAAGACCATAAGTAGTGCCAGCTACAAATGTGAATGTCCAATCCAGAAACACCCATGCATATGTCCAAAATAAATCGCTCCATCGATTTTCGATGAAAAAAGATGTTCCAAGTGCAATTACAAGAATCCATGCGAGCAATATTGCTAGTTTCACTCTTTTCTTCGTGATCACAACTCTGTATCTCAGAGGAAATTGTATTGCAACCAGTCGATCTATTGTTAAAAAGAACACAGATGAGTAATATCCCAGCCATGCTATTGCAAGACAATTTCTAGAAACGTTTGAAAAGGAAGCTGAAAATGCACGAACGAGACTGCCTGCTACATTTGTGACAGATACTATTATTTCCGTGACTGCTAGATTGGCCAGTAGAAATTTGCCGTTGCTCAAAGGTCTTACTACAGTTAAGAGATATATTCCCAAACCATTCAGCAAAGCTGCGATTAGGTATAGCACATTACTAACATGGAGAATGACCTTGATCATTTTGCTGCCATCCAACTTGAAGAATTAAAACAAGAGATGGACAGCAGGTCGATTTTATTACGTCTCCAAACAATGCCAGTCATGTCAAGGGGGTGTGGTACGTGGGCGGTCTCAGTCAGCTCTTTTAGATATTCAGACTGAATCCAAACATTTCAGACTGTGTTTCACAAGTTGTGCAGATCTCTACAGTTTAGGGTAGTATAATGTATTGTAGTGCAGTTGAGGGCAGTGTAGTGTATTGTACCAAAACTACGCTACACTGCACCATTTTGCCCTGAACTGCACTACAATACATTGTATTATACTACAGTTAACTGTAAAGATCAGCACTACACTTAACAACACATCACCAAACTGCATTGCACTTCACTGCCCTTAACTGCACTACAATACATCGTACTACGTACTACACTTAACTGTAGATATTTGCACTACACTTAACAGCATTCAATGTACTATACTGGATTACACTGCCCTTAACTGTACTACAATGCATTATACTACACTGAACTGTAAAGATTTGCACTAAACTTAACAGCACTTCATTGTACTACACTGCACTTCACTACCATGAACTGCACTACAATGCTTTGTGCTACGTATAACACTAAACTGTAGAGATTCGCACTGCACTTAACAGGACTTCATTGTACTACACTGCACAGAACTACCCTGAACTGCACTACAATTCTTTGTACTACGTATAACACTAAACGGTAGAGATCTTCACTACATTTAACAGGACAACGCTACATTGCACTACTTTGCCATGAACTGCACTACAATACATCGCACTACGTACTACACTTAACTGTAGATATTTGCACTACACTTAACATACATTATAATATACACTACAATACATTATACTACCCTAAACTGTAAAGATCTGCACTACACTTAACAGCGCTTCACTACACTGCACTACACTGCGCTTTGGATTTTGGGTTTTATTATACTTAACTGTACTAATGTGAAGTTTACTACTCTAAAATACACCTCACCACCCACATCTGCTACCTACCCAATTATGTATGATATAAGAAGAAAGGTGCTATTCTCCTGGGCTGCTGGTATAGCAAAAGGGTTGGAAAAGAATTTGTGATCAGCCCTGCTAAAGATAGATAAGGTACAGATTGAAAAGCCATGATGAACTGAGCTACTTTTGAGTTCTTCTTCGTCTACTGGGAGGTTTTTTAGGAAGGCTTTTTTCACAAAATTATGAATCAGAACATTTAATTGTACTGTGTTGCTTTATAAACTACCAGGACCTCCGAGAGGGGGGTAGCCGGGGCAACTGCGCTGGGGCCCGGAAAAATGAAGCTTTTGAGTTTTGCATTAAATGTCGTTTTGATATCAAAGAGCTGGGCCCGTTAGAGGGCCGGAGAAAATGAAGTTTTGTTTCTGTCCGTTACACATCTCTAGTGATATCCCAATTCATTCCTTTAGCCAATCGCTAAGTACATTTGCTTCTTGCACAAAATCGTTAAATTCAAGCTTAGCGACGTATTTCTAACGTATGCACAACCCTGTGGATATTTTACAGATTGCCAGTCTCTAGTAGAACGTTCAAGCTCAAGCTCTAGCCTATCAAAAAACGTCGTTGCCAAACAAAGGAAGAAAGATTGAACGACTTAGCTATTCTAAGCATCTAGAGTGAACTCACAACTCACCCGAGAAAATATAATTCAGTGGTATAATATATACCTTTATACTAAAAAGGGCATCTATTGAGACAATTGTCGCGAAAGTTTATTTATCCATATCAATAAAGGAATTATCTCGTGTTAAGAATTTTTCGTCATTTCATTGCAAAATTGCATTCATTTTAGTGGTAACACAGAGGTGGGTCAAACATACATATGTAGATAGGAAGACTTAAGGATTCTTAGCCATTTTGAGCCGTTCTAAATTGCAAAATATAAGAAGCTTCCGGGGGCTCTCAGCGCCCCCTGACCCCCTGCTGTATTTGGCAATAACCTACGGTCATTACAGGTTTAGCTACAAATACCCACCAACCAAACTGACAAAAGGCCCGTATTCAATAATTGCCCCGGGGCCCGGCCTCTCTCTCGGCGGCCCTGTAAACTACGCTATGCAATAAGGCACCACTCCACCTTAAACTACCCTATACTATCGATCCTATACCATCTACCCTACACTATCTACCATATACCATCTACCATATATCTACCCTATACTATCTACCATCTACTATCTACCCTATACTATCTATCGTATGCTATCTACCGTATACTATCCAACATATACTATCCATCATATTCTATCTACCCTATACTATCTACCCTATACTATCTACCATATACTATCTACCCTATACTATCTACTCTATACTATCTACCCTATACTATCTACCATATACTATCTTCCCTAAACTATCTACCCTATACTATCTACCATATACTATCTACAAAATGCTATCTACCATTTATTATCTAGAGTAAATATAAAAAGAAGCGTTTTGGTACATAAAGAACACAAGTAAATATTTTCAATATATTATACTCAGTACCATAGAATATTATAATGATTATTAACGAGCTTTCAGGCTTAACCCGTTATCATGTAAATAGGAAATACGGAAAAGGAAATGGGAGAGCAAATAAGTCACTTGATAACGGGTTAAGCCTGAAAGCTTTTTAATTATGATGATAATATTCTTTGGTACTAAATATGATAAATTTGAAATATTCACATATATTATCTACCCTATACTATCTACCATATAGTATTCACTCTACACTATTACCCTGTAATATCTACCATATACTATCTACCCTAAACTATCCTCCATATACTATCCACTATATACTTTGAAATCTACCCCTATACTATCTACCATACAGTATTTACCCTACACTATCTACCATATACTATCTACTCTGTAATATCTACCATATACTATCTACCCTAAACTATCTACCATATACTATCCACTATATACTTTGAAATCTACCCCTATACTATCTACCATACAGTATTTACCCTACACTATCTACCATATACTATCTACCATATACTATCTACTATATACTATCTACCATATACTATCTACCATATGCTATCTACCCTATCTACCCTAATACCCCTTAGACAGTGCATTCACACAGCTCTGCATGTCAACGTCAAGATAATGCTGCAAACAATTGAAGATGCAAATCAAACCAATCTTCATGCAAACTATTGTACTTAGCCTTCAGTCTGAAGATGGCTATTAGCCCTTTCGGAGTTGCGCGAGGAACTGGTAACTACTACGGTGCGCAAGGTTTTATGGAACGCTTCGTAAACAAAACAGGCGTTTCAAAAATCCCATAATGCACCACAAATAGCATCATTATTCTCACAACGGTATTCCAACTTTGTTGTTGTTAGTTGGTTTTTATAGGGCTGGGTCTTGTTGTGCATCGTTATTTATATGGTCTGCATCGTTATTCATGCGAAAAACTCTTCTTTTTAGCAATGATGTCAAATCTTTTTGTAGAAATATGTAAATTATGGGGTCCAAGGCTAAACCGATTGGCCAAGCTATGTTCAAAATAGCGAAGAGATCTGGACCATCGTAATAATGCATTATCATATCTGGAACAAGTATCAGCAACAGAAATGATAGAATAATCAGACCAGCTATCTTGACGAATCTTCTCTCTCTGTTTATTAAGAAGCGCTGTCTTCTGTCATTTTCCGTTTCTGGGTTATTTCCGATTCTTCTCCTTTGTAAGATTTGATTGAAAATAAGACCATAAGTTGTGCCAGCTACAAATGTGAATGTCCAATCCAGAAACACCCATGCATATGTCCAAAATAAATCGCTCCATCGATTTTCAATGAAAAAAGATGTACCAAGTGCAAATACCAGAATCCATGCGAGCAATATTGCTAGTTTCACTCTTTTCTTCGTGATCACAACTCTGTATCTCAGAGGAAATTGTATTGCAACCAGTCTATCTATTGTTAAAAAGAACACAGATGAGTAATATCCCAGCCATGCTATTGCAAGACAATTTCTAGAAACGTTTGAAAAGGAAGCTGAAAATGCACGAACGAGACTGCCTGCTACATTTGTGACGGACAGTATTATTTCCGTGACTGCTAGATTGGCCAGTAGAAATTTGCTGCTGCTCAAAGGTCTTACTACAGTTAAGAGATATATTCCCAAGCCATTCAGCAAAGCTGCGATTAGGTATAGCACATTACTAACATGGAGAATGACCTTGATCATTTTGCTGCCAACCAACTCGAAGAATTAAAACAAGAGATGGACAGCAGGTCGATTTTATTACGTCTCCAAACAATGCCAGTCAAGTCAAGGGGGTGTGGTACGTGGGCGGTCTCAGTCAGCTCTTTCAGATATTCGGACTGAATCCAAACATTCCAGACTATGTTTCACAAGTTGTACAGATCTCTAAAGTCTAGGGTAGTATAATGTATTGTAGTGCAGTTGAGGGCAGTGTAGTGTATTGTACCAAAACTACGCTACACTGCACTATTTTGGCCTGAACTGCACTACAATACATTACATTATGCTACACTGAACTGTACATATCTACTCTTCACTTAACAACATATCACCACACTGCATTGCACTTTACTGCCCTTAACTGCATTACAATACATCGTACTACGTACTACACTAAACTGTAGGGATTTGCACCACACTTTACAGCATTCACTGTACTATACTGTACTACACTGCCCTGAACTGTACTACAATACATTATACTACACTCTACACTGAACTGTAAAGATTTGCACTAAACTTAACAGCACTTCATTACAGTGCACTTCACTACCCTGAACTGCACTACAATGCTTTGTGCTACGTATAACATTAAACTGTAGAGATTCGCACTGTACTTAACAGGACTTCATTGTACTACACTGCACAGAACTACCCTGAACTGCACTACAATTCTTTGTACTACGTATAACACTAAACGGTAGAGATCTTCACTACATTTAACAGGACAACGCTACATTGCACTACTTTGCCATGAACTGCACTACAATACATCGCACTACGTACTACACTTAACTGTAGATATTTGCACTACACTTAACATACATTATAATATACACTACAATACATTATACTACCCTAAACAGTAAAGATCTGCACTACACTTAACAGCGCTTCACTACACTGCACTACACTGCGCTTTGGATTGTGGGTTTTATTATACTTAACTGTACTAATGTGAAGTGTGCTTCTCTAAAATATAGCTCGTGCAGAGACAAGGCCGTACGCAGAACATTTTTAGCGGGGGGGGCAAAACCCCTTTTGAAGAACTTTTTGAGGATATCGTCTTTAGGAAAGCATATACTTTTGGAATTTTTTGGGGGGCAGCAGCCCCCCTTGCCCCCCGCTATGTACGGCCATGTAGAGATAAGATAATGAGATACTTAACTTAAAATTACGTCTTTCGGGAAAAATATTGCCGTCAAAATTGATATGTTAATTCTAAAATTTTGAACGAAATAAATCTTAATAAAACTATATTGCTTTGTGCATATATTGTATTTATGTTGATGTATGTTATGTAATGTATATCATGAAGTTCATAATGAATAGCATTAAATATGAGGGACAAAACTGTTAGGTGTTGCAAATATTATTAACGGTCGGCAGGCATAGTTTATGATGCTGTACTTTAATTTATCACCAATGATATCTGAGAGCAGGTCTTCTCCGTTCTCTCATCTTTTCTGGAGCCAGTAGAGCACAGTCTTCTCTGGAAGTCTAACTTCTTCCGCGACCTTTATCCTGACATCTTGTCCTAGGCACAAGGTGGTCAAACTAGCAGGCGACCGCTGTGAAGGAGCAAAATTAACGGTCAAAATTAATATATCACATCTTCTATTCGTTTTATCACCTTAAAACAACGGTCAGAAGACCACCCAATTGTTGGGTTTTGGTTAAGATACTATCTACTATATACTTTCAAATCCACCCCTATACTATCTACCATACAGTATTTACCCTACACTATCTACCATATACTATCTACCATATACTCTCTACCATAAACTATCTACCATATAACCATATAATATCTACCCTATCTACCCTAATATCCCTTAGACAGTGCATTCACACAGCTCTGCATGTCAAGATAATGCTGCAAACAATTCAAGATGCAAATCAAACAAATCTTCAAGCAAACTGTTGTACTTAGCCTTCAGTCTGAGGATGGCTATTGTAGGGAGGAACTGGTAACTACTACGGTGCGCAAGGTATTGTGGGATAGTTTTATGGAACGCTTCGTAAACAAAACAGGCGTTTAAAACAACTATCCCATAATACACCGTACACTGTACTAGTTTCCAGTTTCATGCGCGACTCTGACATTGCTGCTTTGTTCGTACAACCGAATTCATAGATAGAAGGAAAATGTAAATATTGTCTTTTCCTATCCAAAACGAAACTTCTGGTTAAACTATTCGTAATATTTGTTTGAATTTGAATAAATGATAAGAAATTGAATTAACATAGCTGATTAAATACATTGAATAGCTTTAGTTGAATGTTCTTTCAAAGGGCTGTGTCTTGTTGAAAAGGATATGCGCCTTATTTATTCTAAAAAGTCTTTAGGCAATGACCTCAAATCCTCTTATAAGAATAATTAGATCAGCGGGTCCGTAACCAAACGAATAGGCCAAGCTATGGTTATAGTTGCTAGAAGAAATTTGCTATTATTTATTAAGAAACAGTAGCATCATAATTCTCACAACGGTATTCCAACTTTGTTGTTGTTAGTTTATTTTTATAGGGCTGTGTCTTGTTAAGCAAGGTCTGCAACGTTATTTATATGGCCTGCACCGTTATTCATGTGCAAAACTCTTCTTTTAAGCAAAGATCTCAAATCGTCTTGTAGAAATATGTAAATTATTGGGTCCAAGATTATACTGATTGGCCAAGCTATGTTCAAAATAGCAAAGAGATCTGGCCCATCGTAATAATGCATTATCATATCTGGAACAAGAATCAGCAACAGAAATGATAGAATAATAAGACCAGCTATCTTGACGAATCTTCTCTCTCTGTTTATTAAGAAGCGCTGTCTTCTGTCATTTTCCGTTTCTGGGCTATTTCCGATTCTTCTCCTTTGTGAGATTTGATTGAAAATAAGACCATAAGTTGTGCCAGCTACAAATGTGAATGTCCAATCCAGAAACACCCATGCATATGTCCAAAATAAATCGCTCCATCGATTTTCGATAAAAAAAGATGTTCCAAGTGCAAATACCAGAATCCATGCGAGCAATATTGCTAGTTTCACTCTTTTCTTCGTGATCACAACTCTGTATCTCAGAGGAAATTGTATTGCAACCAGTCTATCTAGTGTTAAAAAGAACACAGATGAGTAACATCCCAGCCACGCTATTGCAAGACAATTTCTAGAAACTTTTGGAAAGGAAGCTGAAAATGCACGAACGAAATTTCCTGCTACATTTGTGACGGACATTATTATTTCTGTGACAGCTAGGTTGGCGAGTAGAAATTTGCCGTTGCTCAAAGGTCTTACTGCAGTTAAGAGATATATTCCCAAACCATTCAGCAAAGCTGCGATTAGGTATAGCACATTACTAACATGGAGAATGACCTTGATCATTTTGCTGCCATCCAACTCGAAGAACTAAGACAAGAGATGGACAGCAGGTCTATTTTATTACGTCTCCAAACAATGCCAGTCAAGTCAAGAGGGTGTGGTACGTGGGCGGTCTCAGTCAGCTCTTTTAGATATTCGGACTGGATCCAAATATTTCAGACTGTGTTAGGGTTGGAAAAGAATTTGTGATCAGCCCTGCTAAAGATAGATGAGGTACAGATTGAGAAGCCATGATGAACTGAGCTACTTTTGAGTTCTCCTTCTGCTATTGGGAGGGCTTTTTAGGAAGGCTTTTTTCACAAAATTATGAATCTGGACATTTAATTGTACTATATTGCCTTATAAACTGCGCTATACAATGCGGCACCACTCCACCTTAAACTACCCTTTACTATCTATCCTATACTGTCTACCCTAGACTATCTACAATAAACTTTCTACCATATACTATCTACCATATACTATCTACCCTATACTATCTACCATATACTACCTACTATCTACCATATACTATCTACCATGAACCATCTACCATAAACTATCTACTGTATACTATCTACCATATACTATCTGCCCTATACTATCAATTATTTCTGTCTACCATTTACTGTCTACCATAAACTATGTACCATAAACTATGTACCATAAACTATCTACCATAAACTATCTACCATAAACTATCTACCATAAACTATCTACCATAAACTATCTACCATAAACTATCTACCATAAACTATCTACCATATACTATCTACCATATACTATCTACCATATACTATCTACCATATACTATCTACCATATAATATCTACACTATACTATCTACACTATACTATCTACACTATACTATCTACCCTATACTATCTACTCTATACTATCTACTCTATACTATCTACCCTATACTATCTACCATATACTATCTTCCCTAAACTATCTACCCTATACTACCTACCATATACTATCTACCATATATTATTTATCCTATACCATCAACCATATACTATCTACCATATACTATCTACCATATACTACCTACTATCTGCCATTTACTATCTACCATAAACTATCTACCATATACTATCTACTATATACTATGTACCATATACTATCTACCCTATACTATCAATTATTTCTATCTACCATTTACTGTCTACTATAAACTATGTACTATATACTATCTACCATAAACTATCTACCATAAACTATCTACCATATACTATGTACTATATACTATCTACTATATACTATCTACACTACACTATCCATCATAACTATGTACCATATACTGTCTTCCATAAACTATGTACCATATACTATCTACCCTACACTCTACCATATACTACCTACTATATACTATCTATCATATATTATTTATCCTATACTATCAACCATATACTATCTACCATATACTTTCCACCATACACTATCCACTGTAAACTTTCAAATCTATTCGTACTATCTACCATATACTATCTACCATATACTATCTACCATATACTATCTACCATATACTACCTACTATCTACCATTTACTATCTACCATAAACTATCTACCATATACTATCTACTATATACTATGTACCATATACTATCTACCCTATACTATCAATTTTTTCTATCTACCATTTACTGTCTACCATAAACTATGTACTATATACTATCTACCATAAACTATCTACCATAAACTATCTACCATATACTATGTACTGTATACTATCTACCATATACTATCTACACTATACTATCCATCATAACTATCTACCATATACTGTCTTCCATATACTACCTACCATATACTATCTACCATATATTATTTATCCTATACTATCAACCATATACTATCTAGCATATACTATCTTCCCTATCTACCCTAATATCCCATAGACAGTGCATTCACACAGCTCTGCATGCCAAGAAAATCCTGCAGACAATTCAAGATATAAATCAAACCAATCTTCATGCAAACTATTGTAATTAGCCTTCAGTCTGAAGATGGCTATTAGCCCTTTCGGAGTTGCGCGAGGAACTGGTATTTAGTACGGTGCGTGAGGTATTGTTGGGTAGTTTTATGGAACGCTTCGTAAACAAAACAGGCGTTTAAAAAAACTATCCCATAATACACCGCACACTGTACTAGTTTCCAGTTTCTTGCGCGTTCCTGACATTGCTGCTTTGTTCGTACAACCGAATATACAGATTGTACGAAAATATAAATATTTTCTTTTCCTATCCAAAACGAAAATTCTGGTCACACTATTCGTAATATTTGTTTGAATTTGAATAGATGATAAGAGATTGAATTAACATAGCTGATTAGATACATTGAATAGCTGTAGTTGGATGTTCTTTCAAAGAGCTGTGTCTTGTTGAGCAGGGTATGTGCCGGTATTTATTCTAAAAACTCTTTCATCAATGATCTCAAATCCTTTTATAAGAATGATTAGATCAACGGGCAACGGGTCCGTAACCAAACCATTAGGCCAATCTATGGTTATAGTTGCTAGAAAAAATTCGCTATTATTTAGGTGCATTATTATGTTTGGAACGAGAAACAGTGGCAAAAATGACATCATGATTAAAACAATGTCATTAGAACATTATTGTTTTTAGTTTGTTTTTATAGGGCTGTGTCTTGTTGGGTATGGTTTGCATCGTTAGTTATATGGTCTGCATTGCAATTCATTTGGAGAACTCTTCTTTTAAGCAATGATCTCAAATCGTCTTGTAGAAATATGTAGATAACAGGGTCCATGATTACACCTGTTGGCCAAGCTATGTGTATGAATGCTTTGAAAACTTAACTTCTTTGCTCTAAGTGGTATATCATATCTGGAATAAGAACCAATACCATAAATGAGCCAAGAATCGTTCCAGCAATCTTGATAAACTTTTTCTCTCTGCTCATTATGAACTGCCGTCTTCTCCCATCTTGGTCGTTGTTTTGAAATCTTCTCCTTCGCAGGATTTTATTGAAAATCAAGCCATATGTAGTTACAGCTGACAGTATGAATACCACATCTATAAAGATCCACATATAGTTCCAGAAGGAATAAAGCCATTTCATTTCGTGGAAATGAGATATACCCATCACAGTTCCAAGAGCTATTGCCAGAATCCATGCTGCCAATATTGCGATTTTCAGTCGTTTCTTTGTGATCAGAACTCTGTATCTCAGTGGAAATTGTATTGCAATCAATCTATCAATGGTTAGAAAGAACACAGAAGAATGACGCGCAAGCCATATTGTTCCCAATAACCCCAATAAAATCGGGGAATATAAACCTGAAAAAGCTTCATACAAAATAAATGCGATTTGTATACCAGATAGTATTAATCCCGTGATTGCCAAATTAGTTAGGAGAAATTTGCTGTTGGTCAACGGTCTTACAACAGTTAATAGATGTATTCCCAAACCATTTAATAGGATGGAGATTAGATATAGCAAACTGCTTATTATTAGACTTTCTTCCTTCATTTTGCTGTCAAAATACGCTTGCCGTCTGGAATGATACTAATTTCAGATCTACTGCAATAGTGTACTTGTAATCTGCATAACACTTGTTTGAGCGTGGTTTTCAAAACCAGGTGAAAAATGTCAAAGCCATAAGTTGTCCTCGAAGAAATCAATGTTCACTGCACCGCTCAGCTTCAACACCCATCTTTTCTCATTTTATGCGATTTGCGTACAATATTAACTACTAAATTTGGTCCCTTGTATGATATTGCTTTCTTGATTTATAAAGATTTCAGAACTATTGCAATACATATTGCAATGTCTTCTCGCGATGATGGACTATGGTTATGGAACACCAAATAAAACCATCAAATCTATAGCTTTGATAGGATTGTCCTGCAAATGAATATTTTCTTTGACTATTGGCAAACCCATCTGATGTAGTACTGTTTTTGAGATAATCGCAGTAATAATTTTTGTTTGTATATGTTTTGAAAAAAGGAACGAGACGATCACATCTAAAAATTTGATAAAATTGTACGAGAAATGAATACTTTCTTTGAATATTGACGGAAATATAGTTCAATACTGTGTGCTCGATATCTCCACAATTTCCATCGTTTTGACATGGTTTTCATGATGATTGCATCCATGTGTTCAAGAACTGTCCAAGAATAGTCAGACGCAATCGTTTAACCCTTCATTTGAAGAACCTGTATCTTTTGAATTCTGATTGGCACGCCTCTAAAAACCATAGAAGAAAAAAATCTCCTCTTCGCATTGAATTCCTTATGCTTTGCGTAATTCAGAATCATTGTTTTAGGTTTCGATTATACTCCTTAAACTGTGGAAATTGTATGGTTTTTTCGGTCAAAATATTTGTTTATAGTTGTTAAAAACAATGTTTACTCACTGCACTGATTGTCTGTGATTTTTTTAATCGAATGACAACTATTCATGATCTAGCAAGTGTTCTTTTATATCCTTTACAAAAGGCTTTTCTACAAAGGGATTAAAATCTTGGCTTTGAATTTCCTTTGCAATTGGCCAGAAACTTACGGATTCTCACCTAGCATAGATAGCTAGACTAATTTGTCTGCCAACCAATAACTGTAATCAACACTGTTTAGCACACGTAATCACTACTTCGGTGGTATTTCGTGCCTTTGTGGTGGATAATCACAACTTGTGTGGGAATATGTTACTTTAAACTGTGGTGCTGATTCTAGACTTTATTATTTGGGTAGTCGCTACTGTGATACTGCGGTGATTAGGTGCACCATTTTTCGTGGACAGTCACTACTGAGGTGGTGTTTTTTGATACCTAACCTTTCGATGAAATCTTCTTTTGTGAACTACTAACAATGATTGGAGGACTTAGAGGGCTTCTGCAACGAAAAAAATGACATCGAAATTCAATCTTGCCTGATCATTTTGGTGCTAATTTCATGTTTCTTCGACTAATCGAGCAGTACGACCCTTGTCCTTCCTCTTGATGTGACCACACCTTGTCATTTCTTTTAGCTTTTGCCTGTAATCACAGAGAGCTGGAATATTGTCCCCTCAAACTTTGTGTGACAGGTTTGAAGTTAGTTTCGAACCCGGGACCCTCATGGGTTAAATGATCAAACCACTCGGCCATCCCTGCCACAAGTAAAGGATATTTGTCTAACCAATGCATTTTCTAACAACTGATTCATTTTCTTTCTTTAATTTTTAGGGCGATGTGGCTGGAATGTTGACATACAGTTTGAACATCTGCATGACGCTGTTGGATAGTAGAAACTTCAGGAATCTTGTAAGTGTGGTTGGAACCTAATTTACTTTCATATCAATATCAGTGAAGCGAAAAAATGCTATTCATTAACTGACCGTAAGGTACGAGGTAGCAGTCATTAGCTTCTTCTACTTATTCTCCGAAATTAATCAACTACTTCAATAATGAAGGCTCTGTTGACGTAAAGCAGAAAAAAAGGGAAAAAGAGTAATAGTAATGTGAAAAATAAAAGAGGATTAATTTGTGGAAAGAAAGAAAAAGGCAATAGATAAATAAATAAATTTGGTAACTGAGCAGCAATAATGCAGCCGACTGTGACATGTTAGAGATGGTGAGTTAAACCCATGGATTTTTGCAATTTATCTAGGTCTGAGAAAACAGTGAAACACTTAGTATCTGTAACACAACTATATCCTATAATAACATTGTAACCAACAGGATAGCATTAAACTAAGAGTCCAAGCTCCTTACTGTTGATCATGTTCAAAAATATTGTGGCATTTTTTGAGATGGGAAAAATTCAAAAAAGAGGTTTTTCTTGAATAACTCTTTGGATTTTCGTAATACAACCTTTAGAATGAATATCTTGATAGGAATAAACAATACTAAAATAATTTTCAAAAAAATTGTTAAAAGAGCAAATTATGTGGGTTCAGGTCAATTAACGTGTTTTGTAAGCCACTTCTTCCATCGGAAGTGCTAGTTTATAAATAACATTTGTTTTCCCTTCTACAGGCATTACAATATGTCAAAATAGATAAAAGAGTAACATTTATGGTTGATAAAGGAGCAAACGAGTGGCTTACTTTTGAAGCTTAACAAATCAGAGTTGCCCTGTAATTTGGCATTCAAAAGAATTCTGCAATCAATGAAACAGCCTAATAAACTTAAAGAGCATATTTGAAAACATGATGGCTTAATTATAAAATGAGTAAATCAAGTGGCTGACGCTGTTGTTGTAATTTTCATGTCAATATAACTTTCATCCAACTGTAAAAAAGTGCCTGATAAGAATTCGTTAAGCAACCAGGAAAACTCCTTTTATAATTTCAAAAATGCTCCTTTTACAATTTTTCATGTAAGTCGCATCAATCTTCTAAGTTTTAAACTATGGTAATACTATTCACAAGCTTTAGTGATGAAATGGGAGATATTATTGACCCAATACTGATTCAAATGATGTAAGCCACACTTTTCCTCATTTATTATAATGTCAGCCACTTAAAACTCCCAATTTATCAAATTTCAATCATCACAGATTGAAGGTAAAAGAAATCATTACAAAATCTCAACCAGGTTTGATTTTATAGCTTCTCAAAAATTACTAGTTTTTTAAGCCACTAGCAACGACAGCCACATAAATTACTCAAAATGTAATCGACCATATCTTCAAACTTGGTAAGCCAATTGATTTTGCTCTAAAATCAAACTAAAAAGCAATTCTTCTATTTATCTACACAGAAGCTTTGTCTGTCAGCCACATATAATACTCATTTCATAAACAAAAATGTGACTGACCTTTGAAATGTCACAAACAGGCTTCTATTTTTGAACATGATCTGTTCCTCTAAATATGGCTGTCAACAACGCAGCCTCAGTTCTGTGACTAGTCTTGATTTAATCCTTTGCAGATGTAACAGTAGTAGGATCAGTCTAGCAGCTTTACAGATGATTAAGTTAGAGATAATCACTGAAAAGAGGGAACTCCTTCTTTTTGAAGGTTCTATCTGCAGGTAACTTATCAAATGCTGAAATGCTAATTGAAGTAGTTCATAAACAGGGCGAGTACTACCACGGTAGTGGTGATAGAGTTCAACAGTGTCTCCATATATAGCTATGAAATCGAACTGCATTAGAATGTCGCTGTAAATCCACTTGTTTTTGTTCTGTAAAGATCTGCACTACACTTTACAGCACTGTACTAACCTATACTACACCTCCCTTAACTGCACTACAAAACATAATTACCTTAAACTGTATAGATCTGCACTATACTAACAGCCATGCACCACAATGCCCTGAACTGCACTACAATAGATTATACTACACTAAACTGTAAAAATAAGCACTACACTTACCAGCACTGCAGTACACTACACTACCTTAAACTGCACTACAATACATCGTACTACGTTTTACACTAAACTGTAAAGATCTGCACTACACTTAACAGCACTTCACTACTTGTTTTTGTACTCGCGGCCTCATTTTGATTCACAATATTCACCTACGACAGAATTTTTACTTTCAAATACCACGATCTTGAGAATTTAGTTGGTCGATTGAGTAGACAGACAAGCTACTTAACTGCATAAAAATATAGAATTTATAAAGCCTGTGTTTCTATTTCAGAAAATAGTGCTCAATACTTAATAGTGACTAGTGAGGAATCACGAAAAAGGCTTGTCGAGAAAATGAGTAGTTTCTCGTTTCTTTTCTGCCAATCATTCTGAAATAAAACATTCAAAACCTATCACATATTCCATCTAAATCTTATTCATTGCTATTCCTTGTGAACCACACAATGTTCTCAAACATTTACAGTCTCAGTTCTTAAATCATTATCTCTTTTCTATTTTTTTTAGGTGCTGCGAGTTCTGGTCAGACTGTATCTGAATCTAGCTACACCAGACTACATCAGTGTTTGCGAGGTAAGTTTCACTCATATTGCTACTGATGTTTGTTACTTCCTTAGTTATTCGCATTATTTTACAGCTTAGAATGAATTTGTTCGTTCTTTGCTGTACAGTTTGAATATCTGACGCTGTTTGATAGTAGAAATAGCGTATAAATAATAGAAATATATAGATTGATAGTACAAATAGCTATAGCTTCAAGAGTTGACAACACGATTATTCAAGAGGAAGGGGCCAACGTTTCCCTTCATTTGAGGAAAAGGAATCTTCTTAGCAGCCAAAGTGGTTCTCTATGTGCAGCTGAAATGAATGGCGTTTCAACTGAATAATTCAAGAGTTCTATTTCTTGGGGTTTGTATTGTGGCTTCTAGACCCTTGTAATTCTCTTTGACTTTTTGCTTCTTGTTTGAAAAACTATTTTGCTTTCTTAGTGCCTCGTGTTCTTGGATGACCCAGACTCTGTAGCTGATATTCTGGAGAAGTTAGTTAAAGATACAGAGGTAGGACTCCACGTCATTTTTGTATGTCGATCATGAATAACTTTTTACAATGCAAACTTCAGTCCTTTCTGTGAGATCGATTGTGCATGTTATGTGATTCGCACACGTAATTAATTCCACATTTGCAATCACACTTGTGAAAGATCTGTGCGCATAGCATGTTATTTGTAAAAAAATAAACATTTTCTCATCGAAACTTAGTAGGCCTATATGTTTTAAATAGCGAGGGAAAGCCATTTGTGGTCGGGTATACGAATTATTTCAAAAACTGTGATAGCACATGCGTTCCAATCTACGCGTGTGATAAAAAGCACATGCAATCTAGCTTGCGTGTGTCTGCATGTGTGGGTATGATCACACGCGCTTGAAGAAAAGCACTGATACTTGCATTTAAAGCTTTTTCTACACTACATTGATCATTACCACACGAAGCCTATTCTACTCTTTAATGCCATAGGGTCGGGTGTATGCTGTTTTATTCTGATAGGAAACAACTGATGCTATTTATAAACATCAATTCCTTTGCAGGCACGAACACTCATGGCGTATCAAATAGCCTTTGATTTGTACGAAAACGCATCGCAACAAATTCTCTCTGCTATAATCAATGCTCTAAAAGCAATATCCCCACTACCCATCGGTGATTCTGAAGTTCAAGGAGACGAAACGAAAAAATCGGATGAACTCAAGTAAGTTAATTAAAATGTATTTTGCTTTCAGCATATTTTCACCCTAGAGAACGTCTTTGTAGCACTGTGGAGGATGTTCAGTACTATGACTGATATTATTAGTACTGTTGAGGGGCACTCCAGTACTGTTAAGGAAATTAATAACTGTGAAGGAAGATCGTCAGTACTGTGAAGGGAAACCACGGGCACTTTGGGTATTACCTCCACAGTGCCTATGGCTCCATAATGAATATCCTCCAAAGCACTGATTGTATCCCTTCACAGTATTGATGGTATCCCCACCCACACAGTACTGATGGTAGCCCCCCCCCCCCCCCCCCACACACACACACAGTGCTTGTGCTATCCTCCCATATAGTAATGATATCCTCCAATGTACAACTGTATCCCCCAGCCGTACTGATGATATCCCCCCACAATACTGTATATCCTCAACATTACCAAACATCCTCCGCAGTACTGGCACAGACATTCCCAATGGTGTTTTTTTTCTAGAGGCGTACCTCAGGCTATTTAGAAAAGTGAACTAATACTTTTTAATTGCCTGTTGATTTTGTATTTCGGCAGACCTGCTGGAATGGAAGTCGATGGTGAGGACAATAAAATAAAGGACAGTGATGAAGAAAATCAATCTAAACCAAAAGATACCACTGAGGAGAAGAAAGTTGCTAAAAAACAGTTGGTGAGTCGTTTTATCTTACATACCAATACTGACAGCTAAAATTATTGCTATTATATAAATTCAATGATATATATTCTTGTTAGGTGTACATTATTTGCACCTGGAAAAACCTTAGTATTCTCTTTATAAGATATTTAATTTTTGCCTAAAATCCATTGATGGATATTATACCAGAGCAGGCTAATGGAATTTAGATATGCCACCACCAGGTCTCGAACCTACGTTGTTGCGACTAAAGGCGGGCGCGCTAACCACTGTCCTAAACCAGGACAATAAGTTAACACAGTAACTTTGAGGTCTTTACAACTCTAGGCTTATCCACAGTGAGGCATTAATTTGTGTTTCGGATTTAACCTTTCTTCAGAGCCATGTTATATTAACATTAATTCATTTAAAGATATAGTGGATGTGAAAAATGAGAAAGTTTCTCACTCATGTTTGTAGACAGACGATGAAAAGATTCTTCAAGGAAAAATAGAGAAGCTGATAACGATTCTTGGAGGAGAAGTGACAATCAATCTTCATCTGGAGTTCCTCATCCGAAATAACCACGCAGATCTACTCATTTTAAAAAACACAAAGGTGAG
Source organism: Pelagia noctiluca (assembly GCA_963924455.1). NCBI lineage: Eukaryota > Metazoa > Cnidaria > Scyphozoa > Semaeostomeae > Pelagiidae > Pelagia > Pelagia noctiluca. The sequence goes on along the minus strand of OZ004325.1, from coordinate 4,047,626 downwards.
TTTCATACTTGCTAACCTCTTGGAATTCTAGAATCTATGTTCGATATTTTCTGTATGTGATGTAAATGCATTAGGGAACTGTTAGGGCTTTTGCATGTTTAAAACCAGGAGAAAATTGCTTTCTCAACTCTCTTTTTACTCAGAGTAATCAAGAGCCTCAGACCAAATAGATTGAACATCTTTTTGAAAAGCATAACTTGGAGCAGTTTCATTGTCACATGATTCTAAGATGCTGGAGAAAAAGATGCTGGAGAAAAAGATGGAGTTATTTGATTTCTAGGAGAAATGCAGGAGATTTCCTAGATTTTAGATTGTGCTGGAGGCTACGTCAATTTGCTGGAATCTACAGCCGGATACGGGAGAGTGGGTTGAACTATGAATTATGAATTAAAAGGAAAGGGGGCATCCATTAAGTGTTTTCAGTTAATTGCCAAATTCCAGACCAGCCCGCCTTGTACGATGTGGTATGCTTTTGTACCAGCCCTCGCCTCGCATATGTACGCTATTTATCAGTGAAATGTTCAAGCCTCTTCTTGACGCAAAAACTTGAGCGAAAAAGCCACGAAATAGGCTCCAAACTACCTGTAAACAGTTGAGCAGAATACTATTGCTACACTCGACCACTGATCTCAAAATAAAGACTGGATCGAGCTTCTGTCGTTCTGAAATGAAGTCATTTGCGGCCATATTGGTAAGTCCAATTCAATACATTGAGATGCCACTAGGGGCTACTTTTTTCTTGGATGATTATTGATGAGCACGAGACTGAATAATCGTGCAGCCCTTGTTAGCAAAGAATTTACATCCTCGTATGATGAGTTGTTACTAAAAGGAAAGGAGTGCACTATTCATCAAAATAACCTGCAAAAGTTAATGCTCGAGGTTTATCGCAGCTTAACAAAACAAATCCCTCATTTTTGTGGGATATGTTCCACAAAAAGGACATCAATTTTAATTTTAGATCAAAGAGTCTGTTGATGTTGCCTCAAACGAAAACAACCGCATATGGCAACGATAGTATATCTTTTCGTGGCAGCATCTTATGGAATTCTCTACCAAACGGTACCAAAGTTGCAACCTTCGTCTGTTCCTTCAAAAAAAACATAAAAAAATGGAATGGTAAAAGCTGCCGTTGCAGAATTTGTAAATAGGTGTTGAAATAGGGTCTTTAGTGTAGTATTTATGAAATGTAATTTAGTTTTTCTTTTTTGTTAAATAGGGTATCTTTAGTGTAGTACTTATGAAATGTAATTTAGTTTTTCTTTTTAGTTAAATAGGGTATCTTTAGTGTAGTACTTATGAAATGTAATTTAGTTTTTCTTTTTTGTTAAATAGTTGGTCTTCATTAGCTCTTAAACCAGAGCTATTTTTTAAACCAATTTTAAAGAATTTGATAATAATAATAATAAAGTATACAGGCTACATGATTTCTTTGGCAGCCATATTGGGAAGTCAAATGCAAGCTGGAGCAATTGGCTTCAACATCTGGCTATAGAAACAACAGAGTGCTCGATCCAGTCTTTATTTTGAGATCAGTGCATACGATCTACAGGCCTTGATAGTGACACGTGACATACCGAATTCCACCGAGAAGTGGAATATGTTTGGAATAACAGCTAGCCTTTTCACTAGTGTGCCTGTCAGGTTATTAATTTATAATTTTCGTATCCACAGGATTCTATTAGAAATTCAATCTGTCACACAGCTACAGTTATCGCAAATTCATTTATGCATTGCGGAACAACCAGTGACACATTTCTCAGGTGAATTATTTTTCTCTTCATTATAGATTGAGTTTCCTGAACGACACGGGAGCTAGATCGTTCATCCTTTTACTCAATGGGCTGTAACACCTTTATACATTTCAAAGAGTAATTTGTGAAGTCTGCCTACTGAATGCCAGGTGGACGAGCGCTGCTCGCAGAGCTACTTTTGAAATCAAATGCCTTCAGCCTTCCTTTTCAACCTGTTGCGGGGGTACCTTTAGGGGTTAAGTGATAGGGATGTTCCATTTTGAAACAAAAATTGGGGCCATAATTCCGGGTCGTAAATTGAAAAAGGGACCCATAATTCCGTGTCACAGAGTATATAAAGGAAACAAAATTTCAGTTGCACCACATAATTGTATCTGAATAACACAAAATATTTCTAAATAAAAGTCTCATACCACACATCAGTGTAAAAGATGTGTCATTCTTCTTCGGGTTAATGTACGATCAACACATTTCTGTTGTCTTTATTTTTCTCAAAATTCATACCCATAATTCCGGGTACAACTGACTATTAAGTGAAAATGTACACCAATAATTCCGTGTTTGATTTCAAAAAGGTATCCCTTAAAAATGGCACATCCCCGTCACCATATCCTGGTTAAGATACCCCCCTAGTTTCCAACGTCATCTATGTCATGTAACAGCAGAAAGCTAACTTAGGTTTTTGAACATCATACAAACCTCTGCAACACTACTGAAAGGCCTTCATTTACAAACAGAAAAACGCCTTATTTTATCATGTTCTGCTTCACTTCATACAAAGTATCATCTTTCCAGTGCATCAACTACCTTCCAGATGCAAAGTTTTATCTAAAATACTCCAATAGGTCTTCTTCTAATTGACTCAAAGACTCTCAGTCAGTATCGATGCTTTGCGGTCACAAACAAAGTTGCTGCTATGCAAAATCTTCGAGCAGTTTTGGTTTGGGGTGCAATTTTCTCTTGCATATTCAACAATTGGCCAGAAGAGAGAGGGATTAGTGAAGTGATTCAAATCTATCAGATTTACCTTCAAATTGTGAAATTTTATAGAGGAATGAGCAGTGCAGGCCTTTCATCTTGACTGAGAGTCTTTAGGAGCAAACCGGAGATTTTAGATTGTAAATTTGTTTTTTAGAAAAAACCTGGAATGGCTTGCAAGAGCAACCAATTGGGCCAAATTTAGTGCGACTGCAAGTTTAGGAGTTATTCATAGGGTGAGTTGTATTTACTTGTTTTGGTTAGCAGCTTAAGACTTGGCTAGCACCTTGGGAAGCAAATGTATATTGATTTTATCATATCTAAATCGAGAAGAGAGTGCCTATCCTGGCTATAGAGCTCGATATAAATTATTACAGAGCAATTATAAAGCAGAATGAACGCGTTAAAAACAGACATGTCTTTTTGTTACTCTGAGTTTCGTGCTTACGCACTCATCAGACATACTATACCAATTCAATTGTTACAGTTTGTCTGATGAGTGCGTAAGCACGAAACTTGGAGTAACAGAAGGACATGTCTGTTTTTTAACGCGTTCATTCTGCTTGATTTTATCATCTTGAGATTCATATCAGATTCAATTTGTTTGATCTGATTCATCCAAGGGTCACGAAAAAGAATCTCTGAAGCTCATGTCTACATATTTACCAAAAGACGGAGGATCGAGTAGCGCTTATCAAGAAGGAGGCGGCCTATTTGCTTTAGGTTAGTAGCTTTATCAATGTATCTTACAAATAATTATATTTTATGTGTTCTTTTCGCTTGCACCAGTTTAACTTAGCTATTTTTTCAAGAGAAAAAAACTGTTCTTTGAGAAGAACAACCGTATGGTGGCTCCAAAACTTAACAAAACTGAAACATGATTCAGTTAAAATTCTAAATTTGCTCAAAAACTCAGAATGTGAACTCAGAACTGTTTATGTATCATCATTAGAGGACAGTCAATTTTTGATTTAGGAATTATGAAGCCATGGATCCAATATTGTGTTGATAGGTGGAAGTTTGCCTGCAATGATAAGTTTTTTCTCCGCAATACCAATCTTTCATCTCTTTTCTTATTGGTTCGTTTCATCATAGTTTAGTGAAAAATATGATTTAGAAACCTATTCTTGTATCTTTTTGTGCAAGTTTTCCAAAATTGAGAGTGCACACTCTTTTGTTTTGCCATTTTTAGCCAACAAGGTCATGGTTGAGCGAATAGACCAAAACGCTTCTTTTGGTTCCCTAGGCAGAAATATTCGTTATTTAGAAAGGATTTTATAATATTCAATATCGTATTCATGAAGGCAATATTTACATGTAAAATTTTAATAGTAAAGAGAGAGATTAAGACATACGTTGTGCACGTTCAAGTATTGCTCAACTTCAACTGTGAAACAAAGACGTACAACAAAAGGTTTTCTAAACCATCTTTTTCGATAAACTATGGTTTCATTCGTCTCCTAGTATAATCATTTGTAATCAGTTCATTGACTTTTTTATCGTACCACTGCAATGAGTGTCAGAAAAGAAGCTATAGTAGTTGTTTTTTTGTCATGTTTCTGGTTTTTCTTATTATCATAAATCTGATTTGTTGAATTTCAGGATTAATTCATGCGAATCATGGCAACGCAATTGTGGAGTATCTTCTGCAGCAGTTAAAAGGCGCTACAACTGATGTAAGCCATTCCATTTTAGTTTACTTTTATTTCCATACAAGCCTTACATTATAACTTAGCATACAATATATCGACATATGCTGTCATTGCTTTAAAACTGAGCATTAGATTAATCCTTTTAATCGACAAAACCCGACTCGCACCAGTTCTTATAGATTGCACCACCACTCACCAAATGTAGGAACAAATCTACCCGGGCTATTAAACAACTTAAAGGCACCTGGCAAAGGGGATGACTTTGAAGAAATATTTTGAAGAAAGTTTGTGATGGTGGTAAACTCGGCTACTTTCAAGCCTTTGCTTTGGTGCTGTAGAGCGCAATCGCTAAGACACTTGGTTTCTAAACAAGGGGTTGTTAGTTCTGTTACCACAACCTGCATCATCTCACTGCTTATTACCGCTGGTATCAGGCGTTCATACATTTATTCATTGTAAAAGTAAAATTTCACAGTTTAGAAATAGATAATGAAAAACGAATCATCACATCAAGCAGATAAACTCGACTCCTTTCAAGCCTTGGCTTTTTTGCTGTCATTATCTCACTGCTTATTTTCTGCTGGTACTAGGCGTTCCTATGTTCAGTAGAACCACATTTATATACTAGAACCACAGTCAAAACTCACAGTTGAGATGAAAATAGATAGATTTTGTGATATTATAAGAAAACCCAAAATGTTTTATTGGTTAATTACTTTTGATTGAATCGTTGTAATTGCACTAGAAATATCGTACTTAAAGTCGACCTCGTTTTCACTTTCAGATGGTCAGACATGGAGGCTGCCTTGGTTTAGGACTTGCTGCAATGGGAACCCAAAGACAAGGTATATTTCATTAGATGATACTTGGTGCAACACATGTGAAAAGTAAACCCTTTTAAAAAAACTCCTTGAATTTTATACCGCCATCATTTGTCAGTATTTTGCCATGCAATTCTTTTCCAGATATGTTATGCTATGCATGGCAGGGAAAGACACGAGTTCATCTGTCCCAACCTTATATGACACTTTTTGACGATTTCGGGTCACTTTAAGCATCAGATCCCTTTTATGGTCCTTTTTTCTACATATTGTGATATTTGATTATTCATAAACATCTTGAATTTTCTCATCTTACTTGTTCTTGACTGATGTTTATATTTTACAGATGTTTATGAGCAGTTGAAATTCAATTTGTACCAAGATGACGCTGTGACAGGTTTGTTGGCATTTTGACAAATCTATAGGCGTCTTTTATATGGAAAGAGGGTTGCCCTAAGCCCAGAGAGACCTGCTAGCCTCGGATATTCTATGCATTTACATGGGACGATTTTCTACTCCGCGTGTGCAGTTAAGCACTCTCCGTGCCGGCTCAATGATATATTCTTTACAAAATGATTCACTTGGAAAATATTCAACTTCTCTTGCAATATCATCCTAGGCAACGTCTGTGTAGTACTGTGGAGGGTGTTAAGTACTGTGGAAGGTGTTCAGTACTGTGGTGGGTGTTCAGTACTGTGGTGGGTGTTCAGTACGGTGGAGGATGTTCAGTACGGTGGAGGGTGTTCAGTACTGTGGAGGGTGTTCAGTTCTGTGGAGGAGGTTGTTATTTTTACTGTGGGGGTTATACCTAAAGTGGTTGTGGTTTTCCTTCACAGTTATGAATATCCTCAACACTACTGATGTTATTCCCCCGTAGTACTGATGTAACAGTGCTTGCTGTTATTTATGGCTAGGTCAAAGCGTAATTCGAAGAGCGTGATAAGAAACGTGCTACTCGTGTAGAGATGTAGAAGGGACTGTTCATTATAAATAGAACACGTACTTTAACATACACAACATGAGATTACATAATTAGCATTAATTAAGGAAGTAACGACATAGTAGGTATCCCCCCATATAACTGAATAAATTAATTTATTAACAGTACAATAGAACATTATTTTATAGTCGTATTGTTAAGTTCTCAAGGGAATACGGCTGCACTCTCTCAGTCGAGGCGTAAGAGAATCACAGGTCGATAGCAAGTACATGAAGGAAATATAGGACCCCTCCCTCCCACCCACCCTGTTTTCAGTGAGATTCAGGCTACATGTATCGAATGAACGTACGAGCGAAAAGAATAATGTGCTTTCCATGTTTGCCCTATTTAGCACACCTATATACAATCTTGCTAGACTGGCCTTACTAGCATCTATCTTTATGTTGTAGTTTTTTTAATAAATAAAGTTATTTTCGGTTGAATGTAATGAGTTAGAAAATAGCCTCCAATCCACTGATGATATCCCCCCTCCCCACAGTATTGAGCATCCTCCACATTACTGAACACCCTGCACAGTACTGCACAGACGTTCCCATGTTGATTATAGGGCCCTGGCATTTAGACATGTAAACAGGATTTCTTGACTGAACTTACCTCGATAAAATTCTGACCTATCCCGAGTTTCCCTTGAAGGTGGGTAACCCTGTTCTTAGGATCAGCATCTTCCCATATAATTAGGCCCTTACTGTGAGAGCCAATAAGCATGGCACGTATATCTTAGTAAAGCTCTTTTTAGCTCCTCACAGGCTTATTCAATCTTAGAGGTTATAGGAGAGGTACCTAACTTAGGGAGGAAGTATTAGAGAGGGGGCCTTAATTCAAATCAAAGCAGTAATTTTTAGCCGTAGTACTGAGCAGTACTGAGCAAGCAGGTTCTGAATGTTCACCATGATCATCTTTGCCAACTGCCTTAGTCAAATTCTAATTTCAAAATAATTTCTGAAAGATATTTGCGAAGAATACGCACACTAACGCGGCACTGATTTAGCTGGGAAACGCTCTCTGAGCTGCCTGGGAAAAACATCCGTGCGAGGCTCTGACCGACGTTAGAAAATCATGTTGCGCTTGTTGAGATAATCATCCGCACGTGTTTCTATTCCAAGGCGGAAGACATCAGCCTGAAGTTCAGTTTTACTTCGGAAAAACATTAGCGTGCGGATCTGTTGAACCTGGGAAGTATACCAGAAAGGGAAATACTCGCGCGTCATTCTTATCAGCATAAGAAAAACTCCTTGAGCGACCATGGAAAACAAGCGCAGATGGTTCTTTTCTTCCGTAAAAACATCTAGCCCAAAGCTCCTAAATGTGTCCGTCTCTGTATTTCCGCGGAAACCATGGAAAACAACCTCGTACGGTTCTTTTCTTCTGTAAAAACATCAAGCCCACAGCTCCTAAATGGTGGCGGTTCTGTCTTTCCGCGGGAAAATATATGTGTGCGGCTTTGTTCTACCTGGGAAAAAAACTTGTGTGAAATGATAAGTGACTACTATGAAAAATATCCGTAATTGGCTCTGAGCTCCCTAGAAATAAAATCTCCACCTGCTGGTCAGCCCTGTTTGGGGAAAACATCCTCTGGTGGCTCTGAAGAAAAAATATGTGGCCATGAGGGGAAATATTCGCGTTTGGTACTTGGCTAACTGGGAAAAACAGTTTTATATATATCAAGGGCTGTAGATTCTACTCTTTTAAGTTTTGACATTTGAATATGGATGGAAACCCCGAAGTTTCTATTCAGGGAGTTTCGATTCCGCTTGCATCAGAATTTCTCTGGTGACTTTCTTGTAGGAAACATTTTTACATTTAATTCGTATCTTCAAAACAATTCACCCACATTTGCTTCAAGATTATAGTAACCTAATCTCACTCAATTAGCCACTCTTCCTCCCGAATCACTAAGAAACCCGAGTGCGAAGGAAGATCGCTATTCGAGAGGAATAGTGACTAACGGGCGGCTTCACTTCACTTTTACGCCCACCATAGGGGGCTGGCCGCATGTTTCCTAAAAATCAAACCTCTACAGCTATATAAGTCTCAAGGCATGCTTGAAGGTACTATGTACCCACATAGTCCCATGGAGGGACCTGCGTGAAAGTGAAGTGGAAGACGCCTAACCGTTGGTAAATTAAACGTCGCCTAGGGAGGAGGGCGGATCGCTTTGCAGCCTTACATCGTGTTGCGTAGAAAAAGGGCGGAAAAGCCCACGCCCTAGGTTTTATCTTCTTGCTAAAGCCCTAGGGGGGTATGAAGGTGAGCAGTAAAGCCTCCTGAGGGTGACAGACATTGTATTCCTATGTTGTTTCGAGAATTTAGAGTTTCCACTCGGGCGAGAATAGCCCATGTATGTTCAAAACTGTGCGATAATTAATTCCTGGTCCTTATTTTAATTTATTTACGAACAAGTCATAAATATGTATGCATGCTTTCTTGTAGGAGCCAAATTATTAACTTTCAGAAACCTAAACCGTATTAGATTCCAAACGAGAAGCAAATTGTGGAATTTCAGACCCTGAATATCATAGTGGCTACTCGACTTTTAGAGTTTAAAGTCTTCCCTTGTGTTTTCCTCGTGCCTGCTACCTTTAAAAATTATATTTTTAGAGTGATAGCTAGTTCCGGGTCACAAAAAGGTTATCGTATAACATGTAAGAATTCAAGAATTATTCATCGTTGACATGACCTATCTTTGCACTAGTTTCAACGTGACCCCTCACTTCTGCTTTTATACAAACTCGACTCCCACTCCTTCGCGTTTGTGTTGATTTGCCGTTCCTAACTCATTACGTTTCATTTGGATCCATCCCCGCAACATCATAGCTTTTCTCACGGATCCACTCCCACACCGTGGCTTTTAATTTGATTCTGCCACCTACTAGGCACTTCAGCTTTTGTAGTGTGAATGCCTCCCCTTATTATCAGTTTTCATCTTTAAGGTAGGATCATTGATATCTCAACCACTCGGTTATAATCCTCTGTTGCCACATTGAATAGAGTCTACTGGGGTTAAATGGGTAACACCGGGTTAAATGAGTAGTTGCATAATCTTGCATGCTTAGTCTAAGTTCGCAATTTCTTGTCTTTATTTAGCTTTGATATGTTATCTCGAATCCTCTAAAACCTACTAGTACTAGCATGAAAAGGCAAAATGAGCGACATTGAACTATTAATATAAGATTATGCAACTACGTATTGTTACCCATTTGCCCCGGCAGCCCCTACATTGACCTGGTGATTAAGCCTTGTTTGAGCATTGTTTGTTTGAGAAATTAAATCATCGGTGGCCATATTATAGGGATGAGTTCTCACCTTCATCGACTGGGAGATTGGTTGAAATTGCTCATACTGAACTCGTGCTGTTGTTATCTTTTATTGTTATTTTACCTATTCTGTCCACCCGCAAAGATGTCATTCCAGCCTTTTTATGAAAAAATGTCATCGCACCCAGGCGAGATCCTACCTATAAACGAGTGAGATCTCACTAGACTGGGATGAGACCTCACTAGACTGGGATGAGATCTCACTAGACTGGGATGTGACCTCTCTAGACCGGGATGAGACCTCACTAGACCGGGATGAGATCTCACTAGACTGGGATGAGATCTCACTAGACTGGGATGAGATCTCACTAGACCGGGATGAGACCTCTCTAGACCGGGATGAGACCTCACTAGACCGGGATGAGATCTCACTAGACCGGGATGAGACCTCACTAGACTGGGATGAGATCTCACTAGACTTGGATGAGACCTCTCTAGACCGGGATGAGATCTCGCTAGACCGGGATGAGACCTCTCTAGACCGGGATGAGACCTCACTAGACCGGGATGAGACCTCACTAGACCGGGATGAGATCTCACTAGACCGGGATGAGACCTCACTAGACCGGGATGAGACCTCACTAGACCGGGATGAGACCTCACTAGACCGGGATGAGATCTCACTAGACTGGGATGAGACCTCACTAGACCGGGATGCGATATTTGTCATTCAAACAGAGAATGAAAAATAGAAAGGTTTGTACTGGAAGATCTCGGCTCGAGGGCTGGAAGGTGCATGATTTTGTCCATTTAAACAGGCCCTTGAATGCACAAGATACTCTTATGGAGGCATAACTGATTCAAGTTCACCTTTTACTTTTTAGGAGAAGCAGCTGGGGTCGCCATGGGTCTCGTCATGCTTGGATCCAAAAATGCACAAGCAATCGAAGAGATGGTCTTGGTAACCATTTGTTGATTTTTTGATGTGATATAATTGAATTGAATTGAATTGATGTGGCATAATTGAATTGAATTGATTTGATTTCAAATAAAGCACAAGACTAAGGGTGGTGAAATTAAACGTGAATATTAAGTCATTGTGAATGATACCCAGTACTTTTTCCAACTTTACTTTCGTTTTCTTTGCCGAAAGGAGTTATTCGACTTAAGAATAAGAACAGTGACAATAATGCTCAGTTTCTGTAGGACAGCAAAAGAAAGAAGACAAATCAATATTATTTTTCAGCCCATTACCAATCTGTTTATGACAAGTTACAGTGATGACAAGTCCATAGTTAGTTGATATTTCAAGATAACGTGCTTTATTCCATCCTCAGAACCTCGAAAATTACAGTGAAAATACGGTTTAAATTTACGAGTTATTAAACTTTTGGATATGCGTGAGTCGTGAAGAAAATGTTTATCAACCCAGGAAAAAGATTTCTGTTCTAGAAATTCTAGCAATTAGTAAAGATAAGGTATTTCTGATTTTTTTTCAGTATTCAAAAGAAACTCAACACGAAAAGATTTTAAGGGGTCTATCTGTAGGAATCGCTTTGGTAAGTCTCTGTTGTTTGTAATTACATATTTTCATTGATAACCTTTTTGAAGCTAACCTCACTCGAGAGCTAGTGACTGATATAGTCATACAATAGAAAAATACTGGAAGCTTAAGAAATGTGTTCTGAAAAATCTAATATTTCAGTATAGATGCTCTACCATTTGGCAGGCTGAAGCTTCATGTAAGTCATTTTTTTTGGATGGTACAGAACTTCAGTTTAGCCAGAAATATCGGAACCATAATGAAACGAACACATAGATTACTTAAGCTTTTCGTCTGACACTCAACAGAGTAATACGTCAGAAAGAGAACGAAACGGAAACATAACTGATTTATATACCCAGATGTGGATCGAAATAGGCCAATCAGAAAAGAGGTGAATTATTGGTATGTTGATTGGTTTTCCTACACCATACCAATCATTCCCCTCTTTTCTGATTGGCCTATTTCGATCCACATCTGGGTATATAAATCAGTTAGGTTTCTGCTTCGTTCTCTTTCTGACGTATTACTCTGTTGAGTGTCATTATGGTTCCGATATTTCTGGCTATACGTAAGTCATTTTCTAAGTCGCAGGTTGATACTGTTAAGTTAACTCGTTTTATTTTTAGGCCTCTATCTTTGAATTTGCCTGGGCCTATATGTGTGTGTGAGCTCACTTCCAATCGCTAGGTCGCCTGTGCTGATACTATTTCCTTGAAATGACATCATGGCGCCTGTTTTTGATGTTCAGTGTGTTGCTTCTGTAGGAAAAAGGAGGATAGGAATTAAAGGACATTCAACTAACTTTAGGTGTCATATGTGTTGAATGTTCTCTAGAAGTAATGAGAACGTTAGAGTGAAAAATTGATGGTCACGGCACAGAAGAGAAAACCAGCCATAAGAATTCAACAGAAGTGCAATGTAAACAAGATGAGCCATGTGTATTGCTATTAACAACAAGGATATGGTAGCGGGGATGTGCCATTTTTTAGGGATACCTCTTTAGAATCAAATGCGGAATTATGGGTGTACATTTTAACTTAATAGCCGGTTGTACCCGGAATTATGGGTATGAATTTTGAGAAAAAATGAAGACAATAGAGATATAGTGACAGTAATTCCATGCAAGGTATAATTTTGGATTTATTTTATGACTTAAAAGCTAACTCTCCTTGTGTTGTTGAGTCATTTACACAGATTTGTGGTATGAGACTTAAATTTAGAAATACCTTTGTTGATTCAGATACAATTATGTGGTGCTACTGGAATTTTGTTTCTTTTACATATTCCGTGACACGGAGTTATCGGTCCCTTTTTCAATTTACGACCCGGAATTATGGCCCCAATTTTTTTTCAAAATGGCACATCCCTATCAGTTAAGCCCCTAAGGTACCCCCCCCAGGGTGCCGTGCATCATGACGTGTCCATTTTGAATTGAGATTTACGAGTAAATTATAATATAAAACAAAACTAATCTCATCGGTAGGAAATTGTGTAGAAAATTTTAAAGCGTTGGCTGACTCATTTGTATTCCATTCCTTAGACGATGTACAGCAGAATGGAAGAGGCCGATGCTTTGATTGAGAGCCTTACTTCTGATAAGGTAAATCGTTTGCCACGGCTAAGCAGTAGTACGCATGCGTTGCCTTTCAAATGCCCTGAATGGTATCCCTTGATATCACTCATTGTATCCCTTTACATTACTAATGAAATCCTTTCGTACAACCGAACAGCCTCCACATTACTGCAAGATATTCCTCAGCATTACTGATGATATCCCTTCACATTACTGAACACCCTCCACATTACTGCAAGATATTTCTCAGCGTTACTGATGATATCCCTTCACATTACTGAACAGCCTCCACATTACTGCAAGATATTTCTCAGCGTTACTGATGATATCCCTCCACATTACTGAACAGCCTCCATATTACTGCAAGATATTCCTCAATGTTACTGCAAGACATCCCTTCACATCGCAGAACACACTACACTGGACATTATTACAAGATATCTCTAAAATTACTGATGATATCCCTCCACATTACTGAACACCCTCCACATCCCTGAAATATATCTCAAAGTTACTGATGGCCTCCTTGCATGTTACTGAACACCCTCCACATTTCTTCACATCTTTTTGATATAAAGGGCTTTAAAAACCGTTTTCTATGCAGCTTATCGAATCGTAATAATTTAGCTATTGAGAACACAGCGGAACATAATGAATACTGAAGCTTTGCGTCTGACACTCATCAGAGTTGTACGTCAGAAAGAGAACCAAACCTAACAAATTGTTATACCCAGATGTGGATTAAAACTCTACTAATTTACACGCATTTTTTTATAAGCAATTTCAGCTTGAGCTCAGTACTGAAAATTGGTTAGCTGGAGGGCAGATTCGAGTACTCAAAATTGCTTAGCAATTGCTTAGCTTTCCACTTGGAAATTCATTTCTTAAATACTATATCACAAGTTGTTGTATAACAAATGTCGATAGTACTTGCATAAAAAAAGGTGCTGGGGGACTAATATCCACTGTTAACTACCTCTCTATGGCTGCTGCATGATTTTCATTGCTAATTCGATCAGAACTAAATTCAAATTGCTTAGCATTCCTCTATCCAGTACTGGAATTGCTTAAGTTTTTGTCTTGTCGAGTACTGACTTACTTATAAAGCGATTGCTTATAAAAAAAAGCGTGTAGCTACTCAAAAAAGATATTTGCAATTGTCTTGATACTTGAATTTACAAAGTCCGTCAAAGCGTTTTTTGGCAGATATGGTACTATGAATGCCTGTTATATATGAAGTGTTCTTTATACTGAATCACAATCAATTGTAGGATCCTATTTTACGTCGAAGTGGAATGTACACTGTAGCCATGGCATACGCTGGCACAGGCAACAACAAGGCTATCAGGAAACTCCTACACGTGGCAGTAAGTCATATTCCATCTTTGCTTATCTTTGTAATTAATGTTTGCCAACGCTTGTCCTGCTAAATTACACTTTTTGGGAAAGCTGTGAAAATAATTATATGATTAATAATTGATGTTCAGTGATTAGCATTTTAGAAAGGGACAATTAATACGACGACAAATGTTGATTCATCAGCTAGGTTATTTGAAATGGCTTAATATTGCAGCTCTTGACTGAAATTGAAGGAGCACTAAGAGGGCTTTAACTAAAATTTCAAATACTATAGATGCACGAGTAGTGCCTGTCCACACTGCTCCGTTTTCAAGCAAATACGCTATGAATACGATGAAGTGTTCACACTGCTCCAAGCAAATACGATACTTCTAATCCCATTTCCAGACTAATACTTTCTATTGAAAGAATACCGTCGTATTCGAATGTCTCCGTATTTGGTGTTCACACTGAAAACAGTGCGTATTCAATGCGCATGGTGTTCGAAAGTATGCGTATTTGTTTGGGTATTCGAAAAGCTCCGTATTCGAAGCGTATCAGTGTGAGCGCAAGGTCGAAACGAGTAGGTTTTACTCCGTTTTCATGCAAATACTTGGCAGTGTGAACAGGACTACAAAAAGAATTCATAGTTATTGATTCACGCTTTATGACTGCGCGAAGAAAAGACACAACATTGCCACCAAAAGGGTTTTCCCATGAAATACATGCAGAGCCTTGCTTGGAATCTAAAGCAAAAAGAAAGCTTTTATGCTGTAACTAACATAGAGCAAAAATGTAAAATATGCGTGCGCAGCCTTTCACCAAGCCGAATGAAAGCGAGGCAGCTCGTTCCCGCGCAAAAGAAATTGACGTCAACTCCACCAATTTTCCTCTATGTTGCTGTAACTACTAGTTTCATGCTTTATGCAATCTTCAGATTGCTGTTTTGGATTTCATAAAGCCTGAGGCGAGTAGTTAGCATAAAAGCTTGCTTTTTGCTTTATGTTGAATAAAAGCTCCTCTGAAATAGTATTGAGCACTTTTATCGTTTGCAGACTTACACGTCTGAATTATTAGATCCTTGCTTATAAAGGAGTTACTTAAGAAAATCGTGGTGATCCTTCATGATAAATTAGGACTTGTTTACCGAAATTTGTAAATATAGAAATATGAAAATAGTAAAAAAAGAGTTGGCTTATGAAAATCGTTAAGGTTCTTTAATTCAAAGGATTTGCTTAAATAAGAAATTGTGTGGAACATTGCTGGCCAAAAGGTTGCCTATAAAAATAATGTGCATGTTGTAAAAACATCAATTTTAATAAAACATCAATTTTAATAAAACTAGTCTGTTCTAAATATAACTTCTACTAGCTAAGCCCTGTTAACTCCTATTTATTCAGCAACCTGTCTGAGCAAACTGCTAAAAGCGCAATTTCTCAGTTTCTTGTTTTCACTAATCATCACTATTCCTTGAGTTGTTATCGTGAAGTAAATAAACCGAGTGATGTTTTGTTTACCAGCTCATTCCCAGCATTACGACGTTAATTTCTGATGTCCCATTTACTAGAATCTCTATCCTGGCCTCGTTGTTTGCTGTTGTCAGTTGTTTTTGCCTCGTTTTAGGTCAGTGACGTAGATGATGACGTGCGTCGTGCTGCTGTTACCTCGATTGGATTTCTGATGTTCAGGTTCGTTGAATTGAACTCATTCGTGATTTTCACTCACTCGTTTGAAAGCTTTTGTTATATTGGGTGCAAAACTAGCAAGTGTTTTTTAGGTTTGTGTTACTGCATCTTGTTTCCACTTCAAAAATCTATTCCTGGCATAAACTCGTTATCTCCATTGCAATAACTGACCATGCTCCCACTCTTTTCATGTAGGACAGATTGACCTAAATTCGCTCATAAGAGGAAAAGATGATAAATAGCCAGGAAAATTGGGAGCATAGCGAAACGAAAACATAACAATCGCTATGCTCCCGATTTTCCTGGCTATTTTGAAGTTCTGTACCATCCAAAGACTGTTCTAAAAGATGATAACTGTCTTTGTTCGCTCTTAAGTACTAGCTCAATTGGAATTCGTTATAAGTTGCATGGCATGTTCAAAATAGCATGCATGTATGAAAAGTTCTATTGATAATATTCTAGAACTTCTTTAACTTAATTTCTTATTTAATGTAGGACTCCAGAACAATGTCCGAGCGTCGTGTCCCTATTATCTGAGAGTTACAATCCGAACGTAAGATATGGTGCTGCATTGGCTCTTGGTATTGCTTGTGCTGGAACTGGTAGCAAAGTGAGTCTCACATTAGAATGCTTTCTTTTGTACCTTTATGACAGCCAGAAATACCGGAAACATAGCGAAACGAACACATGAATTACTTAAGCTTGTCGTCTAACACTCTACAGAGTAATACGTCAGAAAGAGAACGAAACAGAAACCTAACTGATTTTTATACCCAGATGTGAATCAAAATAGGCCAATCAGAAAAGAGGTGAATTATTGGTATAATGTTGGAAAAAACCAACCAACGAGAAGCTTAAGTATCTGTGTTCGTTTCGCTATGTTTCCTGTATTTCTGGCTATTTTGAAGTTTTGCACCATCAAAAGACTGAACTTTTCTGACAGTGTTGATCAAATGGTTGGGTGACCTTTGAGGTTTTGACTTAACCACTCACTACAACGTCCTTCGGAAGGGACGTAAGGGTCCCGTGCCCCTGTTGGTAACAAAGTCCTTGGCCTTTTGCAGGCTAGCACGTCAAACAAAAACTTACTCACAGTCACCTCTTATGATTCTGATCTGAAATACTCCATATTTTTAGGATGCAATCAGTCTTGTCGAACCGATGACAAACGACCCTATTAACTACGTCAGACAGGTGGGTTTTCGAAATAATTTTTCTAATTCGTATTTCATAACATATTGCTAGATCTTTCAAACGCTCACGCGTACGAATGACAATTTATCGTGTAAACGAAGATAGAAATGACAATAAGTCATATTATTAGAATCCTACTCTATCGCCTCTCTAGCGAGTTGATCTGCGAGCTCGATACACATTTGTTATAGTATTGAACATTAAATCAGCCAAATGTAGGCCCAAGATAGGTAACGCATGCGTAGAGGCATGAGCATTTCAAAGATTCAACGAACTCCTATTTCATATCCTTAGCTAAATGGGTATGCGGGGCTTTAAACCCAACATGCAAGGAAAACCTATTCAATTGCAACTTTCCATGTAAGGGGAACTGAAATGAACTTGCATATTCTTTTTGATACGCACCCATTCCTAACATAAATTCTAGAAGTAAGAAACCCTGCCCTAGCAATCAACATTTGAGGATGAAAAAGTTACCAAATATTGATGAAAAGCTTAATTCTGTATGAAGATATGTCATTCTCACTTTTCATTTAAAGTGATTGACTTGCGATGAATATGAACGCATCAACATAACTTATTCATAATTCATTCATAATTTATTAATTAGTGATTCATCTTTCATGCAGAGCTCATTCATTGTTCTTTTCAACTGATTGTTCAAACCCCTTGACATGACCATTCATCCTTTTGACAGTTAACATATTTCCATCCCTATTCACCAATATTTCAATTATAGCTGTATGACCGTTATTGTCATCTAGCAATGCCCAAATAAGTCTAGGAATGCCTGCCTGCTTCATTATTAACCCTGTTATTGAAAAGAAGATGATTAGTGTTTGGAGAAACTCTTAATTGCATTAGTCTGGTGGTTGCATTAGCTGTAGCAGATATTATCATCAGAAATGCCCAAATAAGTTTAGAGTGCAATTTTCGTGGCTGATTCAATCGTCTGACATGCTATTCTTCATGAATACTCCTTTGAATTTGAAATAAGAAACGCGCCATGTTTCAGCCTCCCCTCCTTGTTATTCATGACTCTCCCACTAATTCAATATGGCGGATATTGTCATGTGCAAGCTTATGACGTATCCAAGCCGGTTTTCGCTCATGAAAGTTACATTTTTTCTTCCTGTTTTGAAATTTGGAATTCAGTATCTTGATAGCTGAAAATGAGGCTTATGTGACGAATAGTATTGGAGGTAGACCACAGGTTGTGGCCGCTGCATACACAATCCATATTCACACACACTTGAGTTTCCCTGAACCGTAACACTTAAACCTAACCCTGAAAACTAACACTTCAACCTAACCCTATAATATTTCAATGACAACAATCTATATTCACACACACACATTAGTTTCCCTGAACCCTAACCCACACTCTACAATCTATCAATGTCAGCCATCTTTTTTACACACTTGTGGAAAATCCATTGTAGAAATTGTGTATATAGATGCCATTATCTAGTATTTACCTAGTATTAAACCGTTTAAACAGCCCTTTGAAGAATTATTTTTTTCGCCTCCTATGGATATAGGCCTAGTGGAGTTATGCTGGGGGTAGAGCAACTTTTTAGTCTAGAATTACCATGACTTTAAGGGCCATGTAATTTGATAATCGAAACATTGCTTTCTGGCCGGTTTTCTTATCAACTTTCTGTTTATAGGGTGCATTGATATCTTCAGCTTTGATTGCGATTCAACATCGAGAATCCACATGCCCCAAGGTAAGGACAGGCACTTAAATTTCCCTGTCATGAAAAAATGATTTCATTCGTTATTCATTATAACAGTTATTCAGTCGAACCTCTAATATACCATCTAGCTATTTAGATATCTGTTAGTTTTTGTTACCTTTCTTTATATGACCAGCAAACCTGTAATACCAAGGAAGGATCTCTTTATTTATGTAATACCTAAGGATCTTAAGATTTGAAACAGCTGTAGGCCTAAAGACCACATCTAAAGAGAGAATGGGCCTAATTTTTTTTAGTTGGTCATGATTTGTGTTTCCCTGTGGACTTTTCATTTTCCTGTAGATTTGTGTTTTGATACAGCACTGTGACAAGGCTTGCATATTTATCCTGTATTACCTAAGGATCTCTCTATATGGAGTAAGAAAGGGTTAACCTGGACCCCAGAGTCAGCAGCTTGCCAGGGCCAGCTTTTTCTAGAATAACACAGTGATTTGCATACTAGAGTGCTGTATTTCGACATGGCCTTAACAGATGTGGTTCACTCCACTCAACAATACCTGCATGCACGTCACTTGTACCTAGGGATGGTTGCCCCCAAAATGATACACCCTATAAGGATGCTCACTTCCATTTCAATCCCAGGTGAAAAGTCTGCGAGAAATATACTCCAAATGCATCAGCGACAAACACGAGGATGGTATTGCTAAATTCGGAGCTATCTTAGCACAAGGGATCATTGATGCAGGTATTTGGATCATTCATAGCATTTTTTTAATTTTCCTGGGAGAACAACGCTTTAGCGGAAAGACTTTTGTTGGAAATTATCAATTGAATTGAATTACAAAAGCAGTTGCAGGTGTCCATTAAAACAGACAAATACAAGCAAAGATATATGATTCAATAGTAGTTACGATTGCTTAATGCTATCTCCCTCTATTTTTGGGGGCTTCTAAACTCCCTTGTGTGCCACTGATAACGATTGAGTTGCATATTTTATTTTTAGGCCATTAACGATTTCTGTTCCTTGAATTGTTGCTTTTGCTATGTTTCAAGTCGATTTAATTTGATTCAACTTCATTTTTGCATCATAGCTCTGACTGATAAAACCAGTCTAGCCCATGATCTTGGTTTACCTGTCCCATTTGATAACTTGAAGTCCATAAAAATGCAAAAGCTATCTTCGAAGCAATTTTGCTTCATGTTTTTTTTCACCATTTCATGACATAGACAGCAAAGGTCTGAAAGGAGCGAAGGTTTGCCAAAGTCGTGTTTGGGAAGGAGCAGGTCGAAAACAAATCTGTAAGATTTGCATTGAATAATGACCTGAGCAGCACTCGAACTGCAGTTGTGTTTTTTGCCTTGTTTTTCCGCTAACGAATATATTTATGACGAGAAACTGGTAGAACAAAGAGTCAAAGAAAATTAAGATACAGCACACTTAAGACTCATATCTTCCTTGTATTGTAACTTATGATTTATTTTCTATATCTTTTTTATTTATGACATATTTTTCAACATATACAATTTCGGTGATTTGCTTTTAAAGGTGGTCGAAATGTGAGCATATCCTTGCAATCCCGTTCCGGACAGAATCATATGCCTTCGATCGTTGGGATTTTCATCTTCACCCAGTTCTGGTATTGGTTTCCCATGGCTCACTTCCTCTCTCTCGCCTTCACGCCAACAGCTCTCATCGGCCTCAATGCAGATCTCAAGGTAAGGCCCACTCTTATCATGTACTCATATTCTGAAACTCATTTCCTGCACTTCATTTTATGCAACTCATTTAATACAATATATCCAGGAATATCGGAAGCATAGCGAAAACGTAGATTACTTAAGCTTTTCGTCTGACACCGCAACACAGTAATACGTCAGAAAGAGAACGAAAAAAAACGATTTTCTTGATATATTGAAGTTTTGTACCGATCTAAGACCGTTTGCTTCATACGCTTCATTTCATGCAACTCACTTCATACGCTTTATTTCATGCAACTCATTTCATACAAGTATTCACGACCAAACTGCCTTACCACCTTGCAAAATATCAAATAAAATACTCTCCTTGTTTTGTATAAGCGCATGCGCAACAGCGTACACTGGCTCCTCGCAAAGAAGCAAGAACCTAAGGTCATGCTCCCCTAAACCTAAATAATCATCCGACTTAAGACAACAGAATGGTTCCAAGAGGGAACGCATGAGTTGCCAAAAACAATTCTTAAAATCCTAGACTTTCACTCCAAGTCTCTTGCATGGCCCTTTCCAGGCCCATTCTGGACATGCCTGCCACCTAGATGACGTATGGTATTTCCTCAACACCCAGGTGTGGTTTTGTGACGTCACTGTAGTGTTAATTTCCTTTACCTGGCTTTTTATTATATTTTATTTTTGGTTGATTTCGAATGATAAATATTTTGCCTCTCAAAATCATCTGACGCTGTTGATTTTCTTCTTATTATTAGTATGGTGTTTTTTTACGAGTGGCAATATTTATCATTTCTCTCGCTCCTTTCTTGTAAATAGTTGGAACAGGTTTTGCTTTCCCACAGCGCAGGGATTTATTTTGAAAGGTAACTGACGTTAAGAACAAAGCTGTCATTGAAAACTGGTTAGTGTAAGGGAAATTCTGTGCTGTGTAAATTTTTATTTTTATTAAAAACGTTGGAGACAGGGGTTGCTCAATGGAGAATGCCAACTCTGCAAATTATCATGAGAATGGTTTCATTTTTCTTTTTATTTCGTATGCATTTCTCAATATTGAGATAAGTGGATCAATGCAGTTGCAGGGCGTTTATATTAAGAAGTCGCACCCTCAGTATCCCTCAGCAGTACTGATGATATCCCCCACAGTACTGAGCATCCCCCGCAGTACTGTACAGATGTTCTGCAAGGGGAGATGGGGGGTACAAAAACAAACACATGCACAGAAAACCTTAATCGTATAAACATTTTGCCTTTTTGCTTTTGCACGCCTTTCAATGTGTTCTCTGCATTGCGAACAGATCTATATGTACGCATTGTTATGATGAATGGACTTTATTCTCTGGTGTATCTCTCTGGCCGAAGTCAAATATTTTGACTGAGTAGAAAAATATGCAATCAGCCTCTATAAACATACACAGTCTTCTAATCCTGTGTACCTTCTCGGTTGAAGACACACAGGTCAAAGTAAGACTATTCAGCACGCTCGACCTGGAAGCGAGGCTTATCTCCCCTGTGTGCTATTTATATCCTAACCAAATAACATGACCTCGCTTCCACTGATAGATAAATACCAACAGATTTGGGAGATTTCCATATGTTGAATCATGCATTAAATCAACTTTAAAAAGTTTTTCAATTTCCTTTCTGAATTTCGTTAAAGTAACCTCTTTTGAAAGTCAGCGAAAAGGAATTAAGAAGTGATAGAATGTTTTGCCTCGTGCTGTTTTTGCCATGAATCACGTTTTGTGTCTGAGCTGCTTTGTGCAAGTCAGGGGAGTATGCTGGACTTTGCAGTAAGCCTTTGTAAGAAGTTGTGCATTTATGTCAATTTAAATAATTATAATGATAATAGTAATGAAGTAAGCAACAAGTCTATCAACCACTGGGGTTAGGACACAATATTTTACATGATAGTCACCACTTATGATGACAAGCCTTTGATATTTTTTTGATATTTAGTAGGGCAACGCAAGTACATTGTCTTAAAAAGCTTTTTTGGACACAATATTTGACATGATAGTCACCACTTACCATGAAAGGCCTTTGATATTAAGTTGGGGCTGTCAGAAACAGCCATGATACGTCCGAATGTATTTTCTTATCAGAGTTAGGACCCCAAAACCATAAGCACCTTAAGGGTTTGATGAAGTTTATATTGAACAATTCAGTTGTTAAGCAACTATGTTAAAAGTGTAAGAATTTGTCTGATTATGCAAAATTTCATGGTTGAAAGGGATGTATTTATAATCTTCACAGCTTTTCTTGCTGTTAGAACATAAATGAATGGAGGTTGTGTTACAGGACTGCCTTGTTATGTCTTTGCTTTGTTTGCTTTCCAAAACTCAAGCAACTGATAAGGAACTTTGAGAGCTAAAATTAAATTGGCTGAAAATCCAAATTACGCAAGCAACTTTGAGGACTGGGACCAGACTTACTACTTAAGCCTCAGTTTCCGCATTGAATTGAATTGCTGTGATTGCTTTGTGATTGATTGATTGATTGATAAAACTCAGATAAAGACGTTGAACGAATACAAGGAATTACGTTGTAAGTCTAGGCTTGTACCAGGGTCAAGTTGCTTATAGAAAAAGTGCATTAAGAATTTATGATTTTTATGAAAAACTGGTTTATTAGAAATCTATAACTAGAGCTCCAAGAATTAAGAAAATGAGTGTGTACTCATTCGTTAGTATTTTATTATATATTACCAATTATAAATCATCTATATGAAACTTTAAGAAGTTGCTAGACACTAGTGAAAAATTCATAAGCTATTAGTACTAGGATCCGAACTTGGCTTCTTATAAAAACTTGTGAAATCAAAGGAATATCTTTGAATCTACAGTTCTATATTTGAAAATAGCCAGAAATATCTGAAACATAGCGAAACGAAAACATGGATTACTTAAGCTTTTCGTCTGACACTAAACAGAGTATTACGTCAGAAAGAGAACGAAACAAACAACCTAACGAATTATTATACTCCCAGAAGTGGATCGAAATAGGCCAAGCAGAAAAGAGGTGAATGATTGGTATGGTGTAGGAAAACCAATCAACACCCACGATACAGTGAGCTAGCCAATGAGACTTTAGTTCTGAGTTTAGTTCTGAGTTTATTTCTGAGAATTTTATTCGTTCTTATGAATTACGGTAGATTACTTTGTTTCAGAACGTGTATGTAAAACCTTGATGTGTACAACATTGAAGTTGAAAAAATGGCTGGCTACAAAATGTCCTGTTGTTTCTATTAATAAAAAGGGCTGTTGTGAATCAACGTTTGTTTACCAAATTTTCGTCCCTCGATTCGATTTACTTCCTCATAGCAAAGTTGATACTCACCGTTATCGTCATGCATGTTTTAAGGCGATACTTATACTATCTCCAAAACCATTTGAAGTCAAAAACCCCAGACGGGCCTGATTTAGCCTGACTTGCAATGCATTTTACCCCCCCCCCCCCTTTCCGCCCCCTGAATCTTAAGTGAATGACTGATACCTAATGATGTGCAGCTGTCACGTGATTGTCTCCAAATTGCGACCTTGCAGCCACTCCATAATTTTCCACGGCCTAAAACTTCCCGTTTCATCACTGATTCATCCTTGTCAAGAAGTATTTAAAATCTTCCTTCAGCAATACTTTATGTGTTTTCCAATAAATGACGTTTTAACGGAAGGAAATCTGGTATGATAAGGCAAGGAAACCCTATCTTCTGACGTCAATCTCGTATTGGACACATGTGACAGGAAATACTCGAACAAAGGAACCGAAGCCATTGTATACTACAAAGGTAAAGAAGCCATTGTCGTGCAAACGAAGTTATTGTTTTGCTGACTGAAGATTTGAAAGCGAAATGGGGATCTAATCTAAAAGCAAGGCCAGACACAAAGGATCGAGAGAGTTTTCTTGTAGCTCAGACTATCTGTATTATCAGCTCAACATTTTGTTTATTTTGGACATAGAAATAAAAACGATTGAATTTTACTCGAACAAGACAAGCTCACAAATTGCTTTTTACTCATTAGCGGACGACAGGTTTTGTTGGCTGGTCGGAGAAGTGTCGGATAAAAGCAGATGATTATTTGTGAATTTGCAGAACATTTGTTGAGTTTGTGAAGAGTGCCTGCTGACGCTTTTTATTGCCTCGCTGTTTTCGTGAAGAAGTGAATTAGATATGCTTATAAACATTTAATTTATTTTGATGGTGGTGAATATTCAACCTCAACAACGTTGAAAGAGCAGGAGGTTTGCACGTTTTGCCCATATTCACAGACGAGTCATGCCTTATTGAGAGTTTGTTTGTTGCTCGTTTCGTGAAATCATTGCTGACTCGACGGCAAGGCCATATTGCGATTAGAATTGGTCAACACTCCTGGACGACGGCTGTGCATTGTTTTGGTTTCACTGTTATGGGAGCCAGACAAAGCAGTATAAAGAACACAAATTCTTATCCACTCGACTTGACTTTCGACAGCACCACTGCAAGCACTGAAAAATCTCATCAGAGGTTATCGAAAAGACCTTCCATGCCTTCTGAGGCTGAAATGCACACACATACTGACAACAGTAATATTCCCAACAACAGAGCTTCGAAGCGAAGGGCCTACTCGGAGTCAGAAACGATCGTCTTGGAGGATTCTAACAAGCTGAGGCAGATGATCGCCGCGAAGGAAGCGACTAAGAGTAAAAAGAAGCCACATTTTCAAGAAATTCTTCTGTGGAAAGACAGCTTTAACTCCCTGATTTCCCATCCCATTGGGGTGGAATTATTTCGCCAGTTCCTACGCTCAGAACACAGCGAGGAGAGCATCAAGTTCTGGTGCGCCTGTGAAGAATTCAGAAGCTGCAGGTTTAGGATGCAGACGAAAGCGAGAAGAATTTTCAGAAATTTCATTCAAGTCGACGCCGCCTCTCAGGTTAATCTTGACTACAAAGAAAGGTATCAAATCGAACAAACAATTAAGACCCCGAATAAGTTCATGTTTGACGAGGCTCAACACAAAATAAAATATCTCATGATGAATGACTCGTATCCACGCTTTCTAAAGTCTCCAGTGTATAAAAGTCTGGAGCAGAAGGCGTTGCAAAGTAACTAAATCTAAAGTTTGATAATATTGAGGGCTCTTGGGGTTTCAGTTTTATAATTGGCTACACTCTCTTTACAGGAAACTTTGAACAGTCTTCTCAATTTTTCATTTAAATTGGATCACCATGAGATAAATACTCAAGTTGGGACAAAGTTGTATAATTGAGAAAACAACTCAAGAACACTCCTATTCTAACAATCAGGGCCGGATCCAGCACCCACAGAAAGGGGGGGCGTAACATATATATCAAAGGATAATGTAAGGGAAATAGGGTATTATCAAGGTAATTGTAATGTTTTTCTACCAAAATAGGGTGGGCGTACGCCCCTTACGCCCCCCCTTGGATCCGGCCCTGACAATTACAATAAAACTTCATATTCAAACTCATGAATTTCATTGAAATGTCCTCAAAAACCTTTAATCAAAGCAAGGATTTCTTATATCACCTTTTTCTATACTTTTCAGAAAATCTTACTGACTCAGATTCTTAAATTGCTTGCTATGTGAATAAGGAATTGAGGGGGATCTTTGTAAAACTTATGCAAAAATTTTCATAGGTTTGAGAACTCAATTCAAAAATGTTAATTTGTCCGAACTACATTCTTCTCACCAGTTTTGAACTCTTGCTCAGCAAACCCATAAAGAAGCTGCACATGTTTGTTATGCATACCTTCCTTCTTGATTTCAGGCATGGGGGGCTCTTGGCTAAATTTCAGGTTGGGGATCTGTTGATAGCTTGACGGTTGACTGGACTCTATCCCAAATGATCCCCTAAGTTGTGCCGGTTTGAAATTCCAGGGGAAATTCAAATGTTTTGAGTTTTTTCTTATTGCAGTACCAGCTTCTTCAAAGTTATTATGAAATTTCTACTTTTAAAGCAATGACAGATGAAATTGCCTCTCCATTGCCAAAAATGATTTTGTGAACAAGAATATAACTGCAAAACTGTAAACACTCAGCTAGAATAAAAATCAGCAAAGTATACTCTCTCAGTGGCACATCCCGAAGTACTTTTGTATTATGGAAGATGATGGTGTCCAAGGCTAATGATCTATGAAATGTAGGCATCGCTGTAGTAAAGTTATGAAACCAAGGTTAACATGGCATTAGGTTGCAACAAAGCAATTATCAGGCAAAAAAACTGTTCAGCTTTTTCTAAAAGTGCTTATTCTTTTGTCAGTCCAGCGATCTTTGATGTTAAGGTCTAGATATTTATCAATTTTTTGCATTTCCCTCTTGGCTGCTCATCAGGAGTTTCTTATAAAGACGAGTGTATCCATACTTGAAATAGAATTGGAATTATTATATATTTAATAACAAACCAGCTAACACTGGCTGGCCAGATCTGTGTTAGATTTGGTGCAATTAACATTTACTATTTATCAAGATTTTTAGACTTTTGGTAGAATGAGTCCCTACTAAGATGAAGTTGTTAAGGGTTTTAACTTGCAATAAAGTTTTGCTGCCTGAAATGGCTGTGGTACTGAGCCTTCTTTCTTAATCCTTCACTCCATTACCTGTTTGTATAGCACATACATGTGCGCCTTGAAATGCAAAATTAATGCCTCTCTAAAATCATGCTGAAACAAAAAAAGGGGATGTTTCCAAAAGTTTAAGCCATTGTTATTTGGGGGAAAGGGTTGTATATGTATTTTCAGAAACTGGGAAACACGGCCATAAGGAAAATTGTACAGGAATTTGGGCAATAGGGAAATATTTGCACATAACTTGCACAGAGCCTGCTGAAAATCTACAAGATACTCAGGGGCAGATTAAGAAGGCAGGGCAATAAGCACCCCTAAGTGTTGTGATGACCAATATTGAAAGTGTCGTGATTTATTTAAAAGATATATCTTGGTCCTAGGATTTTTCACAAAAATATCTCTTGGTCCTAGGATGGTTCACCAATCGATTACACAAATTCCACCTTTTATGATCTTAAGATTTCTAGACCCCTGATATTGATTATTTTCGTACGTCCCATGTTCAAAATAGGGAGAAACCCTTTGGAAGGCATTTATGTAAGAATTCTTGTAATTATAGCATGAATTACTTTGTTGGTTCTTGGGTAGGTGGGGTTGTTGTGCTCAGCAAAACTTATTAGTAAAAGTAAGAGGCTGCCATAATCGGTTTTGCTGTTGCGCTTAAATGAACTTTCAATGGACACGAGCTGACAATTTTTCAGAGACGGCTCACTCTGAAATTAGAAAACTTACTCACAAACAAACCAGCTGGAAAAGATTAGGAAAGTTTTACAAGAAAACCAATGTGCGTAATGAATTAATAATGAATATCCTAGAAAAGAAATGTTGTCATTTCTTCTTATTACCACGAAATAAGCAAAAATTTTGGATGAAGGGCAAGCAAGTGTTTTTGTGTATGGTTTAATTTTAGGCTGTTGTGAAATGCTATACATGGCGTTTCTCTTGGCTACCAACCTGTCCTATGGGAAATTAAGGGGTGTTCACACCTCGTTTTAGGGGGTATGCCCCTGTCTAATCAAATAAACTCATTCTAACCAATGTTTTAGTTCAAAAATAAACTCTTCGTACAGAAAATTATCTTCATTCCCTTTACTTCATACAATTAGTGATACCTCCAATTATGGAGCAGGAGATGAAATATTTTGTTGCAAGCCTACATCCTTATTTTTCTTGTTTGCCAACATTTTTTCAAATCTAACTTCAGTCATTTCGCTGAAATTGAAATTGTGTTGCACAGAAACTACCGGACTGCAACTACTACCAAATAGCAACAATGATTCATTGATATGTCAAGGGGTTCGTCATTTAATTTTCTATTGTTCACTGAATTGTTTCGTTTTGTTTCTTGATTCATAATGCTATTAATGGTTCGATATGGGTTGTTTGTTTTAAAGGCCTGATGATATTAGTATTCATCTTTCATTAGGCTTCAATGTAAAACTTGAAAATTGTAGAAAAACAAAAGTGCTTATGGCAGAGCCTAGAGGAACAGCTTTACGTATTGGTACTGGCTTGTTTGGTTTTCTCTTTTTCGGCAAAGGTTAGATTTATTTTGATAGCAAGATCTTGAATGATTGTCTTCAGCAAGATGAGATGTTTTTTCAGGAGAATAATCAGTTTATAGTAAAGACTTTCCACACCCACGCTGCATTCAATTTTCAAGGGATTTTGATTAAAAAAGGCAATCAGTTTTTAAGTTGTATTTGAATAGTTTTAATTGCATGAAATGGTTTTGTGTAATGTGAATTGTGCAATATTAGAAAATAAAAAGCCAAATAATATTTCAGCTGGCCTTTCATAAAATACTGCGGATCTGAACAGACTGTAGGCTATACTTTTAAACTGTATGACGGACTATACGACGAAGTCTACGGCGGACTAGACTATACCTATTATACTACAGCCTATTTTAAGTATTGCACTTGTAAATTCAAAATGGGAAATGACCCTTAAGAAACACCAAAGCTTACTGGTTCTTACTAAGAGGGTATATCTATGGATTCACGGTGCATGTTTCGTTGTGAATCCCCATCGTAACCTGTAAATATCCGATGAGCCGTTGCTGCATATTTTGTTAATATTTGAAATTGAAATCATGAGTATTCGCTTAGACATCAGTAAAGTTGAGAGTTGTAGAGTAATATATATAGTTGAGTATTCTTGCCTATGGTTGATGTATATTGGTGTTTAAGAAAGATTATTGGTAATTCCAGCCTTTTTCTTTCGTAACTCTTACGCTAGGTTTACACGATATCGGATTCAAATGAATACGGTACGATTTCATATCGTATTGGACTCCGTTTACATGAAGACGCTGATGAATACGGTATGAAATGAAGACGCTGGTGAATATGGTATGAAATGAAGACGCTGGTGAATATGGTATGAAATGAATACGCTATCGTGTAAACGGCCGAATCCGATATGATTTCGATATGGATCTATAAGGAGGCCATTGTGTGCATGTCTGTCGATGGCCTCCATACCGATCCGTATCGAAATCATACCGGACTCGCACTCGGCGTTTACACGATACCGTATTCATTTCATACCGTATTCATCAGCGTCTTCATGTAGACGGAAGGCCAATACGGTATGAAAGCCTACCCTATTCATTTGAATCCGATATCATGTAAACGTAGTTTATGCTTTCTCCAAAAGGCATTTACACTCTGGTCCCAACCCTCAAAGTTGCTTAAACCCCGTCCAGCCTATTTTACTCTGCAGGGATCATATGGCTGGCTTATTCAGACTACTCTTTTCTTTTTTTCTTATAAAAACCAGTAAAATTGGTTCGAAGCTGGTTGTTCTTAAATATTCCTCCATTTAATACAAGCATTTTTTTATAAGCAATTGCTTTAGAAGCAAGTTAGTACTCGTTAAGATAAAAACTTATGGAATCCCAGTACTGGATCGAGGAATGCTAAGCAATTTGAAAATTGTTGTTATGATCCTATTGGCAATAAAAATCTTGCAGCACCTATAGAGAAGTAGGTTTTAGTGGATATTATTACCTTGGCACACTTTAGTATGCAAGATACAACCGACATTTGTGTACAAAAACTTCTGAGATAGTATTCTAAGAAACAAATCTTCAAGTATAAAAAGCTAAGCAATTTTGAGTACTCAAATTGGCCCTCTAGCTAAGCAATTTTCAGTACTGAGCTCATGCTGAAATTGCTTATAAAAAATGCTTGTATACCAGCTGATATATCTGTGTGCTGCCAATCTGCTTGTTTTGTAATTATTTGTCAGTATCAAGGTTATTCCATGAGACTCTTATATTGAGCTAAAAAATGGCCAGCCTCCGTTTGTACTGGCTTGTCGTTGGATTTTGGCAAAATTTGAGAATCGTATTTTTATAAAATTGTTCTTATAGAAAAAGCGTTTATACCAGTAAGTGTCCTAAGAACTATCTCTCTTTACTGTATCCGATCATCCTTTGCTCTATGCTGTCATGGTCATAATTTTCTTATTTACACTCGAAAGTTATAGAATGCCATGCAGACATCTCCAGTTATGATGACATTTGTCATGAGAGAATATACCTTTTTCTATTCAATGAGGCCATCTTTAATGAATGCAAATCTGCCCCCTGGATTTGATTCCTTAGTGCATCGCATTTCTTCAAATTCGGCAAGGAATACGGGGGTAAATATGCATTAATTTAAGATGGTAGCATCAATAGGAAAAAAGTCTGGAGAGACCTTAAAATGCTAAGGACTGAAAAACTGCATTCTTTTATTTCAAGTGAATTTCGAATACTTATTGTAAATGTTTTTACGGTGTTGAGATGGCTTGCTGTTATTCTTGATAGTTTGATGGAAAATATTGCACAATGTTTTCATGATGCAATAGATATCTGTTCCCTGTGTTTTGCCGACTATAAATGTTTATCTTTTGATGTTCTGTTTCACTGTCGGAGAAATGTTATTTCATTTGTAGTATGTTGATTGTTGCTTATGCACAAAGCGGAGGGAACAGCTGAACGCGTTTATATACCAGTTTTCGCGACGGTTTTTCCATTCTCTTGACAACTCCAAAAAGATTTAAGGGCAGATAAGGAAGCTGGAATTGTGAGCACAGTGGAGGTTATTAAGCACTGTTGGGGAATACCATCAGTACAATGTTGGGTACCATCAGTAATTAAAGTGTGTTCAGTACTGTTTAGAGATACCATCAGTACACGGGAGTGTGTTCAGTACTGTGCGAAATACCATCTGTACTGTGGGGCTTTTGTTGATTGAAGAAAAAGTGGGGACAATAGCCCCCCCATCTAGTCCCACCAGCTAGCAGCTTAATTAGGTTTTCTTTAGAGAAAGCATAAGCTGTCTCTAAACCCCCCTTCACATGCCATTCCTCCTCCCCCCCCCCCCCCATTAGTTCGACCCTTACCTAGTTTTCGAAGCTTTTGCCAGCCTCTGCCGCGATTCATTTGCTTTTGTTTTCATGAATCCTTACTGAATTTTAAGGCTATTGATAAATTTGCTGAACGCTCGATACTACTTTTGAGCAATCTCTTAGTGGTGGTAGCCTCGTTTTCATATGAATTAGATGAGCGAATTGATTGAATTGAATTGCTGAAGTTGGGGATAATGTAATGAGAGTACACGCATTTCTTTTTATAAGCAATTTCAGCTTGAGCTCAGTACTGGAAATTGCTCAGCTAGAGGGCCAATTTCAGTACTCATAATGGCTTAGCAATTGCTTAGCTTTTTATACTTGAAGATTTTGTTTTTTGAATACTATCTCACAAATTTTTGTACAACGAATGTTAATGGTATCTTGCATAAAAAAGTGTGCCAGGGTAGTAATATCCACTATAACCTACTTCTCCGTAGCTGCTGCACGATTTTTATTTCATTACCAATTGGATTTCAACAATAATTTTCAAATAGCTTAGCATTCCTCAATCCAGTACTGGAATTGCTTAAGTTTTTGACATGTCGAGTACTGACTTGCTTATAAAGCAATTGCTTATAAAGAAAAATGCGTGTATTTCTGATCTGTTATGATTGAATAAATTATGACTCGTGTTTGTAAATCTCTTTTTAGTAGAAGAGTAAGATTTTATTCAATTATCGCGCGGTGTAAATGTGCGAATTCACCGTTGCCGTGACGTTGGCAGCCCTGCCTAAACAGAGCACGGAACTGTTTCGTTCACTGCACGTACTGAGAGGAAATGTAAAAACCTTAGTTTCTCGCGTGTTGTTTTTGAACACTTTGTGAGCACGACAAACACACGATGCGAAATGTGTTTACGCAAATGTGTTTACGATATTGGGTGATAGGGTTACACTGACGATCTGTAAATCAGCAGCTTGGCCAGGGGCTTCGCCAGCCCAAAAAGACCGGAATGAAAAAGATTAGGGAGAATGGTCTGGTAGGGTATCCCTGTAAAAACTATTTTAAAGACTGTACTGTACTGTGGGGGATACAATCAGCATTGTTAAGAGATAGCATTCAGCATTGTTAAGAGATAGCATTCAGCACTGTGAAGAGATGGCATTTAGTACTGTGGAGGGATAGCATTTAGTACTGTGGAGGGATAGCATTTAGTACTGTGGAGAGATGGCATTTAGTACTGTGGAGGGATAGCATTTAGTACTGTGGAGAGATGGCATTTAGTACTGTGGAGGGATAGCATTTAGTACTGTGGAGGGATAGCATTTAGTACTGTGGAGAGATGGCATTTAGTACTGTGGAGGGATAGCATTTAGTACTGTGGAGGGATAGCATTTAGTACTGTGGAGGGATAGCATTTAGTACTGTGGAGAGATGGCATTTAGTACTGTGGAGGGATAGCATTTAGTACTGTGGAGGGATAGCATTTAGTACTGTGGAGAGATGGCATTTAGTACTGTGGAGGGATAGCATTTAGTACTGTGGAGAGATGGCATTTAGTACTGTGGAGGGATAGCATTTAGTACTGTGGAGGGATAGCATTTAGTACTGTGGAGGGATAGCATTTAGTACTGTGGAGAGATGGCATTTAGTACTGTGGAGGGATAGCATTTACACTCTTTTTTTTTTATAAGAATATCTAATTTTTTTCTGAGCCTCAATATTCTTAATTTTTTGCTATTTTGAGCCTTGGAATAAAATTATTCTTACGGCAGAAAACACGGATATAGCAATAAATTGTTATTATTGTCATAAATGCAAAAAAAGCATACCTACAGTGTTACAAATATGGTGGACAACAGAACAATATCCTTATTTCCTGTAAAACAGAGCTCATCGACACTTGGATCAAAATTTAGGTGAGTGTATACACCATTCCCCGTAAAAAGCACACCAATTCAGAAGTAAAGAAACACTCGCTAAAATGTTTTTCCATAAGATCTGAGCCTCGCAATATTCTTAAAATATTCTTAAATTTCACCAATTTTGAGGCTCATTATTCTTATAAAATTTATTCTTATAAAAAAAAAAGAGTGTAGTACTGTGGAGGGATAGCATTTAGTACTGTGGAGGGATAGCATTTAGTACTGTGGAGGGATAGCATTTAGTACTTTGGAGGGATAGCATTTAGTACTGTGAAGAGATAGCATTAATTACTGTGAAGAGATGGCATTTAGTACTGTGGAGGGATAGCATTTAGTACTGTGGAGGGATAGCATTTAGTACTGTGGAGGGATAGCATTTAGTACTGTGAAGAGATAGCATTTAGTACTGTGGAGGGATAGCATCAGTGCTGTAATGAGATACCATCAGTGCTGTGATGAGATACCATCAGCAAGGTGAAGAGATAGCATTCAGTACTGTGGTCGATTTGCAATACCGTGGAGGGATATCATCAATACTGTTGAGGGAAACTGAAGCACTTTGGATTACCTCCACAACATATTCTCAACAGTACTGATCCCATCTATATGGAAGGCACTTTCATCTTAAATGACTATGATTTCTCAAGTGTTCTGCTGGCTGCTGATCATTTAAGACACTACTTTGTTTTAGATTCATTTTAGATCAAATTGTTTTCCTAAGCTTTTCCAAAAAAAACCTAAAATTTTTCGCTCATTACACTCGCAAGCTTTTCTTCTCAAAAAATAACCCATTAAGACCCGTGAGGCCAAATTGCTTATATTATGAATTTACATATTAGCAATGTTTGCATTTTAAGCCCATTTGGAGAACCCCTAGATACCCTTAAGTATGAATCCTCAGTAAAAATCTCTGTTGGAAATATATCGATTATTTCAGAAAATTTCCATCCTTGCCCCCCCTCCCTAGATAGGGTCCTCCACAGTATTGAACAGAGGTTCCCCAGGGTGCCCATTGTGTCGTCTGAGATGGTAGACGGGGGGGGCCTTGTTCGAATTGAAATATTTCAGATGATGATATGACTGAAGACTTTTGATTTTATGTTTTCAGATGCCAAAAATGCAGTTTCGCTCCAACGCCAAACCGTCAGTTTATGCATACCCGGCACCACTGCAACAACCAAAGAAAGAAGAAAAGGGGAAGGTACTGCGAATCTCTTGATTATTATTAGATCCTACTCAAAGAAGTTCGCTATACTCAAGTACTGCCATGCCAATTAACATAACTACTCGACCTGAGAATATTTTTAAAGAACCTCTTAAAAATGAAGAACCCTCTATCATTCAAAATGTCTCCAACCTATCTATAACAAAGTAGTTAAGGAGAGCAAGGTGATTAAAATCCAACACACCTAAGTCTCGTAATTACTTTTCTTTTTTCAAATACTTTTTAAAAACTTCTTTTTTCTTCTTCTTCGATGTAAATTGGTTTAGTTTGTTTTGTTTGCTACCATGCTTGGTAAAAAGTGGTGCATGTATATGGCAATTATAATGATAATAATAATTATCATTATCATCATAATTTATCAGCTTTTGCCCCATCATGTGCAAGTCTGACGATAAATGGCTAATCGATGTTGCGAGCATGTTCTCTTTATGCACCCACAAAATTAAGTCAAGTCATCAGTGCACATTCAGGGGGGCTCCATGAATTATGTGGCGTTCAAGATGTCCAAGGAAGTAGCGTTAGATCTATTGCTGAGAACAAGTATGGATCCAGGGGAAGGAACCCCCGGGAGCTCATGGGATCTTTCTATTTCTGAGGCCTCAAAATGGTTCAGGATCCTTAACAGTTCTAGAGTTTATGGTATAATAAACTTATCAATTTTGATTGCTCATTTGTTACTTGTCGTAAGGTTTGAAAACTGTCATAACTTATCATGACACAGTTTTCCATTTACCACTAAACGTTTTGGATTTATCCCTTAACCTTGAGATAAGGATCAATTGATCCATGATATGAAGCAGGGAGAATAAGAATAAGTTTAAGTTATTCTCCCTGATATAAATCAACTCCTTCTTCTGAAATTGCAGGTTACCACTGCCATCCTGTCGATCACTGCCAAAGCTAAAGCACGTGCGAAGAGATCCAAAGATGACGAAGAAGCCATGGATGTGGTAATAACAACTTACTCAAAACTTTTCCTTCTTGGTATAGGTTCTTCCTGATTCTTCACTGCTTTTTGGTATAGGCTCTTTCTGGTTCTTCATTTCTTCGTGGTATAGGTTCTTTCTGATTCTTCACTGCTTTTTGGTATAGGTTCTTTCTGAGTCTTCACTGCTTTTTGGTATAGGTTCTTCCTAGTTCCTCACTGCTTCTTGGTATAGGTTCTTCCTGGATCTCCATTTCTTCTTGGTATAGGTTCTTCCTGATTCTTCATTTCTTCTTGGTATAGGTTCTTCCTGATTCTTCACTGCTGCTTGGTTTAGGTTCTTCCTGGTTCTTCATTTCTTCTTGGTATAGGTTCTTCCTAGTTCTTCATTTCTTCTTGGTTTAGGTTCTTCCTGGTTCTTCACTGCTTCTTGGTATAGGTTCTTCCTGGTTCTTCATTTCTTCTTGGTATAGGTTCTTCCTGATTCTTCACTGCTCCTTGGTATAGGTACAAAACAAAAGTAGGGTTTTCATATCGTTCCGATTATAGACTTGAGAAGAGGCAGGATTTTGAAAATCAATTGAGATAACTAGACTAGCGCACTAGAGTACCAATCTTGAGGTCGTGGGTTCGAGTCCTACTCGGGTCACTTTCATTCTAACAAATTATATCAATTCATACTCAAATTATCTCGATTATACTCTACACAGTGACGTACCCAGAAGCTGTGATGGGTAAGCCATCGACCACTTTTAGCACTCACTTGTGGATGATAGCCCGAAAAGATTCTCTAAACACAATATGTATCGACTTTTCTTTAATAAGGGGGGCTCTCCCTCTAGCTACGTCCCTGACTGTCGGCCAGAGGCTACTATTATAGGGTACATAGGATTGAATAGGGGGGGGGGGCAGCCGTATTTCCTTATCAAAATCGAACTGAACGTTTCAATTTTATTGGAAAGTCATCAACATTGCCTTCCCTTCAAATTATGGTCGATATCCACCTCTGCATCAGGCAACGAAATACATTATCTTTTGTGCAAGGGAATCTGGGTGCATATCATTTGTTCTTTACTTCATTTCTTGATCACTTTGAGTAAGTTAAAAAAAAAGGGTCTGGCATGAAATCTTGAGCTGGAAAGTTTAATACGGAGTATGAAGAATGACTGGAACTCAAGCTGGAAGTCATGATTTTTTAGTTTGATTTTTGATAGCAAATAACCGACTGAGGGTGATAATAAGGCATGTCGTGACCCAGACTTGGCATGTTGGATTTCTCAACAACTGAGCTGTTATCGGAGCTGTCACATCGGATTGTATTTCCTTCGGTGTGGCTCGCAATATCTTTATTGTAAAGTCACCCAGTCGCTCAAAAGACCAATAGTAGCGTCACACAGCTACAACTGATCTATTCCATGTGCACGAGGCTACCTTAGAAAGAGTTGTGTATGTTTCACCTTGGTCGAATCAGTTGTTTTATTCCTTGTGATTGAATTGAGAAATCTACCTCCTACGCAAAATGATTTCTATCGTAGTTTTTGTTTGCTAAAACTGATAAAAGCTTTGCCTTTATGCTCCCCTCTATTGAAATCCCACAGGGGCGTATTTGAGTTGGGAGCTTATTTGCAGGTCCCACATCGGCTTTTTAGAGGTGGGGGCCTATTTTGAGGTCCCACAAGGGCATATTTGAGGTGAGGTTTTATTTGTATTCATACAAATAAGGTCACCCAGTGAGGCTGTTTTTGAATAGCAATTTTGGGTAGTGGGTCATTGGCATATTTGGGCTCAATTCTAGACTTGGAGGATGGGAATTCTGGAAGTTCCTGCAATCTCAGATTTGATAGTTGTTGATACGCCTTGTCTCTTCGTAAGATACTATTTTGTTTGTTAGGCGGAAAGGGCCTCCCGACAAACTAAACCGATCGAAGCAGTGAGACCCTAGCTCTTTCTCTAGATGTGACCAAACCTCTTGATTCCGTGAACTTTTAACATCGACATGATATATGATTCTACATAGCACGTCAAATGATTTTATATAGCCGTCCAAATATTATGCATTTATTATAAGGCAGAATGAACGCGTTAAAAAGCAGACATGTTCTTCTGTAACTCCCAGTTTCGTGCTCACGCACTCATCAGACAGACTATAACAATGGTCTGTCTGATGAGTGCCTGAGCACGAAACTCGGAGTTACAGAAGAACATGTCTGCTTTTTAACGCGTTCATTCTGCCTTATAACTGCTCTATACTAATGTATATTGAGCACTTTAGCCAGGATAGGCATTCTCTTCTCGTGTTAGATGCATTTATTATATAACTTCTAGTCTTAAGAGCTGTTTTCATGAAGAAAATTATCCCCCGTCCCAGGCCGAGAGCTGAGTGGTAGGATGAAAACAACATCGGTTAACGTGTGAAATTTACTCGCACCTTCATCTTTTACCTATTCTATTCCACCCTCCAGCTTTCATCCCCACCCTCCATCGTTTATATGAGAATTTTTCATCCTACTTCTTTTATCCCACCCCTCAACGAGTGAGGTCTCCCTCGGCCAGGATGAAATGTATTCCATATAATCAGAAGATGAAACTTAAAAATATTTTTAGTGGAAGGTGACATCAAGGCTCCAGGGCTGGAAGGTGGTTTGATTTTGTCCATCTAAACAGGCCTTAAGATCTGGTTTACTTCTGATCCTCTTAGACATAATCTCAAATCTCATCCATCCTTCTATCACCACTAGGATGACAAAGACAAAGGGACAGAAAAGGAAAAGAACGAATCTGACACCAAACAAGAAGCAAGCAAAGAGAAGAACAAAACAGATGCAACTAAATGGGAGGACAAGGTGGAGAAGGATAAGAACGAAACTGAAAGTGAGACGAAAACTAAAGTGCCAGAACCCGATTTTGAAATGATAGAGAACCCTGCCCGCGTGATGACAGCCCAGAAGAAAGTCATCAGTGTTCCTGCTAATAGTAGATATGTTCCCATCAAGCCGGTAAGAATGAAATATCTTTATCTTTATTTTCATGTGATGAAATTGAGTCACTTTGTTATTCAGAAATCAATTGAAATTGCAATACGTTCGGTCTTACTAGGCCTGTTTCTGACGCAATATTTAACATGATATTTAGTAGGGTAACGTGAATAAATTTTGACTTATCAAGGCAGTTTATGACACAATATTTGACATGATAATCACCACTTTTTATGACAAG
The DNA here is from genome assembly GCA_963924455.1 of Pelagia noctiluca. Taxonomy (NCBI): domain Eukaryota; kingdom Metazoa; phylum Cnidaria; class Scyphozoa; order Semaeostomeae; family Pelagiidae; genus Pelagia; species Pelagia noctiluca. Next base: position 4,009,224 of record OZ004325.1, on the reverse strand, counting down.
CTTTTGATATTTAATAGGGCAACGTAAATATATTGAGACTTATGAAGGCTGTTACTGACACAATATTTGACATGATGGTCATCAATTATCATGACAAGCCTTTGATTTTTAGTAGGGTAACGTAAATTTATTTAGACTTAACAAGACTGTTTCTGACACAATATTTGACATGATAATCACCACTTATCATGACAAGCCTTTGATTTTAAGTAGGGTAACGTAAATTTATTTAGACTTAACAAGACTGTTTATGACACAATATTTGACATGATAATCACCACTTATCATGACAAGCCTTTGATTTTAAGTAGGGTAACGTAAATTTATTTAGACTTAACAAGACTGTTTATGACTCAATATTTGACATGATAATCACCACTTATCATGACAAGCCTTTGATTTTAAGTAGGGTAACGTAAATTTATTTAGACTTAACAAGACTGTTTATGACACAATATTTGACATGATAATCACCACTTATCATGACAAGCCTTTGATTTTTAGTAGGGCAACGTAAATTTATTTAGACTTAACAAGACTGTTTATGACTCAATATTTGACATGATAATCACCACTTATCATGACAAGCCTTTGATTTTAAGTAGGGTAACGTAAATTTATTTAGACTTAACAAGACTGTTTCTGACACAATATTTGACATGATAATCACCACTTATCATGACAAGCCTTTGATTTTAAGTAGGGTAACGTAAATTTATTTAGACTTAACAAGACTGTTTATGACACAATATTTGACATGATAATCACCACTTATCATGACAAGCCTTTGATTTTTAGTAGGGTAACGTAAATTTATTTAGACTTAACAAGACTGTTTATGACTCAATATTTGACATGATAATCACCACTTATCATGACAAGCCTTTGATTTTAAGTAGGGTAACGTAAATTTATTTAGACTTAACAAGACTGTTTATGACACAATATTTGACATGATAATCACCACTTATCATGACAAGCCTTTGATTTTTAGTAGGGTAACGTAAATTTATTTAGACTTAACAAGACTGTTTCTGACACAATATGTGATCTGAAAGTCACCACTTATCATGACAAGCTTTTGATATTCAGTAGGGCAACGTAAATATATGCAGTCTTATCAAGGCTGTTTCTAATACAATATTTTACATGATTATCACCATTGATCATGGTAACCCTTTGATATTTGTTTAGTAGGGAATACTTTAATAATTTGCTTCATGTCGACCACACTAAATGTAATAATATACAATTCTAACCATCTGTTAGGATGGAGGGGGTGTGGCAGGGTTGGTAAATGTCTTAAACAATATCACTATCAACGTGTTATTAGGGTTCACATATCGGCAAGATATCGGCTTATATAATGCTAGCTCCCATTGGGTCCTTACCCACTGCAGTACTCTAATGACTCATATCTGCTCTGGAAGTTGAAGGGTGAGAGAAAAGAGAAGAGAAAAAGATTTTTCAATAAAAAGCAACTCATTTTTACAAGACAAGGCTCGATCTAGCAATCGCGTAGTCGTGAGGTTTGGTAGCAGGTCAAAACGATAGATTTAAAAAAGAGCTAAAGAATTTCACTGCGAACTGAGAACACATTGCAGCACAGCTAAGACACGACCCCAGGGAACAACAGCTACCGTAACTAATTAACTGAGGCAATATGTAGAATTTTAGAGTTTTTAATCAATACTTAGATGTATTTAGGATCTTTAATCAATTTAGACTTAAATTTGCCGAAGGAACTTCGTGAATAAATAATTTTGAAATGAAAAAATGAAATGAATGAAGAATATGTTCAAAATTAAAGGGAGATGTTCGAGTGCAGGTGAAATATTTCATTTTTACCACTTTTCACTCTGTTGACAAGTCTCACGAAAACGATAAGTGTGAGTGATTAATGGCTACGTTTTTGTGATAATGTGAATGAACAGTATTTTTCAGTGGACAGGTATTTCTCTCCGTTTTTGTTGAAAAACAAAGACATTTGAACAGCTAGCTTTCACACTAAAGAAAGTGATAAGAAGAGAAGCATGTTATTGTGAATGGGACCTCGAAATGCCCCTCTGTCCTATCAATATCGCTAGCTTGCTCTAAGCATTATTTGGGATTGGCAATAACTGTGACGCCAGTGCCATGTTTCTCTGCCTCGCGGTCCCACTCAAGGAAGGCCAGTTTCAGTCAATACATTTTCTAACTCTGCGATCATTGCGATCCTTGCGTCAAAGGGAGCCGCCAATGGCGCGAATTCCTGCCTTCCTTGCAATCAAAACCAGGCTTTAAGTAATACCCGATTCGAGTAGTGCTTGCAAGATTTTATTCGGATGAAATTTTGGCAAATCTCAGTATACAGGCTGAAATACATTGAGATTCATGATGAATCTATTTAATTGACAACTTTGAATGATTCCAAACAAACATGATGTCTGGCCTGACCATGACATTGACCCTGAGAATGAAAATGACCCGAGTAGGACTCGAACCCACGACCTCTAGATTCGTACTCAAGAGGTACTCGGGTCATTTTCAATCTCGCAAATTATCTCGATTGATTTTCCAAATCCTGCTTCTCCTCTAGAATACGCTTCTGAAAGTAGTTTGTTTTGTGCAAAGGCTAATGATTATGATGATTATAAAAATAAGAATATTTTTCCTATTTACAGTTGGTAGAAAGATGGGTAATGTACATAATTAATTATCTACAAATCAATCTATCCCAACTATGTACACGCAAAAAATATACAATACAGATCTACTCATTTACATTTATTACAGCTACCAGGCTGTTATGCCTTTGTTGAATCTGAATACGTTTTCAGCACTCTTTGTTGTATCAGGCATTGTATTCCAGAGAATGCTTTCTCGGATATCATTTCTATTATTGATAATATTTGTGTTTTTGTTCAATGATTTAGTTGATATAGTTCTCTGTTTGATTCTTTAGGTCAGTGTGGGTGGAATAATCTTGATGAAAGATTCAAAATCAACTGAGCCTGAAGACTTGATCGAGCCTCTACCAGGTATCGAAATTGTTACACATCTCTATAAATCTCTCATTCATTCATGCCTTCTTTCATTTATTTATGCATTCTTTCTTTTATTCATGCCTTCTTTCATTTATTTATGCATTCTTTCTTTTATTCATGCACTCTTTCATTATTTATGCATTCTTTCATTCATTCATGCATTATTTCATTCATTCATGCATTCTTTCATTTATTCATGCATTCTTTCATTTATTCACGCATTCTTTCATTTATTTATGCATTCTTTCATTCATTCATGCATTATTTCATTTATTTATGCATTATTTCATTCATTCATGCATTCTTTCATTTATTCATGCATTCTTTCATTTATTCATGCATTCTTTCATTTATTCATGCATTCTTTCATTACTTATGCATTCTTTCATTTATTTATGCATTCTTTCATTTATTCATGCATTCTTTCGTTATTTATGCATTCTTTTATTCATTCATGCATTATTTCATTCATTCATGCATTCTTTCATTTATTTATGCCTTCTTTCATTTACTGATGCTTTCTTTCATAGATTTCTATGTCTTTTCTACGTTTTTACTTCTTTTATACATTTCTACTTCTTCTATACATTTCTTTAATACATTACTACAGTCGGCTCCCGCTATCTCGAACACCGTTATATCGAACTTCCCCCTTATCTCGAACAAAACCTATTTCCCCTCGTTTTCCTTCTATAGTTAAGTGTGCAAATAAAACCCGTTATCTCGAACACCGTTATCTCGAACTTCCCGTTATCTCGGGCAAAACTCATTTCCCCTCGTTATCCTCTATAGTTAAGTGCGCAAATAAAACCCGTTATCTCGAACTTTTCGCTATCTTGAACTAGATTTATTTCCCGTGGGTGAAAAAACCCCGTCATCTCGAACAAAACCTATTCCCCTCTTTTTCCAATATGGCTTAGTACGCAAATGAAACCCGTTATCTCGAACACCGTTATCTCGAACTTTTTGCTATCTCGAACTAAATTTATTTCCCGTGTTTTTATGTTTCCCGTAAAATTTATTTCCCGTAAGTGAAAAAACCCGTTATCTCGAACAGTATGACACAAAAAATCAATTTATGTAATTCCACGTCAATAATAGCTTTTTTTTTAACAAAAAAAGATTTTTAAGTTCTGTAATTATCTAGCTACAATAACGAAAACTCTTTTCTTAAAACAGAAATAAATCTTTGTTGTCCCACAAGAAGTATTTTGCATGGAACTTGAACCCCTTTAGGCCTGAAAGCAATGAAACTGGTGTTCTTGCCGCCAAATACGACCTCCCACACGAAGCCACTGGGCCAAGGGGTTATCCATAGTCTAAAGGCAAAATGGTGGCACCTTGTGGTGCAGAAGCATATGAGAGCTTTGGAACTGAATAAGGAGTTACCTAAAACATCTGTTCTTCAAGCTATGGATATGCTCGTATCTGCATTGGGGTATGGTGGAAGAAAAACCAGTTGTAAACTGCTTCAAAAAGTCGGGCATTTCATCTTCTTTGCAACAACACGCTTTGGATGTTGAAGATGATCCCTTTAAAGAATTGACAAATGATATGATTGTTCTTAAAAATTTAAGTCCAGAGCTTGTTCCTGATGCCATAATAGGAGAAATGTATCCAAATGTAGATAAGGATGTTGGAGCCACTTCGTTGTCTACCGCTGATGAAGACATCCTTGAGGAATTTTTGGAAGATGACGGTGGAGATGGCAATGAACAGTTAGAGGCAGAAGTCATACAAGAAATAAGGCCGTCAGTTAACGAAGTTAGAAATACCATTGATGTGATCTCCCAATTTTGCTTGTTTTCCGAGAAAGGCGAGGAAATAAGAAAATATAACAATAAGCTGATGTCGTATGTTGATGCAGAAGCTAGTAAGAGTAGAAAAGACAAACATCAATTAATGACTATTTTAATTAGCTTAAACTTTTACCTGTTTGGTGGATTTTAGATTTTTAATCGCGGTTTTTAGAAGCAAACATCTTTTTCATGCTTTATACACTATTTTTATGTATGAAGCCGCCTTTTTGGTCGAGGAAAATCTCATTTCCCGTTATATCGAAACACCGTTATCTCGAAACACCGTTATGTCGAACCGTTTTTCATTTCCCGTGAGAGTTCGAGATAGTGGGAGTCGACTGTATTTCTTTTATGCATTTCTACTTATTTGCTACATTTCTATAAATCTTTGATTTATTAATGAATTCTTTCAAACATTTCTACTTCTTTCACACATTTCTACTACTACTGTTTCTACCTCCCATGATATTTAGAGCTCTTTACTTGTTTACTGAATCGTGTCTCGTTATATTTATCTGCTTCATAAAGTGATCTCTGATCGATACAGAGCTATGGGACGGTGAGAAAAATCGGAAACATAGCGAAACATACTAAATGTTAAGCTTTTTGTTGAAAATTTCATTAGAGCAGAACGTCAGAAAGAGAACAGAATTGAAACCCAAATGATTATTTACTTATGTCAGATTGTATTTAGATACAGCCGAAAATGCATCTAAAAGCTAGACTGTGAGCTAAACTTCGTGAAAGAGTGGCAATTATTAGGTTTTATATTAATTTGATTTTATGCTTTGATTCTCAACGGATATCATGCATTTTGATTAGCTGTTTGCTGGAGGCTCTCTTTGTGTTAAGATACGCATCCTCAAGCCAAGTAGATTAATTATATACTTGTCAAAGCTTTTTGATTAGGATAGCAATGAACATTTGAGAAATTTAACATATTAAAGGGTTATAGACTTTTCATCTGGGTATTCTTCTCAGAATTAAAGTTGTTTCATGAATGTTGCGATATCGTATTCTGTTTCAGCCTCTGCAGCAACCGATGCCGAAGACGAAAAAGAACCCGACCCACCAGAGCCCTTCGAGTACACCGAAGATTGAAGACCGGCCTAACCTTTGGAAAACACTCAGATGAGTTCAGACTTTATTTTCTTTATTTCGGTCTCCTTGTATTGTTTACATTATTGCAGAAAAGCTAAGAAGATGCGAATTAGGCCATGAAATTAATTCAAAACGAAAATTGTTTTTCTTGGGTGAAGAGTTACTTGTAAGCCTCGTATCGAAATTGTTGAGGATGGATGAAGTTTTTACGCACAGTCGTTTAAGATTCGTAAGATGAACATCTAAAGCTTAAGTTTGATGAAATTAATCATTGTGGGTAAGCCTTGCAAATTGTTTTGGCCGTACAAAGTTCTGGCTTCACTTCATCTTCGAAGAACACCTTCAAGTGCTTTTATGCCTCTTTTCTTCGGGATATGAACAATGACTTCTCTTGGAGAAGGCAAGGGTTGGTGACTGCACATGCGCACTTCATGTCTCACTTGAGTACCTACTCAGGGCGCATGCGTTTTGACAAACTTTCGAATCACCAAGATGTTATTGTTCCAGAACAATTGATTTCAAAGTTCGTATCCCGAACAATCATTGGTTCAACTATGCTCATTGCTTGTGAACCTTTGCAACTGGAATGGTTTCCGCGAGGCATCCAGTACAGTTGTAAACATTTAGAAATTGATTTGTGATATCCCTCCGGCCCCAGCAGGACACGAATTAAAAATTCACGGCCTGCCCACAGCACGGATTCATGGACAGTGGGAATTCGGGCTGTGGTAGTTGGACTTAGAAGGGGATTAGATTGATTTTACGCAATGGTTTACAAAGGCAACTATTATTCTTAACTCCGATAATCCCCATCTAACTGTTTGGATAAATTACGATCGAGGTACTTAGTGTGTTTTGGTTGATGGATGTGCTCTCAATCACGGATATCATTGTCATTAACTCATTGCGAGGCTGGGTCTTGGTTCAATTGAAAATATTAGGAGCCGTTGGCCTAAATTCATTTTTGAGTCAGATTTGTTTGGCCGTAAGGAAGGCTTTACGGCAATAGTTCGACATCTGTAAGGGTGAACTGAACTATAATGTGTTGGTTTGCCTAGACAACTCACTCTCTCTCCTTTGGAAATAGCATCTACCGGTTGGCCATTACAAAGTCTATAGAAGTAGATGGTTAGGAGACCTATTGTTGTTCGTCTTTGTTTCACAGTTGATGTCGAACAGTACCTGAAAGTGCACAATGTCGGCTTTATCCTCCCTTCAGACTGCAAGAATCTTACAAGTGCACATTTCTTACATAAATATGATGGCAAATATTAGAAAAACCTTTACCGAATAACAAACATTTTTGGATTCTCAAGCAAAAGGAGCGTGTTGATCTATTTGTTCAATCATGGACTTGTTGGCTAAAAATGGCAAAACAATACAATGTGCATTCTAAATTTTGAAAAACCTGAACAGAAGGATTTAACAATAGGTTTCTAAACCATCTCCTCTATAAACTATGGCCTATTCTGTCTTGCAATCAATCTTTCTGGGTGCTGAGGGACATTGCCCAGGTGTTTATATGATGGGGCGCTTATTCGATGTCTTAGGGTAGGCACTACATCATATTGAACTTGACGACGTGACATCATTGTGTTGTGCAATACTTAGTTCTCTAAATCTATTTTAACGCTTTGTTATTTGTTAAATAATATGTCAGTGTACTTGTAGATTTGTATTGTAAGCTTTTATATTGACTATATAAAAAAATCCCTTTAAGACCTTTCTGAACCTGAAATCTTAGGGCAGACCACAATTGTGCTTATTTGAACTGTTTAAAACACAGGTTTATGGTCCTTTCTTACATTTTGGGTTCAAAGAGGTCCTTAAGTTAGAATTATAGAACCAGTATTGCACAACACTATGAGGTAATGCCCTCCAGTTCAATATGGTGTAGTGCCTACTATAATGTTTAATGATATGGTAGCTACAAATGACAGCCAAAAGAAGTAACAATAACAACAGCCACAACCGTTTTGAGCTGTTCATTTTCAGATGAGGTGATAAACACTTGCAAAGTTCAACCTTATTTTCACCAGTGTAGTTAATTGGTGTGGTTGTTGCTTGCGAAATGATCTCTTGTGATATCTTTTGCAGTAAGTAAAATTCATAAGACCTGAATCCAAATAACAAATTTGACTCTCTAGCTCTATTACATGTACGAGCTGTTTGGTCAATAATAATGTGACATTCTTTACAACTAATTACTACGTTGGAATATGTATTTGCAAGTTGGACCTGTTCCATGATTAAACAGCCCACCATTCAAGGCTATCGCGAGACACTCGTATTTTTATAAGAAACGGTGCACAATCTTGGCAACTCCTTTGATTCGTGCAAATTATCCCATCAAAGTTTATACCCCCCACAGCACTGATGGTATCCCCTATAGTACTGAGCACCCTCCACAGCATTGATGGTATCCCCAAAGTACTGATATAACAGTATTGGAAGTGCCTAGAGAGTTTATTAGTGATGAAGTCACAAAAATATATTATTAGAATTTTGAAATTTTAGGCCCATAATCTAAAAAAGCTTCAAAAATAACATCGTATGGATGCAAAATCACCTCTGTATGTTAAATATTGACCGAGATATGACAATTTTAAAAATTGACTTTCAATAGGAAATCCCTGTATCTTTTGACAGGTTCATAAAGTCAAGAGGTTATTATATGCATATAAAACATATATACATGACATAAGGTAATAGAGTCCTACTACAATAATCCCCCACAGTACGGAACCATCCCCGCAGTACTTAACATCCCCCACAGTATTGAACACCCCCACAGTACTAAACATCCTCCGCAGTACCAAATATCCTCCATAGTGCTAAACATCCCCCACCACAGTCCTGAACAGCCCCAGAGTACTGAACACCCCCACAGTACTAAACATCCTCCGCAGTACCAAATATCCTCCATAGTGCTAAACATCCCCCACCACAGTACTGAACAGCCCCACAGTACTGAACACCCCCACAGTACTAAACATCCCCCACAGTACTAAACATCCTCCATAGTACTTAACATTCCCCACAGTACTGAACAACCCCACATTACACCACAGAACACCCCACAGTACTAAACATCCTCCGCAGCACCAAACATCCTCCATAGTACTAAATATCCGCCACAGTACTAAACATCCTCCATAGTGCTAAACATCCCCCACAGTACTGAATACCCTCCACAGTACTGATGGTAACACTCCACAGTAAGTGCTAATCACCCTCTTCAGTATTGAATACCCTCCACAGTACTGTTATACATTGCTGTTGGAACAAGACAGTTTTCGATTTTTTCAAAGGAAATCTCAAAATGATATTGGTACTGGCCCATTGCTTCCAGTTTACCCTCTTCTTTAAGACAGGAACGCTAAATCTAAAAGATAATTCTCTCAAATTTCTCATGAGAAATTGATTCCTGTAAAAAGCAGTCAGTCTTTTCTTCCATTACGGGACACGGCTTGTTAATCACATCTAAAGTATATATTTGCTTCGGATAAAACGGGTTTTCATATCCGCTGTTTTCCTAATTCCTTTGTTGGCATTCTGACTTTTGTTTTCTACGTTTGCTTATGTTTCTACAGTTGAGTGAGGGGGTAACTTCTTTAGAGAGCATTTTGCCTTCGACAGTCCATGAGGTGAACCAAAACAATTACGATCTGGCCTACCAGTCTAAAACGATTGCAAAAATATAATGTCAGCCATTTATGCTATTCATACTAAAATATCGAAGGTAATGCAGGATAAAGTGGTTCTAATCGACCAAGATTCACGGTCACATTTTTTATAAACGAAGTAATAGTCGTCAGAGGTAGGGGATCCTTATCACCCAAGGTAACGTCTGTGCAGTACTGTATTTCTCTCACAGTACTGAATGGTATCCCTTCACAGCATTGAATGGAACCCCTCCACTGTACTGATGATATCACTCACAGTACTGAACACCCACAACAGTGCCTAACGTCCTCTATAGTATTGCACAGACGTTCCCTAGGGTGCTTATATCTATCTTTACTTTGTTCAGCTCTGCTAAATGCTAGAGCCTTCTCAACCCTACTTTGACGAAGAGCTGTTAACTTTTAATAAGTAATCTGAAATAAGGATTTTTTAGGAGCTAGAGGGCTATTTGTGAAAACAAGTTTTTATGAACTGAAATATCAAAAACATGAAGCTTTACACCATTTAGAATCAAAATCTTTTTAAGGCCTTTTTTGACGAGCATTTCGTGGTTTTCACGGCTCCCGATGTGCTTATAAAAAACGTGTACGTAGACTATTTGTGGACGTTTGAATCAGGTCACATATTCATTGGAAAAAAGATAGAATTACACATTAATTGTAAACTGTTTTACTGGAAAGCGTCAGCCACTGAACGCCAAACGAGAAAATATCCTTACGAATTGAAAAGGCAGGTTAGAGTGTTTATCTCGTTATTAAATTTACTAATCTCATTTCGCTGCTTCTCTTTCGTAATTTCTTTACTTCGTTAATTTGGAGGAAATCCCTAAAAGCCTTGATTCAATGATCAAATTTTATAGTTTGGTTTCTTCTGTTTTAGTCTTTATACGTCTTCTTGGTCCTTTCCAGGAAGCATTGTGGCCAGTCATATTTGGAACACACGTGTGGTGCAACCATGAGAAGAAATATTCCAACTTTAAGAGGTAAATTGTTTTTTTTTCTCGAATTCATTTGGATCTATTAAAGAGTGCTCATCTTCTTTGAAGTGTCACATTAGCTACATCAACTAAGAAACTCAAGGTTCATAAATCTAAGAAACTCGTTCCAGGGAGGTGTTCTGAGAGGGGGAGCTGTTAACAACCTCCAGTATTCCGTTGGGTATATTAACCCATAACAAGGGTCTCTGAACATTATATGTTTAGACTTTCCTTTCCCTCCCAGCTTTACTTGCGACCCGCAATGAGTACAGCAACTCTGATGGATTATTGATTTATAAAGAGGCACCTTACTTTGCTACCTATTTTATGTAAAATCTTTGGAGGCTCTAGTCAGCATAATAATCCCTTTTGTAATGATCCCTAAAAATCATTAAATCCCAGGAACTTAGCCAGGAGCTCTGAAAGGGGGGAGCTATCGACCACCTTCAGCACACACTTGTAATAATAACACATAAAAAGTGTTCTCAACACACAGTATTTATAGACTTTGCAATGGGAGGCCCCCCCAGCTCCCCCAATCGCTACGTCCTCGATAAACCCCACCCCTAAAAAAGCAGCAACCTTGCCTCTCCCTCCTCATCTCTTCCATCAGTTCCATCATAAAGCTAGCTTGTTATTTCAAAAGGGAGATCTCTGGGATTTGTTGATTTGTTTTTCTGTTGAATCTGGTAGGATTAGTAAATCCAAGAGATCCCTCTGTAAATCACAAAAAAATCTTTGGTTTGCTCGCCGTACTCACGAAGAATTAACTCCTTTGTTGGGTGTCATATATTTATGTCACATCAAGAAGGGACAAGAATTGAAAGTGTCATGTGTCTATTAAGACGTAATAATAAAAAGATCTCAAAGTAAAGCTTTGTATATTCATGAAACAAACCATGTGACGTTCAATTTATAGAGTACTGAGCTTGATATTTCGAGTAATTCTCCTTGACAAGGCGGCTTTGATTAAGGAGGGCCCACACTTATGAAGATTATTGCATACGTGGAAAGACGTTTAACATCAAAGTCAGAATGTAAAGTTCAGTAACCAGCTACAGAGTGGTTTATATTAAAAGGTACCTACTGATGAAAGGTATCGATAGAGTCTGACAGTAAGTATACGCGTATTTGATGAACAAAATGTCTTTCTTTGTTTTTGTAAACTCCAATTTCATTTGTGAGTTAAGAAAGAAGCTGCGATGTCTTGACTTATTCATGTCTAGGCGAAAGGTCGAAGAGCTGGGAATTTCATTAACATTTTAGACAATGAGTTATCGATATGGCAGATTCTGGAATGAAGCCAGATTGATCAGCGACCATTGACTTAGCCTGTGTACAGACTCACAGTTTGAAAGCCTGAACAATATATGTTTAAGTCTGTACTAAGGCTACCATTGACGTACCTTGTAGTGCACAGATCTAGCTGTATTCGAGTTTCAAATCTCATGCTTCTCAAGCCATGTACTTTTCTTCAACAGCACAAAAGGGACTGGAAAAGTGCTTTCAGAGTACCTTTCTCATAAAAACATCCAGGAATATCACTTTCAGTAAAGAAATTGTAATTTTTCACTCATTTTACAAGCATCTCGATGGCCATTGACTCACCTGAGAGATTATCATCCATTGAGAATATAATAAGTCACTCTGGAATGAGGGTCGACTGTCGAATCGACTGGATGAATTGCCCAGATGAAGGGAATTAGGGGATAACTAACGGGCTGGGATTGTTAACTTCACTTACTTGGTGTACAAGTGAGACCCAAGAAGACCCAGACCAAATTTATAGTCTGACGCAGGTCCATGTTGAAAGCAGCTTTGTGACAGACCTGACAGCAATATTTTACATCATACTCTTTCATCAACGAAATCTTGTGATAAATCAGAAGGAAACATGTTCTAGAGCAGTGATTATATAAGATCTGTTGAAATCAATTAAACTTCAGTATTTTTCAAGTCGCTTCGGTATTTTTCAACCAAAACTTTTTCTATTTGTAGACCCATAATAGAAAAGCAAAAGAGTTCATCACTATGGGGGATACCATCAGTACTGTGGAGAATATTCAGTATGTGGATGGATACCATTAGCAGTTATAGCACTTTAAATACAGCACAGATGATAACCCTCACCATCACCAAACAACCTCCACAGTTCTGATGTTATCGCCATAGTAGAGGGTCATATAGGGGTTCCACTAATAGGGGAACACGCCCAAAATTAAAAAGGGGAACAAGGGAACATTAGACAAATTAAACAGCGAACAAGGGAACCTTGACAGCAAGCAGGGATCAGGGAACACAAAAGATCAACATTTCTTCTAAAAATAATGAGGGAACATTTGCAATTTCTATTAGGGAACATGCCCCCTATATGACCCTCATAGTAATAATGGCTAAAAGCCCTCTCTGTGTCATTAGGAATAATATTTTCTCTGCCTCGATACTTTGATTGTCCTTAGTATTTTAAAATTTGCAATCTCATCATTCCATAAAAAACTGAAAAGAAGAGAGCATAATATTTATAAATTCCTCCGGCGATATCAGTTTACACGACCACACCCAGCCTTTGAACTAGAACATTTATTGTGTTTTGTAAAGTCAGCAAACATTTCGGGATCCAAAGGAATTGCTCAAACTAAACATGATCAATAAAATTCAAAACTCGTCAAAAGAAAAGCGAACGACCTCAGGGTTGGAAAATTGTATGAAAGCTAGAGGATCTCTAACTATTTCCTTAATGCAGACCATATCCTTGACAGTTCTCGTTGAAACATCGAGTCAGTTTGCTCTGAACATTGTGCAGGGGCAGATTCAGACTATTGCTATTGTAGCTAAAGCAACAGTCGGTATTTTCTCTGGATCCGCCCCTGTTGTTCAAGTAAAATGAACGTTATATTGCTATTCCTAAATGGTAAAGAGCTTTATAGAGTCGAACGGGCGCTCAATTGGATCATGTTGAAAAACGAGCTGCAGCAGAACTTATATGGATGACGTATAGTGCTCTATAAAAAGCTTAGAAGAGTCATTTAATGCAATTTCAGAATAGCACCCCTTGTTCTTATGGCCTGAAATTACTCGGAGTTTACGAGTGCTTTTTTATAAAGTTAGCATCACTGAACATGTTCGTGTGAAAACGGGGGTATTGACCAATGACAGAAATATGTGTGCATGACTTTGATACTTGGCTGGGTTGCAAGCAGGTACGTATGAAGCATCTCTAGCTTAGGGGGGGGGGGCACAACGTATCAGAGGCACCTTTTTATTAAGCAAAAGGGGTAATTTCTGAAATTGAAAAGGGCACTTCGTCGTTTTTTGCAAAAGCTTAGGGGGCACGTTTCTTCGATGCCCACGGTGCCTATGTCCTTGGTTGCAAGGTTTCCAACAATAATCTCTTATTTTAATTGCGTTGGCGATATAGAAACGGTTGTACGTACAGCAACCATTTCTTTTATAGAATATCAAGTTTAGCATCATCAAAACGCACTGCGCCTTCCACTAAGTTATAATTTTCTGATGACACGAACTTACTCCATCAGGATGTAAACATCCAAGGCCGTACACAGCACATTTTTAACGGGGGGGGCAAAACCCCTTTTGAAGAGCTTTTTGAGGATATCCTCTATAGGAAAGCATATACTTTTGGAATTTTTGGGGGGGCAGCAGCCCCCCTTGCCCCCCCCGATATGTATGTCCATGTAAACATCGTTTTGCAAAGTTAGAATCCTCCTAGCTTCAAAGAAACGTTCTGTAAGATAGCTGAACCATTTTATCATTTTACTAGTTTATAAACTTTACGTATTATCGAAATGTGTACTTTTGTATTCTTGTGACAGTGATACTTAATTTCTTTTATTTTTAATTTAACGGCCCAAGCATCATAAGCATTGCTTTTCTTGGGTCGTTTAGTAAACAATATTTTGTGACCTTGTATTAAGGTTGTATGCTATGAATAGAATTGAATTGAATTGAATTAAAATACGGTAGAACATGTAAAATCTCAGGCTAAGAGGTTCTAGATTTTCAGATTCTTAGTTGTAGGTTTTTCATGTATCTCAAAATGAATTTTCAAGTTATCAAAGTATCCTCATGGCTTGTGCTTTCTTCGTGTGACTTTACAGTCAAATTGCAGTGAGTTGCTAACGATGTGATTTACAGGACTACCATGTGTATGACACGAGAAATTACCCCCAACTTACAACAGCTGTGTGGTCACTAAGCCCTCATAGAGCCCTGCAATGCCCCTATGATTCGCTTTGTTTGCGCAGAAAGGCGTCCTTCAAAACATTGAATCGGTGCAGCTTTTATAAATAGGGTTATTAGAAATTGAAGGCCTAAGGACTTGAGATCGCCCACTGCTACAGGGCTATTGTATCCTTGACATTAGGGAATCTTCAGGCCCCATGGAATTCCACTGTAATTCGCTTTGTAGTCTTTAAAGGGGACTCTCTCTAAAACTGTGAGTTGGTATAGTCTCCTGAATACGACCAGCCCTTGATAAGTGCGGGGTTGTTTTTGTGCATGACATGAAATCTAAACGAAACGGCGATGAGTAAGAGCCCATAAAGAGATGAAATACCCCTTGTAATTCTCTTTGTCAGAGGAGAAAAGGACTTTCTCGAAAACTGTGAGTTGGTACGGAGTTCTATTAAGGGAGCAAGCTGTGCGCACCAAACCGAACCAGTGTCGAGCGCAGTCAGCCTCGGTGCGGTGGTTACCGCAGTTGCTTTACCTCGCCTTGTAAACAGAAATCAAACAGGAGCCCGAAGAGAAAATCCCTCTTTCAGACAGTTCCTTCACCCTGCCTCTCAGCGTGGCTCCTTTAGACGATATGATATTGCTTTTCAGCTCTGTTGTTCTCCTTCTTATTTAGTCCTTTTTCTTCATAGAGTAAGGAGCTGTAGACAGTGTATCGAGGCCGAAGAAGCTACTCGCAGAGTAATCTTGCCAGAACTTACAACAATAGCTGGTTTCCTGCTTTCGTTTATTCAAAGATTTTTGCAAGCTACAATTAGATATGGGGTGAGTGATATTTAAATGTTACTCTACGCTTTACCGATCTCCACTGCCCAATTCTTCTTTCAGATTTAAGCCCTCGTTATTTCTCGAAAGCTACTCATTTTGAAAACACGAAAATGTCAATATCTCGGTAGCTCAACCTTGTCTATCCGAATACAGCAAGTTCGTCCAAGAGAAACTCTGATGATTTCAACCTTCTTGGCTACTCAGTGATAAATCAAGGATTGTCATCAAAGGTTATTCTGGCACTTTGATAATAATGATGATAATGAACATAATGATAATGCAAAACTTATATAATACCACAATACTAAAAATACTCGGTTGCACTTTACAGTCCAAGTCCTATTTACAATTAAGAATAAAAATTTATTGAAGGAGGAATATCACACAAATCATCACATAAAATGTCTTAAAATTAAGATTTAAGATTAAAATTAAGATGATCTATGTAACATGGGTCACATAGATCATATTAATGACAAGTAGTATTCACTACAACCACTAAACATAAAGGAGTAGGATAGGAACATTTGCAGCCCTGCAGAAATATGTTTGAATAGAACGTGCGCCGTCCAATATCTTAATCACCAAGCAATTGGTTCATAAGTGCGTGCCACAACACCCCAGACCACCTGCCACCGATAAAGAAAGCTAAAGAAAAAACTACAACTGTCTTTCATCGTTAAAAACTTCAATATAACCGAAAAAATCGGAAACCTACACTACACCAATCATTTTCCTGCACTATACCAATCATTCACGTCTTTTCTGATTGGCCTATTTCGATCCACATCTGGGTATATAATCAGTTAGGTTTTTGTTTCAGTATCTTTCTGATGTATTACTCTCTTGACTGTCAGACGAAAAGCTTAAGTAATCTATGTTTTCAATTCACCATGCTTCCAATTTTTCTGGCTGTACTAAAGAAGGAACTATAAACGAGTCAAAGAGGGAGATATGATACGCTTGAAGCTTATATACTAGTGAAGATATTTTGACCTTGTCATGCTAAAAACTGCAAGGGTTCTGTGCGAAACAGAAAGTGAGGACGGTTGCCAAATGTTAGCCATGCTTCTAACGAATGCGCTAAAAAGAGAATGGATGCAAAAACTAAAATGTCAGATACCATCCTAAAAGACTAGGTAACAGAGTCACAGCAAGATCAGGGTTGGTCTGTTGGAACTTTTCTAACAAAATGTATGAAGAGAAATATTATGGTTAATTGATTAGTGAACTAGTTCGAGTTAAGCTGATGCCTTAAATACTGCACTGACCTAAGATGGATACCAATGCTTGTCGATGCATGTGCCACTGTATATTAATGCCACCTAGTGAAGCATTTTATTCTAACGCATGTGTGAGTTATTCCAATGTGTAATGATCCTAGAATATCACGATCTTTGCCCCCATCGTATCACCTTTTGACGCTGTATTGTGTAATGTATAACTCTGGATTTTGGGAGCCTCGTAGTCGTTTTTTGCCAGAACACGTAAGTCTTTCTTGCGAAATATCCAATACTGTTTCTTCCTCGACAAGTGTTTCCACTGGCAACACATCAGCCTAATTGGTCAAACGTAATATCCGCGACCTTACTCAATACGTCTTTTTGCTGGCACCCAGTGAATATAGCAATCATAATCTTACCTTTTCTATAAAGCATTATTCAATTAGCGATTTCAGTTGAAGCGTTAATGTGCGTATCCTCATAAGGCGTGATTTTAAAGTTCTCAATCTTTTTCTGGACATATGTCGTAAATCATTCATATATTCTGACAGCCTCGATAATTGATAAAAACTGACAAGATCGATGTCTTTATGCAAAGCCTGCCCTCAATAAATTATGCACGACGTAATTTTAATTTCGACTATCATATCCATGATATCCTCCCTCTTATCTTTAAGTGACATCTGCTGGAAGAGAGTTGAGTACAATTCAGATTGTTTTTCAAGATAACAGCTGTACTCTACTCCAGTCAACAATGTTTACCATGATATTTGTCAGGAGATTTTTCAGGGTTTTTCACCGATGGGGAAAGCATGAAAAGGGGCTCAAAAATTTCAATTATTTTTCTTCCCAAAAAAATTATGATCTAGGTAAAACAATGAATGTTTAAAAGTATACAAATGCTGAAAGGGACCCATTTTTACTTAGACTACTTGGACAATGTGGCATTTTTTCCCCTGCTGGGGCAAGTCCAGGGGTCTACTGGGAAAATAGGCCCACCTGTCAATACCCTTAAGAAAATTCCCTGATGTTGGTTGAGTTTCGTGATTCCAACATTTAGTTATAATTGCAGAGACTGGCATTTGTTGCAAATGACTTTGTTAGATTCCACGTCCTGAAATATAGATTGTATTTAGGTAGATTCATACCTGTGTGTTTTAAAACCATATCAAATTTATAAATTTTCATGTTGATAGACTGAATTTCATAAACGTGTAAGTTTGTTTTTATAAAACGGTTTTACGAAACTAATATAACATTTATTGGCTGATTATTGGGCTGTTTTTCTACTTGTTTAATTGTTAGGTTTCGTTCACAGCACAGTAGGTTTAACAGAAACCCTTTATATGGTATGTTTTTGCCTGCCGTCAGCTCTTCTCAAATCCGTAATTTCCTTCCAGGCCTGAATCTAATTATTGTGCATAGGCTTGGTTTTTCCAACCTTAACGAAACTATTTCCTACGTTGCTAAAAGCTCTGGGATTAGGTCTTGAAGTTAATTATACATTTGAATAGAGCTAACGTCATAGTAAAGATATCCAATAAGAAACCAGCACTATCTTAGGGATTTCTCTCTGTAAGAAACAAATAAGAAGTATTGAAGAAGAAGTATATAAGAAGTATACAAGAACGTAAGAAGTATATAAAGAAATTTTATACAAAGAGAGTAAGAAGTGTATAAGAAGTCTTGGGTCTGAAATTAAAATATTTTTTATTGAAAATCTGTCATTCCAGTTACTCTAGAGGAAAGGGCATTTATGAGGAATTCAAAACCCCTTTTGCATACGAAATAAATTACTCCATGCTTCTTAACGACATAATTTAGCTTAAATACACTAAATAATAGTTGCCTTTTGAAAGAATATGTAACCTATTTATCGTTTTCCCTGATTATCATAAGGTTCCTATAGATAAGGAACGTTCTTAAGCCTGAATTCAAAATATGGTTTCTTATAACCTACTTTATGACATGGTTGTGTGTATGACATGTGTTTATGACATTATTGGATTAGCCCTCCTTTCGTTGTTTCAGTGTTTCTTGTAAAAGCCTTGAATTCTATCTCTCATAGTTTGATTTTGCTGATTCACCAATTTTCTTATTTCAGCATTTCATCTGTGCACGCATTCTTGGCTGGATACGTTGTTGTGTTTTTCGGTATTGTTGAACAGATACCTCAAGGTATTTTTAGTTATCATTAGTGTTTCATTCCATTCTATTTTCATATTTCGCAAGTCAATAAATGATAGTCTTAAAGGACACGTTGTTTATCAGCTCTCCGAAACCTTCTGCCATCAATAGCCAATGATTTATGAATTCCTAAAGAGTCGAAGTTTGAGGCTTGAAACTATACCGGATTGCTATCGGAGCGGAGTGATTTTCACTTCAGAGGGAAACTCAACAGTGTAGTTACACTACAACGCTCTGTTTGCTCCTGCACGATATGCCTCCGCATTTCTGACGAGGTTTTGAAACAAAGGACATCGGATTCACGCGATTACACGACAACGGACTGACTTCGGAGTCAGTTACGTATCGGATTCACGCGATTACACGACAACGGACTGACTTCGGAGTCAGTTACGTATCGGATTCATGCGATTACACGACAACGGACTGACTTCGGAGTCAGTTACGTATCGGATTCACGCGATTACACGACAACGGACTGACTTCGGAGTCAGTTACGTATCACATTCACGCGATTACACGACAACGGACTGACTTCGGAGCTAGTTCGGTTAGACTCCGCTACGGAATGACTCTGGAGTGATTTTCGTTCCACCTCCAGAGCGAAGTGATTTTCACTCTGCTAATCGTAGTTTTATCTATCGGATTGGTGCAGAGTAGTGTGACTGCAACCCCTATCCGATATAAGTCATTCCGCTCCGACAGCAATAGTGTGACTCCAGCCTGAAGAAAGCATCAGTTTGACAGCCAAATTTGGTTAGTTGCATACAAAAACAGCAAATTGACAGCAAAACTATTTGTTTACAAAAAGCAGAAAAGCGAAATATGAAAGCATCCTTCTTGATTGTGACTTATTGCTTTATATTGCAGCGCACTCATACTGTTTGTATAATGGCAAAACGTACTCCATCGGTAACTCATGGCAAGTCACCACCTCTGGTATTTGCACCAAATGCAAATGTATCAAGGTAATTCTTGTTTCCCTGTGTTCTCTACGTGTCAAGTACATCACTGGACTTGACTCTGGCTATCTGAGCATGTGGGTGCATGTTAGTTTCCTTACATCCATACATCTCATGGGTACATGTTAGCATCTGCAAACATGAATACTCTATACCCTGAAGTTTTCCGTCTGACTGCCCAGATATTCAGCGCATATTCTTTTGGTGATACAAAACGAAGTTGAATAAACATATTTTTGATTCCAGCTAAGAAGTCTGCTAGCTTTGAGAGTAGAAGGATTTTAAGGGGGAATAATTCATTCTTTCTGAAAATTTCAATTTAATCTATATTAACTAACATTTCTAATTGTTTTGCTTCGTTGAAATATTTTGGTTGGTGTGCTTGCAGTGATCAGGTGATAGGCCGAATATCTTGTTTACATCTTTACTCCTAACTTTCTAATCATTAAGGTATTGAATGATTTTAATAAACGTTTTATCTTCAGGGAAATCAAGTGAGATGTATGAAGGCTTGCAATCCGGCAGGTAAAATGAGCTGTTTACATTTTTGGAATGATATCTTTCAATTAAGTCATATGTTAAGACATGATGTTCTTCTTTACTGGGTGCCCAAAAAAACCTAGTTGTCATAAACTAGCTACACATTGCCCTTAAATCAGTACTCTCCCAAACTACAACAGTAAGCTTTGAGCAAAAAAACCTTTGACGAAAAATCCATCATACGACAGATAGTTGTGTCAAAATTATTATTGGCTCGTTGCAAAGTCAACCCTCTAAATCTTGGCCAAAATTAAGTTGATTCTGAATTTTCTTAGTTTGGGATTCTGGCCTATGCACTATAATGTCAGGAATAAAGTTTAGTTAGGCCTTAGAAAAGAATTGCGTTACCCTGCTTGGTTTATGTTTTCTTCAAGTTATGGGTTTTGCTCGGTTTAAGAGTTTCACATGAAGTTTGACATGTTTGCTCTCTCAATGGGTCATTGGTAAAAGATAGCCTAAAAGAAAAATCATGGAAACTTGTACTGAATCATGCACTGAAAGTGATGCATTTGATGTTATAATTTGTGTTACCTTGTCATATTGACAATATTTATACCCGAATTTTGCCTTGAGAAGGGAAAGTAAACATACGTTATTTTCTAATTCGTCTAACTCAATCGAGAATAACTTTATTTACTTACCAATACTTCTCTATAACCAACGTTAAGATACAGAGAATTTATTTCTTAAAGTGCAGTATGGTCAGTCTAGTGATTCTCATGTCGAGCTCCCAAAGCAAATTGTTCATTGATTTTCATCAGTCATCATCGTTCCAAAACAAGATGGGGTGAAGGGTTGTATTAGCTTTCAGAATCACTATTGACGTATGATGACTTAAAATTGATTCATTCCTTATAAACCTCGTACCCCCTTGGGCCGCTTGAATATCTCTAGGGATGAGTTAATTTATTTTTCATTTTAGTGAACGTACCTCTTCGCAGTTCTTCACCCGGTGCTGCTTCTTCTAAAGTGAATAACTTGCAGTTGAGTAATAACTGTGTACTTGACGATAAAATACATCGCGATAAAGAAAGCTGGGTGGAGAAAGGCCTCCATGCCAAAAGTCTTGATAAAAATGAATGTATGGAGTGCAACTGTAAGGTGAGATGTTATTAGATTATCTGTCACAGAGAAGGGTTCTTTCGTAATCAAGATCCCTGTGGATGTGCCTCCATGGAGGGTATACCTTTTTAGTATTAGGAGTTAGTTTAAGGGTATACTTTTGCAATCTTGGTCAAAGCCAGGGAATGTGCAGAAGGGGTATTAAGATAATCACTGATTACCTATTTTTCTGATAACTAGATCTACACCTCCCTAGCAATAGAGTTCTAAAGTGATGACGTCACAAAAATCTATTTTTAGAATTTTGGAAGTTTGGCTCCATAATGTGAAAGAGCTTCCAAAATTACATCAACTGGATGCAAAATCACCTCTGTATAATGAATATTAACTGAGATATAACCATTTGAAAAATTGACTTTCAATAGGAAATCCCTGTATTTTTCGGCCTGTGATTTTTTGTGACGTCACGCTTTAGAACTCTATTACATGAACAATTTTCCATCTATATAAGCCAACCCTCTTACTTGTTGTCTTAAGAGGGTTGGCATATACTGTAACAAGGCATTTCAAAGACGTGAAAAGACGATAAAACAGTTGAATCCCTCACTGACATGACTTGACAGAACTTAATCAACGTTTCTTCTATATTATTAAATTTTGTAATTTGATTAATTTTTGTAAAGAGTTTTGTATATATTTTGTAAAAGAGATATTAATCCAGCTCCATATAGTAAAGCTGGTTAAGGGCCATCTCGGCCTATATACTATTGTTATATAAAAAAAAAAAATAATCTAGAGATTAATCACATATTTGTAAAACCTCTGCACCGCCTCTGGTCAAAGCAACAGCTTCATATTTGGTAGCGAAGTGGTAGGTTTATCTCTGGTAGGCATAACGAATAGAAGTTTTATTGTTGACCTTTCAAAAAGACGCTGGTAGCAATTGATACATCCAGCCTTTGAATTCTCAAACTTAAACCTAGGAATTATGGAAAACTTTTGTGCAACTGGTCTAGTCAACGGGAGCATTTTAGCGTAAAAACTAGTCTAGCCAACTGTAGCCTTTCGTTGCAAAAACTAGTCTACCCAACGGTTCATTTTGGTGTAAAAATTTTGAATTTTTGATATTCTTAGGTGCAAGTGATCACGTGTGCAATTCGAAGGTGTCCTGTTGTCAACTGTCGGAATGCGATTTCCCAAATTGGCACTTGCTGCAAAATTTGTCCAGGTAATTATATTTAAATGATTCAAATGTAAATTCGCTTACGCAGTGGACAAATGAAATAAGCTATATATAACTTACACATAACCACGAAGCTCTAACGCCATATTCATTTTTATAATTTTTGTGTTCCAATTCATTATTGCTAGGCTTTGTAAGATAATCACATAATAGTTTAAGTTGTATAGTTTTGTATATTATTTTTTAAACTTGTAAGTTTCGTCTTATTGACGTCGATGGCATTTCTCTATGCTTCACCAATTCGGTGCTGTGACAAGTGTCTGGAGAAGACAATCATGACATATTTTTGCTCGTGTGTTTTCTCCAATATGTTTTGTCCATTCCATCCAGTTTGGGATTTAGACAAACCTGAACTTTTTTTGATTCTCTGACTGGAATAAGATATTGATTACCTTTGAAATTCATCTTTACCATCAAATATGGAATCAAATCCCTTAGTTATCTTTGACCCAAAATATGGAATTCACTTCCAGATAACATAAAGATGGCATCGTCCGCCAATAATTTTAAAATGCTAGCGAAAAACTGGTTTTTCGACAACGTATGCTGCTGCTCTTTCTGTCAGAAATAATCTGTCATAGGAGTGGTCAGACTTGGTGCAACTCTTTATGTTTTGTTGCTTTATGTTGGTCTAGATTAGTCATCCTTATGTAAATACTAACACTAAACAATTCATATTATTAGTATTATTATTGTTACTACTCCAGATTACTATAGATTCCTTCCCCATCGTGTGGTCAGGCATGAACAGATTTCTTTCAATCATTTTCATTTTCAGTTTCAGATCGGTTAGCAAGACCACCAAGGACTCCTCTTCTACGAGGTCAGATCTCATCTTACTTATTTGCATTTCTATACCGGGAGAACCATAAAAGAATGTACCGTAAAACATTGTGTAACAACGTTACTTAAAAATGATATTTATAAAATTATCTGTTAAATGTTCTTGTCTGACTAAGTTAGACTTTCTAGCAGGGGAGGGGGTGGTATTATGCACCAATTCTTTACTTCAAATAGTAGTTAAACTCCTTGCATATCTGATTGCACCCATTCATGCAGCCAAAGTAATCAACTTGGAAACAAACACCTACTGGAACACTCCTAGATGTCGAAACTCAGCTCGTGATTGTTTAGTACCACGTTTTCCAGAACGCCAAACTGCTCAGGCTACTTTACAACAAGATTTATTGCATTTTCTATTTTCAAGCATTGGTTGATAGGATAAGATTCAACCTATATTTGTAAATGAACCAGATTTCTTTCTACTTGCTACCCATGTTCTAAGAAGATTACATGGAAGAAAAGAGATCTTCTAAGTCATTCAGGACAAAACTTAAATGTGTCTGATTAGATACAGATTTGAACGAAAAGCTGAAGTTTGCTGATGTCGAGACAGGGACGTAGTTCATGCCTTTTGCGGTGGCAATGTGGAAATGTGGCAATGTGGCGGGAATGGCCGAGTGGTTAGATCACTTGACCCTTGATTGAAGGGTCCCGGGTTCGAAACTACCTTCAGACCTGTCACATACAGAGTGAGGAGAGAATTAGCCAGCTCTCTGTAATTCCAGGCAAAAGGCAAAAGGAATCACGAGGTGTGGTCACATCGAGAGGAAGGACCAGGGTCGCACTGCTCGATTAGTTTACCTATTCAGTGGGCCCTTTGTGCTTAGCACATAAACCCATACCTTGCGAAGATAGTAAGCGTATGTGCCTATCAACTATCAACTATCAACAACAACAACAAATTTTGATGTTCTTAATCCACTGTGCAGGGGGCTCTAACAATAAATGTGTTCCTCATTTTAGGCTGTTTGAGCATTGACCGAAGATTTGAAGATAAAGAGCGCTGGCAACTGTATTTGCCTTCTAGAAATGTTTTTGCTACCTGTGTCGACTGCAATTGCCAGGTCAGTTGTCAATTGATCTCCTAAACGAGAGCTTTATATCTGTTAGAATTGGTGAAAGTTGGTGAGAGTAATTTGCTCTTGTTTCATTGCTCAATCTTTTCGTGCTGCAAGTGGTCAACAGTGCTTCCTATTGCCCTCTCAATTGAAACTTCCAAACTTCTAAATCTTACATGACTTACTTGTAATTTACTAATGTTTTGTATTTGCACCTTTGAATTGAACACTATTTGGAAATTTCAATTTTTCACCTAAATCCAATTGAAAATGTTTTGCTAGCCCAAAAAACATTTCTAGTAACCTAGTTTCCAAGTTCCAATACTTTTTGCAGCTCTGCTTGTATAGTTCCTGAGATAACTAACTTCTATTTTTCATTCTCTCAAATTGATTCGATTTATGTAATTCGAAAAGTAGTTTATAAAAGAAGTGTCAGCAATTTATTTTTGTATTGCTGATGACTCGAGATGTTCGAAGTTTCGACAAAAGACTCGACAGCCTACCAAATCGTGAAATATTGCTGAAACGTCTAGAGGGATATCATCAAAATATATGGTTTATATAAATCGTGAAATATTGCCACAATGTCTAGATTCAAAATATTATAGCGTATAATAAGTCTAATGTGAGTCTAAAAGCATTAACTATGAAGTTTTTTCTTCAGAATGGTCGTGAACATTGCAGAAAACACACATGTGCGAAAACAAAATGCCAGAAGCCAGTGAAGAGACCGGGAGACTGCTGTGCGCGATGCCCTGGTAAGAATTGACTTCTGTCTACTCGAGCGGGTCGTCAGGGGGGTTCTTTGTGTTCCCTTAGAAAATAATGTTTTATTCCCATGTATTTTGTGAACATGCTAGAATGTTCCCTCGAATAATGTGCGAAACAGCTCCCCGTTCCCCTCATTCATTCAAAATGTTCTTACTTATATCACTCTTACTCATATCACCCCATTCAAGTTGTATAGTTAAGTAGTAGTTATTCTATACATCAATGAAATATAATGCCGTTCCTCATTTCACTATTACCTAATCTACAACTACACTTGCTCCTCGAGTCCTTGTTTCCCTGTGTGCACTCGGTCAATCATTTTCCCTTATTGCCGGAGTGACGTCAGCATACCAGAAAACGCAAGGAAACAAGGACTCCTGGAGCAAGTGCTGCAACTATTAAAATTAGGCTTATTTACTGGAAAAGCAGGTATTTAAGGATATATGAAACATTGAAACATTTTTATTCTTGCTTCTAGGAGAGCGTTCACCCGGCAGATCGAGCAAAGAAAATCAAAGAACTGGCAGCACTACTGAGAGTGACATATTCGAGTTTTTCTTGCGCCGAACTGAGAATTCAGATCCGACGAATAAAAAAGACAAAAAGAAATCGAGATCTGAGAAGAATAAGAAGCGAAGAAAACCTGTTAAAGTTGAGACACAAGCCCCAAGCCTCAGAAAAGGTTCGATTCTGCTTATCCATCATATGAAATAATCAAACCTAAGAAACATACCTCACACCAATTTTTATAAGAACATTGGGAAACATGAAAGCCTTAATGATAATAATATAATAGTAATAAAATCATATCAACATCTAACTCGACAAGAGAGTGCCTATCCTGGCTATAGTGCTCGATATACATTAGTATAGAGCAATTATAAAGCAGAATGAACGCATTAACAGACATGTCCTTCTGTTATTCTGAGTTACGAAACTCAGAGTAACAGAAGGACATGTCTATTTTTCAATGGGTTCATTCTGCTTTAAAATCATATCTATAAACTTATTCAGTAAAATGACGGCTGCTATCAACCAAGGATCTGTGCCTTACCTAAACATTTATAATTTACAATGTATAACTTACTAGGAAAAAGTACGAACATCTGTTTAGATGATAAAGAAATATTCTAAAGACAAGTTCAATGTTCTTGATGTAGGTTTTAAACTTTGATAACGACTTATCTCTTTTCGTTTCTATGGGAGTTTCATTAAACATATTCTTAGATATTCAAAATGAATAAATCTTCTTGGATATTCAAAAAATAAGCATGAAAACGTTTTTAAGAAACTCTTGATTCGAAATGATGTATAGGCTCAGAGCTGATAATAGTTCAACTCAGAAAAATCTTTTTTCGTAAAACTGGTCCAGTTTGACCCAAATTACGGTACGGGTACGGTGAATACTGAAATATTTTTTAACGATTTCTCAAATAAATCATTTACATCTAACTCGAGCAGAGAGTGCCTATCCTGGCTATAGTTCTCGATATACTTAAGTATAGAGCAATTATAAAGCAGAATGAACGCATTAAAAAACAGACATGTCCTTCTGTTACTCTGAGTTTCGTGCTTACGCACTCATTAGACAGACGAGTGCGTAAGCAAGAAACATAGAGTAACAGAAGGACATGTCTGTTTTTTAATGTGTTCATTCTGCTTTATAAATCATTTATAGTTTAGTACCAACGCAAAGTTATCCTAGGTAAATATTTTCTTGGGAGTATTTCATCTGTATCTCTCTGTATGCCATCAAATAAACATGAATTGCAAAGAAAAAGATTATATACTATACCTATAAGTATATTGATATTCTTCAAATTTAAGCCTATGCGTTCTCAAGATGTTCTTAACTTTTGATGTCCTCATAAAAAACACGTGTATCCGTACAGAACTTCTTCGATTATCGGAACAGGTTGTACTTAAATTGATGGCTGTTTGAATACGCCAAAAGGTCAGATAATTGAGGAAGAACATTCAACCTATTATAATTATACTAAGCTTGCTGTAAAAATTATAATCATCGCCCTCAACAGTCAGTGGGCGCTCAAAATGAATGCAAATTGTGTTGTCAAAACTCGTAAATTTTCCTATTCAATTATCGAATTTCCCACTAATTGTTTGGTTCAATGTAGAAAATATGAATGTAAAACTTGATGTGTTTTGATGTTCCTGTTGAGTTTTGCTTTAATATTAAACAGCAATTTGAGTAGACAGCGGATATTATGCCCTTACTGACGCATAGCTACCTAAACTCTCTTTCATTCAGAGGCAGTCTCCAGTGGAAACCTTAAATTAAATGATGAGCTAAAAAGAGCTCAAACATTGAACAGTTTTGAAAAGGGAATAAAAGAATCGGATGGCAAAGATTGTAAATGTTTATCTTGTAAATAATTATCATGTATTGTAAATAGTTGGTTTAAATCAGTTTTTAGTAGCTGTGTAAATGCCAACTGTAAATAATAATAAATGGAAAGATGAAATTGCAATGACCAAAAATGGTGGTAAAGGCATACTCGTTTGCTTCAGTAGCTATGCGATGCCAAGGGAAATATTCCATCATGCATTGCGTGAAATCTTTTATGGAATCGTCTGTTTCCAGTGGCGGTTTTAGGGGGGCTAGGGGGCCATGGCCCAGGCCCCACACTTTTGCTAGAAAAAGGGGCCCCGCTCCTTTCATAAAATAAAAAAACTCTTTACTTCATAATGAAATATATAAGCTATACTGCACTGTTTGGTTTATTTGGTTTTTCTATAACGAAGCACATGTATCAAATGTTTACTACATTGATAATATACTACACTCAGACTTAGCAAAAATTTGAGTTGTTCAAGCTCTCTGTAAAGAAAATGCAAAGAATAATATTAGGACCAAATTTTTTACCGGGGGTAGGGGCCCCATTAATTATTTTCGGCCCCAGGCCTCGCAGCTCCTAAAACCGCCACTGTCTGTTTCCCTTACTTACAACATTTATCTGGGAAACATAGTTTATAGCTATTTTGATACGATGTTTAGAACGCAAAAGTTGTGATGATGAGTCAATGAATTAAACGAAAATTGCCTAATTTAGGGAACTATCTTTTTTGCAGGATGCAGATTTGGGAATGGGAAGAATTCCATCTATCGCCACAACGAGCTCTTTAATCCAGTCTTGAACAAGCGAGTTCAGAAATGCACAAAATGTGTTTGCTTGGTAAGATTTGGTTATCATTTTCAGCACCTTTATTTAGCGTTTCAACTAGAGTCAACTTTTCTACCATCAACCTAATATTGACGCGCGCTGCCGAGTTATTTATAGAAAATCGTATCTCTCAACCTGGGCAACGTCTGAGGCTGTTCAGTACTTTGGGGTATCATCAGGACTGTAGAGGGATATCATCAGTATTGCATAGACGTTGGGTGTGCAGTACTCAGTGTTCAGTATGTAGAGGTTATACCCAGAGAGCAAAAGTAATTCATAGAATTGGAATCTCTCCACAGTATTGAATATCCTCCACAGTAGCTTCTGATGGTACCCCTTCACAGTACTGAATATCTTCTTTAGTGCTACACAGACGTCCCTAGGGTATATATTTCAGATCATTCTATCTAACTTCATATCTTTTGATTCTAGAATTCTGCCGTGAAATGTGCTCGAATTGGCTGCCCAGCAAGGTACCCCTGCTCGAGCCCAGTCCAACGGAATGGCTTTTGCTGTAAAGTTTGTCCAGGTATAATTTTTCTTCCATCAAGACTTCAACTTTCAGTTGGCTATATTTTTCCGAGCACAATATCTCTAACAGCTCAAATCGGCCTATTTTTATTGGTTTTTTTAATTTGATATTTCGAGGTATGGGTTTGAAACGAGACATGCAATTGAAGTTTTGTGGGGTAATTTTTATTTTGATGAGCATTGAACAAAACTTAGCTACTTGCATTTCAATGATACAATCATAGAAACTTGAGTTTAGATGTATCCATGTATTAGAATAACAGCAAAGCATTGTCTGGAGGGTTGACATGAATTTACACTCGGTTAGCATTTAGTCTAACTCAGCCCTGATTCAGGTACCCACGATATTTATGGGATTGTGCAGGAGTTAAAGTGAGCTGGGGCTTAACGCAGTAGATGACATCAATCAAGTATTCAAGTCAAGGGTTGAAACCCCAGCAACCACAGATTAAACGGTTTTCTTTCTTTCATTTTAAGGAATGAACGACGTTCAAGCTCGAAACTTGGAAGCCATCGAGATGTATCAAAACCGAGGCTGCTCTCGAGCCAAGAAACCGCACGTGCAGGTTTATCGCTACAATGACGTCACCATCAGTGCCGTCCAACTCGCTGAGAAGTATCTGTTCGACAAGTCGCACCAAAATGGCGACCGGAGATCGGAGCTGCATCTTCTGCAACTGCAGCAGACGAGCGTAAATGTCACGAGTCGTTACCTGAGTAACGCTGAAATCATGCGCAACTCGCTGGATAAGAACTGGCATTATCTGGGTGCCATCAAACAAAGTGAGTAAAGAGTTTGTCATCTTTCTTCCACAGTTTTCAAAGTGCTGTGGAAGATATTCAGTACCGTGGAGGGAAACCACATGCACTCGGTATTACCTTCAAAGTGATTGTGATTTCCCTCTGCGGTACTGAATATTTTCTACAATATTGATGATATCCCTCCACAATACTGATGGTATCCCTCCACAATATTGATGATATCGCTCCACAGTAGTATTGATGATATCCTTCCACAGTGGTACTGATGGTATCCTCCAGTATTTAACACTCTCCGATGTGCTGATGTTGTCACCCCACAGTACTGATGTTACCCCCACAGTACTGATGTTACCCCCACAGTACTGATGATACACCCACAGTTCTGAACATCCTCCACAGTACTAAACAGCCTCAAATTTACTGAAAACCCTCCACAGTACTGAACACTCTCTAATGTACTGATGATATACCATCACAGTACTGAACACCCTTTAAAATACTGACCACCCTCCACAGTATTGCACAGATATACCCTAGGGTGAGTATCCATCTCTGACTAATCAGATTGTCGTCATTTTTAGAGATGTTCTCAAGATTTCTTCGCCAAGAAAGAGACTTGAAACTCTGCAAGGGGACTGTCAAATGCATCCAGAAGATGACGCATTTGGTTGAGCAGTTGAAAACGCGGGCAGCCCGCAGAAGACGCTGCAGATCAAGTTCACCTGCGCGATCTCTGCAGATTTTGCAATGAAACGCAAAAAGACAGTCAAGAAATGACTTTAAACATCGTTTTAGAAGAGGAAGATAGATATAGGGGCCTGTCATACGTCTTTTTTCCTCAAGACGGAAATGGGGGCTACCAACGTTTGACACAGTGTCCAAATGTAGTTTTCGCAAATGTAAATCGTTTGGATCGTTATTAGCGCCTCGTTTTTCGTCATATCAAAAACTCCAATATAAGGATCGTTGAAGATTCCAAACGTGTTTGATGGGGTTGAAAGCACTGAGGTTGGTTTGTTGTTATTGTAAGCCTGAAACGAGCTACTTTCAGGATTATTGAAGATAGTTCCTTCAGATTTCAGGGAAGATACTTTACACCTATTGCCAGAAACAGAAGCTGGATCCAGCCATGTATATTTGTTGAATTTGTGCTTTGCGATTGTTATGTAGTTAGGGATAATAATATCCAAATGGGGCACCAAACTTGCAAGGAAACTCTTCGTTTTTCTCTATCACTACAGAAGATAGATCCCTAGTAACTATAGTTATAGAAAATGCTCTAGATTGGTTCGGAACCTTTTAACTATGTAAAATATGAGAGCATAGATATTTCCATGCCGGATGAAACTCTGAAATAATTTTCAATTTTCTCCACCTTACAAAGATTTCTGCCTTACAGGGATGTCTGTAAACGGAAGTTTCACAGTGTAGACTCAGCTCAATGCAAACAATGCTATGCTTTGCTCGTGATCAAGCACATCTCTATAAGAGCTACGCCTTACCCTTACTAACTCCTTGCTTACTAAAAGACTGTTGTATTTATTATGTCAAATCAATGACCGGAGCGATTAGAATATTCTTAGCGTATATTTATTTTTGTAATTTGTCATTTTTAGAGTAGAACTTTATAACTTTGTATTTCACTTTTTAGTATAGTGAAATTGTTCGTATTTAAAAGATTTTGATTGGATAAACGTAGTTTTTAGTTTTTACATTGGTCATTTTATTAGCTTATTCTCTCTCACTCTTTCGTGTTTATTTGGAGTTTCCAAACACAAAGCTTCCCATAATGCATTTGGAGCGCAAAAATCTCATTTTCAAATTTTTCTGTTGATCAAAATGGCGGACTATCATCCGAGGAGCGACTGTTCGAGTAGCGATTTAACGTCGAATTTGCGGCAGTTTAAGACGAAAAAAGCCCCAAGATCTCGCTCAAAAAGTTTAATTGCGACAAGAAGTCCCCACAAGAGTCAATTTTCTGCTTGGATCGAATGTTTTAATGTAGAAGAAGACGAGCTTTCACAGCAAGGAAAAACCCAGTCCCAGGTTTGTTTACTTTTTAGGCCCATATTTGCACTTAGCGTGCAGAGTTGATTTGCACATTGGAATTGAATTGCATTTTCGTTAGGGTCCGGAGTTAGGGTTTAGAGGTCTGGGGGTAGGAAGTAGAGCTTTAGACATGGGGCTTTAGTAGGGTTTAGGGGGCAAAATGGGGACCTAATGTATATCTAGCATCATATTCAATGTTAAATCCACGCAGGATATTGCATGCACAGTACGCCAGGAAGACAATAGAACCTATTTTTGCCTATTACCTATTTTTTTCTATAAGCAAGTCAGTACTTGGCAAGCCAAAAAGCTAAGCAATTTCAGTACTGGATTGAAGACTGCTAAGCAATTTGAAAAAAATCATTTTCAGTACTTATCAGGAAATGTGAACTAGCACCATCTTATTAACAGAAATGACTTGTGCAAGCGTTGTCTATCTTCAATACTTGTTAACTTTCAATACTTTCCAGTTATGAAATAGTTTTCAGTTCAGTTAGCTACAAGCAGGAAGTCTGATAATTAATTATATGCAATGGCATTATCACCTTGCTGCATCGTGTAATCATCAAGTCATTACGTGCAAGAGTAAAGAAGCCGGAACATGAGGAATTTGGCATCAAGCAGCATGCTCCCCACTGTTTTGTGCACTTCTGTGGATAGTTCCTAGCTGTGCTGGCCACCTAGGTAGTTAGTTTCAGGTATATGGCCTTATATGAACCTTTTTCCAATCTATTTCCAAAAAAACACGAAAACAAAAAGTAAAGCAATCGCTACGCAATTTTGAGTATTCAAATTGGAATTCCAGCTAAGCAATTTTGAGTACTGAGCCCGAGCTGAAATTGCTTATAAAAAAAAATGCGTGTATTTTTCTTCTATGCTACGTATGTGTCATCGTAACAACTTTTCCCAAGTAAACACTGAACACTAAAGAATCTCTGCACCCTTGAGATAACAGTGAAAAAATAACATACCTTTGTAGAGGAATAATTTTTGCATAAGAAGCTAGAAAAGCTTGCCCATAAGCCCCTAAAGCTAATGCTATCATTAGTATACTACATTGCCATGGATGGGCCACTTTTTGAAAATCAGCATTAGCAACTGCATCCAATGGCCACTAGGTAGACATGTTTTTTGCTCCTCGTGGTATCGTACTACTCGTTATTATATGTATGTGTTGTAACCTTTTAAGTGGAATAAAAAAAAAACTGCATCCAAGAAAACGCTAAGTTTTAAGCAACTTGGGCTTAGTTAATTTGGAAAAAAGGCTTGAAAATTGTTGCTCATGCTATTTTTGGTTGTTATCTTAGTTTATGCTTTACCTAGTCGAGAAAAAATATTGAAAACGCTCCACCTCAACTTGAATTGTAAGTTTGGTCAACATTTGTTGTTATTGTTGTGAATCGCAGTTTTTGTTTTATCAATTTTTTCCTATTATTCTAAGCAAAAGCATGTAGTTGACCATCCTTGGCAATGGCCTAAGATATTGAAGAAAAACTTGCGTCTCATATTAATAACTCGTGTGAAACGAAAAGGAAGCAAAGTTGATTCATTTTCTGTCAATGTTTTAAGAAGAGATGGAGATACATTTTCACAGAATTTTTTTCCGCTAAGGTATGTCAGTTGTGTTAGACTATTCTGTTTAATAAAAAGTGGCCCAACCATGGCAACAGTACTCTAAACTTGAGCTTACATTTTATTCAGTTGATATTTTATCTGATTTTTTAGATTGATGCAGAAATTATTCAAGAAAAGCTTGAGCAAATCCAAAAAGACAGGGAGGAGAAATTGAAGCAATTCCAGTTAGAGGTTTCTAATCGGGTGAAAGTTGTGACAAGAAGGAAACAGCAAGAAGAACTTAACAGATCAATAGATGAGGTTAATTTGGCTAAATAAATCATGTTCATGAATAAACCATTCTTCAAACGTTTCGATAGAATCTTCTCCAGTAAACTACAATTTATTTATTAATAAGGAACTCATCAATACACAGCCAGGGCTGGATTGACCAAAACAATAAGCAACTCCAGGGCTCGTTGAAATAAACTAAGCTGAAAGTGCTTAACAAACACCAAGCTGTATAAAGCATTAAGTATACAGTATTTTGATCTGTTAGAGTAAAACTAAGGATGGCTAGCAGACATTAGTTGAAACATCTTTTTCATTAAATTCTAATGTGTTATGAATATGAAGCTTTTTTTGTGTATTTCATTGTCAAACTGATAGTTTAGTCAAAGATTGATTGTTACATAATGAGCCTTATTTTGTTTTCTTTCTCTTAGTGGAACAAGGAAAGCAAAGTGATTTGCCAGAGTGCATCTCCAAAGAAGATCCCTTCATCGGCACGAAATACTTGCACGTTCAGGTCGAGCATGAGTGCCGATAAAATAAAAAATATCATGACAGGAGAAGCAAATGTTGATGCCAGCCATACTGTGGATAACTTCATAAAATCAAACAAGCAGATTGAAGAAAAAACACACATGGTAAAGGCATTAGGTTCTTTCAGTATGTGCTGTTATTTCTATTTTAATCAAGTCTGGGAAAGTTGCCAACTCTATGCTTTCCTTAATACTTCTCCCATTTCTATGCTTCTATATCGAGTTTTCTCCCTATGAAACTGCAGCTCAACTCTGTCCTCTATTTGCTGAGTTTACTTGCCTAATCAAAACTTAGATCAAGGGGGGTTTGAATTATGCAGAACTATTCAGTTTCACTCAATAATCTAGATCTAGAGTTGATACCCCTCATTCAGCTTGACTTTTGCTTTGTAAAACTGAGATTTTTTAGATTTTTTTTCTTGGAAGACATTTTGACTTTCAGATTAGAAATCAAACTCATTTGGCAAGAGCTGGCTTAGTGTCAAAGAAAATTGAAATGGCAGATGTGGTAGGTTCATTTGAACTTTCAGCTATCCAAGGAAGCAAGTCAATTTATTTTTCAATGCAGGTTTTGAATATGGCAGCTTGTAGCTGATTTGAACCTATAGCTTGTGCCCCCAGAATTACCATTCTATAACAAATATTCTGGGTATTCATTTACCATCTTCGGAAGGATGTACAGCTTAGTTGGCTGACGGCTTGTAGTTTATGATTCCAACAGTTCAGGGATTTGAACCCATGATGGATGCCCTCCACGGATTACAAATCCACCGCCACTAGGGTACACCACAAGGCTACACCTTACAAAATATTTTGTTTTTAGGGAGGGCCTTTTGTAAATCAGCACTTGCGTGTTGAACTACTCCCCAGCCAGTAGTAAATATTCAAGTGAAATAAATGAATTATCTGAGCTCATTAGCTATCTGTCTAATCTAGGTTAGAAATGTCTGTTTGTTCTGATCTTTTTTGTGACATCAGGGCAGATCTTTAGGCATATCCGTCATATTGCTTGAGATAGGCGATGTATTACTAGAAACTTTTTAACCTCTGATTTTAAAAAACTGAATTTTTCATTTCTAGACTTCACTGCCAGGTGGCTTTTGGGGAAAAGATAAAGATCAAATACCAGCAATGGTTAGAAATATTTTTGAAATGTTCTTATCATATTTTCTAAATTTTCAAATCATTACTTCCTGATAAAAAGTTCATCATCTAGACACCACAATATCGCTCTGCTGTAGGTCAACATTAGCTCGCCTACCAAAATGTGGTCAAAGTTATAATGAGATTTTTTTGGATCATTGATAAGGCATGGTCATCTTTTTACTCAGGTATTTTTCAATCTGTCCACATACAAACTAGGATCACCACAAATTATCGTTGAAAATTCTTTCAGAAGTTCAATCAAGATTATTTGTATGATAATTTGACCTGAAGAAGACGCGGAAAAGACGAGGTCATAGAGACTGTTCCAAATCATTATCACTAAGTGCTGATTTTTGGACCACAATGGTTGATTTTTATTAGTGGTTGGAAATAACAAGATTTGGAATCACATGTGGTTCAGATACATTTGGTCACAAAACCACTATTTAGCTATCAGATTTACCCCTCTTTAATCCTTCCCTTTTGTTGTAGAACATCCCGACCAGACCAAAGGGTGAAAAATCCGCTCAAGAGACAGGAAAAGAGAAGAGAGTCAAAGGTGAAATATTGAATGAAATGTGGACTGGTTTCGATATAGAGCAAGAGACAAGAGTAACATCCAATCTAAGAAAAACACCATCCAGTGAAGATATAATTTGTGAAGAGAAAGAGGAACCAAAAAGAAATACAAGAAAAATCAGATTTCAACTTCCTGATAAATCAAAGTCAAAATTATTAACAGATTATGAGATGAAGGCGAAACCGGTCAGTGATTGTGTGGTGAAATCAAAAAAGGAGAATCAAAATGAAAGTTTCGCCCCGAAAAAGGTAACTAACTTAAGTGATGATTGGTATATTCACTAGTGGTTAGTTAGTTTATTAATTCATGCTCATCAGTGGCTCAAACATTATTTTCGCAAGCAGGCACAATTGTAATACACCACAACCTTGTCTCAAAACTTTGGAATCTCTCCCACTAGGACCAGCACACCAAGTCAATACCCTAAACAAAGGATGAATGCCCAAGTGGCCTGATGTATGTAGCTTCAGGTTTATCCACACTGAGGCATTCTTCCATGTAACAGGTTTTTAATCCTTTTCCAAAGCCATGTTTATCAGTACATAAATTCATTAGCCATGGCCAAACACGGGAGCTGGCCACCACAATTCTAATACACCACCAACAGGTCTTGAACATGGGACTGATACGTTACCATGAACCAGTACGATAACCACTGTTCTAATAAGGGCAATAAGGTAACACTCTTGGTCTCTGGTGTATCTTGGTCCTGGCCTTCTCACAGTAGAAGTATTAGGATTATACTAAAGACCCATGTCTTATTACATGATTGATAAGGCATGGTCTTAATTTGACAATGTTCCTGAATGGTGTACAGAAATTCCCGAAATACCAGGCAACTGCTGTAAAGGCATTAGTACCTTTTTGCAAAGCCTAGCACCAAAACTGAAGACTGCTGCTTTACTGAAACTAACAAATATTTGGCTTTTGCAATTTTGGCAGCTATGTCTTGCTAAGAGACCTGTTCCTGCCATTTATTGGGTGAATTTAGATCCGTCATCTTATTGCAGCTAATCCTCAATCACTGTACCTAGTTCAAGTCAATTTATATCAAATGATTTCAATGTCCTTAAACATCATGTTATTTTTGCAGGACAGTCACAATTATTGGACATGTAGAAAATTGTTTATGGACATAGAACGAGAAAAAGTTAGAGAAACATTACGAAGAAAGAAACATAAAAAGCACATTGCAAGGTATAAGACAAACGCAATCCTGAAAATTATTAAAAATTTTTTATAAGTCGTGAAATTTTTTTTTCATGAAGAACTAAACATCTGGTCCCTTAAACTCAACAAAATGATTAATCTCAGCAGCACACACTCCTGATGTAACCATAAGTGATTTTAGAGTTGATCATATAAAGCAAAAGAGGCCCTGCTGAATAACGAAAATAGCAAAATACCGTTAGAAAACATAAACTCAGTCAATTCAGGGTATTTGGCCTAAGGCCCCGCGGTCTCTAAAACCGACACTAGATGCAACGAAACAAAAAGTTTGCAGGTTCTCTAAAGCCCGGTTCTCATAGCAAACTTCCTCCAAACTTTCATTTGCAAACTTGAAGTTTGCCAAAGTTAGGACAAGTTTGATGTATCCGTCCACACCACCAAACTTTGGCAAACCTTGACACCTTTGACAAAGAAGTGCGAAAAGCAGCCTTACTGTCATGCAACGTTAATCATTCACCTGACTAAAGCCAAACATTTGATTGGCTAGACTTTTGCAAACTTATGCAAACTAGTTTGGCGAGAAGATGCACGTCCAAACTTGTGCAAACTAGTTTGCTGAAGTTTTTTGGAGTTGATTAACCGGTTCAAACTGACAAACGTTACTAAAGTTTTTTTGCAAACTTGGGGTTTGCAAAAACTTGCAAAAACATTGCAAAAACTTGCAAACTAAAGTTTGCTATTGTGGACGGGGCTTTAAGAGTTGGTTGAGGGGGGAGTTTGGGATGTAAACTATTTATTTCGCATACTTAAACCCTGAGCCTTAAGCGTTTCCCTAAATCTTAAATCTGTCTTTCAATTAATTCTAGGCTGAAGCAAGAAAAAGAAAACGAGAGACATGTGGTTGAGAAAGAAGTTGAAGTTTTCAATGATTATAAGGTTCAAGACAAAGATAGAATAGTGAGTTTTTGAAATATTTGTTTCCGTGCAATTATCATTTACAACCTACAGGACTTTTTTTGAAGAGTACAATGTTTATTTTGACTATGTTTTTATGTTTGTTGTGTGTATAGCTAATTATCTTACAGCTAGGTAGAAATTCCACATGGAAACAATAAGCTATGTCCTATATATTATCTGTTGCAGAAAGAAGAAAAGCCAATGGAAACGAAAAATAAAGAAAAAAAGGACAAAAATATTCAGAAAATAAAAGAAATCAATAGGTAATGATTTTTTATCTTACTGGTAGCTTCCATGATACTTTTACTGGTAGCCTTTATATCAACCTGTTGCTGGAACCATTTCAAATAACAAAACATCCTTTCCAATAAATTAACAATTGTCTATTTTTCCACCCTTGTCCTTGTCTGCCTATTTCTTTTTTCGTTTTTTTTAAACCAATATGCACTACTTTCACAAGTATAACAGGTAAATATTTACAAATCAAAGTAACAAAGTTACAACAGTTAAATAAGAAAAAACAAAACAAAACAAGATTAATAAATAGATAGGTATTTGGGATTTCATATTGACCTAATAAAAGTTGATATTACATGTTAATATTACACAGTTAATTCAAACCTCTTCATGGACAACATTTTTTTAATGATTTCTTTATTTTTTAGATATATCGAAGCGCTAAAGAATTTGTTAAAGCAGAGAATGGCTGGAAAAGATGATAAACTTTTATCGATTTGTTCCTGTGGAAATTCCCTACTTGAGACACACCCAGACACGTGTGCCAACAACTGCATTTTCTACAAGAATCCTAAAGGTATGGTCTCTAATAATCCACAGTCATTGTCTAAAAATCTGTAGATTTAGATTTTAGTTAATTTCCATGCTTACTGATTCATACGCTACTTCATTAGGTACTGTTACAAAGGCTCAGCTAACAGCAATATCCCACCCTTCGTAAGCCTATCCACCATAAAGAGCATAGCAATGCTAGCGTACTTTCCTTTCTTTCTTATCGGTGGTGTAGCCTAGTTAGTTAAGGTGCTATATTTCAAATCCTTGAAGGGCAATCTTGGTTGGTTTGAATCCACGAACTTTCATAATCATGAACTACAAGCTGTCAGCCAACTCAGCTGTCCATCCTCTCGAGATCGATAAATGAGTATCCAGGATATTCTTTCTAGATTATTAATTCGAGGGATACGAACTGCAGGTCCACATCAGCTGTAAGCTGCCATACTCCGAACCAATGTTAACAAATAAATCTGCTTGCTTATTTGTTTTAGCCATCCATATTTCTTACATAGAAATATTTTGAATTTCAGAATATGCAAGGGTTCTCACGTCAGTACTCTCCACCCTGGATGGATGATACACTCTAACATTCAAACCGGTATTTTTTTACTTTATTAGAATATTCCATTTGAAAATCAATTCACCCTGAGTGTAATATATTCTGAAATTACAATTTATATCAAATGTGCCAAAAAAGCGCACATGATCTAGACCAGGCGGAGAATAGGGGAATGGTCACTCGAGGGGGAAATTTATGAGATGAAGTGCATTTGGTCAATTCGAGGATGCTGATTTCGAAAATCGATGTTATACGGGGGTTTATGGGGGCCATCTGCCTCATTTTCGTGTGTAAAGTCTTGTTTTCATGTATCTGAATAAAACTAACGAGAAAATAGTTTTAAGCAAAGATAACAAACATCTAAAAGTAGATTAAGTATCTTTGGTGAGCGTTAATGTGGAAAACATAATATAGAACTGTTAAGGTGGGCCACAGCCTCGTTTTCATGATGACGAAATTGCGTAATCGTACAATGTCTATCTTTCGAGGGGCATATTAACAGGCCAAAGCGCTTAAAAACCTCCAGTTGTTACGGTTATCCTCAATAGAGCTATGCAACGCTATTAACTGATTAATACTCTTGCTACTGCTATAAATGCTAATACTAATATGATCTTATTACTTATACCAATACCAATAAAAAATGTTTTAGCATAAATCACTCGACTGTCATTGTAAAGCTTACCTTACAAAAGATTTATATCGAGAGCATTGTCTACAGAGAACGGCTGTGTTTTTTGTTTCTCTTTAACTGTTTTTTAAGATTGCCAGTTTTATGTTTTTATACCAACGATTCGATTTGCTTTTATTTATTAAAGGAGGGTAGCTCTTTCAGCCATGCTGGTTTTCAAGAGGCCCTCCATTAATTACTATAACAAAATTTAAATACCTTAGATCTAACTATTAATTACAATTATTAAAAGATAATTTGAAACTAAACAGAGAAAAAATTACACACAAATACTTATACTAATACCAATACCAATACTAAAACTACCGATAAATACCAATACCAATACTAATATCATACTGATACCATTGAGAAATACCAATACCAATACTAATACCAATACTAAAACTAATACTACCGATAAAAACTGCTTTAATAGCGTCTGATTATTTTTAATTCATCAATAACACTGATGGAAATGCAAGCTGGTCATCTAAACTGAGTCGCAACGTTTCACAGTTCTCCAAAATCGTCTCCGCAGTCACTTCTTTTGACACTGTCAGCTTCCAGCTCTTCGTTGACTCCAACTTGGTTCAGGAAAAGCTCTGAGATATCTTCAGGGTATCAGGTATCACTCCGACGAACCGATCCTCCTTCATTCCAACCATGATCAACTGGGATGTTCAACTGAAGCATCAAACCATTGGCTTGCCTGAAAATCATAGTGACATAGTTTGCACGTAGAATATGAAGCCTGGGGTTTTCTTTACACGGTGGTAGGATAATCGGAGCTTTGATCTTCTTTTCTCTTTCGAACTTCTGCACGAATAGCTTGTGTTGCAGCAGATTCCCGGACGATATTCTCTTGTTTCCATATAACACACAGACAAACTTCTCTAACTTCTCTCGTTGACGATATCATCTGACACCTGAGAGGAGTTTCCCAACTAAGTAAAGAGCTTGATTAGCTCTACTTCTATTGACACGACTTCCAAAATGCTGGCTTCCAAATGAAAAACCTGGATACATATTCATTGCCAAAGAAGCGTGAAGACCAAGTAGTGCTTTCTTTGGTTTACCATTTCCGTTATCCACAACAATCTTCGTTACATCAAATTCATGTGACAAACACAATGTTAGACTGGCAACGTCGCCAGAGGAAGATTGACCAAAACAGCATCATCGGCAGAAATGTTCGCAGCTTTTACCAACGCCACCAACTATGTGTTTGCTTCTTCATGGTGGCTAGCAGGATAATGGTATTGGAAAACAAACAGAAATATTCGACATGACATCGTCAACCCTTTAGATCCAGAAAACGAAAGCACTACTTGG
The DNA here is from genome assembly GCA_963924455.1 of Pelagia noctiluca. NCBI lineage: Eukaryota > Metazoa > Cnidaria > Scyphozoa > Semaeostomeae > Pelagiidae > Pelagia > Pelagia noctiluca. The sequence continues at coordinate 3,967,613 of OZ004325.1, read as the reverse complement.
TCTTCACGCTTTCTCTGGCAATGACTCTGAATTGGGAAAATACTCTCAAAATTGGGAAAATACAAGTTTGTTTGTATGTTATATAGAAACAAGATAATATCGTCTGGGAATCTGCTGTGACACAAGCTGTTCGTGCAGAAGCTCTAAAGAGGAAAGAACCATGTAAAGAAAACCCCAGGCTTCATATTCTACGTGCAAACTATGTCACTATGATTTTCAGGCAAGCCAATGGTTTGATGCTTCAGTTGAACATCCCAGTTGATCATGGTTGGAATGAAGGAGGATCGGTTCGTCGGAGTGATACCTGATACCCTGAAGATATCTCAGAGCTTTTCCTGAACCAAGTTGGAGTCAACGAAGAGCTGGAAGCTGACAGTGTCAAAAGAAGTGACTGCGGAGACGATTTTGGAGAACTGTGAAACGTTGCGACTCAGTTTAGATGACCAGCTTGCATTTCCATCAGTGTTATTGATGAATTAAAAATAATCAGACGCTATTAAAGCAGTTTTTATCGGTAGTATTAGTTTTAGTATTGGTATTAGTATTGGTATTGGTATTTCTCAATGGTATCAGTATGATATTAGTATTGGTATTGGTATTTATCGGTAGTTTTAGTATTGGTATTGGTATTAGTATAAGTATTTGTGTGTAATTTTTTCTCTGTTTAGTTTCAAATTATCTTTTAATAATTGTAATTAATAGTTAGATCTAAGGTATTTAAATTTTGTTATAGTAATTAATGGAGGGCCTCTTGAAAACCAGCATGGCTGAAAGAGCTACCCTCCTTTAATAAATAAAAGCAAATCGAATCGTTGGTATAAAAACATAAAACTGGCAATCTTAAAAAACAGTTAAAGAGAAACAAAAAACACAGCCGTTCTCTGTAGACAATGCTCTCGATATAAATCTTTTGTAAGGTAAGCTTTACAATGACAGTCGAGTGATTTATGCTAAAACATTTTTTATTGGTATTGGTATAAGTAATAAGATCATATTAGTATTAGCATTTATAGCAGTAGCAAGAGTATTAATCAGTTAATAGCGTTGCATAGCTCTATTGAGGATAACCGTAACAACTGGAGGTTTTTAAGCGCTTTGGCCTGTTAATATGCCCCTCGAAAGATAGACATTGTACGATTACGCAATTTCGTCATCATGAAAACGAGGCTGTGGCCCACCTTAACAGTTCTATATTATGTTTTCCACATTAACGCTCACCAAAGATACTTAATCTACTTTTAGATGTTTGTTATCTTTGCTTAAAACTATTTTCTCGTTAGTTTTATTCAGACATGAAAACGAGACTTTACACACGAAAATGAGGCAGATGGCCCCCATAAACCCCCGTATAACATCGATTTTCGAAATCAGCACCCTCGAATTGACCAAATGCACTTCATCTCATAAATTTCCCCCTCGAGTGACCATTCCCCTATTCTCCGCCTGGTCTATCAGATGGGTAAATGAAAGTCTATGTATTTACAAAGGGCAGGAGTCTTGTTTGAATATAGTACATTGGAGGGTTTTCAGTACTGTGGAGGGACCTGATCAGCACTGTGGATACCTTTGGTACTGTGAAGGTTATTTAGGACGGTGGAGGTTAACCATATTACTGTAGAGGATATTCAGAACTGTAGAATGAGACCCTCAGTACTGTATAGGATATTCAGAATTGTGGATACCATTGGTAATGTGGAGGTTATTTATTACGGTGGAGCGTAACCACAAGCACTGATATAATACCCAAAGTGCTTGTGGTTTACCCCTTAGTGCTATTGGTATCCCCCACCCACAGCTACTTATTTTATCCCTCCTCGGTGATAACAGTATCCCCCTAGTACTGAATGGTATCCCTCCACATTACTAACCTCTCCCCCAGACTACTGCACAGACGTTCCTCAGGGTATCCACATGCGGAAAGCCTTGACAGTTACAGTACTAAGACATCCATTCACAAATTTAGTCATTTCTGATATTCCAAAAACACAAATGTTTCCTCGCAACGTAAAATTCAAAAATCTTGCATTTCTGACACGTCAACAGTCCGCAGACATACTTCGAGTCTTTTTCCTCATTTGCCACTGGGCAATACTTCAAACCACAGGGATACCATGGAATACAGAGAGGTCTTCGGCAAAGGCAGCCCAAATCCCAGTTGGAAACTGCTTCTTCACAAAGGGGATAGGTTGATTCGTTCTTCGTTGCATGGATTTCCATTGACGACAACAATGAGGTTTTCATCTCTTCATTGCCTGAAAAATAAAGGAAAATTAATTGAAAAAAGTGAATTAAATAAGACAAGAAATAATTCATAATCATATATAAAACATGATGAAATTTAGCAAAAACTTTTCGGTTTAAACCATCCTCAGTGCTAGATGTTAAAACAATAAAATGAAGATATCAGAATATATGGTAGAGATAAGGGAATTTCAATCTAATTCATTTTTATCGTGTTTCTTTGAATACCTTTTATTTGTGGTATTTTCAAATGTATATATTGTAGCATTACTGATGTCAGAAGCTAGTAGAGAAACACCGCGACGCAAAAAACACACAAATATGTTCGATTAAATAATTATTATATCGAACATATTTGTGTGTTTTTTGTGTCGCGATGTTCCTCTTCTAGCTTCTTATTGATTCCTCCAACGCAGCAGTTAGTTTAAAGGGGACCTGCAAAGGTAAAAAAAGTTTTGCTATTAACAAGCTATTACGGTCAATTCACATACGGGGAGTCCGAATTCGGCATTAAAAATGCAATATTTGGAATAGTTTTTGAGTTATGACAGCTGAAAGTTGACGATTTTGCATGTTGGACACCATTTTGTTTTGAGGACGGGTTTGCCCGCGTTTTCTCTCTGACGTCAGAGGTGAATAAAGAAATGAGAAGCTCGATGGATCACACTGGAATTGGTATTGAAACACGCTCGATAAAAAGTTGATTTTCGTCGCTTTTTTGTTAAAAAAAATGGAATACAGCGATGAAGGATTAGAATATGGAGCCGTTGATAACCATGAGATAAATATTCAGCCGTATATGTTCTAACCGTTGTCTAAAAACAGACGAGAAGAACGGTCCTCGAATACCGATGAGAGCAGCGCCAGCAAAGACAAGGTAGAAGAAGATGTAAATATTCAAAGAATTGTCGACGTTGATTGGTATTTTTTTAGTAAAATTGTTTCCATTACAACTTATACAAAACTTATATGACCAAATCTTTATCTAAAACTCAAATAATGGGTGAATTAATAGTATATTTATAAAAGTACAAGACGGAGTATTTAGGCCCAATTTAGGCCATCCACTCAAAACATTCAAATTTTTTGCTCTTTATCAAAATCCTATTTGTTTGAATTGTTTACTGATTTTAATTGTTTAGGTATACTTGTGGTAAATGCTAGGAGGAATGATAAGAGGAATTGAAAGCCTTTGCTGCAAGAAGTGCAAAGAACTTCGACCAAAGCAAAGGAATCAAACTGCGAGTGCATTACAGGACTTTGCTCCAGTTTGTCTGAACCCGTATGTCGTTGAAACAAGCTATCTATCAATTTCTTTCAAGAGCAGAGTTTGAGTTAAAAAAATATGTATGCTAAAAGTATGTATAAAAAATGAAAAAAGAGGGTAAACAAGGAAAAGATAAAATTATAAAAAAGATGAAAATATATTTACATAAGGAGAGAGGGTAGTCCCAACCAGCCAGCCCTGCCATTGTCCCCTCTACACCCCCCCAGCCCCAACCAACTCAGCAATGCCATAGTAGTAAGGATTTAGTATTTCAGTATTTAAGTATTTTGGAACAAGATTGCATTTACCATTTAGACATTCATTTTTTATTTTTTCTTTAACTGATTATAGAGTTTCTTAGGGAGAGAGTGGTTATCTTTACATTTCCAACCGTCTGTCAAATAGTATAATTGCCATTAATCCTGGGTTTTTTATAGATGCAAATCATCAGCCGATACCCTAACACAGACATTTCAGGGTATTTAAATCAGAATGTCTTGTTGTGTTAGGTGCCCTAGCAGACCCGCGTCCGGGACCACCTTTGCATCTTTGTTATGTTTATTGCTATTTTTCATTTATGGGTTTATCTAGTGAATCTAGAATGAACTAGGACATCCTTGAAGTTTTTATGCTTTTTAAGGGCCAGGAAAGGAGGTGTGGCCCAAATGTATTCTAGAGTTTCATCCTTGGTTATCAGATGCCAATGTTGCTTCAATATTGCTCCAATTTGAATGGTTGTGTTATCAAATGGTAGAATAAAGTTGGTGTTTTATCCTTGAATATTAATTCATGTTGAGTGTGCTACATATCTTTGCTGAATTGGATCTGAATATTGGACAGGTTGTAACCCCTCCGAAGAATGTTATCCCTCAGTCTGTTTAGTTCTTCTGTCAGTTTTTCATTGTTTGTGATGATTCTTCCAAAGGGCCATTTTTTAGGACTGAGTGGAGAGCTGAGGGACAGTTGTGTTTTGCCTTGAATTTCTTTTAACCCTTCACATGCCTTTTTCCTTTTGATGACCCTCTGTCAAAAATAATCTTTCAAAAGGAATATCTCATTAAGCCTAAAGACTTCAAAAATTTTGGGACACCCTGATAACTTTCTTCAGTAAAATGGTCTTGGCAAAGACGTGAGTATGGTTGCAGAACAAATTTGCTAGCCTCATGTTCTGTATCCATATTTTTTGGAGGGCTGCATTCTTTGAGAACTTGTGAAAAGTCACTTTCTTTTTCAGTAAATTGTCTTGATTTTTTGTTTTATTACTTAAGTTATAAAAACAATTGTAAGCTGCGCAACCCACATTGCAAACACAAACTATAAATTTCAGTCATCTAGATACCTTTTATTGATACACATGACGTGAGGAATCATGTGGGGTAGGGAAGTAAGAACATGATTACTGTTTTGGGTTATAAACAGCGGAATTTGGATGTTGTTATCTATGATATTGTAATAACAGGGTGAAAAATGTTTTTCCAGTATTAGAAAAACAAGGTATGGGGAAAGTGGAAGAAAAACTTTTTCAAGAAGATGGAACAAACTGCACGATTGTTTTCTTCACACATTTCTTTCAACTTCAAAAAATATCAACAATAAACAAGGGTAGCTAGGGTACCAAATTATAAAATGTAAAATTTAAGGCTTGTGTTCTTATGAAATTTTTCTTATAAAAAAGACAGTACTCTTAAAAAAGCAATTGAAAAATATATTCTATAAGAAACTTGCCTGGATCCCATGTATCAAAAAATTCTTAAATTTTCTGTCGTTTTTTGTTTTCTCATCATTATTGTCATATGGCAAAAACACTATTTTCATGTATGGCAGCTAAGTAAACAAATAAAACAAAATAAGAATATAGGCAGAAAGTACAAAAAATAGAATGATAATTACAAGTAAAAAAAAATTTGATAAAGACTAGGGTCTACTGGGGTAAAAGGAGTAACACAGGGTAAAATGAGTAGTTTTATAATCTTGTATAAATAACTTAATGTTGATCATTTTGCTTTTTTTACGCTAATACTCTTAGAGGATCAAAAATAACCAGAACTAAAACTTCATAAAAAAAGTGAGATATTGTCAACTTAGGCCATGAATGTAAGCTTAAGCAACTACTCATTTTACCCCGTGTTACCCATTTTACCCCAGTAGACCCCAATAAGTACAAATGAAATTGGAAATAAAAAGATAAACAAAATGAAAAATTGATAATGATAAAACATAAATAAAGTCTAATTAATTAAGTAATTGTGAACAGAAATTAGTAAGTAAAATAAAATTATGGGCTACAGACTTTAAATGTAAACATTATTTACATTTGAACTTTTGGGCCTTCTTCAAAGTTCAACTTCTTTCGAGCGAAGCTTGCCCCCTACTCCCTTACAATTCCACATACAACCCCTAACCAGCCTTCTTACCATTGAATATTTGTAATACACTCTTATAGCAATTTATATATCGATATTTAAACAAGCAAGTTTCTACCTTGTAATATTGTATCTTTGTGAATAGGCAAAGCGAAAATATTTCGCCCGGCAAAGTGAGTTTTCTTCGAGTCGAATCCACGCACACCACACCACTTTTAGATGAGCTTTGAAATCCATTCTACTCCGTAAAAATTCACACCAATATCTTTTTTGAATCGCAGTTTTATCCTAAATTTGATATTTTGGCTTTAAAACGGATTTTTGTTGTTTATAAAGCACCTTTGCGCCGTAACCCGAGCGATGATTACTGTTACTTCTGTATGGAAATTACTTAGGCCCGAATTTCATTATTCACCTCTGACGTCAGAATCGAAAACGAGACTGAAATGAAAAAGTTGTCCCGCGCGTCAGAAAATGCACTTTAAATCGCTTCTTACGGACAAACGGGGCTTCAATTTCAAAAAATATTTTTATATTCGTACTCAGGACGTCAAGGGCTTTCGATTAAACACAACTTGTTTTACCTTTGCAGGTCCCCTTTAAGTGGTTTTTTTCTTTCTTGATAAATAACTGATGTCCTTGTTTTATTATTTTAACATCTAGCACTGAGGTTGTTTTTAACCAAAAAGGTTTTGCTAAATTTCAATATATTATATATTTGATTCTAATTTATTTCATAATGGCAAATTCTAATGTACAAGACTTGAAATATACTGTTGTCTCTGGGAGTTTTATGTGCCACGTCAATACACCGCAAGGATGCCCCTACAACGTTGCCCCTGCGTTTGCCGTAATAGACAAGTTGTAGGATACTTTTCTCCAGAGGTGTATAGCTAGAAAATTACCTAGGAGTTCTGTTTATCTAGGGGGGGGGGCTCTTTTGTTGATAACGATATATAAAATTTTATATATGCAAACAAATTAATTTTTGTTAATATTCGAACTAGATTAGTTTATTTTATATTGTATTTAAGAAGCTAGAGTAAATTATTCGAATCAAAATAATATGACAATAACAACAACAATAAACAGCAATATTGATAACGAAATAACTGGGGGTGCCGAATGCCCCAGTGCCCCCTTCTCTACAGCCCTGCATTTCTTCCTCAAGAAGTCTGCATTTCTTTAGGCAAGGTTTCGACTCAGTATTTTGACCCAATGCAACTAACCAATGCGGAGGAGCTCCTTTTCTCTTGCGGAGGAGACTACTGCTGCGAAGTACACAGTACAAAACAAAACAAAACCGAAATTCACAAGACGCCTCGCAAGTTGCAAGAAAAACTGACTCGATCTTCCCAGTTTTGGTTCATATTACTGTGAAAATGGTTTGTAATGCAAAATGAAGAAGAAGAGTATAAAGTTATCGCCATGTCTTTAACAACTAGGCAAGAACGAATTTGTTCAAGCGTGGGAATGACGAAAGGAGCAAAAAGTCTGAAGTAAATAGCTGGCCTAAATTTTGAAACGGCCTAACGATTTAGGTTGATGTATTCGTCTTGAGAAGTTGATGCATTGGGCCTTATAATTCAAGTTGAGTTGACTGCGAGTCTCATAGCGCGTTGGACACAGCAAGGAAATGGGTGAAACACTCGTTGGCTGCAGAGAAGAAACATGGCGACCTTTGATTCTGAAGATTATTTTTGTCATCGTAATTGCGTTGGGCCTTGTTTGCTGTGGCCTGATGGTGCGTTATGGTGTATTCGGGGAAGACGTTTTTGAGGGTGCCGAGGGCGACGTCATGATTCCTCAAGTCGTAACAAGCTACTGCAAAGAAATCAAAGTGGAAAGTGCTGATAAAGAAACTCATTTTACAGTCTATGTAAACTCGGGTTCACCGAAACTTTCCGCAAAAAGAAATGTTTACAGTAGTGGGACATCATTCTATATTCCGTCTTGGTCATTCCAATTTTGGAGGTTCTATTTACTAAAAGGCACAACGGTGGATATAAATATCTGTGCTGATCAATACATAATGTTTTATATCATTAAAGGAGAGAAATATCACACAGAGTGGTCGCAATCCACACTCTTTGATAAGTACCATTTCAAGCATAGGCTATTACCGCAGAAGAACTGCTTAAAAAAATCTTCGTTTCAAAAACACCAACTTAAAGCTGTTGAAGATGATTATTACTACATAATGTTTTCATCCTCTGTGGGTTGGAGATTTTTCACACGCGTGTATACTATGATGATGTTCAACCGCACGGTTTACGATACCACGAAAGCATCATACCGATGCCATAACTTGAATAATACAAATGATACATGTACTGTCCCGTTAAAATATCTGTCTGATGAAACGGTCTTAGTTGAATACAGCCCCGCAATCGGAAAATCTCCCAATACCTTCAGAAAAAATAAAATAAAATGGCACCCAGTTCCAAGACCATATTATTATTTGCTGTTTTTTGGGGGAATTTTCTGCAGCATTTTTACTTTGACGATTTTGTATTCTATCTGGAGATGTTTTGCTAAAAACATTAAGTCCAATCAAGATAAATTCCCACTTCTTGCAGTTCCAAACAGAATTTACTCAGACAGCACTGGCTCTAGGTTTAAGGTGAAATTCAGGTCAAGGCAAAATACGAGAGCCACTTTGGGGAGTTACGAAGTGATAAGCAGATATGACTTTCGTGTTGATGATGAAGAAGAGAATGAAGATGATGTCCAGCGTAATCTTAATTTAAATGAAAGCCACAATTTGGATACAACTCAATTAACTCAGGAACAAGTGCAAAATCAATGTTTGACTGCAACAGGAGTGAGTGCTATTTAACGAATTAGCCCCAAAATCTAACATGGATCAGAGAAAGGTAAGCAGTTTTTAGAGAGGTCTGATTAGACCAGGATGAATCTGAGTTTCAATCTGCATCAAAGACTTTATTCCTCTAAGACTTTTCTGTACCAAAATTTGACTCAAAATTGTGCCAATTTTTTGGATTCAGCACGAAAATACATTGAATTTACTTAAATCCAGCAAATTTCAGCCATGTAACTTGCAGCAAATTAAACCCTAAACTTTGTTTTGCGCCAAAGATCTTTTTAAATTACACCCTCAGATTCACTTTGGTGATAAGAAATTTTTAAAAAAATCTTTACTTTAGACAAAAATTGCCAAATATACTTAATTTTGTTATAAAAAAGTATGAGAAAATTTATGATAAACGAATTGAAATTGATTTAACTGATTTTTAGTTACCTCCAGCTAGATACTTGATTGTGTTTGATGTTGTGTAAATATGCTGAGCACCTGAACACATGTCTTCTATCTCACTTCCAAATCTCCGAAAATCTTTCTTTGAAAACATCACATCCAGAGAAATGTGCTCTTGACCAAGATCAATTTCTGGTACTTGAGGTTCTTTGCTGAGCTTCAAAACAGAATAATGCTTTCTAACTATTTAAAAAAACTTGCACAATGCTCTAACAGTAACAAAATATCCCTTACTTTTGTTTGGGATCTTCCTAGTCTTAACGAACGTTTGAAAGACCCCTTTTCTGCTTAGTTAGACTGAGTTCACCCCATAAAAGCGTTGTTGCTGCTACATTAATATGGGGTGAAGACCAAATGCCTAACACCTCAAGCAGTAGACTTGCCCAAGCAACTACTTTATAACTAATAACCTAGTCAGTATTTGGCAAGGCATAAGTTGAGCAATTAATTCATGTGTGATTTTTAAAAGTAATTCCTGAGCAATTTAGTACCCAAGTTTGCCTTTCACCGATGCAATTTTGGGTACTAAGTCTGACCTGAATATAAAATGCATGCATAAGAATGGGTAACAGTTGAATGCACACCACTTGAAGCAACCTCAAAAAGAGGCAACAGTAAAAGATGTTGAATCAAATCACCTGTTTTATTATTTTCAAAGATGGAAAATCAACAATTTCTTTCTCTTGCAATACATCAATGAAACACATCGAATCGTAAGCTGGCTCTTTCAGCTCAGCCTCACCTAGCATGATGCTCTTGAAGACTTGCAGTCTCTGAAAAACGAACCATTCATTTGTGAATTTCCCATTCACTTATGAATGAACAAATGAATATCTCTAAGCAAGTGTGTTGTCTAACGCCGCATCGTAGTGCTCGATGCACAAAAGTACAGAGCAATTTAGAAGAGAAACAAATAAATATGAAGAAAATTTATTGAGGCCTTTGAAGATGTATGCAAAATTGGAAACTTTGATTTTAGACTAGAGAAATACAATGGTCTTGATTTGGGGTTCATGTCTGAATGGTGTAAAATGAATACTAGCAATTAAAACAAAAAAATTCAAAATTCCTCCCATTGATGACAATTTAACCTCCAAACCCTATCCCACAATGCTACACTTTTTTCCTTTAAAGCAGCCAGTCACTAAGCAACCAGAGCTGGAATGACCAAAAATGCAAATCCAGGGCTTGATGAAATAAACTAAGCAACTAAACACTGAAGCAACGATCGAAGTGCTTTAACTTGTTTGATCACACAGTCAAAAGAAGCATATTTGGTATTTTAAAGATTTAGATGGTTTGAGTTACAGGGACATGTCCATATCTTGACTCTTCAGCAACTTTGAGGGCTAAAAATCCAAACTATTGAAGCAACTTTAGGAGCAGAAACCTTAGTATAGATGCTCATTGAGAAAACAGTGTATCCCTTACCTTAATACCCTTACACAGACCCATATCCCTAACCCTCACCGTCCCTATGACCTAAAAGAGATCTCAACATTTAACCACAATGAGGCTGAGCTATTTTGGTGCATCGGATCCAAACTTACCTGCTTCAAGTACCAGCCCCAGGCAAGATAAGGCACATCGAAGGAGCTTGTCTCAAAAACGACTATCTTCAAAGTTTCGTTAATCTTCAGTCTCATATGCACAACATCATCAGTTGGCATTCCAATTCTCTCTCGTTGTTGTTGCTTGGGGAGCACATTTATTCCAATGACTTCATTGTAGAAAACTGTCTTTGTTGTTCGAGGAGTAACCCCATCTTCTGAAAGCACTGAAGGACTCTCATCTGTGGCACATAACGAGAATGTGAGTAGAAAATGAAATACCAAGAATGATAAAGAACACATCACAATTGCTTGTATTCGTTAATATCGCTCAAAACTAACCATTTTGGGCATGTTTTTTAGGTTTGATCTGCTTGCTGAATGTAATTGCTAGTGATCCATACTAGTGCTCAAAACCTTTTGCAATTCTGCTAAAAACCGGAACCAGTGGTTGGTCCAACTAATGGTTGATCTGGCGCATTCGAGATCTCATTGGAAAAGATTCCAATAGACCTTTCCCGAATTAGCTGCATTTGTATTGAAACTGAAGCAAATCAAGCTTAGCCTCGTTTATTTGCAATGAGAATTCCCACAAGCATTTCATACCAAAAGTATTGCATTCAGTTTCTCTGCAGTTAAACAATGAATGAAGTTTGTTTCATTGAATCCTTCACGCGTAATGGGAATTCAATGATGGCCTCTTCTCCAAACCTAATTCGGGAAATGTCCATTATGATAAGCTAAATAGACATATCTATTTCTATCTCTCTCTATCTTTCGATTTTCGATTTCTTTACCTTAACTGCAATCTGTTTTCTATTCTTTTTCACTACTGAGGGGTTATGCCCGATACGTTTAGTTTTCTCATAATCTGGCTTTTTAGCTTACACTCTTTTTTTTCTATAAGAACGCGAGCCTCAAATTTGGCCAAAGCTTAAGAACAAGCTAAGAACAAGCCGAGGCTGACCATTTTGACTCAATGTGAACATTTTATGAATAATTACAAAAATTACAAAAATAATAATTACAAAACCAGCACATTGGCAGCACACAGATAATGTCAGATGGTTAAGAGAGTCAAACTTTTAAATATCTAACACTTCTAATAGAAAAAAGGCTTCCCAATAATTGGTAAAGTAAGAACCATTTAAGGACATTTCAGGCTGAAAATAGAGGAATATTTAAGAACAGCCAGCTTCAAATCAATTTCACTGGTTCTTATAAAAAAGAGTGTTTATAATTAGAATGAACTTGAGGAGAAGCAGGATTAGATTGTGGGTTCGAGTCCTACTCAGGTCATTTTCATTCTCACAAATTATCTCGATTATAATTAGAATATTTATCATATCACTACAGCTATTGCCGTACGTCGCATTATTTATTTATTTCATTTCGTTGAAAAAGACCTTACTTTGCAGACTGGGTTATTTGGCTCTGGGCTATTTGGTTGATTTGGTTAGGGATGGGGCTATGTTTAGGGCTATTTTTCTTTTTTTCAATCTTAAAAAACTTACAAATGTATTAGAGGTAAATACCTACTACAAAGTTAAAGAAGAGTAAACAAACAAACAATAATAAGAAAACCGAAATGTTAAAACAATTAAAAAACAAATAACATGATTTCTAAATTGGATGTGCAACAGAGAGCTTTTCAGACCGGGATATTAAGTCGAATAAGTAAGAAACAATTTCTTTAATTATATTTATTCGGTTCTGGGACTGAAAAAAGAATCTTAAATTTGTTTTTCATGTCTAGTAATCGTTTGTTCGGGCAAAATATAATAGCACCTGTCCAAACATTTTCTCTGATTGCCTTTTAAAGAGAAAATTCTAAAACAAAGTGCTATTTATCTTCGATAACCTCTTCATTACTATTTGGTTTGGGTTATGATAGAGCTATTTGACTATTTGGTTAGGGATAGAGTTAGGGTTAGGGCTATTTGGCTGTTTGTCTAAGGTTTCTGGATTATTTTACGATGGGCTTGTTGTTTTAGAAAAGTACGGATGTTGCCCATCGTGGTCCGGTTTTTAGCTTGTTCACAAAAGATGCTTTCACGCACTAGTATCTATCATCAACTGCAATAACTTAGAAAATTCCGTCATTGAGTCTCGTTTTCAATATGTCCGTATCGTAGATTTTCCAAGAAAACAAAACATAATTAACGGTGGCGTTTCCCGAAATGGTGAATTTACTTGTGTTTCTTTTTAAAGTGTGTGTGGTAATGTCTTCAGTTGGAAAAAGCCCTTGCCGTATGCTGGAAAAAATTGAATATCAAAAATACGATTTTAGAAGATAAAAAATTCAGATCTGCCATCGCCAAAGCTTTGAACCTGGTGGCTGGTGGCCATTATTATAGGCCTTAATTAATATAAAATGGTGAGCATGTTAGATTGAGGTCAAAATCGTGTTACACATGGCAAAACAGTGAGATTTGGCAGGTCTTACTTTAAAATCAGAAGTATCTACTGCAGTAATTTGTTGTTTCTTTGTATTAAGCTCTTTTGCTATTTGAACAATTTGGAAAATGATTTTTATTGTAAAGACTTACAGAGTGGTGCCATGAGCATGATGCATGCCCCTTAATTAAACCTCCCTTCCCAAGAACAGTGGAGTGAGTTGTTTTGCTGATGGTCACCCATCCACATGTTGGCATCACTCGACCAAGCTTGACTTCAGCTGCACACAGAAAACTGCCTAAGCCGTTCTGCCACTCACCCCACAAATGATTTGCTTATAAAGCACCTTACAGAAATGTGTGTATACTTAAGAGTAACCAGGACAAAACCAACCTTATTCAAACAAGTACTTTAGATATGAGGCCCCCCCATAGTACCCCTGGATAACGGATTCACGCGTCAATTTTTCGTTTATCACGCCATCACGGACCTTGAAACAGAATTTTCATGATCTTTTCCATCTAATTATGCAAGAAAATTTTTTTTAACGACCGGAACAAGTCACGCAATCACGCACTTGAAAACTCCTTTTCACGGAATAACGCCCTCATTTTCAACAAATCACGTTGCACGTAGGATTCTTTGATCACAGATTCACGAACCGAAAATATCTAAATCACGAAATCACGCGCGAAAATATGCCAAATAACGCTTCACGTACAAATATGGGGGGGCCTCTAGATATCAACTTGATTTGGACGCATTCAACCATTTTCGATACCAAAAAAAGTGATTTCTGCTGTAGAAATTGATGTTAGTTCTAAATAGCAAATCTTATATAATAGAAAATAAATACGCTCTTATTCAGAAAAGTACATCAGGCTAGACATGTTATGGAAAACCCTCAAATTCCAGAACTTTGAACTGGAAAGAAGCCACATTTATCAGGGTTCTATGAACAAAATAATTGATAGTTTTTACAGAAGAATTTCAGAAATTTGTTTCTGATAAATTAGTTCCTTATAAAAATGATAGTATGTACCATAAGTTGTGCATTTATGCCTAGTACAGCAATTTTTATGGCTAAATTCTATTTGAATATATTTATCTTAAATAAATTGGAAGCTAGAAGAAGAAAGTGGACTTTCAATCTTTTATTTTCTTCAGAAAACTAAGAGAATTGAGATATCGAGGTAGAGCGTCCGGACCATTGTCAACCAGTAACCAAAAACATCTCAATGACAAACAGCTTACAAGTCGGTAAGTTTTCTTATTTTGAATTTTATTGTCTTGCTTTGAAATCTAAAATTAATTAGTTTGTACTCTGATTGGAAAACCAGTAATTGGATCAACTTTAACCAATAATTGGCGCCTTTTTTGTTTAAAGTTAGAAACTTGTTGGCTTATTTTGGAAACTAGTGGTGTGTGTGACTAGAGGTTTGCCTTTGATTATTCCAACATATGATGTTAGTTGATTGGTGAGTCACTTACTATGTGATTTATCAGAATGCCATCCTAGAAACACTAGGGGGGGCTCTCTTACTATTAGTTATCTATTTAGAGAGTTCATCCTTATAGAAGTTTCACAACACAATACACGACTACTTCATACTTCTTCTCTTTATCTATTATTGGTTTTGAAATTAAAAGTGTTCTTATGTAATCTTGTATGTATTAAATGTGAAATTTTGAATGAATGATAACTTAAACTAAATCTGAAACTATCAGTTACTGGGTATTGATTCGCGTACAGTACACATGAACTCCTGATGTTACTCTGATAATCTTTTCTTGAATTTGACAGGGGTGGGGTTGGATACAATACGTTATGATTATGGAGGACAGTAAGGAAAACTAGAAAGATGGTGAAACATGATAACTATTGAAGCTTGATGTCTGACCCTCACAAGAGATCAAGGTCAGAAAGAGAACAGAAGGTAAGCCTAATCAATTACTATACCCAGGCAGGTCCAAATTTGCCAATCAGAGAGAAATTTAATTTGGAATTTTGAACTCCGTCTACATCAAAACCATTGATCCAATAATTGTGTAAGCAGAAGGATTCTGTTTTCAACTAGTGCTTTTTGACTTAGAGTCTATTGTACGTCTCACTGGACTCCTGGTCATACTGGGTGTTTCTTACTATACCAATCATTCACCTCCTGTCTTTTGGTTTGTGAACGGTAAAAAACACATCTCTGTAAAAATTAATTTTTGAATTTTTTCTATCCCTGGTTTCTAGTTGGTTTGATACTTAGCCCTAAATGGCACTAGGGCAGATTTTAGGGGTTGCAGAATAAGGGTCTGGCTTGAAAAATAAGGGCGTTTAAAATACTTTGATTAGATGTCTAACTTACTGTACCAAAAATGCAAAATTGCTCTCACTGTTAACTTATTGGGTATATTGGAATTTATTTGGGTTTAAGAATTAGTAGGGAGCTAAATAAGGCAGGCCTGTGTACTAGAGTTATGTCAGTTGAAGAAGTATCATATGATAATCCTAGTTGTAACAGGCTTTATAGTCAAGTTCTAATAGAATGGTACATTGATATTTCATAGCTCATAGAAAAACATCTATGTAAGGACCTTGATGCGCTTGAAATACAGAAAAGCCAACAAAGAGTATGAGGCTTGTTGGGAGGTTTCATTCATAGTTGAATACGCTTTCTGTCTATCTAAACTAATAATCGACACTCCCTTTACTAATTCAGAATGTTTACTTCTGTTTCATCCTTTAAGCCAAAAAGCCTACACAGCACAATACTGTATTTGAAACAAAACTACCAACTTTGAGTAATTTTATTAAAATCATTAATCTGTAATAGATTGACATTTAGACACTGTGGGATTCTAATCTTTTATTTCCTTTGAAAACAGGAAAAAACCCACCAATCGACTTAAAGTATCCCAGACATTGTCAACCGGCAACCAAAAACACCCGCTGACAAATGGCTTACAAGTCGGTAAGTTGTCATTTTGAGATTTATTGTCTTACTCCGAAACCTGAAAATCAATTATTATGTGTGTTATCAAAAAATTGTTATTGGATTGACTTATTAATGCTCGCCTTGTAATTGGCGACTTCTTTGTCTGACTTAGCCCTTTATTGGCTGATTATTGGAAACAAACGGTCTCTGTCAGTTTGAAAGTTTGAGTAAACCAAAATCTGGAAAAAATTTAGAAGAGTATGGGTTTTGAGGAAAATCTGAAGCATAGTAAAGTTAGTTCATTCCAGGCATGGAGCATATTTGTTCTAATGATACTTGTCCTAAAATTTACTATGAAATGGGATCAACTTTGGGAAATGATATTAACTCAGGAGAAAAAACTTGGTCTTAGATAACTAATAACTAATATCTCCGTCAGTCTAGCAATGAATTGGTTCATATACTTTTTATACTTTTAAATGGGTGATATGTCTGTTCGTATGAAAATTGTATGAAATAGTCTTTTTCCCATATGAGCATGCAAATGATGAAGCGCAAGGACTATCAACAGGGTATTTTTAATGGAGAGAGGGGGGAGGGGATATTAAATCCCTTCTCAACCACTCAACCAACCATTATCAACCCTTTTAGGAATCTTTCGGGATATCAAAAAAGGAAAGGGAGAAAATCTCACATCAGGAAGTCAATGCCCTCGGACAGAATTGATTTTAGGAATAGTTCTCAAAATTTCTATAGGGCCATGCGAAAGCAATCAGTAAAAGGGCACATGTTATTAAAAGGCTGATTATTGATTGGGTTTTCATTCTAGTACAAGTTTACGTCTGTAAAACTAACACGAAAGGAAAGACACAATACAACAATACAAGCAACAAGACAGGCCCCTTATCGACAGTCTGTTATCACTAACTCTCGTCTTACTCCACTGATTAATTGGTATCAAATAAACTGATAGCCTGTGTTACTTATCAGAGTTTTTGCCGCATTTGTGCAATGTAAAGGGACAATCGATAGCCACACCCAGGCTCTGTCTCCTATTCTCACCAAACCCTAACATACGAAATCTTTCACTCTTTGTTCGTGCTTTCAATACAAGTTGATTATTAGCTGATATGATTTGCAACGCTCCCCTCTTCAAGACTGTAATTTCATAAAACCTTCGCCACGTCTATCCCACGAAATCACATCGCCAATTTCTTCATTTCTACTAGTTTTTCATTGGTGAATGGAGATTCTTGTGGTCTTAGCTCCATCCAGTGTAATAAAGTTTCTAATTTTCTTAACGGTTTTGAGGTGAATTCTGATATGTTCCGATTTTCTGTGTAATTCAGAGAATGCCTTGCTTACAAATGTAGTATCCTGCTTATCAAAAATTGATACCTCGAATTAGCTCTGTTATTACCGATGTGCGATTTCATTACCAATTTTACGTTTTTTATAAGCAAATAGTCAATTCAGCAACTTTTCCTGAGTTATTTTGCTAAAGAGAGACAGTTCAGGATGCTCGGTCTAGGCTGAAAAGAAGCCAAGTTGGTCTTCTAAAATTAAAACGAGCTATTTTCAAAATTGTAGTTTATTTCTCAAATTTTCAGGAGAAAGATATCATATATGTTGCCATTTGTTATCTGAAACATAACTTTCTTCCACATTCCATTCCAAGCAGGATTTGGAAAATCAATCGAGTAGGACTCGAACCCACGACCTCTAGATTCGTACTCGCTACCACTATACTTGAAACCTTGGTTCGTTATTACTATTGTCTTTGAAAAAGAATTAAGATTGAAATCTTTTATGGAGGTTCTGTTTCAGCTAAAAACTCCAGATTGTGATACTTAACCAACGTGTTAAGTTTCAGCGCATCATATTTACCATGCATGATCAAATATTGTAGCAAATATTCTTGGCAAATATTCTTAGCCCCCATCTGAAATTCTTAGTAGATAGTTTTAAGGCAAGCTGAAGGGTAAATATTTCTCCTATCATGGACATGCCTTAGGCACAAATCATTTGTTTTCCCTCTGTTGCAGGCATTTTAAGCATCTGCTGGAAGCTATAAGGATGTGAGATTTTGTCGAGGAAAGGAGTACGTCGAGGGGTATATTCTTTAATCATAGTCAACAGTTCAAGAGTCGCGTTAGTGGCCATCTTGAACTGTAGACACGCAGGCAACTTAGGCCAGTTGATTATTGAAAAATTGTCCAAGCCATTCAATTTTATTTATGTTGATGACAATGATAAAGGAATTCGTAGTTTTTACATCGGTTTTGAGATTTAATATATCTTCATTACCTCTGTAATTTAAAGAATGCTTTGCTTTCAAATGCGGCATCGTGTAAAAGATGCCCTGTATGGGTTTAGGTATAACCGAAAGACTATTTCATTAAGAGTTATGCTTTGTGATTGTTGGCATATCATATGAGATGATGGGAGCACGGTTCTTTTCAAGGCAACAGCGTTATATGAGTATAGGAGTATAGTTCCTTCCATGGCAATAGCGTTTGTTATATTTCTAATCTCTTCAAGGTAGAATTTTAAAGTTTCAATTTTGTCAGCGATTTAGAGAATACCTCACTTGCAAATTTTGTATCAAGATTTGTGAGAGTAGAAAGTTGATTAGATGAGGAATGAGTGTTTTAAGAATAAGTGAATTATCATTATGATTCGCTAAAAACTGTTTCAAATCCGTATCAAAATCGTTGCAAACCGTTGCTGATCGTCCAAACATTTCAGAAACCGATGCAATATTCTTTCAAACTGGATGAAAATCGTTTCGAATTCTCTGCAAATCGTTTCAAATTCGTCTCGAATCGTTACAAATCACTACTACTCATCCAAACATTTGTCAAACCGATGCAATATCCTTTCAAACTAGCTGGAGATCGTTTCAAATTCACTACACATCTTTTTCGTCTCAAATGGTTACAAATCACTACTACTCATCCAAACATTTGTCAAACCGATGCAATATTCTTTCAAACTAGAGGACATCGTTTCAAATTCACTAAAAATCGTTTCAAATTCGTCTCAAATCGCTTCTAATGGTCCATAACATTTGTCAAATCGGTGCAATATCCTTTCAAACTTGATGGAAATCGTTTCATACTTTAACAACCAATCATCAGTATAGTATAAGTTAGAGAAATTCATTCAGGGAAATTGAATATTGGAGATGAAGTTCACTTGTCTATCCTTAATTTCGTGGTAAACCAGTTTATTTCCTTGAACTCTGTGGCCACACCGTCGACAGGTTGGTTCATGGGTTTACGTTACATTTATTGGTGTTTGCTATTTATCACTCGAATTCATAAATAACCATGTCCTAAACCTTAAGCTGTTAATAGCTATTTTTAAGAGACGAAGAATGATGCTTCCAAGTGAATAGAAATGACGAAACAATATGGTCATCATCTGAGATTATCTCCACAGTTTGAGGCTCGGCCTGTAGACCACATCTAAATCTAGGCATGCCATTTCATAATTCCTTCTCTTATCTATTTCTTATCATGAACTTATCATGAGAAATATGATGTCAATTCTATTCATCTGAGCTCTGTTCCCTTGGAGCTTCAATATGTATTTATGTCTTATTCGTCTGGCCGTTATCGTCAGCATCATCTAAAGTAATTGCAATGGTTCTCGTTATAATGGGCCTCCCACCTATTATCTTCGTAAATTCATTCCACAAAATTATTTGAATAAACGAATTTCAAATTATATCATCAAAGTTGTCAGCAATTATTGAAATCGTTTAGCAATTTCGGGGCAAATCGTTGCAGTTCGTTTCATACCGGATGGACCAGAAAGTTGTAATGCTTTTTGCAGATGTATATTTAAAGATTATTTGCATTTATGAACCCGGTTACTTATATCATCAGACGGATAGAAGGCTAACTTAGATTTTGAGACATCATACCCACCTCTTTGGAAACTCTAAGAAATTATATTTGTGAAAATAGAAAGAATAATGTTCTTAAATGTTCATTTGCAACATGTCAAAATTATTCCATTCTATTGTTTTCATATGTCTGCACCCTGCAGCCGAGCATAAAGAATTTAAAGCTTGCTGGGGTCATTTTTCTGGGTCGAAAGTTTAAAAACCTCCTTATCTACTTCATCTGCAATTCAAAAGATTTGCAATTTTTTATTCTAATAAATTTCGTTAGACTTTTCGTGACCACGCCTATTAATGCCTCGAGCAAAATTCATCAATTGTATTTGAGCTATTCTTTATCTTATTACTCAGCTTGATTGAAATAAAAATCTGATTATCTCATTTTATTTATAAAACTTCACTTATTTGACATTAGTGACGCATCAGATCTATATGATTAGTTTTCTTTGTATCAAGACTAGAAATTATCGTAGTTGAACGCTTGCTTCGATAAATAGACATAATCTTGCGAGTTGATAAGGGCCCCTTAAGTGACTTTTTCTGGCTAGGGCCCCTTCCTAGGGTTGCACGCTTTGCTAGCGGCCTCCTTGAAACTCTAGTTTTATCGAGGTAATTTGTGGGAATGAAAATGACCCGAGTAGGACTCGTCGAACCCACGACCTCAGATTCGTACTCTAGTGCGCTACCACTGCGAAACCGGGGCTTCGAGAAAAACACAGGCCATTTCATCCACACAATCTAGAGGTCGCGGGTTCGAGTCCTACTCGGGTCAATTTCATTCTCATAAATCATCTCGATTGATTTTCCAAATCCTGCTTCTTCTCATGTTTACTTCAACAACTCTCTCCAGTGATGGGACTGCGATGGTCTTCCTGGTGTGAGAAAGTCGTTGCCCTACGGCAGGTCTAGTGTAGTATTAAAGAACCCGGATAGGTTCGTTTCTGAATTCGGTGAGTGGTGGTGCAATTTATGTGAGTGAAATAACCTGGGGTTTCTCGAAGATCTGGTTGCGAAGTGGTAGCGCAGTAGAGTACGAATCAAGAGGTCATGCATTGGAGTCCTATGCGGAGCATTTTCATTCTCACAAATTATCTCGATTGATTTTCCAAATCTTGCTTCTTCTCAAGTAAACTCTATTTTGCTCTGGGCGCTCAAGATTTACACCCCTGGAATCCCCCTCGAGCTGCGTTATCTGGAGGAGGATCCTACCATGATTCTCGGGCTATTAATCAAATGTTTGGTTTTTATCCGCTTTAAAACGCAAGATAAAGGGAAGGACAAATATTTCTGGGTTAGATGTACCATCGTTCCCACAGTAAGAATTTCTATCGTTGAAATTGGAATACAGTAATAATCTATGATCGTGCCAATCTAGATTTTCGGTGCTTTTCCAAAAAGGAAAAGGTGCAGTGTAAACATTTACCAAAACGTGGGAAGACCGACCAACTAACGAATACACACAATAATTACCTGCCTTGTGGCACATTCCTTCTCTTATCGTTGTTTCCATGAAATGAATTCATGCTGTAAATTCTCACAAACACCCATCCGCGCGGCCACTTATTCTCTCCTTTGAGATGCCTAATTATTTAACTTTCTTTGTGCTTGTTTTCCTTATTAAATTCCCTTCTTATTTGGTCATCTTAATTCGGCTCCTTCCACTATAATGTTGACGGCAACAGACGAATTAAGGTTATTAATAACAGTATGTGAAATTTTTTGCATTGAATCAATCTGAGAATAGAATGAGGAACAACACAAACTTGCCGATTCTGTTTCACGATGGAAAATTCAAGGATCAGAAATTCCGTCACAATGTTCCCAGAGAACACTCCGTTAAATCTCACATTGCCAGTGAATTCCTTACGTTGTTGTTGTTGTTGAGTGACGTAAGTTGCGTCTGAGACGGGACATTAGAGAGTGAAGTGAGGTGAATCTTGTTTTCAGCGTGCAATGAACGAAGGTTTAGTTTATAATCTCAGAGTTATATGCAAATGCTGCAAATTTCTAATTCAATTATCTAATAGAAGATCTTGAAGTTCTGTCTTCTTGGGGTTTTTTATTTCGATCAGTTAAAGACGAAAGTCTAAATGTCAAAGAGTTTAGAAATATTGAGAAGGTCTTGTAAAAGTTACGGATATGAAATTCAGGCGAATTTTTATGTCTAATGGAGCCCAGGTGAACGAACAGCTTTGAACGAACAGAATTTTAGTTTGAATGGTTTGACATGAAAGATTTCCTAGAATGTCGATTAACCTTTTCCTAAATGATTGACCCTCTTTGCTGTTTTGGCAGGTGTATTGCGGATCATGAGTGGCAGTTGAAGTGCTGATCTTGAAAGAGCATATGTGGTATGGTAAGTAAGTAATAGGGCCTCGAATAGGTCAATTCGAGTGAGAGAGTTTTCACCCTGGTGAACGTCTGGTGTAATACTGTGGAGTGAGTCCCAGTAATGGGTTGATATCATCAGTTGTGCAGGTTATATCCACAGCACTTGTGGTTTCCCTCCACAGTTCTTAATATCCTCCACAGTACTATGGCATCCCTCCACAGTACTATGGCATCCCTCCACAGTACTGATGACATCCCCCAACAGTTCTTAAAATCCTACACAGTACTGAATGGTATAGCTCCAAAATACTGCACATACATTCCATGAGGGGATTTTAGAATTACTGGCCTGACTAAGCACGGTGACAGTAGTATGCACCACACAGTAACATTCGGGTCCGAAGTATGTGCAATCCATTGCATTTGTGCTACATCCCACTTTCCCTCTGCACTGCCTTTCCTTCAAATGGCATATTTGTAGGTGCCTCTGGTGAGGGTCTTGTCTCAAGCAGGGCATGGTAGGATACAGTACACTGTGCATTGCACATCGACTACATACAATATCACAAGGTCCTTGTAAGTTTGATTAAGATTGCAGTCATTTGTGCTAAAGAAACCTTCAATTTAGAATTACTGCCCACTTAGACAGCACCTTGCTAAGTCCGCCTGGACACCCAGCGGTTTGAACCGATACGTTCATACACCGTGCAGAATCTCTAAGTGCAGTTAGTTTATATATGCAAACCGCTGTTCCAAGCACATTAAAACTAACGTATACTATTACTGCTATTTTCGAGAAACGTATTGGCAATGCACATTCCACGTCCAGCTATTATTGACCCTTCCAATAACTGCTCTCAAAGCCAGGAGGACACTCGAAAACCTTTCCAAGTAAAGTAAGGCAATTATCTGGGATTATGAGAAGTGAAATCTGAATCAGCGAAACTTGAGCCTGTTTGAGCATTTCAAGCTGGGGCGAATCCTCCAGACAATTGAACAGTTGTACAAAGAAAATTTACAAGCAAAGGGTATGCCGGAATTTCAGCCATCCGAATTCAATAATTCAAAACGGCTTTCAAAGATTTCCATCTCGTATTTTTTAATCAGGTTTGGTGACCCCTGCAAATGCTGAATTTTAATAGAATAGCCCGCCCACGGCTATGACGTAATTCGGCTATAAGTCAATTTGTTTGGGAAGAACGCATGCGCATTAGATGCGACCACAATCTCTTTAAAGATAGAGTAAGTCAACGTTTCATGGGATGGGATGGAAACGCTTGTGGCATTTACTGCAGCACTGGTTTAGTGAAAAAGTAGTAGATCTTTTATCTAGGGGAAGGCTGAGTAATTTTCAAACTCTCAGAGCACATTCTCTCGTTAGCCCTTCATCCAGCTAAGGATGATATTGCTACCTATTGACTGATAAATGAGGTCATTTGACCTTCTTATGCCAATTCGAAGCAAATGGCATTTCATTTCAGACCTCAAACTGCAGCCAGATATTATGCATATGAATGACAGCTGCAATAGGAGAAAGAGGTCGCCCCAGCATGTGATTTGTCTCAAGACAAATCTATATCCTCAACGAGAAGCGAACATTACCCTGCAGAAGTGCACTCATTTCAAAACATCAAGTAAATTTTTAAAATATTTCTTGTATGGACGAGAGGCTAAACGGCAACAAGGTCAGGTCATACCTTCTAAAAAGGGATAGCTTACGAGATGTTTTAGGAATAGAAGGTTTATCAAGAGATTTTCATTAAAGAATAGCATTTGCATTCAACTATAGGATTTTTAGAAATATTGCAAGATTTGAGAGTGATTTCGTCTTCCATTTAGGGATCGATCTATAGTTTCTACATATAAAGCAAGCTTTTCAGCGTGAGCATTATTTTCACCTACAGCATACGTGCGTCATTTCATCAAATACTTTCTTTTTGATACTAAATCAGATTTTCCATCCATATCTCCCCGTAGTCATAACATTTATTCTTTATCTCCATGTTCTTAAATGGAAACTATACATTCCTAATCGAACTGAAATTCTTTATCGTTTCATAAAACCAAACACAAAAGCCAAAAAGCATTAAGAGGTTAACTGGCTTTCATATTGTTTTCACATCATTATCATTTCTATTTAATGATTTTTAGATTTGTCTAAGTGGGTTAATCACTAAATAATGCTTTAATGGATCTGTAAGGACACCCAAGAGTAATTTTTGTTGTGTGGGTGCATTGCTATGTTGCTGGTGCCTGATGATTAGGGGAAGAAGCAATCTTCTTAAGAGAAACCTCTGTGGCTATTTGAAATAGTACAGTATTCAAATTCAGAGCTTTTGTTGCACAAGTGGGACTATTTAACATTAAAACATCATTTCAGAACAGGGGCGGATCCAGGACAAAGTCTGACAACTACTCTAATAAGTGCAAGTGACCGAATTGTCGATTTTTATAATAGAGCCTAAATTAGAAGAGAGAATGATACAAGGCCTGAAAATCTGGCTACAGTTCTATTGGTAGTAACTTTAGTCTGTATCCGCCCCTGCATTAATAGTAATCTCATGTAGTGATTCACTGTATTGTGTGCTGCTGTATTTTTCCCATGTTTATGTGTTAGAAATAGACATCAATACCTTTCAGACACTGATACGCTTATTTATAGACAACATAACGCCAGCTAGAGCACTTGTAAATATTTTATAGGAATGGTCGTGTCATTTTCTTTGGTTCATTGAAAATTCGCATCACTTTTGGGGTACCAAACTAAAATATAGAAAAACTAGGATAGTTGTGGGGGCTGGAGAATAATCCTGTCATTTCTTAGGGTTTGAAATTTCGGGCTATCATTTTTATGGGTAGACAAAAATCTGTTCAAATGAGCATCCCTATTTTAAATTTTATAGAGCCCTCCCCCCCCCTGGAAGCATATCCTTACACGCACGCTTTTCATTTGCACTAGGAGCCGGCTTGCGAGGAACCTACCTACATACAGAATCTAGAGAACTTACAGAACGTTTTACCACTTAAGTTTAAATCACCAAGTAACTTTTCTAAAAGACGTGTCCCTCCAGTGTAGAACACGTTTTAATAAGAAA
Organism: Pelagia noctiluca; assembly: GCA_963924455.1. Classification (NCBI taxonomy): domain Eukaryota; kingdom Metazoa; phylum Cnidaria; class Scyphozoa; order Semaeostomeae; family Pelagiidae; genus Pelagia; species Pelagia noctiluca. The sequence goes on along the minus strand of OZ004325.1, from coordinate 3,942,255 downwards.
AGCTACGAGCTTTGCTCCTTCAGTAAAGCATTTATTAATTTTACATCCACCAATCCCTTTTTAATATAACTAAATCCAGTTCGAAGCGTACAAGGCCTTGCATGTTCAAATTTGGATTTTATTCTTTGTATCGTTAAGCCGAGACTGTGCGAGATTTTCAAGCCGGTTTCACGCAGGGCTTATCTGAAAAATTCCACCTCAATGCAAGGGCTTCAGTTTCTAACCACGTGATCTTTCCTTGTTGACTTTTTCAATTGACATTGTTAGTTGCTTTTTATTGGAGAGTCTACGCCCATTTTTTATGAGAAAGTTCTTGCCCAGTACGAGCAATTCATATCTCCTGAATTCTAATTTGACAAGCCGATAATTCTTAGCTATTCTCTAGCTCTTTCGTTATAAAAAAGTTTTAGATAGCAAAAATTCAGACAGCAATAATGTCTGACCCAATCTGCTGCCTAATGTTTCATGTTAAGGCTTAAAGAGTGTATTAGAAATTTTGTTCCTGCTAGCTCTTGGGATGGTTGCTCTTAAAAAACTCTGTGATTATTAATTGGCATTGTTGTTCTGGCTTTTTCAGGATCGGAGCTCATCCCAGATAAATCTACACCGTTTGTGCTTGATACACATTGAAATCAATATCTGTTCTTTGTCATTCCGCCTTTGATCAAGTTGTTGATTTCTTCCACAGGCTCACAAATAACTACAACAACAACAACACAACAATAACAGCAAAAAAGTGCACACAACAACAACAACAACCACATTAAAGCTCTGTTGACGATGGATGATTTTCCTGTTAGGGTGAGTGCTGTTTAACCATGACCATCATTATCGATAGCAGTTAGATGATTCCACAAGTAACTATAATACGAGAAGAGAAACCATTCTCTGAGACCCCGTTTGCACTAGAGAGAACTGGATTATACATACATATCATATACGATATTACAAGTGTTGTTTATTACACTGACACAAGTGGATCAATCCGCTATCCGTGCTAGTTTGGGATCGATTGCCAGAGCGATCCAGTTTGAGATCGATCCCGTCAGAGCCTCGTGTAAACAGCTGGATCGATCCCAAACTGGCACGGATGAAAAACGAGGCGGTTTCATAATGGCACCTTTCGATCACCTTGACAGCCATCTTGTTTTGGTTGTTGTTGACGATTCACGCGCTTACTACGCATGCCCAAGTCTCAATAAGGAGCCTGGGAATCAGTGATAAGGTGCCTGGATCGATCCCATGTAAACGCGGCGTAATTTTGGATCGATCCCGTGTAAACACTTGTAATATTTTGGGATCGATCCCAAACTGGATCGTTCCGTTCTGATCCAGTTCTCCCCCGTTTAAACGGGGTCCTAGACACAACTAACCCTAAAACCCGATCGAGAGTGCTGACAAAAATCTAAGGAATTTTCATTTCTTGCAAAATGATTGGCCCTATGTTTTAGAGTAGTTGATGTGGTAGGAGAGAGAAGGCAAATGTTTCCAAATAAGTCTGATAGGTAATTCGAAAGCATTTTTGAAAGATCCGCATTAGCTTAAGAAATGGAAAATAGCAGAGAAAGAAGTTAGAAAACTATTATTTTGTTTAAAATTTGGGTCGTGTCCTATTTATATTATGTCTAGTGATTTGCTTGATTGGATATCATGAATCATCATTCATCATTGCACAGATTCTAATTCATCACTTTCAGATTTTTCTTTCATCACTGCTCAAATTGAAAACACTGCATCTTAAACTATTGTCTGTAACGGAGTCTCTTAATACTTTGCAAACTGGTCATTGCTTATCGCAAAAAGTTCCGAACTTTGTTACTTTGTTTGTCAAAAATTCAGGCTATTCAATAAATGTAGGCTTCCGATTATTTGTTTGTCAACCATATATGCTATCAGGAGCATAATGATACAATTTAGTCATTGCTTAGGAATCAAGCACGGATATGTTTGGATCAACCATCGATTCCCCACTGCAAAGGCAAATAGGAAAGTGTGACGTAGGGATAGGTGTAAGCAGAGATAAAGTAAAGAGAGGCTTAAAATTGCACACAACTCAGAAATTAGTAATTTGCTTGCCTGAGGTGCTGAATAAGATGGCACAGTTACAAAAACATCAATTTCACGACCAATGTAATGTATGTAACCAATGTAACGAACAGCTTGCACGTCAGAAATGGGATCAGATGCAACGCAATATTTGACATCGTAGTCACCGTTTTTCTTGACAAGACTTTGCCCTTTTGCTATTTAGGGCGATTGCAATACATTCGGTCTTATCAATGCTGTTTCGAACACAATGTTTGACATGGTAGTCACCATCTATCACGACAAGCCTTCGATATTTAGTTAAGCAATTGCAATACATTAGGTCTTATCAATGCTGGTTCGGACACAATGTTTGACATGATAGTCACCATCTATCACGACAAGCCTTCGATATTTAGCTAGGCAATTGCAATACATTCGGTCTTATCAAGGCTGTTTCGGACACAATGTTTGACATGATAGTCACCATCTATCACAACAAGCCTTTGATATTTAGTCAGGCGATTGCAATACATTCGGTCTTATCAATGCTGTTTCGGACACAATGGTTGACATGATAGTCACCATCTATCACGACAAGCCTTCGATATTTAGTTAGGCAATTGCAATACATTAGGTCTTATCAATGCTGTTTCGGACACAATGTTTAACATGATAGTCACCATCTATCACGACAAGCCTTCGATATTTAGCTAGGCAATTGCAATACATTCGGTCTTATCAAGGCTGTTTCAGACACAATGTTTGACATGATAGTCACCATCTATCACGACAAGCCTTTGATATTTAGTTAGGCAATTGCAATACATTAGGTCTTATCAATGCTGTTTCGGACACAATGTTTAACATGATAGTCACCATCTATCACGACAAGCCTTCGATATTTAGCTAGGCAATTGCAATACATTCGGTCTTATCAAGGCTGTTTCGGACACAATGTTTAACATGATAGTCACCATCTATCACGACAAGCCTTCGATATTTAGCTAGGCAATTGCAATACATTCGGTCTTATCAAGGCTGTTTCAGACACAATGTTTGACATGATAGTCACCATCTATCACGACAAGCCTTTGATATTTAGTTAGGCAATTGCAATACATTAGGTCTTATCAATGCTGTTTCGGACACAATGTTTAACATGATAGTCACCATCTATCACGACAAGCCTTCGATATTTAGCTAGGCAATTGCAATACATTCGGTCTTATCAAGGCTGTTTCGGACACAATGTTTAACATGATAGTCACCATCTATCACGACAAGCCTTCGATATTTAGCTAGGCAATTGCAATACATTCGGTCTTATCAAGGCTGTTTCGGACACAATGTTTAACATGATAGTCACCATCTATCACGACAAGCCTTCGATATTTAGCTAGGCAATTGCAATACATTCGGTCTTATCAAGGCTGTTTCGGACACAATGTTTAACATGATAGTCACCATCTATCACGACAAGCCTTCGATATTTAGCTAGGCAATTGCAATACTTTCGGTCTTATCAAGGCTGTTTCGGACACAATGTTTTACATGATCACCCCTCATCATGACAATCCTTTCTTATTTAGTAGGGAAAAATCACTTAACCTAGTAGCAAAGTAGAAATATGATTTTTCATCTCAAAAAATTCGCTTAAGAAACACCAGTAGCTGCTGAAGTTCCTGAAATTTTAAGAAACTAGATTGTTAGTACAATGATGATATACCAAACCCAAACTCAAGACAAAATTGATTGAATATGATATATTAGTTAATTATTACTAGGTATCCAAAATCTAATTTAATTTGGTAACATAACAATGACTAGCTAATATAAAGGTAATATATTAAAGATAAAGAATTGAGATTAAACAATTTTAGGCTGATGCAAACATTAAAAAAACATTAGCCAAGCTATCGAGCCATGTGTCCAATAACCACTGGTTAAAGCTGATTGCTGACGAATAAAGCTGATTGAAGAATGAATTGGCTGTTTATGTTACTTTCCAAAAATACCTCGAAAATAAGCTAAAAATGTGTTCGGCCTGAAGAGTTTTGAAAAACATTTGTTGGAAATCAGGAACTAATTTGTATTTTTTAGTTATAGTCGTGTAGACCTGTAGTTGCTAGGAATAAACGCGGGTCATACCTTGTACCCATATGGATTGAACTTTGCGATAAGTAAAGAAAGGCAAAGAGAGGCTTAAGATTACATCCATTTTGATCAGTTGTTTGCTTGCCTAGAGGCAGCAATGAAACTTCTGATTTCTTTAAATACATCACTGATAGCCACAAACATCAAATCAAGTAGCTTTCAAATTATGATTCAAATTTATTCACTTGCAAAGCAAACATTGCAAGATAAAAACAATCGAGAATGATAAAGACCAGTTAAATTGATCTGGCAAACTGCAACAAATGAATTCGTTTCATCTGTTGAAAGATACATTAAAACACTTTGGCATATGATTTTTATGAGCTATTGCAGCATCAAACAGCTGGATTACAGATGCATTCTACTAAACCCATAGTATATAACCTAACCCCATCCCTATCTGTCCTAACCCTTTATACCCTTAAACCTTAGTAACCTAACCCTAATACATACCCTAATGTAAACCCATTACCCAGTATTTTGCCCAAGCCTACATACCCTGATCCTAATATTCTATTCCTACAAACCTCAGTTCATCAGAAATGGTCTACCTAACTTGCCTGACTAAGGAGAAGGAAAAGATGATAATGTGGAGGTTGATAACGAAATAATTTGGTAGTTGCATATGATATCTCAAACACAGCTATGCAAATGTATTTCTGGCAACCTCGTAGTTGACCTTTTCCTTAGTCAATGCTTGATTCATATTGAGTTTTTCCCTTGTTACTCATTGCTGTTCCTGTTTGTGAATTCCTGTCATTCCCTGCTGAATCTCTTTAAAACTCTCAAAAGAAGACCACCATTGCTTCCAATGAGCAATTACTTTACTTAATCCTATTTCGTTACAATTTTAACTAGCAACTGTTCCTAAGGAAGCGAGGCCTCTGTTTCGCGGTCAGCCTCTCTTAAACTCTCATCAGTGAAGACAAAATAATAAGGAGACATGTTAGAAAAACTTGCTTAATCGTTTTAAAGCAAGCAAAAAAGACCACCACTGCATTAATGAGCAATTACTTTATTTAATCTCATCTCGTTACATTTTTAACTAGCAACTGTTTCCAAGGAAGCGGGGCCTCTCTTTGGCGGTTAGCCTCGTTAAAGCCCTCGTAAGCAGAGACAAAATAAGAGTGAGACATGTTAAAGAATAATGAACTACCTTTTGTCCTTAAAGTTTATAATTTAATACGTTAATAATTTCATTATTTGTGTCTGTTTTTGAAACAATTGTTCCGAATAGCTATGAGTAAATATATCGGGTAATGCGGTTGTTAGTTTTTGCTGTCCACACAATAGAATCCTCGAAAGCCCAGACTGGATACCACTGAATCATGGAAGCTAACAATCGCAAACAATGCTCGGCCATTCTCGGATTTTCCCTGTCCTGCGAAATAACTGAACGATCCGAAATGACAAATAAACCGTTTTCCGTCAATTTGTTTGAATACGTAAAGAGCCCTTCCGATTTTCTTCGTTGTTTTGTAGGGAGGCGGACCCAACAAAGCAATGTTTAACCGACGTATTGTCTGGGCAGAGTATAAGACATAAACTGCGCACTCGGGGGTAGATTAGTGAAGCCAAGCGGGATACCGAGCGAACAGAACTTTTTGCTCCTCACACTGCACGAAGGATAGGCGACAGATCGGTGCCATTAGTTATTATAGATATAGTTCCAGGAAAATATTCCTCTCCAGAATGAATATTTCATGGCAAAGTTCTTTTTTGGCTTTCATCCTCGTTTTGCTGTCATCGAGGTTCAATTTTGGGATAAAATGGTTGTAAGTACTCATATTAGCATTTTAATAAGATCTAAGAACTATTTTCTATTTTCAATATATTTTCATATCTTTTATATATATTTGATATGATAACTACACTCGACTAAAGTTTTTTACAGGCAAAGGTCTTAAAACTCGAAACTTCAAGACATTTAAGACATTTAAGATCGTGATCTGTAAATTATAAACTATTCACTAAAATTGATTTGACATTCAAAGTTCAAGGAGGGATAAAATATTGTTAATTTTCAAACCTAGCATCATTTCATATTCGAGGTTACTGTTATACAGTATATTATTTTATTTCATGATTGAATAAACCTTTATCAAATCTTATGTTTTTGATTCGTAGAGATATAACGGTTTTCACACCTACGAAAGCTCCTATTTGAGGCTAACCACTCGAGAAGCTACCAACTTATCTACCTGTATGTGTGAACACGACCCTGAGTGTTCCAATAAACCAGCATTTCATTTCTCATTCCTTTCCATATCATCCTCCACAATAAACTAGTTCTTACAACCTCTCATAGAAATCACAAGAAAATGTTTTTAAGATTGAAGAAATAGGTGAATGTATTTGTGGATCCAACAAGCTTCAAAGGTTTATTTTGTCTTGAAATACGTCCACAACAGCTGTTAGATTTCAATCACACGGAAACGCATTGACTCTCAACTTACTGGCAGTTTTATGGTATTTTGGAATTTGACAGAGCGGGGTTTTTATCTTGTGTATTTGTTCTTATAAGACCTCATTTTTCATAAAACGTGAAGTTGAAGAATGGCGTTAGGAAAGCTAATTTATCACAATTTGGGCTCAATCTGGAAAGATGTGGTCAAATAGGCTTTATTTTGATTCTTTAAAAAGATTATTTTTAGCTAAACAAGCTGTGTTTATTTCGTAAGTTCAATATTTTCTTTTGAGCTGTCAGGTGTTGGCAAGAATTTAAGAAACTTGATTATAAAAACTAGTAAGGCTGAAGACGAACTATTATGAAAATTTGCTTTATTCTAAGAAACTTTGAAGCCTCCTATGTGCTTAAATCAACGATTCTAGACTCAAATTCATCTTAATTTTCAGTTTCACACTAAATGATTAGTTTTCTTACGATTTTAATTTAACCATTTAACCGAAATCTAAACCTTACTTGTCTCCAAATTCATTTTCTATACGTAAGTGTGAGAAGTGAGTTCTATATTGCTGACTTAAAATTGGAAATTGACTTGGAATATTTCTTGAATCATCCTGTCCTACATTTCTACATAGAAAATTGTTTGATTTAATGATGCCATGGGGATGGAATTCATCGGCCTGATGCTGAACCTTGTTTGACTAGCTAGGTTTCCTCATCTACACGTATTTTTTTTTATAAGCAAGTCAGTACTTGACAAGACAAAAACTTAAGCAATGCCAGTACTGGATAGAGGAATGCTAAGCAATTTGAAAATCTTAGTTCTGATCCACCTTACAAAAAAATGCGTGTACTGTGTCTTCCCCTTAGCTCTCCTCCATCTTAAGCATATAGTTGTATCCTTCTAAAACCCACAATAATGAAAATAAACGCTGAAAACGCCAAAATGAAGCGAGGGGTTAGCATACAGTCCGGGTAAATATATAATCAAGAAATACATTTTTAGCACGGACCTTGGCTTATGTATCGACATTATCACAGAGGGAGGGGGCGAAAACGAAGTGTACATACGTAATGGAAATGTGCAAATATTACCTCAAGAAACGTTTTCGTCTGAGTTTTTATTTAACAAGCAAGGCAGATTGACAACTTACTAGCCCCATTGATTTTTGCCTAATATTATGATGGGTTGCTTTTAAGCATTACTGCTACCATTGCAAAATTCCCAAGGTTCTTGCATCAGTCTTAGCTTATGTGTGTAGCGAATTAAGTAGCTAAAAATATACTCTTAGTATTACTAGTAGGGCCTGGCAGAAAATGTAAAATGATTTCAAGTTTCTAAATTCTTGAATTCAATGTTCGAAGCCACTAGTTTTTCTTGTATAAAAGATATAAAAAACAGAACAAAATGTTGTAAGTTTGGCTTTACGTAAATTAGGAAGTACTTTGATTTGAAATGTAAGTGATGTTTCAAAACCATAACTACGTAGGTATTTTGTAGCCACTATCACCGAAAATAGCAAGATATGTAGCTTAAACTAGTTAGGTTCAGTTTCGTTTCCATACAAAAAGCTAATGTTATGATTTGGCCTAGCTGTTTTCACTTGACTTGCCTTCTCGTCATTTTCCCAAATCACCTGACACTTCATGTCTTTTTCGTCTTCTCTTGGTCGAAGTGAAGTTTACAAAGCTGTCAGCTGCTTCTTTAAAAAATAGATTGTATAACAGTTGTGGTTTTATTTGCTTTATCTTCTTACAGTACTCATCAAATAGTAAACTTCCTTCGCTCTATTATTGATATCTAAATATCTAACTTTATCAATGATGCGTTTCCTTTCGCCTGCACCCAGCTTCCCTCTACCTAAAAGCTTTCCATATCTCTAATGTAAGCTTGAACAGTCTTGAATTGGTGTAATACTTCAAAATAACCAGAAACATCGGAACCATATTCGTTCCCTTTCTGACGTATTACTCAATTGAGTTTAAGAGGAAAAGCTTTAAGTAATCCATGTTTTCGCTTCAATATATTTCTCTATTTTTCTGGCTATTTTCCAAGGGATATTTTACCCCCTTGACAAAGTGTAGCTACGAGATTTTTTAAGATCAAGATGATTCAAGTGATTTTCAGAAGGTTTTCATCAGAACAATAGGATTTTTAGGGAAAAGTGTACGAAATTTTAGGGAGTGATTTCCAAGTAAGATTTCTCCATTTTATCAAACTTGGCGATCAGAGCAAGGACTGTATGAAGAGTGGTTGCAGAAAAAATACCTTCACCCAAAGCTTGTTGCTTATTGAAAAAGCACATTAATTGAGGATTCTACCTAATATCAGTTGGATTTCATCCGAAAACATGGAATAAAGTTGACAAGTGATGATTGATAATGGAGATTCAGTATAATGGGGTTAAGCATAAATCGTCCTACCGATTCCTTATCATTAGTTACGTATGGTGTCCAATTAAGGGCTTTGTGAGTCAGCAGGAAATTTTCCCCTTCAATGGAGATGTACAGATGATAAAATAATGGCATTTGTCGAAATGTAGAGAAGTAAAGAAACGCTCGTAATGTTTTGGTCTTTAGTTGCATAAATGCTTTTTGCCCTATATTTCGTAAGCAACTTGGGAAGTTCCTTATTTGTAACCTGCTTTTGTTATCCTAATCTGAAAAGGCCTTAGGGCTCTTTATAATGCACTGACTATTACTATCTCCGCAGTGCTTGTGGTTTCCTTCAACAGCACTGATAGTATCCCTCCGCAGTACTGATGGTATCCCCCACAGTGCTGATGGTATCCCCAGTACTGAATACCCTCCACAGTACAGCACAGACTTTCTCCAGGGTGATCATCACCATAGGATAAACCAGGACAGAAGTTATTACAACAACAACAACAGCAACAAAAAGACGTAGTTGCATAAACTTCGGGGGCTGGTTGCCTCGAAGCTAACTGGGGTGGGGTTCTTTCACTGGGATTTCACTTCGATTTTATTCATGTAAAAGCATCAAAACAAAACATCAAATAACAACTAAGATTGTCTCTTTGTGGCATTCCTTATCACAGTCAAATCTTGCTTATTTTGTGACGCGCAGTTTTGTGGAATAATGCGATCACCAAACAACAGCTGTGAGTATTTAGCTCTGCTTTCAAACTTAAGAGAAACATTTTTCCCAGGCTTACACAGCTAAGATGCGTATCAGCTCGTTTTTGCAAATATTTTGCGAGTTTCTAAAAGGTTTTTGGCTGTGGCTTTCTGCATGGATTTTGTATGGTGCAGTTGTCTGTTGTTTTTCGTTCCGAAATTTGTTGAAAAACTCTAGATTTCCCAAGATTGATTAAAATCTCGTTAAAGCTGAGTGCGCACGATAGACTCCCCTAATTTTATTAGGTCAGAATCTATCTACGTTGTTTCTTTACAAGACTGGTCTCGAGATAAAATGCTTTGGTTTTTGGCCACCACAAAAATGCAATTTTCTGCAGGAGGTCGAAGCCATGTCACATCGTTGGGACACTGGAGCTCTGTTTTTTCGTCTAAGGCTAGGCGTAAAATTAGATTTACGCTGGAATTTCTTATCAACTGTTTCAGGTAAAATATTCCTGATTATCTGAAGATTGACGTGCCATGTTTTATTTGAAGGCAAAACAAGAACATCAAAACAAATGCTTTTGAGCTTTTGTGAAGCCAGAAAGAGGCTGTGACAAAGCCTTGCCAGATAGAGGCTAGGACAGGTGTTGCATGCGAGGTTGAATGAAATGGCCTCTTTTGGAGAGTGGTAGTTGCTAAGATCTTTGCAGTAGCTGATAGTCCAATAACAGAAGGCTCGATTCATTCTCAACCATGTTAGATGGGCTCAAAATAACTCGACTGTCTTCCTAGTCGTCCTTTCAGGGCTTTAGAGCAATTTAGGCCTATGTTTCTACGATCTAGCAATGTAGGCCTATGTTTCTACGATCTAGCAATGTAGGCCTATGTTTTCAAGACTAACTAAAGCTATTCAGCCTTTGATAAAATCCTTTGTATCATGCCTTGAATCAAGATTCTTCCTTTTTAGGGGCATTGACAAATCAAACACGGTATCATGGAGAAAAAGTGACTGTGGGAAATTCCCTCGGCTGATTTCGTCAAGACAGACGCGAGTATGCCGAAGTAACCTGAACTTGATGAAGTACGTGAGAGAAAGTGCCCGGTTAACTAAGGAAGAATGCAAGGAGCAGTTCAGAGAGAGGACCTGGGATTGTTCTTCCATCGACAGAGCTCCGAATTATGGGTTCGATCTGAAATCAGGTATGATGAGTTATTTTGTTTATTATGCATTATTTCACACATTGGTGTGCTAAAGAAAGATATGGGGGTCGAGTTGACAAGCAAAATCAGGGCTGTTATGAGGGATAGAACACAGTTAAAGAGTGTTGTGCCATCAGTTGGAATTGGAGTTGAACGGAAGTAGGAGGTTGGCAGGTGCATTCATTTCATTGCCGGAAGAATGCCAATGAACCGATGCATTCTACGCTAGAAGCAGTCATTCACTTCCAGCGTTATTAGAGTGTGTTCATCGTGGCCATGTGTATTTTATCTTTTAAGCTCCAGCAATCAGCGTTCAGTAAGTTGAATGAGTAAGGCTCATGGTCAACGTTGCTAACTGGACTAGAGGTAGGCCTGAAGAAAGGGTGAGATGGCATACACTAGCTACATCGAAACTACATAGAGTAGTAAGAGGGCCTAGTGTTTCTAATTGCATCATATAATTTGTGATTTGTAAATTGGAAACGTCATTCTCCTGGATAACTCTTGTAACCTAACATTGATCCATAGTCATTTAGAACGAGTAGAAGCCACGACTTCTTGAATCTCTAGCAACCCTAGGTTATAATGAATGAAATCAAATATTCCTATGCTTGCACTGGAAATAATCTATTTGATTGTTTACATCTAATAACTCACAATTGCTCAGCTCTCTCCCATTATCGTACACGTGGGATAAAGCTAGCGATGCAATGAGCGCAATGTTTTATATTTAAGTGCTGATAAACCAATACAAGCATTGGAGCAATTTATTGCCATGCATCGTAAAATGTGAATAAACGGTCTTTTCAATGCAAATTATCCAATTACGTCTTTAGCATCCAAAACGGATAGATCTAAGATGTTTTTAGTGCTAGGCTACGGATCCCCGTCGTGTGGAAACAAAAACGCCAATTGGAACTTCAAATGGAAAATCCAGTAATCATATAATTAGCTTAGTTTCTAAATTCTCTATTCCAACTATGGAAAACAAACAGTCCAAGGAAAATCGGGGTTAAGGATATCGATTTCGAAAACAAACCTAAACTTGAAGTCTTGTTCACTGGATGCCCTCTCCCAATTTACTTTTTCATTCCCAAATCCTAGTCCCAAAAAGTCCAATCCCATTTTTCCAGTTAACAAGAAAGTGAATCCCAGCTGCCAGTTTACCCCTTTGTAACCCACTATAAGACTTGTTACTGCTCGTTTCTTGTTCAGACAATTAAGCTGAAATAGGCCCCTGGTGGCGTCATGAAAATAGTTCACTGATTTACAATTTTTAAAAAGCCTTACTCAAAATTCACTTAAAAGCAGCAACAAAAACATACATTGTCTTGAAAACTGCAGGAAAATAGGGCAAAGGATCTCCCTTGCAAGACATTGAAATCAATGGCAATACTACACGTCTTAGTTCAATTCTACACGTAGTTTGTAATACTGCACAGTAAAATAGGCCCTGTATGAATGCTTACGCACTGTTTATGTGGAACCTCGAACCGAACCTTGAGCTGAGAACCAAGTAAATTGTATCTCGTGTCACATCATGGAGGTCACATTAAGCCGACTTACTGCCAGGACATCGGCTTAGTGAGACATTCGCATGTTTTTAGAAAAGGCTATTAGTGACCAAATCCTGGAAAACAGTTGTTATCAAAGACCTTTAATAGCCTTAATATATGACAATGAAAGCAGCATGTTGGGTCTTAGTATAGCTAATAAAAATTCAAACAACCCATTCATTTGAACGCTGAGTGTGCGAAATACCGCTATGACACGTTCCCTAGCGTTTCTTAAAATTAGATTTCAGGATATCAGAATCACACTGCGAAGCTCCATAGAGAAGGGTGGGGGACATTTTCCTGGTCCAGGGGTCCTGAGCTGAAAAAGGAAGGACCCCGAGGAGGAATGAATTGCATTTAACGTAGGAGATCTTGGTTTTCTTCCTGACATGAGAATAGCTAATATTTATATGAAATATTGTAAATTTAGTTCAATATTTAACAACATTCGATGACATAAATAGGCGGGTCAAGAGCTCATTTATCTGCGGAGAAATTCATGTGAAAGGAAATGTCAAAAATGTCTCATCATTTTCGTGTATTTTTAACCTTTCTTTATTCCTTAACTGAACCTTGCCCAGCATTTATGTGAGTAAATTCAAACTATTGTATCTCCGAAGGGAGTGGATTTTATTTTAGAGAAATCGGAGACCAAAAACACCACAGCCCATGTTTGACTATCCACCTGTGTTCACTAAAGGTCTTCACCAAACATAATGACTTTTGCCTCATTGAATCACGCATGCTCAGCTTGAGTTTCATCGTTGAGGGGATGGGCCAAGAACCAGTTCGAGATTTTGGATGGCATGGGTTCGAGACCAGCCTACTTGCAACTCAAAATCGAGGGGTTGTCTAATGTGCAGTCGTTTTCCAAAAAGATTGGGTGAAATCAAACTCAATAGATCTTGATACAATTTACAGTGGTTTAATAGTACTTGTTGCCTCTCCCCCTGGAACTAAAACCCAGTCTGGCTAGCACGTTATGCATTAACTCACTATCTCCACTAACAGCTCTATCTTCCTAAACACTTGGCGACCTATCTGGGTTCCTGGTTTTGTTTGATTCACGGCAGTGTAGCTACTTTATAAGATGTTTACATCATGCTCTAACCGTAAAGGATCCACTAAATAGGGTAACACTAAAATAGCCGGTGCGAACCTGTCTATTTCGCTTCGATCATACACCCCTCCGATCTCTTCAATGCTTAGAATTGCAGAGAGTTGGCAAATTCTCTTCTGATACTCTTTTCATGTATAAAAGGTGGGGTCGAACTGATGACCCCGTTTAAGGGCTAAGTGACCATTTGACCATCCCTGCGCGTAGTTATACAGTTGCAAGTTAGCCCACACCATTAACCACACTGGTAAGACAAAGAACTTCTCTTCGACTTTCCCTGGATTTCAGAGGCTCATATGTGCTTTTGGGCTGATCAGGACATATTCTTGGATAATATATTATCATGATGAATTGGAGATGAATCAGAAATGACATGGAATGTTCCATAAGCAGATTTTCCCTATTACTCAACACACAGCACTCCCGTCTCTACTGCTCAGTCGATCTTAGTGGAATATCTCAAATTCAGTCTCAAATTCTTTTCTCTGAATCAGAGGTCATGTCTGATTCTGTACTCCATCTCAGTTCTCATCCAAGTGCGTATCGCTTAGATGATTTTCAAATCTGGCCTAGCCTCATTCAAATCAGAGGAGGCATTGTGTTTCCAAATTACTATTTTCAATAAGCAACTGAACTGTGGGTCCACAGACCCTCGCTGTTGCATATGATTTGCTAAATATAAGAGACTAGCGCCCTTCTCCCACCCTAGAATCCCGTTTATTTGCATGATCGTGGTAAGAGGAAGCTAGTGGGGCAATCCAAGAGGGTTATGTCTTCATAAAATGCTTTCTTACTATGAAAATACTCTGAATTCAGGGTCTGTTGCTTATTGGCCCCTTTATTGGAAAAGTGTACAGAATTTAAGGAGTCGTTGATGGGCAGTAATTTAAAAATTATTTGACAGCTTACATATGAAAACTTCATAGCATGACATAAAAACCAACTATCATAACAAGTGTATTCACTCGAGATTTCTAAAAAATATGGATTGATTAATGAATACGAGGCTTTTGACTGTCGAACATACGGGATATTTATCATCACAATATTACAATCACGTGATAGAGGTTTCTACCAATGAGTTGTGGTATCCACCCTTCCAGACCCAGACCTCTTGCTCTTCCACTAAATTACATAACACCTCACAGAAGTAGCTTGCTACATGAATCGTCAAAAGCTCATGCGAGTGAGAAATATAATTAACGTTAAAAGTAAAATCAATAACATTCATGAATTCTAAGGTAGTTGCAAACAATACGAAACATAACACCGATTTATGTTTAGACTTGGATCTAGATCTCTGTTATTCCTACATTCTCTTGAAAGCCTGCGCATTGAATGAGCTGCTTATTGCCACAGTGGTGTTTATAAGACACGTTTCAAAGAGGGGTAAATGACCTGAAAGATTGTCCAATCCCTGTCTGTCATGCCGATTTATCTAATTAAAAACTAGGTTATTACACGACTGAACCGATCTGCGCCTATTATAACTTTAGTAGTAGGATAAATGAAATTTATTGATTAGGGCCCTCTTGTTTTGTCTGGCCTAGGAGGCTGAGAAATGCCGTGTAAGTTATGGTAATCAGGAAGTCTTTACGAGAGAAGATGTGTAACTTTGAGTTTAGACTTACTAAGCCATTCCTTCTATTCATTCAAAATTCTTTACCTGATTTCTATTTAACTCATATAATCTAAAGTTTGAAGCTATCACAGCAATTCAATTCAATGCAGAAAACGTAGACTCGTGTTGTAAGTCTTCTTTGAGTTTGAGTTTCAGTAGGAAGTTCATTGGCCTAGCCTTACCAGGGGCTGTGATACCGCTTTATGCACCAAGTATGAGGCAATTAGGGTCGATATCCCACTATTGGTCTATTTTTAGGGTAGTGGCTGTTTCAAAGTAATCAGCCAGTTACATTACCCTTCTCTTTGATAGCTAGTCTATTGCAGAGAAACTGAATTAGAAGAACCCTTAGGTACTGAGTCCCTCCCAAAAGGAATGGCAACGTGTGATAACGTAAGGAGAAAGGGCCACGACCATCTTTTCCAAACAGTATTCTTATATGTCCTAAATCACTAGGGGTGTGTTAAGAACATCTATATGATTTCAAGTATAAATGATGACATGCTCCTTCTAACAATGAATTTCAGCATATGAAGTAAGTTATGGCTTTTAACAATAGTGGCCTAAATGATGAGTTGCATGTTTAATTTGGACCAAGGCCTCTCGTACTGATCACTCATTGGCTAATTATAAGAGGCACAGGGACTTTAGGAAGCATCTCAGACTTCAGAGAGGAAGTTCAAGGGAACTTTTTCTGTAAGGTTAGGTTGAGGGGCACTTCGTTGTCTTTTGCAGGGGGAATCCTACCTTACTACTCAAACAATCATTTTCCCATAATGATTTCCAAGCTGCGGTACTGGAGTCGTACGAGATTTATTACTTCCACGCTTGCTGGTTCCAAACAATCCTTCTTGTTTATGATCTACACAAAGGGCCTAATCATGTTAAGCTTTCTCCATTTTTCTCTCGAAATTTAATTGAGGTCTAACAACATTAGATCAATATGGGATAAGTTGATCAATATTTGGGGATCTTCCAAGGTCCTCCCTGGTTTATCTTCTGAGCTGTTTAGATCAGCGACTAAGTCATTTTAAATAACAAAATTTACAAATTTAAGAACAAATTAAAAATTGGATTTAGCCAATCTTTTTCATTATTGCATTCTGCCACTGTGAAATCGAATTGCTTTCGTTTTATTACTGAGCACACTTTTTTATAAGAAACTCCAGGCATGTTTTTATGAGAAACACTAGCTGTAGTTAGCTACATTGCGTTTTCAAAAAATGTTGTGGCTTTACAGAAATTGGGGGAACGGAGCCCTCACACTTATGTATAGTTAAGATATTCCAATAATCCAATCAGTAGAAAAGAAACAAAAAACGACTCTATAATCTGTACGAGTCTATTTCATGGTTTCTCTTTTTTTAGAAGGCGAAGGTACAATAATCCAACGATATTTCTATATGCATTTAAGCTTTTCTATGTTTCATTTAAACTTTCTGGCAAAACTCTCGTCTTTCTCATGAAAAAAGAAACTGAGGAAGCTTCAACGTATTTCAACATAACTGAACTTAACCTAAACAGAACTGAAACAAGGTTTTACCAGAATTTCAACATCTCCCTCCTCCCAGCTCGATATACTTCCAACATCCCTGTTTGACAATATAACCTTAAAAAAAACAATGCAAACCAGAAAATTGTTTCTTTACTAACTAGCTACTGTACGTTTTGACTTCGTTACAACAAGAAACCACGTCCTCAAAGAAACGAGCTTCTAACCGTGGTATGTCATTTGACAAAGGCCCTGGGAAGTCCTGTCATTTGGTTGGTTGGCATTTCCAGTTCACCAGAGGGCTTTCGGCAATCATGTGGAAATCTCCTTTGAAGTAATTATTGCTTCGGAAAGAAGTTCAGAT
Source organism: Pelagia noctiluca (assembly GCA_963924455.1). NCBI lineage: Eukaryota > Metazoa > Cnidaria > Scyphozoa > Semaeostomeae > Pelagiidae > Pelagia > Pelagia noctiluca. The sequence continues at coordinate 3,925,235 of OZ004325.1, read as the reverse complement.
AACTGACCAAGTTAGAACTGGCCGTTGACTAATGTCATCACTTGTGACGTCATTCGAGTCATTCATGAAGGGTTGATGTTTTGGTAACCTGTTGTTTTCAGTTGATGATATCTAATTTAGGAAGTCTTATCAAATTTAAGATAATATCTTTTACGCATGAATTTGTTGGCATTTGGCCTAGAAGTAACCTAGGGACTTACCACCATAGACAACGTCTGTGCTATGGACTGTGGGGATACCATCAGTACTGTGGTGGGGAATGCCATTCTATACCATAGAGGGATACTATCAGTACTGTGGAGGATATTCAGTACTATGGAGGATGTTAAATGCTATGGAGGGATACCATCAGTCCTATGGAGGATATTTAGTATGTTAGAGGGATACCATCAATACTGTGGAGGACGATACTAAATTTTCAATAATGAGTAAAGACAAAATTCTTTACAGATTGTGTGTATGCTGGACTAAACACTTTGTGATGAATCAATTCAATAAAGCTCTCTTCATAAACCTAATTCTCTTTGTTTGCAAATTTGTCTCCTAAGCCCCGTGAAATTCTTATTGCTTTGGACTAACTCTGGCAATGTGTGATTACAGGACTCGGATCTAGGATGGAGGGTCGAGGTTGCATTTCTTGACTTTACTCGAGTGATGAACGCGGGAAAAAAAGCGGTAAAATAAACGTTTTTCGAAAGATGGTAGATCACATTTCACGCAAAGTATGATGGGAAATATCCCTGTAGCAAATGCATAGTTACCAAAACTTTCAACTACAGCTAAAACAACAGCTACGAAAAATACTTCTGATTTCAGTTGCTATGTGTTGCTAAGGGGCTTTTCCTTATTCAGCTCTCGACCTTGTTTGCTTCGATACCCAGTTTTGTCAGGGGTCTGGCTAGGACTTTGTAATGTCCCTAACATGTAGAAATATTTGAAACCCCCGGAAATGAGGGGAAGCTGAAGATTGTTTATGAAAATATGATAAGATATGCGAAATTAGATTTACTTAATTTCCTTATTCAGATACAGACGGTGTAAGGAATTTGCATTGAAGAAATCCCCAAGTCGTTTGTCTGGGGCTTTTTTAATAGGACCGATCTGGGCTCACCGATAGTTTTAATTTATTAGCCATCTCGGCGTTTCGGCCTTTTACGCTTCCTCGGGCAAGCGTGGTTTCAGAATCCATTGCTGGCATTATTTGAGACTTTATCGTTGTATAATACGTCACGAAAATCGGCTGATTCCATGGCTCAAGAGATTGAGCTGCAAATGTGGTTGCATTGATCTCATTCCCAAGAAATCTCGGCTTCACGCCAGTCTCAATTGCTTAACCAGATTAAGACTGGAAGGAGATACTGAAGGGCACCAGAGTTTGAGACCTGAAAAATTCCCCTTGATTCCAGCCTACGGTTCACACACCGCTTGCAGTTTGGCTGTTGTTGTATCTTATGCTTTGGTTAGGGTTGAATGTCCATTCTGTTCTGCAGATGAGACATCAAGGGTAGGACTATAGCACCCCTCCCTTTTTTACGAGAAAGCTATTTCATTAGGTTTATCATAATCAATTCACCATTGCAAAGAGACATCCTTGTCCGTTTGATTTAAACATGAAGCATTGCAAACAATCAAGTTCCCACGAGAGAGATTGTTGTTTAAATGCTTTGCTTAAAACATTGAATTGCAAAGCTAGATATGGATACGGGCCATGAGGTATTTCATCAATGAAGGTTTGTAGGCCGTTGGGGTTGACTATAACCCAGTGTGGTTGAGTGACTATTATCTGTCCTTCAAACGAGGCTGTACGTAAATGGGTGACCCAGCAAGAGATTAATTTATTTAGTGGTTTTGCGCATGAGAAAACGATATCATGTGCCGCCGGAGCAGGACAAAACAACGTTTAATTTCATCAACTGATTTACTAACATTGCATTTTGGTTTAGCCACTTCGATATTATTTCTAATTAGCTTTGTTGCTGACCAAATGAAGACCCTGCTTTTTCACGCGGCTTGGACAGAGAGCATTGTCATGCAATACCACAGGGACAAATTGGGATATTAATTTCGCCATGTTTTATAAATGTTCGATTTGAACTCATGATTGTTCGAATCACATGCACGTAAACAGGATAAACTATTTCTCACTTACAAATCTCAATCGTGAGTCATTAAGATTGCGCTTAAGTAAAATGTTCTTTCCATCTAGGTTGATATAACCTCCCTGTGTAATATACTGTGGAAGGTTTTTAGTACCAGCTACCCATAGTACTAGTGGTATTGCTCCACAACTTGTTGTATTTCTCCACAGTGCTGAATATCCTCCAATATACTGATCGTACTCCTCCGCAGTAGTGATGGTATCCCTTCACAGTACTAATGGTATCACTCCAAAGTAGTGAATATCCTCCACAGCACTGATGGTATCCCCCACAGTTCTAAACATCGTCCACAGCAGTAACACCCTCCACAGTACTGCAAAGAAAAGGAGTTTTCAAGGTTGTAACATAAGCGTAAGGTTTTTATAAACATTGATAGGAATGGAGCAGCGCATCCACGCCAACAAGCCTAAATAAATAAAGTTTTAGAATGTGTACCACGATCTTGCGTTGAGATAAGAAAGGAGGTTGCTTTTCTAATAGTTGTCTTGATCGTGATAGTCACTGCCCTTTCACTATTGCTGACGTTGCCTCGTTCTCATTCTCAAAATGTTTGCAATGCGAATCTAAATGCATGTGACCTGCTTTCTGCTAGGTCAAGGCGTCAAGGTGACAGGAAGCAATGCTGCTAGCTATACCATTATGGTCTCTCCCTCTTTCAATGCTTTCAATCCCACAATGCTCTTCATAATTACCATGGATATTTATAACGGCCTAAGCCCAAATGTAATCTACCCATAATCCTCTAAACGCCCCCGACTTAAGCCTTCCTCAAGCATTCAAGTCTCAGAGTCTTTGTGAGAAAGAATTCTCGTGAGGGCGAAATGTATTTGCTTGATCCTATGCCCGGTGGGCAGAAATAGTTGCAGTGGTGCAACGTTGAAGCTCAACATTGTATCAACATTATATCGGTTATAACGATTTATCCAATGTCGATGTTCATAGCAGAGCGTCCTGAACGAGGTGTACTGATTCTCGATTCCTAGCACTGAAATGATAAAAACTCCCAATCCCAATACACTTTTTCATTCCCAAATCCCAGTCCCAAGAAGTCCTGTCCTATTTTCCCTGTCCATAAAAAGGCAAATCCCAGTTCCCAATTTACCCCCTCGTGACCCTCATAACATGGTTACATTTCAATGTTAATAAAACCTTGAATTTATTTTATTTGAAAATCTAATCCTACGGTTTCTTATAAACAGTTTCCTATATTTCTATGTAAGAAATGAGTATATATCGATGAAATGAAACACGCTGCGCATGCGTTACGTACGCTGTTTGAATATGTTTTTCCGAATTGAGCCTCGGGCTAAGAATGTATAACATAGCAGAAGGTGGTCTTGTTGTGCCTGCATGGAAGGAAAAAGAATTAAGATCAACGTCTTACTGACTTAAGCACCTTAACATGAAACGTTTCATAGTTGTGGGCATATGCCCAATTTAACAGTTCTATTACTTTTAACAACCCCTTCTTCTAAACTGACCGAAATCTCGTCTCCCGCATGGCAAGCATTTCCAAAGCTGTCTGTTTTCTTAGCCATCTTTCTCAAAGCACAACCTTAAATTCGATCAGATCTGATTTTTGCCCTTGCACAAAAGCCAGAATGATTGAACTGTTTAAAATTAGATAGGATTAGGGGCTCATCCTTTTAAACCGACAATCTTTGTCAAATTTCATGAGAATAAAACGCAAATACGAGAGCTGTTCTTTTTCAATTGAAGTGTTTTCATTTTAGACCATTCTGAGTTTTGTTGATCATTTTGTATCAAGTCTGTCCCTGTTCCTTTCTTGTCTCTATTTGCCTCTTCCATTGACCATTTTATGACTCACCGCTATACTGTTCTTAGCCTGCGTCAAAGAAGCTGACTATTTTGTTTGAATGAATTAAAATTGTTGAGGCTTTTGCTTTGACGTCTTTTGATTATTTGCAACTTCATGTAAGATCCAAAATCGCACTATGAGAAGGTAGTGGTGAAATCTTACCAAATGCTGAAGAGAGGGAAACCTGGTACTGAACCATGTGGTAGATCCTCCTCAGTACTGTTGATATCCCCTACAGTACTGAACGTGCTTCACAGTCCTGCACAGACGTTCCCCACGAGAAAATCTTTAGCTTGATTCATTACTATTAGTCACTTGCTTTTCATCAGTAATGTAATTTCAATCTTTACATTCCAGATACGAAAGAAGCTGGCTACGTCTACGCCTTGTCTGCAGCCTCTCTCACATTCGCAGTCTCGAAGGCATGTCTATCCGGGAAGTTAGCGGGCTGCAGCTGTGCCAACAAGGCCATCTTCGTCCCTTCCTCGCAAGCCCCCAAAATAAGACAACGGGACTTCGGAGGCTGTCCTGACGTTACATTGAAGGGCTCAAAATTTGCCAAGCAGTTCGCACTTGCGGAATTGAAAAAGAAGCAAGTAAGAAATGCCAATGTTGCCATGCAGCAGAGAAACAGAATCAAAAAACATAACATCAAACTAGGGGGACAGGTAAGAATGATTTTTTGCTTGCTGAAGATCTAGAGAATAGGCCCTTTTGTTGTTATGGCTACCACCTTGAATCAATGCGAATTTGCCACCCCCTTAAAATCCATCAATGAACATGCAACTCACAAGGCATGGTCTAACATGGGTAATTAAATTATACCAGAGCAGGCTGCAATTGACATATGCCTCCACCGTGTCTGGAACCCGGGGTTTTGCGGATACAGACGAGCGTGCTTACCACTGTCCTAAACCAGGACAATAAGTTAGCACAGTAACCTTGATGTGTTCACAACTCCAGGCTTATCCACGTTGAGGCATTATTTCGTGTTTCGGATTAAATCCTTCTTCAGAGCCATGTAATATTAACATTGATACATAAGGTATGGTCTAACACGGGTAATTAAATTATACCAGAGCAGGCTACTGCAATTGATATATGCCTCCACCGGGTCTCGAACCCGGGTTTTTGCGGACACAGGCATGCTAACCACTGTCCTAAACCAGGACAGTTAAGTTAGCACAGTAACCTTGATGTGTTCACAACTCCAGGCTTATCCACGGTGAGGCATCAATTCGTATTTCGGATTAAATCCTTCTTCAGAGCCATGTTATTAATGCCTCACCGTGGATAAGCCTGGAGTTGTGAACACATCAAGGTTACTGTGCTTAATTAATCAAAGATGGTAGCATGAATAGGAAAAAGTTCTATGGTACGTCCTTTAAGCTGTTTTATAGTTGAAGAGTGTATCTGCAGCACTGGATCCCGCATTTTCAGAAAAGAAGCCGTAACACATATATATTCAATAATAATATCAAGGAAATTCTGTATCAGTTACAAAGATTGTAAAGATAGCTAATTGTACCCTTAACTTAAATCTTAACCTTCATCTCAACCCTAACTCTTACCCATACTCCGAAGACTAAGCCTAACGCTAACCCCAAATCCTAATTAAATGGATAATTCATTTAGATACTGAAGAACGTGATAAACTATGTAAATTGTATGAAATGAAATAATGTATTTCTAAGGATATTTGGAAACATTGAGACATTCCGGCCTAACGTGAGTAACCAGCAACACAGGGACAGCAATTTTCAAAGTGATTTGAAAACATTTCACCATGCCAAAGGATAGAAATATCGACCAACCAGTTGCGTCGCAAGCGTTTAACTTGTGAAAATAAACCATCCCCTTTTATCAATTTCAGATCGTTCGCGACCTATTATCTGTAAACTGCCGTTGTCATGGTGTTACTGGAGCCTGCCAATTAAAACACTGCATGAAGCGACTCCCAACCTTCCAAGAAGTTGCAAAGAAACTATCAAAGAAGTACGACCGTGCTGTTAAATTGGACATGTGGAGGCCCCGCAGCGGAGCCAATAAACAACAGGGAATCAAGGGGGCTTTACTTTACGCCGATGAATCACCGAATTATTGCATCGCCGATAAAAAGACTGGGATCGATGGCACTGCTGGTAGGGAATGCCTCATAAACGGCGCAGGGAAACAGAGCTGCGAACAACTGTGTTGTGGAAGGGGTTACAAGACGCAAGAAATCGAGATAGTCGAACGATGCCGGTGCAGATACATATGGTGCTGTGAGGTGCGGTGTGAAACGTGTAGAAGTAAACGGTTGCAGCATATATGTAGGTAAACACCACTTGTGCCCAGATCCTTAGATAATTCACGCACCGTATTCATAAGATTAATGCAGCTTCTTATATGAACGAATTCAGAGACTGCCTCGTAATCACATCACGACCTCGTTTTATCCAAATAAAATTATATTAGGTAGAGGCGAGGGGCAAATCGCTTTAAGAAAATGGTAGGCGATTTTCAGGGATTCTCAGAGATTCCTCGAGATTTTTAAATACTTTCGGGGATGTTAAAGTTTATTAAGATTTCTAGTCAAAGTGTTTGAGATATTTTGAGTTATTTGCTCCTCTGTTAGAAGCATAGGCTGAGTATTTAGATTAGTCTCGTAGAAACACCGGTCTGTCAGAGGCTGTGCAAAACTCTCCTTACGTATATTACGTATAAGTCCACGTTGAATTATCCTGTTCTCAGAACCCAGGCAAGACGAGAGGTCTTTCAGTATTGAATCCAGGAGTGTTGCAAGGACGATATCATCGAAGACTTTGACGGGTTTGAGTTGGTGTACATTGGGTCAGAAAAATAACCCTTTCTTAATCAAATATAGCCAGAAAAATTGGAAGTATAGCAAAGCGGAAAAATTTATTTCTTAAGCTTGTTTGTCCGACACTCAACAGAGTAATACTCCAAAAAGAGAACGGAACAAAACCTAACAAATTATTTTACCCAGATATGGAACGAAATGGCCAATCAGAGAAGAGGTGAATGATTGGTATAGTTGTGAATATGAATGATTGGTATGTTTTTGACGCATTACTTTAGAGTGGCAGACGAAAAGCTTATGTTTTCACTTCGCTATGGTTCCGATTTTTCTGGTTATTTTGAAGTTTTGTATCGTTCAAAGACAGCCTTTCTTATCTCCTCCTCATATTTAACGCCGCAGGACTCCTCGCAAATTCTGAGACCAGTCTTTGAGCTTATGTTATTCCTTGCAACTTGCTAGTTAAAAATGTTTTTTGGGCTCCTCCCTCGGAAAAAAATGCATCTTCTCGGCTCTCATTACCCTCATTTATGCCATTTACACTCACGTGTAACCCTGGGGTACACCCTCACCCCTGTAAGACCATCCCTTTTCTCATTACATCCTTTACAGCCCTGAAAGCAGGTAATTTAGACAAAATAGAGAAAGGCACTTGAAGAGAGTTGTTTACAACATCAGAGTTGCAGTTCTTGTTTTGGCTCGATATGAATTAGTGCATATCCCCTAACTGAAGCTAACACTGTTAGGAAGGGTTATTGTTCATCTTGAAGTCATAAAAGGGATATTTTCTATTTCTGAAACAAAAGGCTTCCTTTTTATTGAAAGTTTAAATTTATTCGATATTTATGAAATAAATGCTATTTTCGTTGAATCAGATTTTCAGTAACTCAAAACCCTTGTGGATCCCGAGAGACCATCAACTCACCCTGTCGTAAACTTGTTTGCAGTTCTGGGGGGATACCATCAGTACATTGGGGCCATCAGTACATTGGGGGAAATATTCAGTACTGTGGAGGATGCTCAGTACTTTGGAGGGGTACCATCAGTACTGTGGGGGATAAATATCATCAGTACGGGAGGATACCATCAGTACTGTGGGGGATACCATCAGTACTATGGAGGATACCATCAGTGCTGTGGAGGGGGATGTTAAGTACTGTGGTGAGATTCAATCAGCACTTTAGATATTGCCTTCATAGAACTGATGATATCCCCCACAGTACTGAATACTCTCCAATGTCCTGATAATATCCTCCCCCCCCCCCCCCCTAACAGTACTGCACAGACATTCCCCATTGTGAGACTGGACATTTTGTAATTTTTAGAAAACCTTCTTGTCCCCTCGACTTCCTTGACAAACAAATTCATTTATTTATTATCTAGCGTTAAATGAATTAGAGTATAGGAAACACTAAATGTCTTGGTGTTTCACTAATAGCACCTTACACGGCCTCTCACTCTCCGATGGGAATTTTAAACACAGTTTTATATCAAGCATTTTGTATTTAATTGTTACAAATTAAGGATCGTATTTTAACTCAAATTTTTAAGTACAGAACTGTTTCAGTGGAAAAGGAACATTGACATACTGTATATAATAATAGTTACTGGAAAGTAAGTAAAGTAACCTCTGATGGAAAAACTTTTTGATGTATTGATTTAATAAATTATTTAGAAGTAAACACTGTAATTTTGGAAATCCTTCCGAAAATCTATTGGAGAAGTAAGAATTCTTGTTGATTTCCTATAAGAGTTGAAGCCTTTGTGTTTTCTCGTGGTACTTTACGTGGTTTATGGGGATTTATGCATCTTCTGATGCCGTCACAGCCCCATCTCGGTGGTTTTATGCGTTTTCTGGTGTTATTACGGCCCAATATCTCTCCCTGAGTAGATCTACAGCTTACTTGAAAACATTTATTTTTGGCCAATTTTCACCAAAACTATGGACTAACCATCATGCTTTTTTCAAATTTTGGCCAATTTTGGAAGTTTTTGTTTCGGAGATTTTATGAATTTTCTTTTGCTTCTACAGCCCTGTTTTTGTGCTCTTATGCGTTTTCTGGTACTATTACAGCCCAATTTTGCTCCCTGAGAAGATCTACAGTTTACCTGAAAAATTAATTTTTGGCCAATTTTCACCAAAAACCATTTGATTATTTCCAATTTTTTGCTAAATTTGGGGATTTTTGTTTTGGTGATTTTATGCGTTTTCTGGTGCCATTACAGCCCAATATTACTCCCTGAAGTGGATCTAGAGCTTACTTCAAAACATTGCTTTTGGTTGATTTCCACCAAAAACCAAGGACTAACAAATTCTCATGCTTTTTTTAAATTTTTGGCCAATATTAGGGGCTTTTTATGTTTTGGTGATTTTATGCGTTTTCTTCTGTTGTTATAGTCCAGTATTGCACCCTGGGCCGATCTAAAGCTTATTTGGAAAGATTGATTTTTGGATAATTTTCACTAAAAACCATGGACTAACCATCATGCTTTTTTCAATAGCCGATTTTTATAGATTTGTAATAAGCTTTGCTGTCTATGCAAACAAAACTAGTGAAAATCAGCGTTACCAGTCTTGTGAGCTTCAACCCCATCATAAGTATCAGGTGGATCTGACGTTTTTTGGGGGTTTTTGAGAAGTGCTTAGTATAACTTTGGGTACACTGTTTCGTGTATAATCAGTATATTTAGGGGGGTCGTTCTTGATGAAATCTGCTAAATCAGTCCTAAGCTGAGTGTTTCTCTTGTAACACATTATTATATATAAAAACAAAAATAAGTATATTTTTGGGGGTAAAAATCTGCAGAATTTAATATGTTTCTGGGTTTTCCTAAAAGAAGCTATGTCACTTTCTTTGGGGAGTGTTTATAAAATAGGATTGGCTCAAGCTAAGCTCGAGCCTCAGTCCTGCAAGTTTCTTAGATTTTATATTGTTTTCAATTTTAAGGAAACAATAGAACGAAATGATTTATAACTTTTGTGATGGACACCAGTACATAGAGAACGCAAATCTAGCTACATTTTTTGATTAATCCCCAACATAAAAGTCGTTCAACCAATTAGATTCAAGCTAGGTGACATCCCCAATCCTATTATCCAATTGGATGCCTTGGAGATCTCGGTATATGTAGTGTCCCCTTGTATCCAATTGGCCAATCACAGACGCTGTTCTTAAGTTTTCTACTACTTCAATAAATTAATTGTCACAGCAAAACTGCGATGGAAGGCGGTGGCGATGCGTGTTCTGCAGACTTTTGCAGCGGAAAGTATTTCATGTATTCTTACATTTCTAAAACGGAATAGTGAATGACCTCTTGAACAGCTTCTACACAACCTAAATTTTATCTTCCAAAACACAAATGGGTATCAATCGCTTATTTGCTCAAGAAATTCCGTTACTATGCCTAGGCCTAGGCTGTTGCTTCCTGTTTCTGCAGAGTGGAGTTTCGGCCAATCACAACGACGCAGCGAACCAAGTGGAAGAGCAGACTGAGGTGAAGGTTGAGAAGTCGCATGCAGTTGACAGTCTGGTTCTCCTCCTGTTTGTTGGACTGCTGATTGCCACGATTCTCACGATATGGCTTTTCAAAGTGAAGAGGTTCCGCTACATGCACGAAACTGGCCTATCAATGATTTATGGTCAGTGGTGGTTCTATTGATTTTGCATGCGCTTTCAAATCAATTGCTATTCTCACTAAATCAATGCATTTATTCTTTCACCAATTGATAGACTTTCAAGAAATATGAAATAAAACCATATCAATGAGGGATGGAAATGCAGTGTGCATGCCATGCTGGAAAACACGGGGTTGCACCAGGTACCAGAGTGCATTTAATGTACTTAGGCCCGATGATCTTCAGCGTACAACTTGCCTTGGAAAAATAGAATCTATTGTTTTTTGGTGTTTATCAAAAAATCTTCGGCATGAACTTTACATGTAATACGCCCCTTAGTAGAGACCGTTATCTCTGACGTGGAGCAATATTGAGAACAGAGGGAGAGCAACAGGTCTATTGTCTTTTGACAATTTGTGTGGTGTAAACCTTCCGCATAACAAAACAAACTTTCCACGCTGGTTTGCAAGTTGTCTAACCACCATCTTTCATTCAAATCTAGCTAATTTGGAATCAAATAATGAGTTATATGTATATCAATTTTGTTCTAGCGCCTTTCCGAAGTTCAAGCCTGGTTTTCATGTAGCTAAAATTGGCTATGTCAATGCTACAACATGGCTATATTAATGGCTTCGGTGTCCTAAATCTTTATGGACACAATTCCTTATTGCAGCTTTACCATGGCTCTACCGCGGCAGATCTGCTCGAAAAATTTCAATTGATTTCCATTCACATGAGTTCTTCCATGTTTCTGCCTCCATCAAATGGAAAAATTTGGGCAGACATGTCTAAATCACACATTGAGCACATGACTCTCAGTAACCAATTATACATAAGTAAACATGGTGCCTTTTGAAAACCACTAAGACCCAAAAAAATACACATGCGGTAATCAAAGTTTAAAAAGTATCCCTTTAGGGCAGCACACCCCCAGTACCTAAAATGTACTTCATCCCCCCCTCCCAGCATGCTTAGGTAATCGAAGTTGTGCCTACATTATCTATGTTTATGGACTTTTTACATCTGAGTTTTCCGCTAGGGCTGAGATTTCTTTTCATGACAATTTTCATCTGTTAACAAATTGCTCCAATCAATATCTAAAGTATATTATTGCCTATCTTTGTCGCCGTCCCAATACTAACCTACCTAAATTAAGCGTCACCCAAGGTTAGCTATTTAAGTGACCCTTTGGAATAAATATTTCAATTTTGTTAGGGGGCATTGAGCATGCAATACTACAAGTAAAGTCAGAAATACAAGCAAGGCCTGGTTTCCTTAATAATTCCTTTGATAAGAATTATTAATATGAGAAGCTCTGAATCATTGAAGCTAAATACCTCAATGGAGTACTTATACTGTACCTTACTGTAATCTTAATCATTCTTTTTAGGAATGATTATTGGTCTGATTATAAAATATGCTGGAGCCATAAAAGACGGAAAAAGTATTAAAGTTGATTTGATGAACAACCTTACAGCAGCACCTCAAATGCTTTGGGTAAACGTAAAAGCAATCGGGAACTTTTCTTACCAGCTGAAAGGAATTCTGCATGATGCAAGCAAGTCAGGAAACGAGCTTCAAGAAATGGTAAGTGAAAAACAGCGCAGCTTATATACGGTGACACCAAAAAAGTAAACAAGTTTGATAGCTACAATGAATCAAGTTTTACCAACAAATCAAAAGTAGTTTGATATGGATGTCAAAGAGATGCAGGCCATCATCTTCATCAACACTATTGCTGTCATTAGTGCTCTTGGCTGCATTGTTTTCACAAGAAAGCTCTCCTTCTTCTTCCTCCACTTCAAAAAAAAATTTTTTGTTCAGAGGAAGACATGACGAAAAAGATTGGCCTAATAGACGAAAAAGATAAAAACACAGTTTATCAGGCGATTGATGTCGGTATGCGTTTTACTACTATGACATCAGAGTTCATCACCACAATGGGGTACCAAACTGCCCCTAACTCAATAATTGCACCGCTGATTGTAAACATTTTGCATTCAGATCTATCAAATGATGTGAAGTCAAATATAAGGCAAAAAGGCACTTAAATATGTTTGATTCTTGCAATTTTTCTGAACGATAATTTTAAAGTAAAGAGTAGGAAATAGTGGAGTATGGAAAAACTGCAGTCTAAATGGGCACAGCAGTCTGTTTCTTTTAATGCGTGCGATCGCACGCGTCCACACGCGCATGAGGTGAATAATGAGTGCGAAGAATCTTGCATGAAATTGTCCTTTTCGTAGATTTTCTGAAATACTTCCAATGACTTAATGGTCATGTTGATAAATCTGTCTCTGGCAGGTTCATGACATTTTTTGTCAGATCAAGACGAGAGGGAGAGCAGTGAGAACAATGAGAGCGATGCGTAACCAGGTCCTAGGAAGAGCAAAACATTATAGAGCGACTTTTATTTTTGTGTTTTTGCATTCTTGTTGATGAATTATTTTCTGTTGCGTTCATACATTTTAACAAGAGATATAATAAAGATTTATGGAGAAATTTGCTTCAAGGCGTTAATGTTACTAAATATATATGGCATATTGAAGATTATTTGAGTTTTGGTTTAATTCATTATCTTTGTCAATTTACCTACTAGTGTGAAACGCACGCATCATAAAAATAATGTGTGCGATTGACAACTCGCACAGCATTTTACTCAAGAAACAGACTGTACAGCCTGAATTTTATTTCCGAATTCAGCACCAAATATTGTCCCAGGTAACTTAAAAACACTTTTGAGTGTGCAACGAAACCTCATTTCTAGGCATCTTGTAAAGGATAGCTGAGGTCCTTAAAATATTTTACACAAATTTGGTAAGATTTTCTAGCTGTAGAGAACAGAAAAAATAAGATAATTAGAATGCTCAAATAATTGTTTCAATTATGACAAGCTGCTGGAAAGGGCTAATAAATTTTCAAACAGGTAATATATTCAATTTTTAGGTATTAAAAAGGTAGTTTTTGGATATGATGAAAAATCATATGAAAAAGTCAAGTGTTGTGAATTTTCAAACCTTTAGCTGAATTGGATTCTTGTAAATGTGTCAAACAAGCAGCCAGTCTTATTATAGTTGATGATAATGATATTAATCCCGTGAGTTTTGTTAGATAAGTTTTTTATTCTTATTTTCAGGCCGTCTTTGATCCAGAGATATTTTTCTACGTTCTTCTCCCACCAATTATTTTCTTTGCTGGCTATAACATGAAAAAGGTGAGTTTGTGTTTATAGTCTAGCTCTTTTTTAAAATATTAACTTCCTTGCCTGTGAAAGGCCAGGCCTTATTCTAAGCACAGGTGTATAGGGATTTATGTAGTAGTATTATTGTAGGCAGAGGATCAAGGGAAGGCTATGAGAGTAGTTTAGTTTTCCCTCCAGAAAAGGTTCACCAACAATTTAATTTCATTTTTAGTCTTTTCTATCAAGGCAAAGAAATAGTTGAGACTCGTGATAAGCCTTTGATACACTTTGTCTTATTTTTAGCCATCATTGAATTTTCTCCCTTTTTCAAAATATTAGCGATTCTTCTTCCGAAATCTGGGTGCCATTTTGATGTATGCCTTTGTTGGAACAACCATTTCAACTGTTGTCTTTGGGTAAGAAAGCAGTTTATTTCTAAATGCTTTTATTCTTCACTGCCAATTTCATTTGAATGCTAAAGAGTTACCTTAATTTGTTGATAGTAGATAAGTAGTTGTGTTAGCTAAATTTATTGTTCATTGGTTGCTTAATATATCAGAAAGGATTTTTGAAATCAGTTTTTAAACATATTTTTTTTCCTGATGGAATCTGAAACTCAATTTTGTGTGACAATGACCGCAGACAATAACTTATGGGTGCACTCCAAACTTTTCATCAGTTGTCAAACGTTTTGAATTTCATTGATATTTGCATTTTTCAGTTCTTGTTGTGATAATTTGCACTCGTACTTATTTTTCAGGTCGATGATATATGGCTACACCAGCATGGTTCACAATGAAGATTATGCAAATTTCGATTACCAAAAGTGTCTCATGTTTGGCTCACTTATATCAGCCACTGATCCAGGTAGAATGACTTTTATTTTGGTAGCAGTTTGGTCCAAGGGACCATTTGCAAATTATCATTGTAAATTAGAATGAGTGAGTTACCATTAAACGTGATAACTTGACGTAGCATTAGTTGTTTCAAGCAGAGGCACAGTATTATGGACATCATCACTTCCTAAACTAGTTCAAATCCAAATCAAATCTAAATTCAAATCTAAATAAATTAAAATCTAATTCAAATCTAGCTCAAATGAGGCCAAGTGTATTGAATAAGCAAAGGAGAGTTTAACTTGCTAGCCTTGCTAAGGCAAAGCCTTCTTTCCAGGAGGTGCAGAAAACATTTTCTATAGGTATTTTCACTGCTGTATGAAATAATATAGCATATTTATGAAAATATGAATATAGTGGGAAAATTTATTAACTGCTGTGATAGAATTTAGTATTAATTTGCAACAGCAATTACTGCACCCATTTCATTACATAAATCCTCAATTTGAAATTCTTCCTTGGAGCCCAGGCCTTCCAGAATTTTTTAATTGGCTCCAATTGTGCCCACAAGAATGAATCACTATTATAAAAACAAAGTAGAGTTTGAATGAAGAAAGCATATGCAAATAATTTACGCAAAGATAAAGCCTAAACATTCAAACATAAATTACATTTGTAAAATAAATAGTTATTAGAATTAGGGTTCCATGGATAGTTACGATATAAAAACCAATAAGAATGATGAAATAAAAGTAAATAGGTATAATTAGTTAAAAAATGTAAAGAAAACTACGATGATATAAAGAAAACCCCTCTAATAGGACCCCGTTCATATTTTTGCCTCTGTAGACAGAATGACAGAAAGTCAAAGTCAGAAATTTCTCTATTATTAGTTATTTTCTAAATGATAAACTTTTTGTAGTGACAATCCTTGCCATATTCCATGATATGAATGTAGACGTTGATCTGTATGCTTTGGTATTTGGAGAAAGTGTGATGAACGATGCTGTTGCTATTGTATTATACAGGTATTTATTATAAATTATCTCATCATTTTGCCTTCAAATTTTTTTAGTTTGATTTTTCATTCTTTGTGTAGACCATCTACATGTAGATTTTTATCTGTTTATATTCTTTGAATGG
This sequence comes from Pelagia noctiluca, assembly GCA_963924455.1. Classification (NCBI taxonomy): domain Eukaryota; kingdom Metazoa; phylum Cnidaria; class Scyphozoa; order Semaeostomeae; family Pelagiidae; genus Pelagia; species Pelagia noctiluca. The sequence goes on along the minus strand of OZ004325.1, from coordinate 3,909,681 downwards.
CATTTTTAGGTTCATTCGTACAGTCAAGCCTCTAATAGCGGTCACTTTTAGATGCAAGGTTAACAAGCTGTTAATTTTGGGGGCTCCCTATTCGGAGGTAAATGTGCAATAAACGAATGGCATTGGGGACTTAAAGTTAGTGGCTGTTATTTAGAGGTGGCCGTTATAAAATGCTTGACTGTATTTCATCTCCGTATCAATAACCCTCTTGTAATTCCAAAGATGAAAACGACCAATTATGACATCAGATCGCATAGTTTTCAAGGTCCTAGAATCTGGAATTTACCACTTGATGAAGTTGAAATGGCCAAAAACACAAAACAGTTAAAAGAATCGACCAAAATATGGTTTCTTGAAAACAAATGCACATATTTCTTTTGCAGCAATGAAGTTAATGCAATCCTTGAAGTTGCCTCATGTTAGTCAGGAATTAGTTTACTGGCACTATATAAAAACTAACATTAAACAAAGCTACAATTTTAGTTACAATTAACGGTCATAAGTACCTGATATTTCGAAGAAGGTAACATCCTGGATGTTAAGTTCAGAATGTAGACAAAAATACCAAAGATTCATTTGATTGAACACCACCATTTTGACATCCTGTCAATTTTTTTTGACCGCATCAGTGTGAATCCGTTTTCATCCAGATGGTGTTGTGCTAATTCAGCTAAAGCCATTCATCCTAAAACTATACAAAACTAAAGCTACAACTAAAGCTACGAAAAAACTAAGAAGAACTTTATAATTTTTGAGATTTTTGAAACCTGTTCAAATTCTGATGCTGCAGTTACAATAAAATCTTTTATCTTTTGTAGATCCGTGGAGTCATATACTGGTACTGGCTTTGCTGCTGGTCCATTTTTCAAGTCAATTGGCCAATTTATTGCAGTATTTGGTGGTTCATTCCTACTTGGCACTGTCACTGGACTTGGCACTGCTCTAGTATCCTTCATCTTTCAGTTTCAATCATTTACCCTTAATAAAACTCCTAGGATTTGGGGTTGTTTTCGCAATAAGCCAGGTTAACATCCTCTTGGGAGAAAATGTTGTTTCTAACCTGTTCCGTTTTGTGTCGTGAAAACTGGTTTGTCGGCAGAAAGAGGTGTGATTGGGAAAGTCTGAATACTCATAAAACACTTAGAAATATACCATTCTTTATTGGGGCACTCCATTTACTGGCGATTCTTCATCAGTAAACTTTTCTAACCATTATTTGGGTATCACTTAAAAACCTAATTTACAAAAAAAAATTGGTTACAAAGAGGTAAACCTAAACCAGGATCTACTTAATACGTGACTGCTAAGCGGAATCTATTTTTACAAAAGAAGAATTACTCGAAACGTTTTACATGGTTTATTTATGAGTTATTCTCTTATTATTGTTTAAACTTAGGAAATTGGGCTCTTGGTTTTTCATAAAACACTTCATAATTAACTTAGATAATTTTTGTGAATGAAAAATAACTTGAGCATGATTTGAATCCAGGATTACTTACTTAGTGCTTGATTGCTCTACCAACTGAGATATCTGGGCACTCCATTTGATCCACTACATCATTATACATCATCATAATAATTTCATCTAATAATGATCATTCTATTTTTTCTTAACTTCTATTCAGCTCACTAAACTAACGAATATTAAGCAGTTCCCTCTATTGGAAGCTGCTCTGTTTGCAATGATGTCATACAGTACGTTCCTTCTTGCTGAAATCGCACAATTGACTGGTGGGTACCTCTTAGTATTATTGGTCAATCTTTTCCTACTGGCCGTCACCAATATTTCATTTCCTTTCAGGCTACTGGAGTTTACATATACCACCACTGAGTTGATTGGTTGTTTTAGGACAATGGTTAGGGTGCTCGCCCATGACGAGACCCTGTGAGGCATATGTCTATTACAGTAGTCTGCTCTGGTGGGATTAAATTTCCCGTGTGAGACCATGCCTTAGGCATTGATTTTATTTCATTTCGGTTATTTCCATAAACTCAAACTTTAAATATAATAACAAATGGGAAAGATAGTGTCAGAAACATCCTCGATAAGACTGAATGTATTTATATAGGTGTCTTGTCTTTGTATATATCTATATATCTTGTCTAATTAAACTAGTACAGCAGGTCCACATCAGCTTGATAGCTGCATTTTAGGCAACCTGCTATAGAAATAGCTCATGTATGTATGTGTGTATGTACTTTAAAATAAGATAATTTAAGGACACAGCAGACTGCCCACTAACAGCTCCTTGATTTCATGTTGCACGCATGGAGGCTTTCAGCCCACGCTGTTCTGAACACCCTGCACCTGCAGCTGTTTATAGATGAAGTTTTCCTGTGTGGGAGTTCACTGTACTTTGATTTGTTGAGTTATTCTTCTTTCCGCTAAGCAGACAATAATTTCCTCTGCCGGAGCGCTTCATCTCTGCAGCTGGGTCACCATCAATGTTTATGAAAGGTTTCGGCCGTAGATTAGCCTAAATATAGCCTGGTTTCAGCTGGATGTTTCCATTATTAAAGACTTTGCCATGTGACATTAGAAGCTTTTTAAAGACACGCCCTCTGTTAAAAGACAGCTGCTAAATTATATATGTGACGGCTGACTCGCGACTCCATGTTCTTTCAATTGGTTCTTGTTTTCTCCTTGCTGTTAGTGTAAGAAACTGCAGCATGCCACCTTTGATAGTATTTTTTATATACAAGTAAATATTTCAAATTTACTTGTTAATTATCATTGTAATATTCTTTGGTACTGAATATAATATATTTGAAATATTTACTTGTGCTCTTTATATGTACCAAAACGCTTCTTTCTATATTTTCTTTATAGCCGGAAAAATCTGAAGCATATTGAAGCAAAAACATAGGTTATTGAAGTTTTGTACCGATCAATTACATACCATATTGTTAATTTTTGCTATTATCAATACTATAGGGTCTTTGAAAGAGTAGCTACCTTAATTAATGACAGTTTTATGGCATTCATTTCTGTTCCCTTAGGTAATGAAACATATTTCGTCATAAAACAAGTCCTTTTATAAAAACTAGGCAGCCCGATTTGATAATTTGATTTTTTTATTCGGGGACTTATTATATTGTGATATCAGGAAAACGCAAATTATGATTTTTAATATTAAAAGAGCTGAACCAATCAATGTAAAAGTGCCTCATGCTATCTTTATACGGTATGGGCCAGAAAAGGTGTGATAAGGCATTATAAATCAAATCAAAACCTTAAGTTGCAAAATAGACCAGTTTAAATATGGTCAATTCATGAGTTTTTTCTCAAAGATGATTTTAGAGTTAAGGGGATATTTCAGACATATCTCGGGCCAGAGCCAAATGTCATTAATTTCAAAGCAACGCCCTTCAGATGGTTGAAGTACGTCCCTCAAAATATAAAACTCGCTTTTCAAAACTGAAATATGGCCTCCATTGAAACTGTACCGAGGGCGCTGTAAGAGGATGAAAGTATGGCAACGATCGTCCTAAATTTGCGACAGAAAAAACGCAAAGCGAGGCTGTGCAATTTTCTGAAAACATTTCGCGCGAAAAAATAAAAGCTGACGTGACCAAACAACAAAATTTAAAGTGACTGGTTTTCTAAAAGACTATTAAACCTCGTTTGGTGTTTTACTATCGTAAATTTAGGCCCATCGTTGCCATCCTTTCGTCCCCCTCCAGTATATCCCTCTCCCCCAAACAAACCAACGCACATGGTGGGAAAGATTAAAGAATAGACACCCCCTTGAAACGTTTACATGGTGGGAAAGATTAAAGAATAGACACCCCCTTGAAACATTTACATGGTGGGAAAGATTAAAAAATAGACACCCCCTTGAAACATTTACATGGTGGGAAAGATTAAAGAATAGACACCCCCTTGAAACGTTTACATGGTGGGAAAGATTAAAGAATAGACACCCCCTTGAAACATTTACATGGTGGGAAAGATTAAAGAATAGACACCCCCTTGAAACGTTTACATGGTGGGAAAGATTAAAGAATAGACACCCCCTTGAAACGTTTACATGGTGGGAAAGATTAAAGAATAGACACCCCCTTGAAACATTTACATGGTGGGAAAGATTAAAGAATAGACACCCCCTTGAAACATTTACATGGTGGGAAAGATTAAAGAATAGACACCCCCTTGAAACATTTACATGGTGGGAAAGATTAAAGAATAGACACCCCCTTGAAACGTTTACATGGTGGGAAAGATTAAAGAATAGACACCCCCTTGAAACATTTACATGGTGGGAAAGATTAAAGAATAGACACCCCCTTGAAACATTTACATGGTGGGAAAGATTAAAGAATAGACACCCCCTTGAAACGTTTACATGGTGGGAAAGATTAAAGAATAGACACCCTCTTTAAACATTTCATGCTATCAATTATAATTTCTATTTTTTCTAGGCATTGTTGCTGTGTTGTTCTGTGGCATTTCTCAAGCCCAATACACGTACCCAAACTTATCGGAGGAATCCAAATCCTCTACCAAACAAGTCAGTTTTTGTAATTTGTTTCGATACTAGTTTGTTAAGTTTTGGTGTTTTTAAACCTATAAATTTTCATTAGACCTGTAATTCCCATTAGACCTATAGATTTTCACTAGACCTACAAATTTCCATCAGAAATACAAAGTTCCATTAGATCTCTCGATTTTCATTCGACTTAGGACAAATTTTCACTAGACCTATAGATTTTTATTAGACCTGCAATAATTAGGCAAGAATCGATTATGGGTGCTTTTTAATGCACATGATGGAACATCATTTGGGTGAGAGTGAAGAGGGTGGCGTACATTAGTTTAATTCTATTGAGCCCCTAAAACTTGATGTGTCTTTTTAACAAATGACTATCAAGCAGTTTGAGTGACATTATTTTGGATTCATGGCCTGGTCATTCGTATCTTTTCAATCAGGATTACAAAAATCCAGTTGATTGTTGGAAAAGTACATACTTTTTTTACTATAGGGACCAGTCTTTTAGGAACCTAGTACTTGCATTTCTAGTGAAATACAATAGATTCTCTTGTTCTATTGAAATAGTAGAAAAAAATATGAAATTAAAGGAACTTTTAGTACTAGGCCTTAAGATTTTAAAATTTGTAAAATAACAAACTCAATCAAACTAAGTGCAGATACCATACTCTAAAATTTACAAATCTGCTGGTGATGAAATTGGACTTTTAATGTACTAGATTCTTGAGGAGAAGCAGGATTTGGAAAATCAATCGAGATAATTTGTGAGAATGAAAATGACCCGAGTAGGACTCGAACCCACGACCTCTAGATTTGATAATTTGTGTGAATGAAATAGCCTGGGTTTCTCGTAGCCCCGGTGGCGCAGTGGGAGCGTTCTAGAGTACAAATCTAGAGGTCGTGGGTTCGAGTCCTACTCGGGTCATTTTCATTCTCACAAATTATCTCGATTGTACTAGATTCTGCTAGAATGGGTTCTCTGTGAAATGGTACAGTTGCAAATAACAAATATGTTAAAATTTGCTGCTATCAAGCTAACCGAGCAGCTGAGATTTGAGCTGCACATTGCAAACTTTCCAATTCGGCTAGGCGTCAAGGAAGGTTCCTTAAAAAATGAAAAATGTGTACATTTTATGATAATCCCTGATAATTTGAATTAGTTTGAATAATCGAGTTTACTTTCATGGTAGCATTTTATTCTCCATTTCAGATATTTGGTTTGCTGAATTTCTTGACCGAAAATTTCATATTTCTTTACGTCGGCCTGACTGTTTTCACTTTCCAAAATCATCAGTGGCAAGATGTTGGATTCATGGCCTGGTCATTCGTATCTTTTCAATCAGGATTTCCAACCCATAAATAACAAAGACTTTTCAATTAGGCCATATTCAATTTTTAGGAATCAAGAAGGTAATTTTGGATATAATGAAAAATGAAATAAAAAAGTAGGCTGTTAGGAATTTTCAAACCTATAGCTTTCAAACCAACAAATAACAAAGAATAGTTTGTCAAAGGCTTTACACCCATAGGCTGGAACTTTAGGAGTCTGAGCTCTAATTTTAGGAAAATCTGCATTCTGTTGATCAGTTCAACAAAAAGGAATACTATTGCTAACAGAAATACCCAGGGCCCCTGAGAGCCATGAACCATCCTTAGACAACTTCAACCTATAGGTCCCTTTATTTCGCAAAATATTTAGATTTTGTTTTTAGTATCAAACCACCTATTTTCGGTGAAAAGCACAAAGGAATGGTACAAAGTCCGTCGTAAATAGCCACAAGATTTTAGTGGTAGATGCTGTAATTGTTTGTCTATTAAATATGTCGTGTCACACGTTTCATTTACCTTTTCCAAAATTTATGTTTTTTAGTTATACTAATCTTCTCTATGGCAATCATGTACGGTTCTTTCCTTAATTTTGAACAACAGGTCGCTTTGGCAGTTTCGAGACTCTTCAACATCTACCCTCTCAGTTTCATTCTGAACTTGAAGCGGAAGAGGAAAATTGGATGGAATTTCCAGCACATGCTATATTTTGCAGGTTTGTTTTTTGTCTTTACAAAGTTTAGTCTAATTTTCAGTTTTAGTCTCCTTCTCAAGTTTAGTCTCTTTTTAAGTTTTATTCTCCTTCTCAAGTTTAGTCTCATTTTCAAGTTTTAGTCTCACATTCAAGTTTTAGTCTCACGTTCAAGTTTTAGTCTCAAATTCAATGTTTTGTTTCTGCTCATTATCTTGTATGAGATCAGATATGATTTGCGTAACGTTTATATCCAGGTCCCCTTCATACTGATCCGTATTTGAATGAAAACGGAGAAAAATATATCTGTTTTGGTCTTGTATTCATACCGCTCCGCTTCAAATACGGAGCTTTTTGAAATGCCAAAGAAATACGCGTACTATTGAATATGGTTGTATTGAATACTCTCTGTTTTCAATGTGAAGACCAGATACGGATACTTTTGAATACTATACCATTCTTCTAGTGACAAATCCCTCTTAAACGAAGATCAGAAGCATGGTATCTTTCTAGAGAAGTGCTTCATCGTATTCATAGCGCTTGAAAACAGAGTAGTACAAGCAGGTGGCTTTATCGTCTTCAGAAACGGAGATAAACAATTTCGGAGCAGTGTGAGCGAGACTTGATCAGCCCTAAAAACGGAGCTTAATGAATACGCTGACAAAAATTGAGCAGAAAATTAAAGCTTTCTCCTATGTCAATTACAAAGCAGGATAAACACGTGTTTTTTACAACTAATGTGAGCACAAATTGAAGGATGTTCGTTTTCATCTGAGTGAAAACGCAGTAATATGAACGGGAAGGAAAATAGCAAAATTAAAACGGACAAGTGTGCATTAGGCCTTATTATGATGACTCATTCTGTGCAAACTTTTACTCGCACAAGTACGCGCTTCAATGTCACAAGAGAAATCCTTTGAAGTGAAACTTTAGTCGAGGGGTTCCTACTGTGCCCTTTTACAAACGCCAGTAAAATACTATGCAATGTGAACTTGGCTTATAGGTCTCCTATGTCTTTTCAATGAATTAAGATTTAATTGGTTTTTAAAACTTGATTTATTGGAAAGATTTTGCTTGGTTTCCACTAGCCTGGTGGTCGTAGATTACTCCAGATATATCATCATAAATAATCAGAAAACTGACACTGAAACTATACCCTTTGATGGAAGGACTTATTGTTGGCTGGTTAAGGGCGTTCCTGTGTTTAGCAGAGCCGTACTTATCTGTTGTATAAGTCAGAAACTTGAAGTTGGGAAATCATAGATAAACATTATTTAGTTTTACCCTTGGCGTCAACGGCCTAAGCTAGATACATTTGGGTCTTATAGACTAAATGTTTAGTTTATGATTCTGCAAATAAGTATTAAATTTTAAAAACAACGATGTATACAACAAGTTAGGCAAAAGGTTTTCGGTAGAAACCATCTTCAAGTTCTATCAAAATCATTAAAATGGTTTTTACCGATAAATGTCTTGTTAATTTCATTGTACATATCATTGTTTTTCATCTTTTTACTTGACTTTTATGGCATATAATTATTCGAATGATTCTGCAAATGAAATTGAGGATCGAAATTGAATCGAAAAGGAATCTAAATACTTTAACGAACAACAACTATTTTTTGCCAACAATTGGACTGTCAACCAAAAATGATGAAACTGGACTGCAAACCAATAAAGATTAGGACTTCATATTTATCTCTTTAGCGATAGCTTTGTCAACGTGTCATCACAGTGCTCGGTGTACGAACGTACAGAGGAATATAGAATAGAAACAAGAAAGGAGACTGGCTCTCTGTTACTTAAAGTTTCATGCTCACGCAATCGTGAGACAGACTATAATCATCAATATAATATTCTGTCTGATGATTGCGTGAGCATGAAACTTTGAGTAACAGAGAGCCAGTCTCCTTTCTTGTTTCTTTCCTGATTTCATATTTAAAGATACGAATCATAAAGATGCCACATGTTATTTCTTTGCCCACTATATCATGTTAGATTGGGAATAGGGCCTGACAGGGCCGAATCTTGAAGATGGTTTACACGCATTTTTTATAAGTAATTTCAGCTCGAGCTCAGTACTAGAAATTGCTTAGCTGGAGGGCAACTTTGAGTACTCAAAATTTCTTAGCAATTGCTTAGCTTTTTATACTTGAAGATTTGTTTCTTAGAATACTATCTCAGAAGTTTTTGTTTAACAATTGCCAAAAGTATCTTCCATACAAAAGTGTGCAGGAGTACTAATATCCACAATAACCTATTTCACAATACCTGCCGAACGATTTTCATTGCCAATTGGATCAGAACTAGAATTTTCAAATTACTTAGCATTCCTCTATTCAGTACTGGAATTGCTTAAGTTTTTGTCTTGTCGAGTATTGACTTGCTTATAAAGCAATTGCTTATAAAAAAATGTGCGATACTGGTTTTTAAAAAGTGCGTCAACGGTATAACGTGTAATATTTTTATGATTCGTGTCTAAGCTATGAAGTCTAAAAAATTCATCTATGGCCTCGTTGAGAATTATAAGTAACAAGAATGATTATGATGTTGAATATTATCATCAAGGCTATAATTATACTAAGGACTGATTGAGGGATAATATATTAAGTACTATTAGACATTTGAGCAATTTGTACAATTTTTCGGGCTTTCTGACTAAATCCATTATCGACTGACTTGATAATGGATTAAGAACGAAAGCTTATAAAATAATATTTTTACGATATTTCCATGGCACTGATCCTATTTCCTTTAAATTTATTACTTATGTTCATTGTACTGAAGTTAACTCGATTATTCCCTCCTTTGTGTTCTGCTGATGAAATATAATGCAGGCTGATTCTTCTCATTTTGTTTGATTGGATTTTACTTAGATGTCACCATGTTGAATGTTTTAGTCTATAAACTGTTTTGTGAAGTGTCAAGGGCCAAAATGTAGATTAGAGAAATGGAAAACGTTGGATAGGCCTATTTTTACTTTGGCTGCTCAGGTATGCCAATTCTCGCCAAGCCCTGGGGTGCCTATGATAGGTTGATAGATATAGGCTGATAGGCGCATACGCTTACTATCCTCGTAAGGTGTGGGTTTATGTGCTAAGCACCCAAAGGGTCCACTGAGTAGGTAAACTAATCGAGCAGTGCGACCCTGGTCCTTCCTCTCGATGTGACCGCACTTAATGATTACTCTTGCCTTTTTGCCTGGAATTACAGAGAGCTGGCTAATTCTCTCCTCCCACTTTCTGACAGGTCTGAAAGTGATTTCGAACCCGGGACCCTTTCAACACGTGTCAAATGATCTAACCACTCGGTCATCCCTGCCACCATCTCCGCCATCTCCTCGACCATCTCCGCCTATTTAACCTTGCGCTTCAAGTTACACCAGTTCCGCCCGTTATTACTGGTAATATACTACTCTTCAATTTCATAAACAACTGTAAAATTCAGAATTGTTTGTGTCATCGCGAGTTTTTTGAATATAGCTACTATTTGTTGATTTAAAATATCGACAATGAACAAGAATCTAAATAACTCCCAGAAATTCTTGTACAGATTCAGTTCTTTAGGGAGGGGATAGAGTAGGCTCACTCACGCACAAATCTTGTATTTGATGCTTGATATTATTTCTATCCTTTTTTCCATAAAGAACACAATGAGAGCGGGAGTTATTGAGATATTATTATTTGTTGTCGATATTCGAAATCAACAAATATTCTAGTATATTCTACCAACTGACAATGACACAAACATGATTCTAAATTTTAGGAGAGAAGCATGTACTTGATAGAACGTGCGGACCTGGTTATCAATCTGAAAATACTGAAACACTTTCCAGTGATAATCAACTTGACGAATGATACCTCTTCCTTTTTTCACACTTTCTTTGAAGAGCTATTCACCTTGAGTTCAAACTTGTCTTCAGCCTCAAACAGATGCATCAATCGTAACATTTGAATATTTTTTCCCTTAGGTCTTCGAGGTGCCGTCGCTTTCGCCCTTGCCATTCGCAACACGTCAAGTTTACCCCGTCAACTGATGCTAACCACTGTGTTGGTGATTGTTTTGGCAACTGTGATCATCAATGGTGGACTCACCATGCGGGCACTCCTCTATTTGAATATCAGGTATGTGTTTGTTTTTTAATATATAATCAGTGTATGTATAAGTATGTGATCAAGAGACCCAATCTGCCCTCCTGTTTATCGCCACACTGGCTGTGCGGCAACTTGTAAACTTCGGCATACGATCTAAGGTTACACATTGTTGGTGCTCAAGAACCAAGAAGTGCTCTAGTTACAATGAGCAATTAGCAAAAAGTGAAATTATCTACCATTTTACTTTTTGCTCATTGCAATTTGAGCACTCTTTGGTTCTTGAACACCAACAATGTGTAACCTTAGATCGTATGCCCAAGTTTACGAGTTGCTACACAGCCAGTGCGTTGATAACCAGGACAGCACATTGGATCTCCTGATCACATACTTATATTTGCTCGTTGTTCTTGAACCTTCTTGAGCACTCTTTGTGTATCTTGAGCCTCAATCTACCATTCTATAAATATATTCTGATAAATATACCGTATAAGAACTAAGAAGAAATATTTGGGAGATCGAGTTAAAAGCAAGATTTCTAATTTGCAAGATGAAAATTAAAACTGTTAAAGCAACATTCCAAAACATCTCACTTCAAGGGATTTGTATTGTGATGTTTCGGAAGTGCGTACACGTGTGCATGTTCCTACTTTTGCATCTTCTGATGCAACCTGAGTTGTTTGGCTGTGAAAATATTTGATTGTTTTCTCCCATGAGTCCAAGGAACTAGGGAGTGGGCTGTGGTGGTGCACTAGCCGTACCTACCCTAAATACCCAGAGAATGAAGCTCATTAAGTTGTTGGCATAAACAGGGAACAACATTCCAGCCCCTGTATTGGCTTAAAATCGGGCCAATGCGCACACTTCCATCAAAACAGGATAATAATCATAAGGTGTGAAAATGTTTGATTATTAATTGAGTCGTTCCTTGTTTCTAGAGTTGGTGTGGATCCTGAAGAGGAGCTCAAAAAAGACTTCACCCCGGTGAGTTTTTTCAAACAGTTCTGTTTCATATACATACATAGATTGTAAAAAGTACCTCTGACTCAAGTAGAAAGTGCCTATCCTGGCTATAGTGCTTGATATACTTGAGTATAAACAGCAGTTATAAAGCAGAATGAACACATTAAGAATCAGGTATGTACTTCTGTTACTCTGAGTTTTGTGCTTACGCACCCGTCAGACACACTATACCGATGAAAAAAATCAAAAATTATAGCGTTACTTATTTACAAGGGCTGATGAATTATACCAATCTGTTACAAGACTATACCAATCTATTCCCAATTCGGTAGATATAGTCTGTCTGACGAGTGCGTAAGTACCAAACTCAGAGTAAGAGAAGGACATCTGTTTCTTAATGTGTTCATTCTGCCTTATAAAGTAAAAAGTATTCTTTTCGTTTCGATTTAGGAAAAACAATCGAAGTCTAGGAGCGTATGCTATTCTTTTTGATAAGCAACAAACCATGGGTTAAGGAAATTCTTTTGCGAAAAAGCATGAAATGAAGGCTTAGATTGCTTAACTAGCTTCCTCTTGCCAGGAACATGCAAATAAACTAGCCTAGTAATAAAATACCTAGTCTGTTATTCTTAGCAAAATGTTAAGCAAGAGCGAGGGTCTGGACACAAAGTCGAGTTGCTCAATGAAAAAAGTGTAAGTCTCTGAGTAGCTCTTTTCGAGTAAAGGAATCTTTCTTTCAGTTTCTGTTTTAACCAATGACAGCTCGAGTACTGATTGTTTCTACATTATCCACATGATCTTTCTTTTGCTAGGATCCGACGAGTGAAAATCCGGACATGATTCCGTATGAAAAATCCACTCTGGTAAGAACATGGAGACGCTTCGATGAAAAGTATCCTTTCAGCTATCATTTGCTACATTGCTCATTGGCTCAGCCATAGTTAATAGAAGGGAATGGTTTGGAAACCTTTTCCGATCGTGACAGTGCAAAAGCCTTTTGTTTTCTTGTTCCACCTAAATAGAGATGTTTGTGCAACTGACTCCATATGTTTTTCAACTGCTTTTTCGACATATTATTGTTTATAATATATTACATTGTGATATTTAATTAAGTAATCCTACCTAAAAAAAAATTGATCAGTTTTCCAATGAATCTAAGCAAACTTCATGCACCATTAAGACCATTTCAACACCCAAACTCAAACAAAGAAATGAAACAAAAGGTTCCAAACCCTTCAAATCTAATAACTATGGTTTATGGTTTCAAAAGTGTTGTTTAATATAAACGGGGTGATAGCAATATTTGAAAATCCGTCCTTAACTCTAAAACTATTGCTGCAAAAATATAAAACAAGCCATATCTAAGTTGCTTTACTGTAAGTTGTGCTTCACAGTATTAACATGCTACTAAGAAACTGACTTGTAAGAAAATTCAGCATGCCATATGGCACAAAATATTCTCTTTTAAGGTTTCTAACAAGTCAATAATTTTGAGTCAAAAATAGCATTTTACAAGATCTTCGTAAACCACCTTGTTATGCGTCTTGCAACAAACATAGCACTATGCAGTAAATATACGCTGTTTTCTGTTTCTAAGAACAATTTTATAAGAACACGAGCCTCAACTTTTGCCAAAATTTAGGAACAAGCTAAGAACAAACCGAAGCTGACCATTTTGGGCTCAATATAATAGTTCTAAGAAATGACAATGAGACTGACAAATAATTAAAAAACAAGTAGATCGACAAAACACAGATGGCCAAGAGAGTCAAAATATGAACCAATTAACACAACTGAAAGCAAAAATAGGCTTCCAAATCAATATAAAAGTAAGAATTATAAAGGAGTATTTCAGACTGAAAATAGATGAATATTTAAGAACAGCCAGCTTCAAATCAATTTTACAGGTTCTTATAATGATAAAAGAGTGTATATGATACTGTTTGTATTTATCTCTAGGACAAATTTTAATTTTAAAGGTTTGGTTTTATCGACAGTTAATGGTATTTGAAGAGTTTCCTATAAACAACTATTAACCTTCTAATTAACCTACTAACAACCATTGACCATTCTTATTACTGCTGATCCCTACAATTTATTTGAGAACCTGTTTAGGCTAACTCCTAAAAATCTAGGTTGTTAGTTGCGGATTTTTACTGTTCTGTTTAACGTATATATTTTTCTATTGTCACACGGTATTAAAAAGAATGTGAGAAACAATGAGGTTATCAGCCTTAACCACTGCAAGATACATGAAGCCAATATTCACTAATACTGGTCCGCCACTGAAGAGCATCCTACCTAATTGCTGCGGACCACTGGTGAATTGCTTATCAACAAATAACGACACAGACAACGATAAAACTGTGGTGAGTTGTATTAAATTTTCTGTTGTTTTGATCAATCTAAATCCATGTGTAAATCTAAGAAACTCCCAAGAAACATTCAGTTCCTCAAAATTCTAAGAATTCAAGAAACTATCAGTTCAGCGCAGATTTTTCAGTTTCTTATAAACAAAGCTACATGTATATTATGCTTCATAACATCATATAGTATTAGGTGGTTAGGCAACCTAGTTTAGAATGCCTGGATAGTGGGATTTTAGTATTTTTGGATGTTCACATTTGATGTTGAACGGTTCTTGAAAGTGTACAACAAATAGCCATAGTTTATAAAAGTAGATTGTTAGGCAACCAATAGTTGTACGTCTTTGTACACATTTGATATTGAACAGTGGACGAAAGTACACAACGTATCCTCTTTCTTAACTGCTTTAATTGTTCATGTATTTTAACTCTTTTAACTGCATCAACTGTTATTAATTGTACACTGCCTACATAAATAATATGGTGAAGTCTGAAGATGATAAAACCTTCTCATGAATAACGAATATTTTTGATAAGGAACCAAAGGAAGCGTCATGGTATACTAGTTAAACCGATCTTTCGTGCTAAAACAATTGCAAAATAATATAATATGCACTGATAATCTTGAAAAACTTGCATAATAACATATGATATGTAAGTTGAAAACATACTGTGGATAATTTCCTTCATTGTTGATACACCCACCTAGAAGAGCTGACAAACCTCCCACTTTCCTGTGCCCACGTCACGTGTGCCATCAGCTGTAATCAGAACTCACACGTGTCTTCAATGTGGGTTAGCACTGAATGCACACGTGCATGACGAAGCGAGGAGCTCACCAAATCCACTCTAGTGTATGTGCAGTTATGTGGGGGGAGGTTGTCAGTAATGTGGAGGGTCTTTGAGTTATGTGGAGGGTCTTTAGTAATGTGGAGGGTTTTCAGTAATGTGGAGGGTTTTTAGTAATGTGGAGGGTTTTCAGTAATGTGGACAGTTTTCAGTAATGCGGACAGTTTTTAGTAATGTGGAGGGTCTTTAGTAATGTGGATGGTTTTCAGTAATGTGGAGGGTCTTTAGTAATGTGGAGGGTTTTCAGTAATGTGGAGGGTTTTTAATAATGTGGGAGGTTTTCATTGATGTAGACAGTTTTCAGTAATGTGGACAGTTTTTAGTAATGCGGACAGTTTTCAGTAATTTGGGAGGGTTTTCAGTATTGTGGACAGTTTTTAGTAATGTAGGAGGTTTTTATGAATGTGGACAGTTTTTCAGTAATGTGGAGGGTTTTCAGTAATGTGGAGGGTTTTCAGTAATGTGGACAGTTTTCAGTAATGTGGAGGGTCTTTAGTAATGTGGAGGGTTTTCAGTAACGTGGAGGGTCTTTAGTAATGTGGAGGGTTTTCAGTAACGTGGAGGGTCTTTAGTAATGTGGAGGGTTTTCAGTAATGTGGAGGGTCTTTAGTAATGTGGAGGGTTTTCAGTAATGTGGAGGGTCTTTAGTAATGTGGAGGGTTTTCAGTAATGTGGAGGGTCTTTAGTAATGTGGAGGGTTTTCAGTAATGTGGAGGGTCTTTAGTAATGTGGAGGGTTTTCAGTAATGTGGAGGGTTTTTAATAATGTGGGAGGTTTTCATTGATGTAGACAGTTTTCAGTAATGTGGACAGTTTTTAGTAATGCGGACAGTTTTCAGTAATTTGGGAGGGTTTTCAGTAATGTGGACAGTTTTTAGTAATGTAGGAGGTTTTTATGAATGTGGACAGTTTTTTAGTAATGTGGGGGGTTTTCAGTAATGTGGAGGGTTTTCAGTAATGTGGAGGGTTTTCAGTAATGTGGAGGGTTTTCAGTAATGTGGAGGGTTTTTAGTAATGTGGAGGGTTTTCAGTAATGTGGACAGTTTTCAGTAATGCGGACAGTTTTTAGTAATGTGGAGGGTCTTTAGTAATGTGGAGGGTTTTCAGTAATGTGGAGGGTCTTTAGTAATGTGGAGGGTTTTCAGTAATGTGGAGGGTTTTCAGTAATGTGGAGGGTTTTCAGTAATGTGGAGGGTTTTTAGTAATGTGGAGGGTCTTTAGTAATGTGGAGGGTCTTTAGTAATGTGGAGGGTCTTTAGTAAGGTGGAGGGTTTTCAGTAATGCGGACAGTTTTTAGTAATGTGGAGGGTCTTTAGTAAGGTGGAGGGTTTTCAGTAATGTGGAGGGTCTTTAGTAATGTGGGAGGTTTTCATTGATGTAGACAGTTTTCAGTAATGCGGACAGTTTTTAGTAATGCGGACAGTTTTCAGTAATTTGGACAGTTTTTAGTAATGTGGACAGTTTTCAGTAATTTGTACAGTTTTCAGTAATTTGGGAGGGTTTTCAGTATTGCGGACAGTTTTTAGTAATGTAGGAGGTTTTTAGTAATGTGGACAGTTTTTTAGTAATGTGGACAGTTTTTCGTAATGTGGGGGGTTTTTAGTAATGTGGACAGTTTTTACTAATGTGGGAGGTTTTTAGTAATGTTATGGAATAAGGTCAGTAACGTGGTGGGATATCTTTCAGTTATGTTTGCGGATATTCAGTTATTCTTCATATTATTAATGGTATTCCTCCATATTCCTCTGCACCCTCCACGTTACTGGTCATACCCCATTGCTTTGCTGATTGGTATCCCTGTACATTACTACGCACTCTCCACTCAATTTTCTTCACATTACTTTAAGATATCCCTCCAAGTTACAGATGAAATCCCTTCACATTACTGACCTTTCTTCACATTACTTCAAGAAATCCCTTCATATTACTGATGAAATCCCTCCCGATTACTGAATTTTCTCCACATTACTTCAAGATATCCCTCCAAGTTACTGATAAAATCCCACCACATTTATGTGCACTCTTCTTATTACTGCATAAAGCCGTCCACATTACTTTTCTTGGGTGGTTTTTATCCTAAAGACTGTAATTGTAATCTTGAAAAGTGATTTAAGAGCAGTTAGGAGCTACCCACCCTTTCAACATTGCAATCCTAAACAAACCAATGTCTTTACAAATGCCATTCTTACCAGTCAATTTGTCATTCTCAAATCACTGTATAAATATAAAGATTCTAAGCGTTTAGCATAAAAAATAGACTAATTTCAGGTGTTGTTGTGATGGGGTTTCGTAAAGTCTTTGAAGCAATGAATAATCATATTTGCAGGTATATAGCATTAGATTAGGTATACCCACTATGGTATACAGCATTGAAATAGGCAAAAATGGAATATATAGTCTCATACGTGAGCCACGATAAACGTAATGTACCTCAACTAGGTCTCGAACCCGGGCCTTTAGGCTAAATGAATTTCCTGAAAATCCGTTAGAATAGATATACAAGGTATACACGTAATTTTTTTTATAAGCAACTGCTTTATAAGAAAGTCAGTACTCGACAAGGCAATTCTAGTACTGGATAGAGGAATTTTAGGCAATTTTGATTTAGTTCTGATCCAATAGGCAATGAAAATCATGCTGCAGCCATAGAGAGGTAGGTTACAGTGGATATTAGTCCCCCAGCACATTTTTTCATGCAAGATACCATTTATTTTACAACAACTTGTGAGAGAATATTCTTAGAAACAAATTTTTAAGTTAAAAAAGGCTAAGCAATTGCTAAGCAATTTTGAGTACTCAAATTTAACCTCCAGCCAAGCAATTTCTAGTACTCTCGAGCTGAAATTGCTGATAGAAAAATGCGTTTACAGCATTGTATAGGTAGACAATGTATACAGCATTGAATAGATATAGATTTCCTTAGGTAAACAGGACTAAATCATAAACTCGAGTGTGATTTTTGATATTTTGATATAGCACCCCTTCATTTCGGAACGATTTTCTAACAATGACAGACCCTGGTATCATAATGAGCAGAAAAATAAGGTATTTAATGCTCATATGATGAAATAACTGATTATATCTCGGGCTGGGAATGAACAGGTGACCGCTACAGGATTCACACAGCTAGTTGTCAGTGTTCATATTCACACGTATCCGTTCAGCTCTGCTCAAATGAAAACACTGATCGATCTTGTCATGTTCTTAATTTGCATTTCGGCGTATAAGCCACCTGCGCTAGTACGCTTTTAGCGGATCAAATGTGAGCTAACCCTAATTTAAGACTTCTGTGATCAGTTCTCTAAATTCAGAACCTCAAATCATTGATCAAATCACTGCAATTCGCTTTTATGTGCTGTGAGTCTGGGGTTTCAGCTCAGGCTCTACTATAATTACTCAGCTAGAAGGTAAATTCAAAATTGCACAGCAATTTGCTTTAGTCAAGTTAGCATTGCTAAAGTTAGTATTTTTAGATACAGATTCAAAAAAGATGAATTCAAATGATTAATTACATTATTGTGAAAGGGTCTATTGTATCAAAAACCACATTTACTCCACAAATCTAAAATCATTTTCAGATTGGGTAACAGCCTCAGCAACAACAACCAAACAACAACAACAGCATGAATCTGGCTGGCGCCTGGACTTGCTCCACGAGTCCTTGTCTCCCTGTGTGCACTCAGGTCAACCAAGCTTATTCCTGGAGTGACGTCAGCATATTAGAGAACGCAGGGAAACAAACACTCGTGGGGCAAGTCTAGCTAACGTCTAAATACCTCTAGGTATATGATTTTATAACTGAAATTTCTTTTTTGTTTCTTTCAGATAATCGACGACGACGAATTGCTGAACATTAGCAATGAACCGGAGGCAATCATCAGGCGTCCTGCTGAAAATCGCCGCGCGGCATCTGAAGATGAGAACGCAGACCTGGGAACGGGATTTTCGAGTATCCCAATGACCACAGTAACCTAGAAGCACTGAAGCACAGTAAGTCTATTGCTGATGTTGATTCGCACCTGAGCACTGAACCAGTGATTCTGATGATTCATGGTAGAAATTCATTTTAGTTTGACATTCATTTCATAGATTGAGATTCACTTTAGTTTGGGTTCATAATAGTATGTCTAACTCCTAGGCCTACTCTACTGGTTTTCAAATCAAATGACTTTCAAGATCCTGTAGTGGCTCGTGATTTACTTTACGCACCTTTTTCGCCAGCTGTCGCAAAGTAGATGATTTTTCAGAATACAATTTTTTCAAATTCATTAATCGTAGGGTTATGATTAGACTAGTCGTAGTTTTTGCAACGATAGATTTCCCCCACCATAAATGCCACAGGTCGTTTCTCGTTACGAAAATTGGGACTAGTTTCTTGGCCTCGCTTTCATTTTCACTGAACTGAATTGATTCTGAAATGATTCTGAAATCTCAACTCAATCTAGTTATAGTCTATCTATTCCCTGTCAGCAATTCAAATCAATAAAAACGCAAGTTTTTGCGATTAATCTAGTTATCCTTTCAAATTGGATTGATACGAGTCGAAAATAAGAGCCCCTGTCTTATTTCTGCTATCCATAGTTCCCACCAGTATTGTAGAGAGGGAGGGGGTAACAAGAGTAGTTACCAGGGGGCCTGGGGCTCTGGGGGGCCCGTAAAATCTAAGTTATCTTTGTTTATTGATCATAAGCTCTTTTCCAGAGGAGTTTAGGCCCATTTGATTCACATTTACCCTGGGGCCTAGCCGATCTCTTGACGGCCCTGATTCACACAGTCTTCCTTTTCTAGGTATTTTCTTCAATTCCTACAATATCTCAGTTGTTTTTGCAAATTGGCTGAAGATTATTAAAGCACACCATGATAGTTTTTGCACAATGAAACCACAGACCGTGATCTTCACAATACCAGCCGGCACCGGTAAAATTAAGAGACCGGGAACGGTTCAATGAATTGACCTTTTGATTAATTTCGGATCAAACCAATCAAAACCCGATTGAAATTACTGAGATTTTTCTGCCACTGGTTTAGGTTCCTAATTCAAGTATAGTCATAAAGAATGGAAACCATGTGGGGCATAAACATTTGGGTCTCGTTTCAGTAAGGAAATTCTCTAATAAGTTGTCTTGAACTATTATTGCAAGGTCGAAATAAATCTGCTACATAATTGATCTTTTATCCCTGATCATTGACCTATAAGGTGTTCTGGCAATTGCAGAAAGTTCGTTATGAACGGGTTTGTTAGCAGAGCATTTTAAGGAATTCGACCAGTGAGCCCAGCCACCCTGGATGGACTACCTGAAGACTTTTTTTATAAGAACAACCTGGATCAGAATGTTTTGCTATCTCCTATACTATTTTCACTAAACACAAGAAAGTCCCCCATCGTCAAAAACCCTGCCTAGAAACTTACTTTAACACATTTTCAAGTAGGGTAAGGGTATTTTGGTGGAAAACTACGAATAAGAAATAAACTGGCTGAAATTGAAGCTAAGTTTTTTTTAAAAAAGCTTTTAATGTAAGTGGATTGTGATGCACTGCCAAAAAGGTTCATGGTTTTTGGGAAATTGGTATTTGGTCATTATTTCTAGGGGCCTAAAAGAAGGCCTGAGAAGACAAGCTGAGACGATGGCCCATATGCCAGTAACAACAGTGTTAAGAATGCTCTGTGTCAAGGAAGATTCTACTGATAGTACTTCGTAGTGAAAGTTACGGAGGAGCAGCACTCAGCAGCAATCTTAGAGCCTCTTAATCGTGGCTATTGTATCCATAGACGAGGCTAAATGTTTTCCCTGGGTTGTAGACTAATCTTGCTTTCCCATTGCATTGAAACCCCCTATTGACCTGTATGTTTTCCTTTTCTAATTAGATATCTTTTTTGAATTTTAATTCATGGCATAATGGTAAAACAAAATTAAGTTAAAGATTAATGCAAAAAATATAAACTGTTAAGTAGACTGTACGAGTATCTGTACAAAATTCCTTGAGATGTAATAATTTTATGGTAGTGAATAATAATCATAAATTATCGTTATAATCACATATTACACGATTAATCAGTTTTTATTTAGCATTTGTATATAAAATAAGAATGAAAGTAATTCATGTATAAATTCCTTCTTTTCTTTACTGTTTCCCTACTTCGAGACTTTAGTTCGTAACTTAGAGAAACGTGGTTGTATGGTCCAAAGACTCTGGAGGAAAATAAGTGGATTCTGTTATAGACCATTTCTGAACTCTGACGGAAGATAACGGACTGGTAATAGGGGACATTGGGGATATGTGCCTCACCCTACAACGTTGCCAGGGTATTCTCAGATTTAACTTAACGTGTCTTTATTTTACCCCCAGAAAGTGCTTCATAAGTATTCACCAGATTAGATTTATAATTGTTTTTAGGTTTTCTTCTGAAGTAATTCATTTTGAAATGACTACTACATACTACCTACTACTGTAATGAATGTCAGAGGCAGAGTTTCAGTAGTTATTATGTTTCGCAATATTTCCGAGTTTCTTCGCCATCTTCAAGTTCTGTAGCGTTAGAAGCGAGGGACTAATCACTTCAATCAAAGTGTACGAGATTTTTCGAGATTTTTAAAGATTTTTAAAATTCTTTGAGATTTTTATAGATTTTTCATGATTTGTCAAGATTATTTCAGGTTTCTGATGTCAAATTTGTTAAGACTTTTTAAATTTTCAAGATTTTAAAAAGGCGTACGAGATTTTTTTTGAGTGATTTGCCCCTCGGTTCGAAGACCGAGTTTGATTACAAATCACTTACGCCATGAACTGAGCAAAGGAGACAACGATGTAGAGGCTCTAACTTAAAAACTTAAACCAACCATCATTTGCAAGTAAGACTATAAAGTGTCCAGTATATAACAACTGGATTTACTCTGTCATCAGATGGTGTCAAAAGGAGATTGACTCGATCATTTCGGTAGGAACTTACTTAAAAAGTAGTTTGGGTTCATGGTGTGGGTTAAAATTGGATTTGGGACTTAAGGAAAGGGTCAACTGCAAGAATCGGGGTGGGCATAATAGTTTAACATCTTTTCGCTCCAAGAGGACCTCTCCCCCGCTGGCTTTTTATTTGGGTTTGAGGTTGTTTGAAAGATGTACAGTAGCTTCTATAAAACGATGTAATAATGTTAGTCAGTCCTAATAGATTAAGGTAGGGATAGGGATTGTAATACCCCACAAAACCCCCCTGTCACCCTGACACCGGTGAGACCGGTTTAAGACTACAGTCTTGTACCTGGCCCCGAGGCAAGACAGAAAAAGATAAGCAGCGTGAATTGTGATAAGAAATTGAAATCAAATTAGGAACACTTTATTTCCACCGATTTCAATAAAAGAAGATCTAAAAATAAAACTGACATTTTTCACAAAACTGCCAGTTCTGAAGATCATTGTGGAGTTTCCTAGTTGTAAGTCCTTGGTTTACCGCATTTTCTCTCATTTTGTCAACCGGCTGTTTGTCGTGGTATCTTGTGTGGCATTGTGGCATATCATATATAAAAGCTACGTCAAGAGCATCCCAAAAACCCCTTTCTGTACTTTTCAAACTATAGTAAATTTGCCTTTATACTTAGGAGAATCTGGTTGGAGATACTTTTACCTTTTTGAAGGCAAAGTTTCAATGCACGGTAGGGGGACGAAAGTATGGGAATGAATGGGCCTAAATTTACTGAAGCAAAAATGCAAAACGAACCTTAATAATCTTCAGGAAAAAGATAGTTTGTTTACATTTTCTTGTTTTGGTCATGTCAGCTTTTTTTTATTCGCGTGAAAATGTTTTTTAAAAATTGCACAGCCTTGTTTTGCGTTTTTGCTACCGTAATTTTGGCCGATCGTTTTCATACTTCCATCTCTCAATAGTTAATATGCTATGTCGCTGTGTTATTTAGTGAGGCCAACATTTCTTCCACTCTTGGGAAATGACAACCCGAGGGGCGATTGACTCCTTGAAAATCTTGTACACTTTTAAACAAAGTCCTCCTTTTCTATTCATCGGCGTTGGCCGTTGAGGCTCTGAAAATTTGGGGGCTACCCTACTAAAAATCCTTTGTTTACTAAGATATTTGGCTGAAAGGGCTCATTTCAACTCAAACTTTCAAATTTGGGGGGTAACGCCCACCCCTGCCTCCTACGCCTATGACTTTATCCCGTATAAAATCCCTTAGAAATCTCTTTTTATTCTTCAAAAATCTCGTAGGCTATGAGAGAAAGTTAACTGTCACTGGTATTAAAAAACAAGG
This sequence comes from Pelagia noctiluca, assembly GCA_963924455.1. Lineage (NCBI taxonomy): Eukaryota > Metazoa > Cnidaria > Scyphozoa > Semaeostomeae > Pelagiidae > Pelagia > Pelagia noctiluca. The sequence continues at coordinate 3,886,648 of OZ004325.1, read as the reverse complement.
GAAAAAAGTATGATACCATGTCTTAATGTTGGAATATACCAAATATACTGCAACGTATCCAAACATATTCTGCAACAGTTTGTAAGACGAACTTAGATGATAAGAATGGATTATTCTATTATGAGATCTTTGAATTTTCTCTGGCAGGAAAAAGCTCAAAGTAAAGAATAAGAGTATCTAATCTTGGTCCAAGAAGCTTTTATTGTCTCTTATTAAAATAATTTGCCTCTTATTTATTGCCTTTTGATAAAATAGCGGGAAAAAAAGAGATTGTCTTCTCATGTAGACAACAACAGCAGCAGCACTTGAGAAGCCGCTGACCACGCACCACCGGAATGGAATCAACAGACAGAAAAACCTTTCCTTTCCGGTTGGATATGGGCCGGTGATCGCGAACGTGATCGCTCACAATACTTCCAGATATTACAACATTTGTCTTGGCTCAGCATTGTCCTTTGTTTTGTTTACAACAGCAGAAGGAAGAGAACCACCAGGGTCAACAGTACCTACGGGATCAGAGAAATTTCGCTATGACTGGAAGGGGAACCCGTCAACTGATGATCGATCGAGCTGTGTGACTGCTAGTAAAAGGTTTTACTGGAAGCGACTTCCATCGCTAAAAACCTGCTCAAAGCTCGTGTTCATTTGTACGTGACCTTGCTTATACAAGCGACATTCGACCATGAAAAAACAACGTCGAAACGTAGCCACCATGAACTAGCCGTCGTTTAATAATACATGCTAGCCTCAAAGATTTATTCTTTGTTCTAAGCAGGAATCAAGTCGATATTTTTATTGCAACACAAGATTTGTAGGCCGATTTCATCCATCTTTCATTTGAATTTTACTTCAAGCTCGAAGAGAATTTCGTCGCGAGTCATTATCAATGCCTGTGGCCAACCACTAACTTAGGCCAGAAATAGTTTGAGATATCGCCGTCGAGCTTTCTCGAAATCGTGATCGTTTCGTTTCCAATGGTTATTTCTGTGGATTGGCTTGAAAATGGCAAACCCGGAGTCTGCGATAATTACACACAGGCTTTCACCGTGTGAAAACAGTCCAAGCCCCGAACAAGGAAGCCCTCGGAACAACAACGAACAATCACTGCACATACTCGTCGAACCCCAGCCTGACGGTCATATGAATGTTATCCATCTCGTGAACCCGATCAATGGCCAAGTTTTTACGTCCTTAGTCGCTGGAAACGGCACTTGCATCGAAATACAGCCAGGAGTTTTATTTCGAGTTCCATTCCCGGAAGAGCATGGATACCGCACCTTCCCCCCTAACCAATTTCCACAAGCCCCCTACCCCACAACGAACATAGTTCCACCCAACATGCAGATTCCAGGAGGGGGTATGTTCATGCCCAGAGCCAACACGGATTTTTACAACCCCCCATGCCCCATTCACGGACCCCAACAACAACAAAACCCCAATGGTTTTATAACTCCAGGGCCGGATGATTTGCGATTAGAAAGGAGAAGGGAGAAACTTCAGAGGAAATTACGGGACAAACAGTCAGGGCCTGTGCCAAACTGCAACTGCCAGGTTCACTGTCAAGCACCGGTTGCCAGAACACCGCACAAGTTCCAGACGCGACAGGGCAAAATGAATGGGCCCTTTGAACCTGCCACGCAAGAAAACGGAGGTTGGTTTTTCTTTGATTTTTAATATAGATTCATGATTTTTATGTATTCCACATTGATATTCATGATTTTTATTCATTGCCCATCCATCTACTTGGTAAAGGTTTCCATTCTCTCCTTCGTTAATTTTTCTTCATCGGCCTATTTAGGCCTACTTCTAAGAGCGAAAAATTGTCTGGCCTTTTATTTTTGATAATAATGTTCTACATTTTTTGTGGTTTTCCCAGTTATGGTTTTCCGATAAGAGAAGGGAAACAGGATACGTGATTGAATTTCAATCAGATTTTTGGAATAACTTGCCCAGGCTATAACTTTTTTTAGTGGTTATCTGAGTTTAGGCCTAATTACAAAGGCCTCTAGGCTATGGATGGACCAATTCTGCTTGATACAACCGGAAGATTTTCACACTCTCATCGAGATTTTCTTGGTGGGAGTGTACCCACAAGAAACTGGCCACAGAGTAGACCAATCCCTGTTCTGTGGTTGAATTAACTCAAAGGTTTAGGACATCATAATTAGAACTGAGGAAGCTCATCCTCATCCCCAATTAAGAAATTAGACAGAGTTTTACAAGGGGTCATAACTGTAAACTGTTCAAGGAAAGAAGCAAATCAAACGTTAGGAAGAATTTTTCTCTCAAAGAGTGATAAATGAATGGAATGATCTCAACTGGGATACTGTAAATAGCACATCAGTAGAATAATTTGGAAAGTCGTACAACGATTACAAATTTAACAGTACAGGTTTCTTTTTTTATAAGAAACCAGTTTATAGGAAACTTAGTACTTAGAGCCCCAAAAATTTCAGAAACTTTTAGAACTACATCAATATCTTTAAGAAACTCCGAAAAAAATAAGAGGACCTTCTGAGGCAAAAATTAATATGTCAACAATACATTTTTGCTTAATTTAAGTTTGCTACACGTTTTTATTTAGAGGAACACAGGATGTTGAGTCTACTTGTGTTAGTAGGTGGGTTTCACTTTAAAACAACAAATATATGAGGGAAAGTGCAAAATTTGATGTTAAGTGCGTATCTAAAAATAAGAAACTTTTAAGGAACTTTTAGTTCTAGAAACTGGTGAAAAATTAAGAAACTCTTAGTACTAGGACCCAAGCTTGGTTTCTTATAAAAAAGACGTGTAATACGTATGCAAGTAAGTGCATTTTAGCTTTGGGTTTAGTAGTCACTGCACCCAGGTTTTATAGGCCACATGTTCTTTGCTCCCTTATCTACTTATGTTATTATTATTATTATTATAATGCGACTCATGCCCACAGAATCATGTCCCGTATCTAAGATTTTTACTACCTGAGTTTTCTATGCCAATTATTTCAAAACTGGATGTATCCGTAGATTGTATAAAGAAAGAATAAAGGATGAAGAAGTGAAAAAATCTTTTGAACCTAATAATTATCCAAACTATCTTGTTTGATACATAATTACTCTTCACCCTTCTGAAATTATTTATCCAGTATTTTTCAGGATCAAACCACCTTATCTTGCAAAGCTATTTCTGCTCTTCCTTCGTTCTGCCCCAAATACCTTTTACCCCACCTTACTCTTCCCCTCCAAAAGTAGTCTCTATTATACTTTTAGTCAATAAAGTCATTACTGTGAATAAATGTCCCATGTGCTTGTTTATTTTGAGTCTTAAAGGAAGGCCGTTGTATTGGGAGGGGGCTTGTTCACAAATTTGGTTTGTGATATTAGTGCAATTTAATTTCCTTGTGATTGGGAAGTGATTCAAAGAAATAAAGTATTTAAGAAAGAAATTTGACTTACTGTACCGGACTGTATAGCATTTTTTGGTTCCAAAAACCTTTGTTCCTTTCAAATAGGTATTTAGACCAAATACTGTGCAGAGTCTGAAACTTTGTGTTTTCTGCATGCAGCCTATACCTTTACCTGCAATTAACTTAATTTCTAGTTCTTTTGTTACTTGTTGTTGTGTGTGATAGATAAACTACCCCGGTGTTTTAATTTTTGAAAAATGTCCACCAGAGCTTATTGTGACCCCCTTAAATGAACACTTTTTTGTGAGAATTATTTTATAAGAACACACGTGTCAAATTTTACCAAAATTTAAGAAATAGCTAAGGCTGACAACGTTTTTCTCAATATAAGAATTTTAAGAAATAACCATCACAAGCCTAACAAATAAATACAGAACAAACAGATTGACCTAGCATACTGAGATGTTAGGCGGGTCAGGAGATTCAAAATTTGCAACATTGAACGCAACTCATACCTAGATCTGGCTTCCAAATGCATTTTAGAAGTAAGTACAATATCGTATCATTTCAGTCTGAAAATAGAGAAATATTTGAGATTAGCCAGTTTCGAAAAGTTTTTATTGCCCCTTAGCCTTAGTCTTGTAAAAAAGAAGGCATTTCTATTCATTTCCATACAATTACCCACTGCATGTATTTGATTAGTTTCTATTTCAGTCTATGTTAATTTCTGCCCACTATTTTCAACTCATTCATTCCGTGAACAACAACAGAATTTCCCACAGAAAACCGAATGAGCATGATTGTTTGTGTGTACGGATCTGCAAGTTGTGGGAGTGTATGAGATCAGCTGTTCATAGTGAAACTCGAACTCTGAATTTCCATTTCTTGTTTGTAATTCATTTCCTTCATCTCTTAACTTTTTGTCTGCTTGTTAATTTACTGCTGATAAGTTATTCATGGAAGATTCTTAAACCTTGACCAGTTAGGTTTGCACAGTTGCTTATGCTGTACTAACAAGATAGAGGAAGTGATTTGATGTTACGTAATTTGTTGCATATGCCACCTAGCAGGTATTCTCAGACAGGGCCTAAAGGAGATTTAGAAACCTTGGGTTAGAATTAATGGAGTTTTACTGATCTATTTTCTAAATGCGCTTTTTAATTTTTAAAGGAACCTACCTGAAGGTGTGGTACTAAAAAGTACCATAAATTGTCTATTGTTTTCCATTGTTACAGAAAACAATAGAACAAAAGAATCCATTGTATCTTACAAGAAATCCTAGTTCTATGTTCCTTATAAAACTGGTTCCTTATATAAAAACATGTACTTCTTAAGGCAGTAAACTACACTTTTTTCAATAAGCAACTGGACATTGGCCCCAGCCCCCAAAGTTGCGTAAATATTTTGGATTTTCAGCCCTCAAAGTTGCTTAAGAGTAAATTTAACTTTATCTTTTCGGTACTAAACTGTTTAATTCTAAGGTTTTGTTATATATCTACATAGTACCACACGCAGTCAACTCTTTTTATTGAAATTGCTTAAGAGTTGCATGAGTTTTAAAAGAAAAACAAAATAAAGAAATTTCCCTTCCCTGTACCCCAAATCGTTTAAAATTGATGTTGTACATATGAGAAAACCTTTGAAATACCAAATATGCCTCTTCTAACGATGAAAAATTGTGTGATCAAACAGGGTCAAGTACTTTCAGCATAGTTGCTTAAAGTGCTTAGCTGCATAATTTATTTCATCCAGCCAATCCACCCTTGGTTACTTATTGACTTGTCGCTTATTAAAAAAAAGTTATATCCAATAGAGTAACAAGAAATCATTGGTTACATATGAACATTGCAAGAAACGTTAGAAATAGCGACGAATTTAAAATTCCTGCTAAAACCCAGCCTAACTTCAAAAATTCCAAACATTAATGAACCTAATCCAAAATTACTTAAATTTTAATGAAAAACAGATTTTCTGGATTCTTCGAATCATTATCATTCCGTGAGCAACCCCAAACCAAAAAGGCCTCAGGAAAAATCGTCTTAAAATGTCTTCCTAATTGCTCTAACGCTAATCCTATCAGTTGGAAGATGTAGTGCCTAAAGTTATATGTTTATTAATAATTGTCAGTTTAGCGCCTTTATCTTGTAAATTCTTAGAATTTCGTATTATTATTATCATATTATATTTGGCTTCTGATGCCCGGGTCATCCTTTCTTTTCAAACTGTCAAAGAGCACTGTTCATTTTCATTCTCCAGTTGTTCTTTGTGCTTTGTTCTTTGTAAGAAAGAATCGTCTTATCCTTCCTAATAGAGTCGACCTTTTTGCACGTTCATAAATCACCTTAATAAACCGGTCAAAAAGGTTACCAACCATGGAGGACCACGTTTCCCTAACAAGGATGTTACAGTCTTAGATTAATTACTGTTATAATTTCTGAGGTCGTTTCAATGATTTCACAATTGCTAGGCCATGCTGTGAGCTTCCTTTGATTCACATTTTTCATTATTCTCAGTCCCTGTATCATTTTCCTCATAAATACTGAATATTGATTTCAGTAAAGTCATCGAAAGATTGATGGTGGACCAGTTAACCTGGTAATTAGTTTGATGATGCTATACCATTGGTAGTACATTATGAGGCCTAGGTTTTCATGTGATTTACAGAGCACACTGATCTTTCCATGTAAAGAAACTCCGCTATGGCCCAGACCTCTTTTCTATTGAAGATTTTGAATTTCCAACCCTCCCTTATCCTTTCTCGCATTCTTTCCAACCCTCCTTGATCCTCCTCGTACTTTTATCTGGCTGGAATGCCTGTAAATCACTTCGGATTCTTTTGATAAGTTTCGCGCAAGCAAGTACCAGCAGGGGCGGATCCAGTCTAAAGCTACCACTGTTCGAGCCGTAGTCAGATTTTCAGGCCTAGTATTTTTTCTTTCTTCTGATTTAGGCTCTTAGATGGAAAAATCTACAATTCAATCACTTGGACCAATTTCAGCAGTTTTAAGAATTTCTCTTAGATCTGCCCCTGTTTAGCACTTAGTTGCAGTAGCCGTTTTCCTCTAACTCCTCATCTCTCTAAAATAGTTTAAAATGCGTTTTTAGGCAGATGAAGGAGCTCCACATTAGTGTTAATCTCAAATAATGTTAGGCATTGCAAAACATTCTGATCAAAAATTGGTTCAGGTTTTTCGTATAAAGGTTGTCCTTATAGTACATGAAAGACTCCTGTTGGGAAAAATGACTTGTCTACACAATGGGGAACCGTAGCTTCATTGTAGATTCCTAGATTGAATCTCATCTGCCACAATTATTTTGACTTTTCTACCACTTCTCTCAGGTGAAGTCCTGCACTCGATTTATTTTCAATTTCATAATAAGTACACGCTACATGATATACAGAGCGTCGTCATCGTTTATGAATAAACTAAAACTGAAGCTAGCCAACTAAAACAAATAAAAACCAATGATATAGTACAGTGTGCTTGTCTTATAGCGAATTTAATCAATGATTATCAAATCCCCATTGCTTAGAAATCCATATTCTTATATAACACTGTAACCCCTCCCAGTGAACATTCAGTTATTTTCTAAAGCAATTGGTTCAGGTCACTGCCAACTGTATATAAACAAAAACGTTCTTGTATTCTTGTATAGAGACGTTGCACTTTTACTTTTGTAATCTTATAAATAAATAAGCAAAGGGAAAGCCGCCACAAAAATGTGTCTTGAATGTCAAAAGCAGATGTTTTTGGTCTCTGTCGCCTTCTCTTTCATGTTAGTAACTCCCCTTTGGCGAAAAGATAAGTGATCCGATCAACCTCCTTTTCATTCTGATTGGCTCGCTGAAAGGAGGCGTGGCCCATAATCTCCCTTTGACTGACGGCTTTAAGATTAATTTTTCAATATTTTCAAAACTAACGATTTTTAAGAGATATGATGTATTAGATGTGTGTTGGTAGGTTTTCGTATTGGTTTTGTGTCTTGCTTCATGAAATCCTATTTGAATTTGTGGGTAGGCCTAAGTGACTTGATTATGTAAAAGATCTGGGGGAACTTCAGTATGAAGAGAATATGAAACTGTTCAGGGAACTCAGGGAACTCATACACGGGGAACGAATGATTTAGGCCGTTGGACCTTTAGTAACTAGGCGTTGTTGAGGGATATTCCCATCATGCATTGCGTGAATTGAGATCCAGCATCTATTGTAGAAATTTCCATTATAGGCATTATCAGAGTGATGTGAAATCAGTCAAGCTATCGATAGGGACTGATAGCCAATGTAGCAAATTATATACATCTCACTGAATAGAAAACCAGAATGTTTAACTGTAAGCTAGATATGTAGAATACAATGAGATTACTGCGCATGTGTGGGAACCTTACAACCAATCAGAGAGTTCTCTTTACCTTCTTTGTTTAAAACGACGAACCTCGAGTACCGAACCATCCTTTTATCCTTACTCAAGCCGCCACTTAATACTGGAGAGTTTGCTAAGAGGGTCTCCGACCTTTCTGTAGTGTTTGACTATTCGATCTTTTGTTTTTCTTTCCTTTCTTATTCAAATTTGTAATCCTTTGCCATATTCGAAAGCTTTGCTCTCAGTCAACTCTCGATCCTTCATTGTTTTAGATGTTATTCTGGTCAGTGAAGTAGATGGAAGAGAGGCCGATGAAGCCATTCCAGTGCTTGCTGCACCGGAGGTAAGTTCCTTCCAACTTTCACTGTTGCTTGTGTTTCTTCAGGTAGAAGAAGGGACGTATGAAGTATCTCAAACTTTGGGAGGGGGCACGATGCTTCAAGGGCACTATTTTCATTAAGAAAGAGAGGCAGTTTCTGAAAGTAAAAAGGGTAATTCATTGTTTTTTGCAAAATCTTGGGGTGCACAGGCCTACGGTGGCCCCCATGTTTCCTACGACCCTTGATATAAGGGTACCCTCTGAAGAGCTAAAAAGGCGTTGCCAGGCTGGAGGTTCTTAGAGAACTTGGCTCGTTTTTGGATACTCAAAACGTACTCAAAAAGCAACATTCATACCCATACACGCTTTTTTATAAGAACCCTTGAGTCTGATTTCAGACTGCCTGTTTTTGATTTTAGAGGTGATTTTTGACCAATTTATCCCCCTACCCTTTGAAAACATTTCAAGATATTTTTCTGGTAAAGGGTGTACACGCTTTTTTTTATAAGGAACCTACATGTACAAGGTCGAAAACCATGTGACGTCACGGCACATTGATGTTGTTGTCACACCGAATTTGCCAAAAGATGCATCTTCGACATTCATTTTACACTCCTTACGCTTTGAATATCGCCTCAAAAATAGCAGCAGATGAAAAAGTGCATCGACTTTAGTTAATTTAAATCAAAAAATGATAACCATAATTTTCACTTCATAGGCGCTTTAAGGAACTTCTACTACTAAAGATCCAATAACTAAGGAACTTTATTATTACAATATCATAATTGATGGTGTAGATATGCATCCTCTTTAATGACTCTCATTAACTTTTACTTTATATAGGCTTGGCCTACGCTTCTTTGTGTTGTAACATGTTTTATTATCAGAGTTTATTGCAAAATCTTGAATTTTAATGATTTTCTTGCGTCGGTAATATTTCCTATCCACTAAATGAGAATTTAGAATTAAGGAACTATCAAGGAACTTTTAGAAGTACAAAGTGCTCAAAAGAGGTCTCAAAATAAGGAACTTAAAGAACTAGGCCCTGAGCTAGGTTCCTTTTCAAAAAAAGCGTGTACTTGTATTTGTCTATCTCAGTATGTTTTGGAGATCGAGAAGGGTACTCATCAAAAATTAAGATATAAACTTATGATAGATAACTTTCGACCTCTAGAACCCTCTTAAAAATCATTAACTTTGACAAAAAATGAATCGATACTATTCCTCTGAATGCAATTTTCCTTACTTCTTCTCGCTAACCCTGTAAAAAATATGAATTTCCTGATATTTTAGCTCAATCAGAATGGGAAGATTCATTTTCTTCTTTGGTTGATTAAAGTAATCATCCTCATAAATTGCTCAGTTTCTTGATTCAACCTTGAAAACACCTGCACTCAGGTTTCTTTAAATTGTCTAGACATGCCTCATCACAATCAATTCTTTTCATACATCTATGTGCAAATTTGTCAAAGGTACATTTGATTTATCCGTGTTTTTCTGACAAGTCTCAGACATCTACAAATCATCATTGCCAGAAACGATCTCTTGTAGGATTAGATTTATCATGATTTATCTCTTGTTTATGAATTGCAATTCTTGACTTGGAAATTATTCAATGCTAATCATGCCCAAAAAATAACGTTCTTAATTTGTTTCACGAAATCGCTGAAATTACCGAAAAAAACTATTCATGAAAGTGACTTACAATCCCCGCCAAAAGTCTTGGTACTTTTGCGGGATTTTTACAGTTTTCTTTATCCTGCTCCCTCTCCTTCCCCCTTAAATATGTTGTTTCTTATGATAAGAATTAACCCAATAACATTTAGCGAGTGTTTGGTGTAGTCTGATAAAGCTCATTTTGAAAACAACATTGTTTTGAGGGGAGAGGGGGATTCGATTTGAAATAAAAGGCTAGGAAAGCTAAAAAAGTAGTTATTTGTTAAAGAAAACAAGGTTATTGCAACTACTTTTGGCGGGGAGTGTAGGTAGGACTCGAACCCACGACCTCTTAGTGAATTTGAATCCAATGTCTTGAATCCATTCAGCCCTAAACAATTTTGACTTTGTAATCATTTGTTTTGTTTTTTGTTTCTTATAGGCTACGGTCAATGATGCAAGCTCAATACACGTTTCTTGGGCAGCCAGTGTGGTCAACAACATTAGCGGATCAAATCACACTTTTGAATTGGATATGTCTTCCAAGGGTGTTGGCTTCAAAACCATATACTGGTAAGGGTCACTACTTCACATTTTGGCTCCTCTCACTGATTGGCTAATTTGCTGCAATTTCGATCGACTATCACCAAAGCTTTCTAGAAAAAAGCAACAGAACACCCAGCCCATACCCTAAAAGCTCTATTAAGGACCCCCTGTCACTTAAACCCCCCTTCTTCATACAAGGAAGACTATAGAGTAATATGTGATGAGTCAAGGATATAGGTAATGGATGTATTCCATCGTAATACTGCTAATTGTTAACTTCACATGCTTGAGAGAGAATGATTTCTTTCCCCAACCCACTTTAAAAAGTATCCTCTCTCAGGGTTTTTTTTAACGTGCAGTTCTACATGGCATGTGCAGCTCTAAGCCCTTGCTGTGCAGTTCTACAGAAAATATTGTGCAGATCTAAAATATCTCAATGGTTAAGAATGATAAAACAGGGGATGATGATATTGAAAATAACGTTAAATAGCCCATTTGCAGCAATCAACAAGCATCAGAATTCAAAATGTTCTCAACCTTCGGAATCAAACATTTTGCTGCCTTAAGGAACCATTAGGTTTGAGATAGGGTAGATAGAAAATGTTGATACGCACTGCTGAGTTTATCTAGGGAAAATATCATTAAATCTGACTCGAATCATTATATTTGTTTTGAACGTTAAAAGGCTACTCAAAAATGAAGCTCCCTTTTCAAAAACTTTCCAGGCAAGAACAATGTTCAGTTCTAAATTTTTCTTAAAAAGATGCTGCCCACTCTAATATGCCCTAAAGCCTCAAAAATTGCTTAAGCTTCCTGGGGGCTTAGTAGAGCTTTTACGGTGTTTGCTAATGAAAGATCACTTGCTCAAAGGTCCGCCATCTCTTGCAAAATCGTCTATTGCCCGCGTTTATGTTCTCGCGTTTATGTTCTCGCATTCTCTGTCACAACTTTTTCTTAAAGGCCACTTATCTTTACTCAATGGTGATTTAGAATATCAACATATGAAAAATAAACAGAAACTGCTTAAAAATGCATCTAAAACGTGAATTAGTATACTTGATGACCTTCTCAACTGCTAAATCATTAAAAATTTACACGCAGTTGCTCGATTGTCGCAATTATTTGTTCGGCCCCTCTGTCGTGCAGAGAGCTCATTGTCAGGTGAAGGCACAAAAAGGCTTTTTAGTTGCGTTCTTAATAATTATTGCGACAATTGATTATGCGCCTGCGAGAACAGATCTGTAGTTTTCGAAGTCTTGAAATGCAGCATTTTGCAAAATTCACAGATGATTTCATGAATTATTGAAAACTTATTGACAACTGTAGTGTGGAAATCCGTTGGCTGAGGTCACAATGGATGTTGCATCCTTTGTTTACATTCAAAACTAACGAGGCTCTTGCATATGACCCTAACTCTTCTTCACCTACAACGTTGTAATAACGTTTCGTTCCTACAATCCTTGTCAAATGGTATTGAGAAACAATGGCGATTTTGGCATTATTTTGATCATGGAGCTACCAAACTGTAAGATGATATTTGAGCTCCTTCTCCTCCAAAACCGATGTTGGTACTAGCTCTTGATGTCACCGGAGGATGTTGTAGATGCATTTCCGCACCAAAGCAACATCTGGAACAACATTGTTTAGGGGATATGGAGGTCTTTCTTCGACTGTTGGTATATATCTAATGGCAATCAAGCATTGTCTCGTACCTTTTGGCGAGGATTGAAAGGACGCAAATGCGTTGAGAATATTTAATGGAGCCCTAAACCTAAACTATATTTTCATCCTTATCTGCGGTGTTTCCATTTTCAATCGGTTTCGAACAGATATAATAATCGATAAAATTGTAACTCAATTTTGATTTATTTTTATTTGAATAAACCGAAGAAAACTCAATTTAAATTTGCTTCTAACAGAAGAATCAGACTCCTTTTCAAGAAATTATTTGTTTCAATTGGTTTTCTGCTGCTGACCTAAAACTGGTCTAGACACTTTAATTCTAACTAGATATCGAGAACTGTAGCGAAAATCATATTTCAAAAAAATATTTTTCTCATTTCAATGATTCATACATAAATAGTTAAGATCAAGATGAGCCGATACAGGTCATGAATAAAGGACTGCATCTATTGAAAAATAGATAGAAAATGCTTTTATTTATAGTTATTGTGTTCTCAGCAGTTATAAACAAAATTGCATGAATTTATAGCTATCAATGCGGAAGGCCCAATTCCCCTGTGTTTTTCCGTGCTATTTGGAGTTTATTGTTTATCGATTTCAATTCATTTCACAGTGGGAAGGAAGTTGAATATTTAGTAAATGGTCTCAATCCTGCTACAGCTTATAACTTCAGGTAACTCTAATTTTCTTCAACTTCAATTTTTATATTACCATTATATTTCATTCTATCATATCCCTTCTCGAAATAGTAAGATCATGAAATAGCAAAATTTCCTAATTCCATCCCCCCAAAAAAATTGATTAATGGAATATTTGTTATTTTTAGAATCTTCTTTTGGAATCTTTGTTATTTGCCCGCAGGTTGCGAGTTATAGCCGAGGGAAAGCGAGGGAAATACTCTGAAACTACAACTGTTAAAACTGCTTGTACCATTCCAAGTGTTCCAAGCTTACCAAAAGTAACTCAAAAAACCAAGACAACTTTACTTCTCCGATGGAGTGTAAGTAAATTGTTGTTGTTGCTAATTGTTTTTGCCATTACAGCAATTTGAAGATAATTTGCTGTTCCTTAATAAAGTTAATTTTTATTCGTTATCTCTGTGTTGTTATTTTCACATGTTTTGTGTTCATTGACTAGTTTTTATTTTGTTGTTTGCATAAATGAACCGTTTTCATTTAGGCCCCTGATGATGGAGGATCGGTGATAACTGCATATTCCCTTGAATGGGATAATGTAAGTGCATACCGCAGTTTTTAATTCAAATAAATGGAATTTCCCTGCGTATACCTTGATGCATTGCATTCTCGTGGAATTTGCAAAGGAAACTGGGATACAGAGGGCAAATTTGTATGGGGTCGAGACACTGCAGTAGAAACACATACATAGGGACCGATGTATTTCATTGCTAGCCTAAAAGGCTCCTAGGGATATAGACCGCCGTTAGGGTGTCGAATTTGCTATCTTGCTCTCAATGTCAGACTTTTGGTAAAATTTTCACCAATTTTTCACCATTAGAACCAGAAAACCATAGGAAATATAATGATATGAAATTATTGGCGATTTTCCAAGGAATAAACTTTCCAGGTAGATTAACCGTAAGATTGTAAACCGCCTTCAGAAGATTTTTGTACCCATAAGACCATTAATGGCACTGCGAGAGTTGCCTTGCATAAAGAAAAGAGTGTCTCAAACTTCCTGGAAACTTAGGAAAAATGTACTCTTGGTTAGCTTAAAATGCCTAAATCTGGAGGGAACATCCTCCTGCTGTAAATTTTCCATTGCAAACTCGTAGTTATATCACTCGCGGGATGGTTGTAGATAAAGTATGAATAACTTATTTGTTTTTTAGGGTAAACCAAAATCAGATTTCGAAGAACTTTACAATGGCTCACAAAGACAGTACAAACTTTCACACAAGCTTCCACCTAGTACTCCATGTAAATTCCGTTTACGTGCTTCCAACACTGTTGGCTGGAGGTATGGAAAACAGTTATGATAAATTAAGATAATATGATGATAAGTTATGTTAATAAATTATGATAATATGATTAATAAACTAATTTAGTACCAAAACTGGCATAGGTTGAAACATTTGGTACTTTGATAGCTGTTCTCTAGCCACGTAGACCTATCAATACTGGTGATTCTACGTTTTATTGCCATTTCTTCAATTCAAGTCTTTCTTGCAGTGGCTTCAGTCAAGTGTTAGAATGCATGACAAGTGCCTGTCCACCTGAAACTCCAGACCAGCCTAAACTGGTAAAAGCAACATCAGTCAGCATCACATTAAGATGGACGGAGCCAAAGAATAACGGAGGTATGTAGATTCATCATACACCGTAATGCCTCGATAAAACGTCCCCTCTTTTAAACTCCTCCTGAAAGAAAGGCCTCACATTTTCAAATTGTTTTGAAATATAAATTTTTCATCTTAAGCTGTACTTTATTCCATTCAAGTGATTTTAATTCACAACCTCATTTTACTTCTTAGCTCCTATTACGGAATATCGATTGGAGATGGACGATGAAAAAACGGTTCGTACTTTTTTAAAATCTTTTCTCATCATTTCATTTGCCTAATCTTGTGTGAATAATAAACATATACACGAGCACCACCCCTGCTTATTAGTTTTTGAAACTTTTACCACCCCTTGGGGCATGGTCGCGAGCCCCAAAGCTAATTGTCACCTCTGCAGCTAAATGTGATCTAACTTAAAGTTTCATGCTCACGCAATCGTTAGACAGACATAAAACTTTAAGTTACAGAGAGCCAGTATCCCTTCTTGTTTCTCTCTATATCGCTCTGTACTTTTGTACATCGAGTACTGCGATGCGGTGTAGACAACACAATCGCTATAGAGATACTTGTTATGTTATTTTCCTGGTGCCGTCAGATTTAGTGTTTGAGTTTCAACCAGAGCTTCCCAGGCAGTAAATGTAATGAACCAACTGGAGCCAAATCAATCTCACAAATGGCCCCATATCTCACTCAACATTAGATATCAGCCTATCTGGGCTTTTTGATATCTATACAGGATCGGCCGAAGCACTGGACAGAATTTCACTGTGCCTGGTTCTGATGAGTAATTATGATTTTTTACTCTTTTAGGGTTACGGTTTTAAACCAGTTTACTGTGGTGAGAACAGAGAATTCACTTGTAAGGGATTACACAGGGATACAACGTATAAATTCAGAGTGAGTACAGAGATAATATTGAATTTTACAACTTGCAATTCTATTTTATGTTCGAGAACTCTCTTAGAGAAACCTAAACAGAGACTTGTATTGAATGTCAACCCCATCACTTCAAAGGCTTTTCACTTTTGCCCATAAATAAGGCACTAAACGTTTTTTTATAAGAAACTTGTTTAAAAGAAACTTGTTCTATGAAGACAAAACATTGAAGAAACTCTAGTACTAGGTTCAAGAACAATTAAGTAACTGGATGTGAATGGCACATTGGACCCATCACTTGGTACAAAAAAGTCAATGATGAGTACAGAGTTTTATTCAAAGATGGCCATGAGGACTACATGACCATCGATGACTTTGATGGAATAGACATTTTTCTATAGATAATTTCAACTAACTTTTTTTTCGACAGTTGAATTTTATACGTTTCATATCTTATTAATTTTTTTCATGTTTTTGCCTCGAAGAATCCGACTTTCATCTGCATGGGTTCCTCGTTACGATCTGCGTTTACATCGGCCAATAATTCACAATTTCAAAACAGAAAGGCAGTTTTAGGCCCTCGAAAATAAGAAACTAATTAAGAAACTACTAAGTGCTGATCCAAGTTTCTTAGAAAAAACGGTGATGTGAAACCTAAATGATATTTATTCTCTTCTCAGTTATTAGCATCGAACGTCAGCGGATCGAGCAAGTACTGCAATGCTACTTCATATAAAACTCTTCCGGAAGCTCCCAGCAAAATAGAAAAACCTCGGCTTGTTGGAAAGGCAAAAACGCATTCATTCACGCTTGCATGGGGTAAGAACTCTTTCCAATTTCCTATTCCATTTCCAATTTCCTATTCCAACTCTTTCCTTCATATCCTTTTCCATTATGCCTTGAGTTTATGAACGAGTGCAGGAGTTTCTGTTTAACGTACTAGCCACACTAAGGCCATATCTTGTTTCATGTAGGAGCCTGGGACCTAGCCAGAGGTGGATTTGAACAAAGGTTCAACGTTCAGTAAGGATTCTGTAAGAAGAATTCCTCCCCTATGCACGATTTATAATTTTTGATATTTTTCGAGTATCTTTATCTTTTGTAATCCACGAAAATTCAGTCTGGAGGTTTTTAATTCAGATTGTCTGTGATGTGGGTTTCACCGCTAACAGTGTTCACATCAGCTCGAAACCATTATGGATTTGCATATCACTTCCGCTTGAGAAAATTTGAAAAACCTCGGTAAGAGAGATGAAATGATTTCAGACGAGCTTTAATTTAAATTATTTGTATCGACGACGGCCCTTTTTAAACTTTTGAATTCAGATAGAAGTGATTTATCTTGTGATATCGTGTGATAATATTTCTAGGTTCAAAACACCTTTGACCTAGTTTGATGAAAGCAAAATGTATAGTGCTATGATGGAGGAGTATATGAAATAGATTACTCTCGTTTTTTTAAAAGGAACCCATGAGAAACACTGGCTCTCTAAAATTGAGCAACTGTGCCAACATCATGTTACATGTCATTTGTCATAAATGCCCCTGTCATTTCACCTTGCATAGCATATTTCAATGCAGTAGATTAAAGGGTGGCCAGAAAGCTTGTTAAAATTGCATCAGGGGTGACAATGCCACCCCGTTCTACCGTATGTTTAAGGGTCTTGTAGTTTAATGTTCTATCCACTGATCTCAATATAAAGACTGGATCGAGCATTCGAGCATGCTTTGGTTTCTCGAGACAAATGTTTGAGGCCAATTGCTTCGGCTTTCATTAGGCCTCCCAATATGGCTGGCAAAAAAATCATATTGACTTGATTGTTAGTTAACAATAGCTGCACGATTATTTAGTCTCGTGTTGATCATTCATAACATTCGAATAATCGTCAAAGAAAAAACACGCCCTAGTAGAATCTCAATGTATTAAGTTGGACCTCCAAATATGGCCTCCAAGGACTTCATTTTAGAACATCAAATGCTCAATCCAGTGTTTATTTTGAGAGCATTGCTTCTATCGAGTGAAGTTTGTCAAATGGCCATTGGGTGTAACTTTCAGAAGAATTGAAGAGGAGAAATTGAACCTTAATAGACCCACTTAGTTTTACTAAAAACATCTTGGATCTATTGAAAGATTTATTTGCTGGTTCCACCTTCCCCCAAGTGGTCCAAAGGCGTTCTAACAACCAGTAAAATATCCAGCCAAGAGTTACAAATAAAAAGCGAATTGTTGGCAATAGCAATATCTACTTCAATGTTAAAGTGTGGTTTTTACAACAACTTATAAATATGTTGATGATAGTAAAAGTTAAGAATGTATAGTTCTTTGATTTAGGTTAGGTCTTTATTGAGAATAAGTGATGTTTTAAAAGTCTCCAAGTACTAAGTACTTTCAATCCTTGAATTATATTTAATTGCTTTTGTCACCTTGAAATGTGTTTGGTTTTATTCCAGACCCGCCTAAGGACACAGGTGGTCCTGAGATTGACGATTACGTCCTGGAAATATGCGATATTAAAGGTGAGATCTCGTTATTTGGTTATTTCAAATTTAAATGGCCTTTATTTGCATTCCGAAAAAGCAATATGAAGCCCCTGTGGCGTTTTCAATCTTCTTGTTTCAAGAAAAGAGCCTATTAGAGAGGGGGATTATCAGGGAGAGTAATATACAAAGACATATATCGAGAACTAAACTTTTTAACAAGAGTAATATTTCACTCCAAGTAATACAGTACCGCATTAAGGAAGCCTAACATCGCGTTGCGAGAATTTGCGTGACGCGCTCGATCCTCGATGCTATCGCGTGGGCAAAAATTCAACTTTTTGATCGCGAAAGATCGCGGACATCGAGATCGAGCGCGAACGAGCGCGAACGAGCGCGAACGAGTGCGGGGTCCTCGATCCGCGATCCACGATTGTCCGCGATGTATTCATTTAATGCGCACTCCTTTCGAAGCTCTGATAAATTTCGTGGTCAAGGTCGACTGGGCAAAAATTATTCATAAAACTATCAGTTTTGCTGGTGATCAAATCATATGTTTTAGGCAGTAACAAAAAATGTGTCCGTATTTATCCGTCAACTACAGGTATCGAATCATCAATTTAAACCCTCAAATAGCCAAAATTTAAGAAAGTTCAGAAACATTGAGGGCTAAAATCCCTTAATATTTAGGCAACTTGAGGGCTAGGATAAGGGTCCAATTGCTTACCCTATTGGGATGAAAGTGTACTAATAGTTGAATCGGTTCAAGGGACATTCTATAAAATCCACCCCGATAGAAAAAACATCAAAAGTAATTAATTTGAAAAAATTAAAAACCCATATTTAACATATATTCCTCAGCTTAGTAAACGTTTTTACAAGGAAACTAGATAAGACCCTTAATCTTTCAGTTCCTTATTTTGAGGTCTCTCTTTGCCATTTCGTAGTCTTGACCGTTTTATCATCATAACAGATTTTTATTTGAAATAGGTTTATTAGATAGTTGTGGCAATTATCAGCGTTTAGATTAAGACCCAAGAACAGTCTTTGGGCTGTTGGTTTTGATTGTTATTGTCTTATGACATGTGTTCTCTGTAATAGGTCTTGTTCCCAAGAGGCAAATTAAGGAAAATGAGAAGTAAAAAATATTTGATGGAAATCGGTGAGCTGTGAGGAAGAGTGATAGTCTTTTGTTCTCGGGAATCTTACTTTCAATTGCCTTATGACCTCGAACACATCAGTCTCTAACCCAAGAGATCTTTCCTTTCATTTCAATTAATTGTCCGCGAGACAAACACTTTTTTGTAGCTAAGAAACCAGTTTATAAGAAACCTATTAATAAAGAACAATTTTATAAGAACACGAGCCTAGAATTATGCCTAATGGTAAGAACAAGCTAAAAACGAGCTAAAGCTGCCTATTTTTCCTCATTATTTATCAATATTTATAAGAATTATTAGAAGCAAATAGCAAAATCAGACTTAAAAGGGATTAATGGTATGAACATTTCTGACCAATGATAGAGGAATATTTAAGAATAGCTTGCGTCAAATTTAAGAAACTTTTAGTTCTAGAATCTGTTAATAAACTGTCAAATTCTTTTTCCTCCTATGATCTTGTGAATGTTAACCAGTTTTGTGGTTAATCTATAACAGGCCTTAAACTTATCTATCTCCTTCGGAACTTAAAAGAAATCGTTGGAAAACATTGACCACCAAGCTTCGCGATTAGATCGAGGGGTCCGCGATAGGAAACAATAGCCCGCGTTCGCTCGCGAATGGTCGCGATCCGTCGCGAAAGGTCGCGTTTCATCACGATCGGTGTATCGCGGGGTCCGCGATAGAGGGCATCGAGGGGTATCGAGGATCGAGCGCGACTCGCAAAATACGCGATCCGCGATGTTAGGCTTCCTTAATGCGGTACTGTATATACCTACCCTCCCCCCCTCCTCCCTCCAGCATCAGGTATCCGGTGTATGCAAGTGAAGTACAAGATCCTCTCGCAAGAACATCAGCTTGCAGAAAAACTACCCAAGCTCAATAAGCATTGCTACACTTTGGTGGTTTAGAGCAGCAATTTTTACTCTGATACACTCATATAGAAATATTATACTTAGACACATAATGATAGGCTAGTTCAGGACAGTGGTTAGTGCGCTGGCCTTTGGTTGCAACAACACGGGTTCGAGACCTGGTGGAGACATATGTTAATCGTGGTAGCCTGCTCTGGTAAAATACAATTTCCCATGTTAGACCATGCCTTATGAATTAATGTATACATAGATTCAAGTAAACTTGAAGAGAAGCAGGATTTGGAAAATCAATCGAGATAATTTGTGAGTATGAAAACGACCCGAGTAGGACTCGAACCCACGACCTCTGATAGATTCAAGTATTGTACGAATAGAATTGAATTGAATATTCATTTTGACTCTGTTGTCTATTTTGAAGTGAAGAATTAATTGCTATTTTTTCGATTTAGCTGGAGATTTCCTGGAAGCATATCGGGGAATAAAGACGGAGTGTGTTCTTAATGGTTTGACTCCTGGACATACCTACAAAATCAGGGTATCTGGATTAGGAGTCGGGGGCAAAAGCACGGTGAGTCAAATTCTATTCAGATTTTCAGGGGGTACCCACAAATTATCTCAACTTTGCTGCGTTGAAATATTTGGAAAAGATGGGATTAAGTTGCTACCACTGATCTCTAATAGAGACTGGATCGAGCATCTGATGTTCTAAAAAGAAGTCCTTGGCGGCCATATTGGAAGGCCCAATTCAATACATTGAGATTCCACTTGGGCGTGCTTTTTTCTTTGACGATTATTGGAATGTTATGAATGATCAACTCGAGACTGAATAATCGTGCAGATATTGTTAACAAAGAATCAAGTCAATGTAATTTCTTTGCCAGCCATTTGGGAGGCCAAGTGCAAGCCGAAGCAATTGGCTTCAAACATTTGACTCCAGAAACCAAAGAATGCTCGATCCAGTCTATATATTGAGATCAGTGGTTGCTACCTATGTGCAGTATTCCAATGCCGTTATCGATGCACCAAAAGGCAATCCAATGGACTATGTCATGCGTACTTTATGCACAACTCCTTACTTCATATCTAGGACGATTATAATATATCTTATAAGATATCTTTAAGAATAAGAACGGCAACAACAATGCTTTTCTTATAGGTAACAAAAGAAAGAAAACGAATCAGTAATACTTTTCAACCCATGACAAAACCGTTTATGAAGTTATAGTGACGACAAGTCCATAGCTTACGTTTCGGAATAACGTGTTTTTTCAATCCTCAAAACATCAAAAATGTGGTAACTTTAACTAGTTATAAACTGATTTGTCATGGGTTAAAAAGTAATACCGATTTTTTTGCTTTCTTTTGCTGCCCTATAAACATAAGCATTATTGTTGCCGTTCTTATTCGTAGATTTGTGCCGGAACTTCAGTTTTCTGCCAACACATCAATGTTTCTAAAAAGATGTCTCTATATTTGATTATTATGTATTTTGTTATTATTTTGCTCAGCCTTCAACGGTGGCTCACATCACCACTCTTCCAGTCTGTCCGTGCAAACCGAACCCACCAAGGTTATCAACGAAGCACAAACAAGAGCCAAACACAATACATTTGGAATGGGGTATGTGTTTTATCAATCAAATAATTACTATTTGTCGAATTCTTGTCGTTTTTTATTGGTCGAGTAATTACTATTTATTCAAGCTTATGTCATGTGGAAATCGCAATAAAAACTACGCCTCTGCGATCATCACTGTGAGAAATTCACTTGTTCGTATTGAAAGAAAATCAATCATTTCTTCAGTAATCTTATCAAAATGCTATCTTTTTAAGATTGTCCTAAAGATGATGGTGGGTCAGCTATACTGAATTATTTAGTGAAGATGCGTGGGTTAGCCGAGCAAGGTTTGTTTTTTCTTCTAATTACATTTTCATTTGCACGAGTATCTGTTTAACTAATGTGCTATCCTGACCAAGGCAGGGCCTTGTTTCCACTACAGCATGAAAGCATGCACCAGAATCACTTCATATTTTAGTATGAAGTCCAAGTGTGTTTATTGGAAGTCCTGGTTTTCTTTTTCCAACAGAAGTTTTCAAGTTGAAAATGGCTCTGTCCATAAGACAACCTCTTTAAAGGATGACTAATCAAATTTTATCATCATTTTGAAAGTTTTCATTAAACCCCTTGTGTTTTTAGAGTAGCAGTTTTATTTTTCTTTTTAACAGAGTGAGACGAAAGAAACTCAAATATTCAAGATTTTACTACAAGTTAAATGCTTTAAACCCAATCCTGAGACAATCCCTGTTAATCTACCTCTATCTTTATGATATTGAACACTTTGCCACACAGAATAGACAACATCGCATATATTCTTGTTTGTATGTATTTTGTCACTAGATGATGATTTTAAAGATATTTATGAGGGGTCAAGAAGGCAAAGCATTGTCAGTGGTCTTGCAGCCGGGGAAATGTATTGTTTCAAATTGCAAGCAACCAATAAAGCAGGGGTGAGTCTTCAATTAACATACGATAAACTTTATTAAACGCTTTCTTGAGAGTTTCGCCCCTGGCTTTGATTTCAACCTGCCTGTGTTTCTTTTTTGAATTTATTATTATCATTCCTTCTCATTATTGCCTACCCTTCTCAAAATGCGGTTAAAATGCGGTTTTAGGCTGGAGCTTATGTATTTGTCGCAAAATGTTGTGACATTGTCGCAAAATGTCGGAGTTGTTGTTAAATCCCCCTAAATCTTTACAAAATTGTTGCAATTTCCTTGAAAACATTCCGATTCCCAACAAAAACATTTGTCAACGCCCTTATTTCTTATCCATAATTTCAGAGATAAAACCAAACATTTCAAGTATTGGTATATCGTTAAATTTCTCATGTTATTCTCTCTTGTTTATTTACTCATATTTCTCTCATATTTGTCGACACCCTTATTTAAATCCATAATTTCAGAGATAAAACCAAACATTTCAAGTATTGGTATATCGTTAAATTTCTCTTGTTATTCCCTTATGTTTAGGCCAGTCCATGGTCAGATGCTTCAGAATTACAGACGGCTCCTGGCCCTCCAGACGCCCCGAGTGATTTGTTGTCAGTCTGCAAATCACCGACTCATATCAGGCTCGACTGGTCGGTGAGTGGACGTTTCAATACATGCGTTGCTTAATTGCTTCCTACTTACTTAAGTGCTGCATTTCTTTCTGTCACAGTAAACGTAGAGGTGACCGGTCGATTTCAGTGGACTCTTGAGTGAGCAATTAGTCCTGCACATCCTTTACAGGGTCTGCCATGCGTCGGACGCACAAAACCAGTCAGTGCAACCTCCTCCGCAGCTTACCTCTACAGCCGCTTTCTCTATTATCAACAATTTCTTCTTCTAGGAACCAGAAACACATGGCTCTCCAGTTACCGGGTACATTGTGGAACAACTTCACGATGATGTATTTACAAAGGTATTGAAACCCTATTCGGTTTTTCAATTAAGAGTATCAAGGAATCTTTTTCATGAAAATGGCTGCTACAGATGTTATGGCTTGCTCTCCTAGATGTCTGATATCTTATTTTGGGGGTTGTGAAATGATATATTTGGCAATCATTTCTTAATTTTGGTTATGAATAACAAACGATAGCTCTTGCAGCTCAGCTATAGACATTTTCTTGGGATATTTTCAAAACCGCAATTCCACTCCTTAAAGAGGCATAGAAAACTTTTCAACCAATCTATCTATTTCAGACCCTTTTGCAGACCCATTGAATGGTTTTTAAGAACTTTTCCATCCACTCTGTTTGAATTAGACTCCGGTCTTTTCTGGGCTAAGGAGTAGTATTTTATTGTCATCCATTCATCCTGTAGGTTTACGAAGGCGAATCAACTTATTGCGAAGTGAAAAAACGATTGTCACCTGCTACATTTTATTACTTTCGAGTTCAGGTAATGCTTACTTTTAAATCTTAATCAAAGTTAATAGTAAAATGGGGTAAATTGAGTACAGTTGGGCTATGACGCTTTGATGCAAAAAACCAAGGATCGATTGGAAAGGAACGTTTAATGCCAAAATCTTGCTTAATAGCAAGAGAACTAATTTCTGTAGAATTTCCACCCCATATGAATATGTTCAAGGCATATTTCCTGGTTTAGGACAGTTGTTAGCACGCTCGTCTATGGCCTCAGCAACCCAGGTTTGAAACCTGGTGGTGGCATATGATACTTGCAGTAGCATCCACTGTTATAATTTGAAGCCATGTGAATATGGTATTGGATTGGGCGCCCAGCCGCTACTAATGCCTTGCCAAAGTAATTCTTTGCAGGCTAGAATGTTTTGAAATAAATTGTTGCCTGTTCTGATGATCATGCAATGTTTGCCGATGGTGCTACCTAGTGGTTAAGGTGCCGTCAGCCACCTCGCTATCCTTCCGAGGTTGGTATATGAGTACCCAGGATATTCGTTGTAGAATATTGAAAATAAATCTGCTTGCTCGCTTGTTTGCCTATGTTTTTATCTGTTTTTTCATGACTTGCTGCGCCTAAAGATAAGAAATTATTGTCTTTTATATTTCTAGGCTCTTAGTGGTGCAGGCTCCAGCCCTTTTAGCGTTGTTTGCAGTATTGAGACGCCCCCTGCTCCACCTGCTGTGGTTTCTGTCGTGAAAATTGTAAGCCTTTTTCATTTCATTATGAATATCACTAGAAATATCGGAAGCATGGCGAAACGAACACGTAGATTGCTAAAGCTTTTCGTCTGACACTCAACAGAGTCCCCATTGGATCCCCCTATTGTGTAGACAGAAAGAGTTCGTTTTCACCTTAGGACTCTTAAAGTAATCCTATTGGACAGCTCATTGTATCGTTGGTGTTGATTGGTTTTCCAAAACAATACCAATCATTCACCTCTTTTCTGATTGGCCTTTTTTGATCCACATCTGGGTTTATAAATCAGCTAGGTTTCTGTTTTGTTCTCTTTCTGACGTATTACTCTGTTGAGTGTCAGACGAAAAGCTTAAGTAATCTATGTGTTCGTTTTGCTATGCTTCCAATATTTCTGGCTATATTGAAGTTTTGTACCATCCAAAGACTGTTATAAATATTACCAAAGTCCTGTTTACATTGAGGCAAGCCAGCCTGGCTTTATGAGCCCATCATTCTTTGAATGCGCTCTGTATCATTTACTTTTATCATTAGTTAAAATAAACTGTATACAAGAAAAGAATGATACAATTAAAGTCTGCCACTGGCATTGAGGAAAGACATTACGTCATCTAGTCCCAATGCTAGTGGCATTTACCATTCAACAAGTCACGACTTAACAACTAGATTGTGAAAGAAAAATAATTGAACATAAAAATTAGGAAGGAAACAAATGCTTCATAATTGTGAGGAGGCACCCGGATTTTATATATCAAGTTCAGTGTCATTCCTGGCTGTTTCCATGCACAGTGTGACTTTAGATGGCCAAATGAAATGTTTTTGAGCTTAAGGAACAGTAATCTTGAATGCTGTAGCTGAAGATATAAGGATTAAAAAGAAGAAAAACTCCTTTACTGTAAAGAAAGAAAAAAAACAATTAAATACAATATTTCAAAAATAACTAGACCCCCTTGGTAGCACTAGAATTTTTCCAGCAAAATTTGTCGTTGTGCTTCATGTTTGCAGTCGAGACTGTAGTGACAGGTAATATTTGCATAGAAAACCACTCTCATATGACATTCTGAATTCGCAGTGACAATAGAACCTATTTGCGGATGAAAATTTTACCGAGTTTTAGCCCAATTTTGGCCAGTTTTTAGAGACTTTTGCCCACTTTTGCCCAGTGTTTAGACATCATAGAATATCAAAACAATTTGCTTAACTTGGCTAAGGCTTAATGTACTCACAATGCAAGCATTCTAATATTGCCATCACAGAGAATGTGGCTGAATAGATTCCACTCTACATTCTATTCAACTTATTGATCCTCTTAGAATTGATTTATAAAACGATAAACATTTTAATTCAGCTCAATCAAACATCAAGCTCAGCTTTACTTCAATGGAAACATCCAGTCAGCCACGGAGCAGCAATTCAGCATTACGTCATCGAGGTATCAGGAGCAACAACAACAACAGTGAATGTTCCTGTGTCATTACTGAATGATAGCAACAACGATGTCGATGAGATGTCTTTGACTTATGATGATGATGATGATGGCAGCAGTAGTTTGTTCAGCGGCTCGTATGATGAAGACCGACCAAGATCTGCCAATCAAAATCGAGAATTTATGGATTATGACGTCACAGGGCTGCTAGCAGATACTGCTTACAGGTAAGGAATAAAATACCTTTAGTGGATACGCGTTCAAGGGCCGGTATATGATGCTTCTAGTGAATACGCTTGCAAGTAAGCGGTATTTGATGCTTCTAGTTACTATTACAAAGAGGTGGCATAAAATGCTTCTTTGGGATAAACGGACCAGGATGCGGTATATGATGCCTTCATTGGATATGCTTACAAGGGGGCAGAATATAATATTGCTAGAGGATATGCGTTAAATGGGGCAGTATATGATACTTCCATTGGATATGCTTACAAGGGAGAAGTATATATTACTTCCGGGAGATACGTTTAGAAGTGGGGTCTATTTTTATGGATAGAGGGTATATCATCTTTTGCGTGCGGTAGACATCTCACTCAAGGTGACATGCCTTCATTTGTATGCTCTGCATACAAGATGAAATACTGCCTTCCAGTAAGCATATTCAACCTACCAAGCTGCTCGTTAAATCTTTCTTCTTGTTTCATCATCTACAACGGCATCATCCATCATCAGATTTTGGAGTAATGCGAAGTAGGAACAGTACAAAACGTGATTTATCAGCTTGTTATTTTGGTTCTTTTTAGGATACGAGTGCAAGCTGTCAACCGGATCGGCTCTGGACCTTTCAGGTTCGTTTTCGTTTTTAATAACAAATTTGATTTGCCAATTGTTTTATTAATAAACAACAAAAGAAGCGATGTCATATTAAAAGGATAAATAAATCTGACTTTTAGTGCTTCATTTAGCCCTAGTCTTTGTAGAAATCGTTTTGTTGTAGTTTTATTTTCATTATCAGATTGATTATTTTAAAAATAATGTTTTTTTTTAAACGAGTTCTTTCGTGGGGTTTAAAAGGCCATAAGACAATGATAAAGAATTTGCTATAATTTGACCATTAGAAATGCAAAAGAATATAAGAGCTTCCAACTAGAAGTTGTTTGCATATATAATGTATTTATTTCAATTGCGTTAAAATTTTCGGTGTGCTTGCGGTTTTGATAATCAGATGATTGCTCAAACCTTGAAAGCTTGATAATGACACACCTTATTTCTTTTTAGCCATGGTGTACAATGCGTGACAAAGGAGTTGCCTCCTTCTCCACCGAACCTCGAAATGACGTCGTCCTCGTATCACAGTCTGAAACTGAAGTGGGGTGAATCCATTTCTCCACGCAGAACTAATTTGGGACTTCATTTCACGCTTCAGATGAAAAATAAATCAAATTCGTAAGTTATGATTTATGAATTTAGTTTGGAGATGTTTTTGATTTGAGTATCTAGAATCTCCTCCAAATTTTGTTCAAGATCCTTTGCAGATGATGATGATAACAATAATAATGGTAGAGATGTTCAAACAAGATTAATGCCTTTTATGTAGTACTAAAGAGGCACTATTGCCCACAGGGGTTCTGTTGCGAACAAATTATACGATAAGACAAGTCTCGTCTAACATATTCAAAATATGGCCTACAGGCCTTGTCATCAAGAAAATTTCACAAAAATGGCTAAACGCTCACGTCATTTGTTTTACAACCACTAGTGGTTGTTTAACGGTGTGAATGCGGGAGCTAAGAGATATGGCTCTGGTCAAAAGAAATTGCCTTTGAAACAAACAAATGATTTTGATTTTCGAATTTCAATTTGGACTTTACTATAGTAAGAAAGACCTTGAAACTTAAACGAATGCACTTTTTAAATTCTGCTTCTTTTCTTGAACGGAGGGTACTCAAAAGGCCCCATGGTTCCCGAATTCCTGCCACGTTTTAACCCTTCTCCTAATACCCAACCTTATTTTTGGGGGAATTCCCATTTTTTATCCAGAAGTTTATTAGCCCCAAATTGATTATTTTTACAGCTTGTGACGAATGGTAATTATTTCTTGTTCCCAATTTAGGTATTTTAATCCAGAGCATAGCGTGTAGATGTAATTTACTCGGTCTTCCTTCAAGTCTTTCCTCACTTTTTTCGGTGGATGGACGTTTTCTCCTATGTAGGTCTAGGCGAGACTTCTGTGATATGACATTTGAATGATTCGAACAAATATTTCTTGCAGGTTCAAGAATGTATTTACTGGCATGGGACAATCCTTCTCGGTTTCCAAACTCAAAGAGCTCACTCCTTACACTTTTCGAATAAACGCTAAAAATGATGCTGGCGATGGAATATTTTCTGAACCAAAAACATTTTACACCAAAGCACAACCTCCGCACACTGTGAAAGGTAACTTCTTTACTTTACTTGCTTTTCTTATTCTCTGGAAATTGTGGTCTAAATACTACCACATTACAAACTGGAGCCAAGAGTAACTCAAAAACATCTTCTACAATTACACTCAGGCCCGTTGCCACGGGGTGGCATTCCTGTAGTGTCCCTTGCCGTTTTTTCGTTTAGCCTTACCCCCCCCCCGAAAATTTGCTTACTATCCTCAAACTTTTCTCACCCCGGCTCCAAAGGGCTGGCAATGGGCTTGCGAACTAAAACTCTAATAATATTTCCCTTTATATTTTAATGTTTAAAGTCTGTCTGATGATTGCATAAGCATTAAACTTTTGTAACAGTTTTCTTTCTTGTTTCATATCTAGTAATATTTCCAAAACTTCTTAAACTTATGGCCTGAAAAAAAGCTTGGTATAGCAATTTGTTTGGTTTCTTTTTCGTTTCGCAATTTGTTTCGTTTCACTCTGATGCGTGTCAGCACAAAAGCTTTAGTTTTCACTGTACTTCGCTACGCTTCCAATTTTTTCTCGCAATTCTCAAGTTCTTCGAAGACTCATCTACAGTTGTCATATCTTGATGTTTTATTTCAGATTTATCTTGGAAAAAAGTTTCATCATCTTCAGCAAGTCTTTCTTGGAATCCTGTTGACAGTGTAAAAGAAGATGATGAAATCACTTATATAGTACAAAAAATGCTTGCCGAGCAGTCTAAAGACTTCACAGAGGTAATTAATGATCACTTCTTATAATGGTTATTTACTATGGTTATTTTATATACAAGGGACCCTACTTCCGTCAGATTATCAGGCTCACAAAGGGATACCGGATTATGTTTGGCCGTTATAACACATGTAATTTGTTTATTGAAAGTTGCTCCTAACCATTTGCATGTATTAATTCCTCCCGCCTAACTTCCTTCTAGCTTCATTTCTTACTTCTTTGTTTCTACGTTCTATGCCGTCCTAGCAGCTGCTTCAAGTTGACAGGTGCATTTGTCCCATGTTGGGATTTTATCCCAAGGCCCAATAACCAACCGTAAAGAGCCTCATTCTGCGGAAGTTGGGACTTGTACACTAATACCCAACTTTCTGCAAGGGAAGGGATAGATAATAACCATGGGATATGTTGAGAAACAAAAAGCAATACTGTAGAATGATCTCCCTTCACAAAGAAACAATATTGCCATCCTAAAAAGATTCAGAAATCAACTTTAGGTAGTTTTAAGGAGAAATGTCAAATACGAAATGAAAACTAGCGTTATACTAATGATTATTGTAATTCAGAAGAAACTATTTTAAATTATTTTTATAGAACTGATAATTTTCATATTTGCAGGTTTATCACGGTAATGACTCAAAAACAACCCTGAACGACCTCTTGCCAGAACAAGAATACCACATCCGGGTATGTGCATCCCGGAAGTTATCTGAATCATCGCGAAATAACGCCCTGAATGCTCCATCCGTCATCAAAGGCTCATTCAGCTCCACACTGCGCATGCGTGTCAATCCTGACGCTTCCTCGGATGTTGCCACTCAATCCACCAATGAACGACTTGAAGTAGCTGACGTCAAGGTAAGAGAGATATCGGACACACAGGTGACTTTATTATTCTTCGGGTTATTTCTTTGTATTGGGTTGGTTACCGCACTCGCCCTTTGGTTTTTTATGGGAGAAATAAAGTTTTAAATTCAAATTTCATTGCATATCGGTATAAACTAGGTACGTTTCCAGCCTGCGTGCAGACTCAGCTCTAAAGTCTCCACTCAGTCCTGTACGAAACAAAATTGAATTGAATTCCATGTTCATCCTTGTATAGACGTCAACAGAACAAGATAATGCTCGCTGTTGTGCAGACTTACAAAAGGATGGAATTCGATTTAATTTGTCTCGTACAGTATTGAATCGAGACTTAAGTATTGAGTCTGCATGCAGGCTAGTACGTTTCAGGCCTCTGGTCGATATTATTCTTTGTGGAATTTCATTCAATCTTTGAGGGATGCAACACAAACTGTGCTTGAAAATCGTCGGTTATTTACTTCAAAAATTATTAAAAACATGATATGAAACTCTTGGTAACGCATAGCTACCAAAACTACTGTATCGACTGCAGCTTTTGGTCAGCTTTGTGGGCACCTCACCTCAGATTAAAAATCAGTGAAACTGGATTGGAAAACTAACGTCAGTGATTTTTGTTCACATTTGTTGAGCTGTGTTCCCAACTTTTGTTCCCATATTTCTTAGATGTTCCCTTTGTGTTTCTCTATTTTTGAAATTTAGAGAAGTCAATTTTCTTTTTTCATGCTCAACTAGGGCGATTGGGGCGAGTTTAAGTGGTTTGCTGTGTACAGCTGAAGTTGAGTTTAGTTGTGTGAGGTCAACATTAGGATGGATAACCTTTGATGTGTTGACAAAATAACTCACTCCACTGTCCTTCAGAAGGAAGGAGAAACTAGGAGTCCTGTGCTCCTGCAGAAGATAAGGCCTTTCTGGCCGTCCGCAGGCTAGCATGTCAAACATGAACTTACTCACGAAGCAATGATATCGACCAGTCGACATCTTGAGATTTTTCCTTGCCAGACACACGGGTTTATCGCTTCTGTAAAATATATATCAACGAATTATATAAGAATAATAAATATGCTTCCAACGTGATTCAGTGCTAAATAAATCGAGAATTATTCAGATTATTTTTCTTTAGATCCAATTTCTTTTATTTACTAGATTTTAATCAATATATTAAGAGTTATTCGTAGACAGGTCAGAGAATTTTCGTAGACAGCATTTTTTCTGAATTTAAAAGCCCTAAATATCAAATTGGAAATGGAATACCCTCGGCTGAATATTTTGGATGGATTTTAGATAAGACAGAAGGTGAAAATTGATAAAGTGTAGTGACATATATTGTTCTGGTTATCTTTTATTTACTAATTGGTATACATAATAGCTGTTAAGTTTATCAACCATCAACCAAATAACTAAAATTACCAAAAGCGATAATAGCAATAGCATAACATAATGATAATAACTTATTTTTTCAAGGTAATGGCCTTTTAGTACAAGAGTAAAAATATAGAGCTGGCTATCCATTAAAGCCTAGGCTAGGTATGAGTTCTGTGCCTGCAACTGCAAGGGTACACCCATCTATCAACATTTTCGAGGGTTAGCTGAAAGTCTTGCACAGAATCAAATTATTTTGTTTACCTAAGCCTGGGCTTTCGTAAGATGTTCTTAAGTTTTACTTTTTCAAGGGTTGCATTCTTATGAACTATGTTCTTGAATAAAACATATTGTTACCATTGAACCCGCTCCAACTTTGTTGATGATATTTGGGGCTTATAAATTCTATGTATTCAAATTGTGATAGCGCTCGATTTTAAAATCGCTTGGTGTGGACAAATTAAACACATTTTAACCCTATTCATTCCAAGCTCTATTTTGAGCCAATTTTCTATTTTTGGAGGATTCAGATCCCAATGTCTGCAATTGAAACATATGCTCATTTCCTCACCAAGGTTTTTAAAGTTTGACGCTTGTATTCTATAAAATCAGGGGCACCGAAACCATTGGGGGGCAGTGAGGATAGCTTCCCTAAATACTGGAATTTTAAGCACTGTTATTTCCACCTAACGACTAGGAAATTTTCAATGATGGATGGCTTCTGTATGAAATACACTCTTCTAAAAAGCATTTTGAAAATCCTGCACCTCAACAGTATCTGCACACAGGTTGTTGAATAAACGATTGTACGTCCTTACATGATATCGGGTAAATTCTGTACCTGCTATTTCTGTGGAGCTCCTACCTTATTTGCGAAGACCCACCCTAGAACTTGTTTACCATACAAAGTTCTTAACTGTTGATCTAGATAAGAAATAAGAAAGGAGACTTTTTCTCAAACACAGAGGAGCCAGTCTCCTTTCTTGTTTCCCATATATATTCCTCTGTACTTCTGTACACCGAGCTCTATGGTGCAGGTATACACAAAGCAATCTTATACAGATAACATGTTGTTCTAGTGATATTTTTACTTGCTCAGGGGTTACGCTGTTCTTACTAGCCTTGCACTTCCGGTGCTCATGTCTATATTGTTATATGTTTAAGAACGAGAATAAGCAAGAGGTTGTTGCGTTTTAAATTGGGTTTGAAACGCAAATGAGATTAGCTCTTATAACGTGTATTATAGTGTATTAGAATTATAGGTATATGGTGTTGCCAGATTATTATTAGTTAAGGTAATTCATGTACACAAAGGTAAGGATACTCAGCAGAGGCACTTTATTTTTGCAATTTCCGAATCTCCTAATGCTCAAGGAGCATCGAGCAATGTTAAGCAATGTTGGGCACTGTTCATCATGGGACAGTCTCTATTTGGTATTAGCCTCGATTTCATATTCATTTTTGGCTGGAGAATTTCGTCTCTTCTCTTGGGCGAGCCCCAAGCAAAAGAAATGTTGAGCTCTTCGCTTGAAAATTTCGACTTTCATCAAATTCGATCTTAAAATGCTCAACATCCATCTACAACACTGTAGAAGGTTCCCAAACACTCAAATTTTGCTATACAACAGTGTCGAGCACGGTGGGGTGAAGAATCGGAGGAGTTTGCCCGCGACTCGATTTTCATAAGGCGAAATTTATCGATTGAATAACTATTCTTTGGTTCGAGCTTTTATCTTTGCATGCGTAACAGGAAAGTGTATTGACGGAATGCTGTTTACTCAGAATTATGATGATGATGATAGAGATACCCAAGCTGCCTTCTGGGATACTGCAACCTTGGCTGTTGTTACTGCGCACTCGGTCTGTCAGCTGTGCGTGAGTGCGAAACCACGTGTCTAGACCTCCCAGCCTCCATTCTATTTCAAAAATAACAATGACGTTGATTTGAAGAGAACACACGTAAAAAGAACGTTCGCTGCTCACTTGAAAGAGCCTCGTTTTCGATTATAAGCCTTCCGCGGGTATTCCTTTATTAAATTACCTGCACACACCACAAACATAAGGTCATCGAAACAGCCAATCAGAGCCCAGCGAGGAGGTTAACAAATTTAAACCAGCCAATCAGAGACTTTGTAGGAGGTTAACGAATTTAAATTGCCCAATAGGAACACCAGAGAATTGACACCTGCGTTTAAAATGGCTGAATCCATTAAACAGCGCGCTAATGAATTCAGGCCTCAATTTTCGCGTTCATTAAAGCCGTGACGCAACGAATCGAAAATCAAAGCGGGGAATCACGGGCGTTTTAGAAATTATGGCCACAGAGTTGGTGGAGGATAAGAAATCAGAGATGAAGAGCGAACCGTTCGATGCTGCTACTACTAAAGACAGAGGTAGGCTTATAAAGAGGTCGACTTCTATTCTTCAGCTCGGCTGCATAATTGGGATTGTGCTTATTACGGTTGAGTTAGTTCTGATTAAGGTCATGCACACATGTAGCACGTGGGTGATGCGTTCTCTGCATTCATATATGCTTAATGCCCATACCTCGTACCAGCATTATATCGAATTGTTTGCATCGAGCCTAATGTTTTCTGAAATATATTTAACTCATTCAAATTTCGTTTCTGTATTTACCCTTATAATTTCAACTACTACATTCGATGGGCCTTAGAATCTTGTGTTCTCCAATGGGTCTCCAATTATCTAAAGTCAGCTACTAAAAAGAGCATTGTGCTTAATTGCCATAGAAATTGTTATCTTGTTAGGGCTTGATCTACTAATTTTGACGGCAAATGCAGGAGTTTTCTTTCTGGTTAACCAACCTTTGTTTTGGGTTACCATCATTCCATGTACCTAAGTTTCTCTAGGTGTTTTGGATTCAATCGTGCGTGCAAGACCTTAAAAGAAATAACTTCTCCGTTTTTTCACAGTCCTAGTGTAAAAGGATTTCTTGGTGTATCTTGGCGTAGTTTTCTACATTCTATTCCGATGTTATTTCTAAAGACAGTTCAGTGCAGTACCCCTGATCTGCCGTTTTCTAATTTCCAGACCTAGAATGCTGGCTTGTTCATTTGAGATTGCCATTTCTGATATGGTATGGAGGTTTTAGACACTAATAATATCTTTATCAATTGTGGGCCACAGAAGTATAGTTTATTTTGTTAAAGTAAAGCTAAGTTTGTTATTTGGCCCTCATTTTATGTAAAGTATGTTTAAAGTACGCCAGGTAGTCCAAGCACAGCCGAGCATGAACACGAGTCGTCTGAGAAATCACTTTCGCCGTTCTGCTGTTATTGATATGCCTTATTATGGGATTCGTTATTCAATGTAGTGCGTACCGTGCTTCATGGCCTTAAGAACCAATTATTATACTACAGCAATGAATTCGTAGTGATGATTATCGTTTCAACTTCTTTAGACATGTGCTTCACTGGACTGTTATTCATATAAGGCAAAAGGATCATCCAGCCGTAACTTATTGCCTGTTGCTTTTAGTTAGGCATTATGTTTTATCTTCTTACTCATAGCGTTCTTAGGTATATCTTTGTTTATCTTTTCCTCAAAATGTCGAGTTTGATTTTCAATTCCCCTCTTAATTGACCTTGCATTTGTCTGTCTGGAAATTGTCTGTCTAAGGGAGAGGAGCAAGAAATTGCAATTTCTCGAGGTTTCTTCCTCGAGAAAGGTATTTGCACTGCTAGATAATCCAACGATCCATTGGTTCTGTAAGGAATGAAAAACATGACCAATAACACGAGGATGCACCGTCCTGAGATCAGTGTGCTATGACTTGTTAGTCGGGGTTGCTCGTCACAAATGCCTTTTTGGGGATGGACCCTAATTGTCTGAACGGAGGCTCTGCTATTAATAACCTTTATAAAGATTGTCTTGTTGGGTTCGATAGCTTACAGTTTGCTATTTCATAAATTTGACAAATGTTTGTTCATCAGTCCCTACTATGTGTAACAGTGCTCACAAAGATCATGTGCATTTGTGAAAACCAGGGCTGACCATTTCGTTAACCTATTGACCACCCTCCCAAAAACACATGGTCAGCATTGACTTCAATTTGAATAAAGGTAGATTGTAGATCAATAAGGGCTGGATAAAAATGTCTGTCCATCAAGATTTGCTTCCCAGATCTTAAAAAAATTCATTTTTACGCATCAACAACTGGCATTTAGTGAATTTGTATTGAGCCTTGCACTGTAAGATATTTTGATTGTTTACACAATCACCGGAATGTCTGTGTGCGCGTGCGCTCAATGGAGCGATTAGCTGCAGTTGCACAATGCAGCCACGGACAAACGATATACTACGACTTATGTATTCTTGCTACGTCTCTTCCGAAAAACGACAAAAAACAATCAAAATGTGGACTTTTCCCTAGAAGATTCACTAATTTTCAGATGTTTACTACAAAAATCAATTAAGCCTTAACTGCGTGTTGCTATATTCCTAAAAAGCAAAGCAGCCAAGTCTTTTAGCATCCTAGGGATATTTTCATTTCTATCAGATAGTAAACCATAAGAACTGCTTAGAAAATTTCAAATCTAGCCGTTCAAAAATATCCTTCCATGTTTATGTTTATAACGAGGGAGATTTATTGCTTACTAAAGTCTTGGGCTACCAATAAAAGCTGTCTAAAAATAACCTAATTTACATTACAATTTGCAAGGAACTGGTTCATTTTGATGATTTGGGTATCGTATTATAAATTGCACATTTCGCTTTGTGCTCTGCAAAAGCACGTTTTTATAACTGGTACATTCTGATAAACTCAATTTGAAAGAAACCGCTGCTAACAGGTGTTGCTGGCGAAATTATGCCTCGTTCTCGTTTTAAGTTGCGGACCATCTGAGCCGCACAGCTGTTAGTCTTAAAGCACATAGGAAAAGTCTCCTAACTACTCAGTATTATAAGTGTATTGTGATATTTCTCAACTAGGCGTTGGATTTCTATCAAAAGTTTAAGTACCTACCCTGGACGCCTATGCGGTGCTGTGGATGGTTTCAGTACTGTTAGGGATTCAATCGGTACATTGGACGGTGCTAAACTCTGTGGGGAAAACCATCAGCACTGTTTGGGGTAACTATCAGTACTGTGAGGGATATTCAGTCCTGGGGACGCAGGGTATTTTTTACCATACTGACTACTGGGTCATTTGCCCCAGTGGGCCCTTCTGCTTGCCCCAGTAGTGAAGGAAAAATCAGTACTTTTGCCCCATTGGCCAAAAGTCAAAATGGGGCCCTTTTTCATATGATTTTTTCCTCGTAAACAAAGCGATGTTATTGATGTTGCTAGCCAAAATAAAATCTTGGAAGTCGCTGATCACAATTGCAACAAAAAGGAGCAAATACAATGTTTTGTACCCATGCCCCAGGCAAAAGCTATTTCATTGAAAAGATATGGGGCCCATTTGGCTGTTTGCCCCACTAGTGGAAAATCCTTAAAAAATACCCTGTGGGGACGGATACCACCATACTATTGAAATACTCCATCAGTACTGTAGGGGATGTTCAATACTGTGGAGGGATACTAGCTATCAGTAGTTTGGGTACCAGCTACACAGTTCTGATGATTCTCCTCATAGTACTAAGTACTGACGATACTACATTACACCTATGTACTGATGATGATACATTACCGAACCCCGAACACCCTTGGTAGGGGTATAGGAGTGTTGCCTTTATCCGTGAGTGTAAAGAAAGAAGGATGCCACGTGTGTCCTTCGAATTAACTTAATTATCATTAAAACAACTGACTCTTCAACCCCAGCCCCTTCATTCAGGATTTCCAGGGATTAACTTTTGTTTTTGATTTTCCCACCCAGAAGAAACGGACAGAAAAGAACTGATACTATGCCGAGTATGCGGTGACCGTTCGTCTGGAAAACATTATGGCGTTTACACGTGCGATGGCTGCAGAGGGTTTTTCAAAAGAAGTATTCGCAGAAACCTGGTTTACCAGTGCAAAGAACATGGGAACTGTCCGGTGGACCTTGCAAGAAGAAACCAATGTCAGTCTTGTCGGTTAAAAAAGTGCTTTAACGTTGGCATGAACCGTGACGGTAAGTGGCCCTGATTCATCCTTTTCGTCTCATTCATGTGAATGTTGTTTGCGAATTGATATTTTGTTGTTGTTGTTGTATAACTGGCATTGGTTGAACACATATGATATATTGTGGGGTCAGCTTACCTTTCTGCGTTAGAGTCATCTGCATTAGAGTCATTCGCAAATACGTGGTGCCGTGATCAGGAGATAACGGAAGCCTTTTAGTCTAAGAGGCCTTCAAACCTGAGTTACAGGCCATATCACCCTAACCTTCTCAAACCCAGACTCATGAAGGGGTACTAGGCCAATAAAAGCAAATATAATGCGTTTGCGTCTTCAAGCTCCTCTATCTGAGTTGCACTACGCTGATTGCCAACAGAATCGAGGCAAGAAAGATAATCATGTCTCCTTCTCTTGGAAGGTTTTAGTACAGTGAGCATGAGGAATTATCAAGTTTGTATTTATAAATGTGAATTTTGTAAGAGAATACGCGCAAATTCTTATTCAGAATCTAAACTACTACAGAATAGAATAAGTTTCAAACAGAATATTTCTTTAAATGAAACGCTTTATAAAAATGGCCTACAAAACTACTAGAATCGAGAATTGTTGTCTCCCACTTAGTGTGCAGCCAAAAACAATGCCGAAATTGTCCTGTTTGTCTCTGTAGTAACGGATGACTACCTCGTGATCAATTTGTACATCAAATAAAGAGTCGATGGCCTAAGATCACAATTTCCAAAGTAAAACCCAAAACTCACTGACTGATCAAAAGATTTGGGCGAAAATCAAGGCTTGAGAGAAGAGGGAAAGCACGAGGTCAAGAAAGGGTGCAAAAAGTACCAGTTTCTGATATTGATTAGATCACCCGGTTGTTGATCATTGGTCCAGCGTGGTCACTGGTACTCGGTTAGAGGAGCCTTATTAGCTCGAATGGGGTCACCTGGCCGTCTGCAGATCACATGGTCAAGGGGTGGTGGGATATTCTTTCGCTTCTTAATCGGTCTCTGGTACTCGGTAAACATACTGCACGTTTTTATAAGGAATTCATTTCTAGATAATGTCACTTGACTTGAGAGATTTCATAACTGGATTTCTTTACCTGAGAAGGTTATGGAATAAAATCTTGCCAAAATTTGCAAAATTCAGTGCATAGTGTTTTAACACCTGAGGCCTGCTCTTTTTTAGCTCGTCCCTTTTTGCAGTGCTTTCCTTCATTTTCTCCTGCTTATTATCCTATTGCAAACGTATTCAAGAAAGTTTTAAGCCTACAGATCTTCTGACGTTTTTGCATCGAGTCGAACTATCGCACAACCGAGCCCTAGAACCAATATGACATCATCTTAACCTCACAGAATCACGTACTAGGTTTGTTGAGATTTCCTAATAAAAAAGCTGCATGGGCTGAGCTGTTTTTCTGAATCTCTGCAAGGGAAATCAGTGTCTCTAGCTACCGGTCGTCTGACTCGCATGGCATAAACAAACTGGTGTTGTTTTGATGAGTCGAATTAGCCATGTTTGTTGCTGTGATTCATCCATCGCCTTTCTCACGATGCTCCTCTCCAATACTAATTCGATCCAGGCCCACTTGTTTTCATGGAACTTCGCAGGAGTGAGTTTAAGCAGCGAGGTAGCCCAGTGTAGGAAGTTTGGGGAATTTCGAGAAACAGTACTATTACCCTCTTCTTTTTTGACAGAGCTTCAAACTAAAATGAATATTGATGCTAAGTCTACCAATATCAGCCTTATTTCAGCCATATCTAAATTTAACTTTTCTAAACACAAGGAAAAACCATACTGTTGTAGAATCTGTTGTAGAATCTCCACACAGAATCTGTCCAGTTGTTCTTTTTCATTTTTGATTTGTTTACTCTTACATTGCAGCCGTACAGCACGAACGAGCCCCGAGAAATTCACAAGCAAAATCAACCAACCCTTTCACAGCGTTCGAAAACACGTTTCAACAAAGCAGGCTGCAAACGCTACAACAACCCCAGTTCCCCTTGCTGCAAACCAACCCCCATTTCTCACCACCCCACACCCCACCTGAAGAGCAGACAAACGGAAACGAACACGGAAAACAAAATGGCTTCATGACAATTGCAAGTTTGATACAAGCTGCGAATGGCCTAGCCAGTGGCTTAGGCCACCACTTTAATGGCACTAGTCCGAATGGTGAAGCTATCGACACTCCGACCATAACAAGTTTTGCAGACAAAATTCAAATGACGATGAATTCGTTACAGTCTTCAAATAGCACTAATGGCGTTCCAACTAGTAATACAGCCAATGGGTCTTCAGCTTTTTCACAACTCCAGCTACTGGGTAACTTCTCGCTGCCCCCGCTAATCAACCCGGACAAGATATACGAATCATCGACCCGTTACCTTTACATGTCGGTCAGTTGGGCACGGAATATTCCGACGTTTCTGGAACTGCCGTTTCGAGACCAGGCCATTCTTCTGGAAGAGAGCTGGAGCGAGTTGTTTATTTTGTGTATGATCCAATGTTCTCTGCCCCTTGATATCGGAGTGCTACTATCGGCTGCTGGACTTCAGGTAATGGACATATACTTCTTGATTTGCCTTTTGTTTACTGTGAAAGGTCATTATTACATGTAGGAATTTTAGAGTCTGTCTACATAAAAACCATGGATTCCATATTGTGTACACTAGACAGAAGTAGTTCATTTTCCCATTAGGATCTTTAGTCTTAAGATAACAAAATGTTCGTCTTACTAAACTCCCATCGATGATTGGTTGATTTTGCTCTGTCTCATTTCTGATTGGTCAGTTTCGATCCACCTCTGGATACAACAATTCGATGGTTTTCATTTTCGTTCTTTTCTGGCATCCTTCTCCGATGAGTTTCATACGAATAGTTCTGTTTCTGATTCGTCTCGCTTTCTATAAAGAAGGGGCTACGATAATTGAGGCTTTACCGTACATGGTTGTCCTGTGAGCTCTGAATAGGTTGAATTTAAATAAGATCTGGGTTCCAAATATCAAAGAAGGTTTATCTTGAAAGAATTGATGTCGTAAATAACATGAGGATATTCTGGACATTTCTTGCAATTCAAGCTAAAACTGATTCAAAGAAAAATAATCATTTATTTGATTTTTA
The DNA here is from genome assembly GCA_963924455.1 of Pelagia noctiluca. Taxonomy (NCBI): domain Eukaryota; kingdom Metazoa; phylum Cnidaria; class Scyphozoa; order Semaeostomeae; family Pelagiidae; genus Pelagia; species Pelagia noctiluca. The sequence goes on along the minus strand of OZ004325.1, from coordinate 3,846,376 downwards.
GATTGATAAAGCACCTTCAGAGAAAATAGCGTCGAGCATGGCAGATCTTCGCCTCCTTCAGCATATCGTTCAACGTTTTCAAGGCATTCAAATCGACTCCACCGAATTCGCCTGTCTGAAAGCCATCGTGTTGTTCAAACCAGGTAAATACTTTTTTATATAAAATAGGATGATGTGATTGGACGATTGGAACTTTTGAGTTATAAAATTTGTTTCAGGCAATGATAAACCATGCCGAAGACGATGATATATTGTTACAGGCTACTTTATCCTTCCCTTTTCTCATAGGGGGACTTAAAATTTTCTTACAGGTTCTCAAGCCCCAAAGCCCCCCTAAGTTTACGATTATGTGTCAAAAGATGTTTCCTGAAGATGCATATTTTTGTAAATTTCTACTTAATGGGGTATTTGTTCTTTTTATTGCACAAAATGACCATAAGATCTCTTATTATGAATGAACTTAGGCCAACATAGTCTACTCTGGATTAGTAACTTTAATTTAAAGCAACAACAAGGGCAACCACCCCAGCTCCTACGCAATGTTTACTTCGAAGAATTAGTTGCCAACCTCAAATTGTAGATGAATATGTTGTTCACGATTTCATTCATTTTCTTGTAGATCTTCGTGGCCTGCGCTGTCCCCAATACGTCGAAAGCCTACAAGACCAAGCTCAAGGCATGCTAGGTGAATACATTCGAACCACACACCCGTCAAACCCAGCAAGATTTGGCAAGTTACTCCTCATGCTTCCATCGCTGAGGTCGGTCAGTCAGAAAAGCATCGAGAACCTGTTCTTCAGGGGTGCCATTGATACCACCCCGATAGACAAGATGCTGTGTGACATGTTCAAATCAAGCTGAAAATATTTTACCTTTCAGACGAAGATGGCAATGCCTTAGGTCCGAAGACGTTTAAAGCTATCTTCCAATGAGAGGAATAAAGAAAACATTGTTCGCCCTTTCCCTCGTTTTCAAGAAGCATCCCAGAAATATAAATGAACTAATTTATGTTTGAATTTGAATTTGCGAGTTTTAAAACTGTTGTAAATATTGTAAATATTATTTTTAATAAAACTTTTACTGTTGAGTAACTGTGTTTTCTTGATGTGAAATCTTTTAAGTGCTTATTTCATTTTGTATAAATATACGAACACAATCTCCCCCAAGTTGCCCCATGCCTTTTTCTAGTTAAAGTGTTCTAAAAGAAACCAGAGTTTCCCTTATGAACAGGCCGAAAAATACAGGGATTTCCTATTGAAAGTCAATTTTTCAAATGGTTATATCTCAGTTAATATTCAACATACAGAGGTGATTTTGCATCCATTTGATGTAATTTTGGAAGCTCTTTCACATTATGGAGCCAAACTTCCAAAATTATAAAAATAGATTTTTGTGACGTCATCACTTTAGAACTCTATTAGTGGAAAAGAGTCTTGTAGCCTCGCTTCGGGAACATTCCTTTCTTTCGTTTCGTACCTACTGTTGAAGTTTGCAATGGCGGTCCTCCCAGACGCAGCGCTGTCAGAATTCCCTGACAGTATTTTACTTCCTAAGAAAGAAGTTAGGGCTGAAAGATTTATCAATAATTACCCAGAGTATGATGGAAAGGCGAATAAAGATTGCCATCTTCGATTCTGGTGTCGATCAGCGGCTGAAGGCTTACAGGTATTTTTATAGTTTTAGGCCTAAAATCATTTTCTAAATTCTGCTTGATGATCTTTACTATTCACCAAAACCTGTCTTGAACTTGTGTTTTCCTCAAGCTTAGCTTTTTATGTCTTAATTCACTGTTTTTTGAAGATCAAGGCTATTTGAAGGGATGGGATAAAATTTTGGGGTTAAAGTCAGTAAATGAAATTGTTGCATGCAAATAAGTCTGTCTTGTGGATTGCTTACTATTTTATCATTTTTATCATTATTGCACTCTATCATCTGTGGGATTTCCTTTCTTTGAGGAAATGTATTTCAATTTTGGTTTTAATATTTCTATTTATGTTATCATACAGCGTGAATATCTATGACAATGGAAATATTCTCATGATTTTGAGATGATTGCTAATTTTATTTCAGTCTCTCACGTTGCAAGCATAGCTTATGTCATCCCGACTCACCGGAACTCAATGACATTGCACCAGGTGCTCAGGTATGATATAAATGAATACTTATCAGAAAAACGAAACTTAATTCCATTCTAAAGCATTTATTAAAGAATGCACAACCCTTACAAGCCAAGCGCCTTAGCAATGCTGCTGTACAATACACCAGCAAAGGCTAGAAAGGAGTATAGTTGGGTATACAAACTATGTTTTTTGATTTTCCATTTCTCATCTAAGAATTTTGTTATGCAATGGATAAGTGCTGTTCTGCTGAACACAGTAAATGCAGAGATGATAAAGCGGTTTATGAGAATCAAACACACAATCCTTTGGTTAGAACCCAAGTGCCTTAGCCATTGTGTTAGAACGCTCAAGAGCTAAGGCTGGAAAGGAGCCAAGTTTATCGAGTTGATTTAAAATGTTTTTCAATTTTTTATTTCTCAACTGAGAGTTTTGACTTGCACAACGACAGACCTGCCAAGTACCACGGTTTTGCCGTGGGACCCACGGTTTTTAAAGAAATCTCACGATCTCACGGTTGGGCAGGAAATTCTCACGGTAAATTCCTAAATCAAAAAAATCAAAAAGTTCTTCCCAATGGCAATTTACCTTCTTTGACGAACGAATGCTAGTGTATCTGCATATTTTTGCTCACGGAACTGTTCTTTCGCTGAACAAATGAACCACACTTAACGCTTTTTTTCCAAAGAACCTAGCTCAGGGCTTAGTTCTTTAAGTTCCTTATTTTGAGACCTCTTTTGACCACTTTTTAGTTCTAAAAGTTCCTTAATAGTTCCTGAATTCTACGATCTCATTTAGTAGATAGGAATTAATACCAATGAAAGGAGAGCATTAAAATTCAAAATTTTGTAAGAAACTCTTAAAAGAAAACATGTTTCAACACAAAGAAGCTTAGACCAGGCCTATATAACATAGCAAGTTAATAAGAGTTAAGAAGTTGTATATCTACACCATTGCTTGTAATATTGAAATGAAAAAGTTCCTCAGCGATTGGACATTTAGTAGTAAAAGTCCCTTAAGTTTTTCGAAGTTCTACATGTAGGTTCCTTATTAAAGGTTCCTTATGAAATAAGCATGTATACAATGAAGAACATAAATATATAGATAAACTTTAACTTTACATTCAAATTCATGTTTCTTCTTAGTTGTTCTAACTTTTAATGACGTGATTATTGAGCCCGTATTAGGACTTATTTGTGATTTGACTTTTCTCAAGGTTTTTTTTACAAATCTCAAGGTTTTTAAGGAAATTTTTATGTAATCTCAAGGTTTTGAACCCACCAAACTTGGCAGGTCTGCAATGACAACGGATATTCAAACAAGGGGTTGTGAGAGTTCAATTCCTACCACCTGCGTTATTTGGATTAGCTTTTAATTTTTTGTTCTAATTTATAGTTGGTTTCTATGAAAGTTAGGGATTAAAAATTATATTCAATGGAAACAATTTCTGCCATTATTCGAGCTGTGAGTCTTTTTTTCATCGTAACTATTTCTTACACATCAAATAGAAACATTAATAACCACACATATGCAAAAAATATGGTCCCCAATCGTGTAGTGGTAAGGCGTAGAACTCACCACCATAAGGTAGTGGATTCAAAACCAAGCCCTTGCAAAATAAGGGTAACATCCTTGGGAAAGATGTGAACACAATTGTGCCTCTCTTCACTTAGGAGTCTAAATAGGTACCTGGTCAGTAGTTATGGGTGCCATGTGAGGCTGCACCATGATATGTAAAAAAGGAGTGATGTAAAGTCGGTTGAGTTGTTCCTAGAACTAGATATAAGACTTCAAAATAGCCAGAAAAATCGGAAACATAGCAAAGTGAAAACAGGGTTTACTGAAGCTTTTCATCTGACACACAACAAAGTAATACGCCAGAAAGTGAACGAAACAAAAACCTAACGGATTATTATACCTTTTATAAAACAACTGTTCGGATGGCTTCAGTTTAGCGTATGCATGGACCATCAGTACCAGAACGTCTGTATCCTTTGAAAGGGTGAAAAACTAATCGAGTATTAGCTTCTTTGTATTGAAACTATGTATTTGGAAAAAATGAAACGGTTTGCTCAAAGGTTCGTAACATTAAATGTATTGAAAAGCTTTTTACATATTTCTACCATTGGGAGAGGAGTTAATTACAAAATATCAAGTCAAAATTGCCGTATAAGTGCTATTTACGAGTTTCCAGGTCAGGAAGTTAAGGAATGATTTATTGAAATGCATTTCAAAATACAATTGTGACGCCATTTTGATGACGTCACAAGATTTTCGGCTCTAGCTCAGAGTCTAAAGGTTATATTGAGATGCAGTAAATAACGATTTTGTTCAGCATTTCTATTTGACAGGCTTTTCCTATTTTGAAAATGAGCATTTCGATGAGGCTTATAAGGGCCACTTCCGGTGAAAATGTTTATTAGCTCCTGTCGAATTTGAAATCTCCATATTCGATTTAGTAGAAATGTGAAATAAAATTTTAGGTTAGCCATTGAGCCAGTTATTTTCTGGAAAAATCTTGTCTAATTGATATTACCTTGCCGGCCAGACGGCTTGATGGCGATCCGAACAGCTGCTTGACTTAGCCAAACATCGATCAACATCTTTGATCAGCTGCCTATCAATTTGAAATGTATTTCGGGGAGTTTGTGCAGGTATATGAGGCTTTTTAAAAGAATTACAAAGAATCCAAAGGTCTATTGATTTATAAACCTCATAAATATTCTTACTTCTAAAACTTAAGGTTGAATGATTGCCGACACTTGAATGTGTAAGTAAATGCAAAATCAAGGTTGGGGGTTCATATACCCTATAATTGTAATTATTCTATCCAGGATTTTAATCTTTGATAACATGATCAAGTGAAATAGTGTACCAAAATTTGAAGTGGTAAGTTCAGTTTGGAAGTTTATTCTCAGTTCACATTCAGATGGATGGAGTTTGTTACTTCGATTTAACAGGATTCAAAAATATCACCATCTTCTTGCTAACGATTCCCGTACTTTTGTACCCATGATCTTGAGAATGTACTCCGCTGTTTATTAACATGTAACTTAACCACTGCCTCAAAATCTTTGCCAGCCTGCTTGGTTCGATGTTTAGGTGGAAGGAGTTCATACCAGTGAGTCTGTAAACTAGTGCATTCATCTAGTGTTGATAATTTAGGCAACAAACCAGAGACTCGAATATTTATGTGCTGGGTGCAACTTCGTCACTACCCTTCTTAAACTTATTGATGACGTATCTTTTAAGCAGAGAGTTGCCATATCCGTAAACCAGTGCATTAACTCCAGAGTTCATAAAAACGATCAAGTAAGCGAGAGCTTCGAGGATGTTGAGGGTGGTGCTTGGCTCAACTTTTATATGAAACTTATAATAAACCCAAGCCAGCGAGAGGATGTTGTAAGGTGTATACATCAGGAGAAGAAGAATCGTTAGAATCTTGATGGTTCTTGCTGTGTTGAGGTGTTGTCGCATTTGCTGGCGATCTTTGCGGGCTTCTGCCTGACTCAGTGGGTTGTCTGTCCGCGCAAGGGTCTGAGCAACATGAGACTTGATTTTGTTTGACACTATTTTGTACAGCATCAATATTTGTAGTATACCCAACAGGTTGAATATGTTGAAGAAGATCATAAGATAGAAAGAGGAGAAAATTGTCGATATGGCTGCTGTGGTAACTGCGAGAACAACACTGAAGGCGATGAACAGTTTCATCTTGAAGCTGTTCATGAACTCGTTGTAGCGGTTCAGCTTCGTGACGTGGAAATAGCGGTCCACAGCCACACCGTACAGCATGCAGAACGAAAAATACGCGAGCAGCAGAACGAGGAATTGTATGAATAGCTGCCCGGCACACGAGACGGGATTTGCAGAGCCGTTGAAGAATAAAACTGCGACTGCGGGGTAGGCCGTGATGCCAGATGTCATGTCAGAGATGCTCATGATGAAAATCAGCTTGCTTGTGACTGAAGATAGCTGGTTGGTCTTGTACAGACTGTATAGCAGGCCTGCGTTCACTATAATTGTAAACACTGATATCGCAAGCAGTAATGCAAATAATAGAGCCGAAACTTGCGTTGGTAAATTGATTGGCCATAGTGAAGGACATGTGCTTCTTCTGTAGACAGACATTTTAAAGAAGCTCTCCACTTGCAAGACAACCACTACTATAGCAGTGAATGAACGTCGTCGATATTTATCTATTAGGGTTCCATTGGACGGGGGTCGGTTTAGTAAGAGGATCCGGGATGTGAAAGAGAAAGAGGGGTGAAAGCATTGAAGAAGTTACAATTAAGGTTCTAAAGTCTGAACTAAACCTGGATATAGAGCCGCATGAAATTGATATCGTACATCGTGTTGGACGCTTTGATAACAAGAAACCTTGCGCGATTCTTGTAAAATTTATGTAACATAAAAGCCAGGAGAAGATAATGCGCGTTAAGGAAGATTCTAAAAATATCAAAATTCACGAAGATCTCGCTCCCGGTATCAAAAAAGTCTTTGATCAACTTAGTTTTGGTCGGAGACTTAATAATATCGTGAGCGTTTGAACCATAAATAGTCGTATTAAGTACCGTTTTTTTAATCATTCTCGTGTGTTCGAGATCAGAAGTTATGCTGATCTCGATACTCTTATTAATAAAAACCAATAGAGTGTTGGCCGAGATAAAGATGCAAACTCTGAATCTCAAAACATCAAAGAACATTTAATTGCAATTGATTTTTAATCCTTAAATATTGTTGTTTAGAATTTTAACGGTTTGAGAAGTTCAAAAGCTCAATTTATTAAGCAGACAGGATGCGAGTTTTCCGCCAAAATTTTGTAGTGCATCACGAAATTATATGTTTTTCTGAAACATGGAGAGAGCTGAGGGATAGTTGTTTGCTCAATAAAAATGAAAATTCTACTGAATTTCATAAATCTGGTTTGAAAAATCACTTGGGGGTAGGGCGTCCGGGGGTATGTCTCTTTTAATACGAAACAAGATTCTTCAAGAATTTTTCATAGTTTACTCTGACAGTGATCATTTTTGATGCAGGTTAGAAAAAGGAGCTTTTGGGTGGGAAAAAGATTTATTCCTCTGTTGCATTTACATCCCTCCATCGGCTTCAATTTTACTCAGAACAGGGCAATCTCTATCTTTGAGGCTTCCAATCTGAATGTGCGTGTTGTGAAAAACGGGGGTGGGTTCTATAGTGCGGTGATTTCAATGCTCAGACTAATGACGTAAGCGAATTCGTTGAATTTGAGGAATATGATGACTAGCCCGTAAGCGATGACTGCATATCAGCAACTGGTCAAAAGAATAAACAAAGGCGCCAAACCGCTGAATACGAAAGGAACGGCATTTATAGATTCCTGTAAATCATCCGGCTATAAGATTTTGAATGGCAGGATTGACAAAGATAATTCTAGCAGTTTCACTTACATCTTAAAAATTGGAAAATCTACCGTTGATTACGCTCTCACACAATATAAAAACTTTTGTATGTTCTACAAATTGTGTGTGGGCGAGCTTTGTATACTCTCCAACCATTATCCAATAGAAATTTCGTTGAAGTGTGTATTAAATACAAAGAGAAAATCCTATCTAAGTTAAAAACTCCAACAAGCCTTACAGTTGAACAAGTAATTAACTTAAAGTCAGCTTTTTTCCAACAACGCCGGATTTATAAAAGAATCACAAGAAGTAAACGTCGTGATTATCTTGAAGTTGAGAAACTAAAACTCCGGAAGTTAAAAGGGGAGGAGAAGGGGAGGCGCCAGAAGTATTTTGGAAAAAATGGAAAAATCCTAATAAAAAAGATGTCTTAAATTTCTCTAATGGTGAATTAGCCAGCTATCTTAGTAATCTTTTGTCATTGGACGGTACAATTAGTAACAGTTACCATGAATCGCAAACTTCATCCTTGGATGGAGACACAGAAACTGATCGATAACAGCTTAAACCGCCGAATTTTCTTCGATGAAGTTAAAAACATGGCCAAATCTTACGCACACTCCGATGAGTTTCATACGCAAAGTTTCTGATTTGCCTCGCTTTCTAGAAAGATTATACGAGCTTTAGTACGATTATAGGAGCTTTACCATACAGAGGTGTCCTGTCCGCAGTGAATAGCTTGCGTTTAAATAAGATTTGGGTTCCAAATATCAATAAAGGTTTATCTTGAGAGTATGATGTCATAAATAACATGAAGATATCCTGGACATCTCTTGCAATTTAAGCTAAAAGTGATTCAAAGAAAAATAATCATCTGTTTGATTTTCAGATTTATAAAGCACCTTAAGAGAAAATCGAATTGAGCATTGCCGATCTTCGCCTCCTTCAGCACATCGTTCAACCGAATTGGCCTGTCTGAAAGCCATCGTGTTGTTCAAACCAGGTAAATACTTTCGAACCCCCTGCTCTTCTTTTCATCGACGCAAATTTGCTATGAAACAGTAAAGCATAGGCGTAAACAAAATAGGAGCAGATGTGATAGGAACTTGTGAGTTATCAAATGGTATTAGGCAATGATAAAGCACGTTGAAGACGTTCCAATATTGCTGAATCTTTTTCTTAAGGGGGGACTGCAAATTTTCTGACAGGTTCTCCAGTTCTAAAGCCCCCCAAAGTTTACGCTTTATGTCAAAAGGTGTTGCCTGAATTGGATGTTTCTATAAATTTCTACCTCGTGGGGTATTTGCCCTTTTTATTGCACAAAATGACCATACAATCTCTTATCGTCAATAAATTCATTATGCTAGGTCAATATATTCTACTCTGGATTCTTTATCTTCAATTTAAAGCAACAACAAGGGCAATCACCCCACCTTCTACGCAAATTAAAGATTGGCAAGTTGTTCACGATTTCATTCATTTTCTTGTAGATCTTCGTGGCCTGCGTTGTCCCCAATACGTCGAAAGCCTACAAGACAAAGCTCAAGGCCATGCTAGGTGAATACATTCGAACCACACACCCGTCAAACCCAGCAAGATTTGGCAAGTTACTCCTCATGCTTCCATCGCTGAGGTCGGTCAGTCAGAAAAGCATCGAGAACCTGTTCTTCAGGGGTGCCATCGATGCCACCCCGATAGACAAGATGTTGTGTGACATGTTCAAATCAAGTTCAGACATTTCACCTTCCAGACAAAGATGGCAATGCCTTAGGCCCGAAGATGTATAAAGCTATCCTCCAACGAAGAGGAGTAAAGAATTGTTTGCTGCCTCCTTCATTTTCAAGAAGCATCCCAAAAAATACCAATGAACAAATTTCTGTTTGAATTTGAATTTGCGAGTTTCAAAACTGTTGTAAATATTGTAGATATTGTTTTTAATAAAAAAGTTACTGTTGAGTAACTGTGTTTTCTTGATGTGAAATCTTTTTGGGTACTCATTCATTTGTATGAATTTACTAACGCAATCTTCAAAAGCTTGTCGTTCATGATTCCAACTGCAAGGAAAAATCAGGATGAAGAAAAATGGGGAGAAAAATATCATAAAAATTATTTGATTTGATATATGAAGGATAGGATAAGGAAATTTGAACGAAGTGAAAGCACTGAACATTCGATTAGCATTCATACGTTATAATAATATTAGCAATTAATAACAATAATTCCAAATCCCCATTCCAGGAAAAAAGTCCCCATTGTGAAAAAGAGGCTTGTAGCCTCACTTAGGATTCTTTCTTTTCTTTTCGTTTCGTTTCTATTGTTGAAGTTTGCAATGGCGGTCCTCCCAGACGCAGCTCTTTCAGAATTTCCTGACAGTATTTTACTTCCCAAAAAAGAAGTTGGGGCTGAAAGATTTATCAACAAATACCCAGAGTATGATGGGAGGCGAATAAAGATTGCCATCTTCGATTCTGGTGTCGATCCAGCTGCTAAAGGCTTGCAGGTATTTTGATTTTTAGGCCTAAAATCATTTTCTAAATTCTGTTTAATGATCTTTACTATGCACCAAAAGTATGTGCTGAATTTGAGTTTTCCTGAAGACTAGCTTTTTAAGTCTTTATTCACTGTTTTTTTAAAGATCAAGGCTATTAGAAGGGATAAGGTCAGATTTTAGGGTTAAGTCAGTAAAATGAAAGGGGGGAATTTCGGGGTCAACATATTTGGGTGAAAGGTTTTGGTGCATAGTTTAGATAACCGATGCTGAATTCTGGGCCTCCTCTTTTCGTGATCAGTGTTAAGCTCTGTCCAAACGATCAAACAATCCATGATAAAATTTTGTTTTTGTTTCCTTTCTATGTTATATGGTTTAGCCAAACAAGCAAACATCACAATGCATCCAATATGTTTAGTGTGTTATATGATTTAATAATATTTTTCTTCTCCTTAGTAAATGTATATACTTTAACTGTAACTTTTTCTATAGATCATTTATAAACACTAAAATATAACCATTTTTCATCTATTCAGGGGGGGATCCAGGGTAAATCTTGAGTGAGTTCCCCAAAGGGGGTCTGGGGGCGCTGCCCCCAGAAAAATTTTAAAAGCCACGCCCTAAAAATCCCAATATTGCCCGGGAACGCTCTTTTCAAACAAAAAGCAGGAGTAATTTTCATCGGAGGAACTTATGGTTTTTAGCCTGGCTATGACTTTTGGGTCATCAGGAAGGACATCGAGCCAATTTGTTTCCACAGCTTCTGAGATGATGTCGGTTATGTACGACTCAGCAGAGGAATCTCTTGGCAATAACAGAGCGTGACCTAAGTCCCAATCCGGTTTAGAATTCTCCAGTATGTCTTGATGTCTAGTGTGAACTTTTAATATGTTCTTCAGATTGCTTTGAAGTCATAATAAACAGATGCAGTCGTGAGACATGCATCTGCGGCCGCCATTTTGACATCAAAATCGACAGATTTCCCTGCGTTTCGAAAGCACATGTCACAGGGAATCGACAATTGGCAAGGAGGCAGAACAATAAAGCTCATTATCACAGAACAATAAGCTGCCCAACGAACTCAAGATGTACCCAATGTGAAATTGTTCAGCCAATCGCCGGTTCCCTATTGTATTTTCTGCGCGTCATATCCGAGTTCCAACTATTGTTTTTGACTGAGTTCCATCCGAGTTCCAAATCATATTTTGATTGTTCTTTTCTGATCATTTACGAGTTACCAAAATTCATTTCCGAGTTCTGTGAGTTTCAAAACTCTGCTCCTTCGCACAGCACCAAAATTTTACACCGCAACAATTTCACGTCCCATTGAATTCGCATGATTTTTTGTAACAAAAGTGGAAATTCATACGGGAAATGGTAAAAATTAAGAAATATCAAGTTTGATAAAAACCAAAAAAACAACTTTTGTTATTCTTATTGAGAATACTAAATTATTCTTCACGAATATCTTTTCATTAAACCTATCAAGAAGTTCAATATAATATTTTTTCAAAAATTCCTATCTTGAAAAATCTGACTGAGTTCCGGGCACCGGGGAACTCACTCCGGATCCGCCCCTGCTATTTGTAGTTTTCTGTGCAGTAAATCTATAGATAGATGGATAAATGGCTTGAAAAGCAGACTTTGTTTGCCTTTTTTTCGAAAATTTTTTAAGAATCAAATCTGAGGAAAAACTTGTGTTTTATTTGTGGCCAAACTGATAAACATTCTGCTTGATAAGCAAAATTCAATTGTTTGTCAAACATTGTTTGATTGCTTGGCCAGGGCTTTTCATCAAAAGGATGCTACAGTGACGTCAAAAGCTGGGCAATTTACACCATTTTGAGAGCAGGTTTGTTTTGGGAGGTTTAGGGTGTGACATCCCCGCCCTCTGTTTAAAGTTCAATATTTGGTTGGCTTAAAATCGTGTCTCAAGAATTCACAGTAAATCCTCAGTATTTTATTCTTAAAAAAATTTGCTTTGGTACATAAGAGCCTAGCTACACCCCTAAAAAAACTTTCTTTTAAAGCCAGTCCAGATCAGTTCACTTTTCATATATATAGAATCCCTGGAGACGTCTATTTTTTCTTTTCTGATGACTTACCCTGCATATATATAAGTGTAGGATGAGTTGTTAGTGTTGCTAGAAATTTTATCAATGAATGATATGGAAAAGAAAAATGGCATTTTCTCTACAGGCAACAACAGAAGGACAAAGGAAAATAGTTGATTTAATTGACTGCTCTGGAAGTGGGGATGTCAATACTTCTACTGTTGTTTACGCAAATGATGGCATTATTCAAGGCCTATCCAAGAGGAAGCTCAAGGTAACTAGCTCCACATTCAAGTAATCTTTTTGGTTTTTTAGAAATTATTTGTTGATGATGGTCTCCATTCATGTGATCAGGCCCATGATAAGAAATCAGAGATCGAGGGAGCTGAACAACAGAAATCAGTATATGACATCATCTTTTGATGATGTGAAATCATTATTTTCTCAACTTTTGAGGAAAGCTGTAGCCCCTTTAGCCCCCCTCCTTCCTAGGCGCTTGGTGCTTGATAACCAATCTTTAAACTGGGGTAAGATAACATGACCTGAGCAGGACCTCAACTCTCAACCCTTTACTTTGCATGTCCAGACTCTTCCTGCTGATTTATTAGGCCACACTTTGAAAAAGCACCTATGTCAGTAAGATTTGCTACAAACAGAAAAAACATTTGAGCAATTACTACCTGAAGTGAATTAAGTTCCATAAAGAGATCACTTAAGCTTCCTGTCCTGAGATATTTCAGCCAAAAACACCAGAGTCAAGTAACTTGACAAAGATCTATACTCAGAAACAAGGTCTCGTGTATTGGTTTCCCATAAGAGTGCTCAATACATAGTATACACTATATACATAAAGAAGAAAGAGACTCAAAAGACAAAACTCTCTATCTTGACAAGCCTGTTACGTGGTTACCCACTCATCAGGAGATGTACCTACAGGAAACTTGGAAACTACAAGTTTTTGTTTTCTTTTTGAATCTAGATTCCTGAAACCTGGAACAACCCATCAGGAAAATATCATGTTGGTTTGAAAAGTGCCTATCTTTTGTTTCCATCAAGATTGAAAGAAAGACTTCAGGTATACAAACTCTTATCTGTTTTGAAGATAAAGGAGAAATTGCAATCATTAGACAAGCAGAGAGCAGAAAAAGCTGTGATAGACACTAGGGGATGAGGCTTCCTCCAAAGTTTGTCTAAGGCAAACTAAGACCTTTCCTTAGAAAGTAATTTTTTTCTAAGCAAAATATAGCTAGGCTGTGTCGCTTCTGCTTGTTATGGTCATGTCAATCAGTCGATCAAGTTGATGCATAACTGGCCTGGAAAAGGCTGAGTCATTTGTTCAACATTTAAATTGTGCTGCTAACAATGCTATGCATACACATATCCCTGAGTGTTACTTCATTTAGTCACTTGTGCAATGTACCTGTTATTACTCTAGAATGGAGAAGCAGAAATCATCCATTATGAATATTGTAGTTATCACTGCTTGTCATAGAAGGTCCCTACTAGTATTTGAGGTCCTATGCTTTTCTCCAAAATTTCAGCCTTTGTTTTAGAAAGAGAAGAAGGAAGAAGAGTGGGACAAAGCTCATAACAAGTGCCAAACAAACGCAATGCAGCAGCTCTGTGATGCAGAGAAGCAGACTCCTTCTCCTAAAACCATGGTAAGTAATTGTTAGAACAATCTTTCAACCTCGAGTTATTTTCCTTCACTTTTAACAGCCCAAGTACTGATAGCTGGGGACATATTATTTGGATGCTTGATCTTGAAATACGGTAAAACCTATGTATATGAACCCTAGAGTCCCTTAGCCATGAATGGAACGATTCGCATTTGTCTGAAATTTGCCTGAGCAAAGTTAAGTTCAAATTTGAAGGAGTTGGAATTTGATTATTTAAGAAAACCAGGCAAAAATATTTTAGTGACGTCATATCTTGTTTCTTAACCAGTTGTTTATGTTTAAATTATTACCAAATAGCTTGTTTGTAACCATTTTGAAAGTTAGCAGTTTGAAATGAAATGTAAGTACCTTCGAAATGTCTTGTTTTTTTTCTAACCACTCTTAACTTTTATGGCCTTTTTTCTGTCTGCCGTTGATGAAAACAAAACAAAACTCCACAACATGTTTTTTCACCTTATAAAGGTTAGTTTCTGAAGAAAATTAACAGATTTAGTGTGCAGCTTGCATTCCGGGACTATTTACCGGAAGCTACGTGATTGGCCTTTTTTGTTGTTGAGTGGAACGAATGCCTATTGTCCTCGCTCAAAGGCAGTGCTGGCTGAAAATGTGTCATGTGTGATACAATTCATTCAAGGTAAACAATCGAAAGCACTCATTTTATTTTATTTGATCCCTTTTTTATTTAGATATTGATAATTTTGGTTATTTTCCACACCTCTCAAAAGAAAGATTAACATACAATTACTATCTCAAAATAAGTTTAAATAGTATTATTTAGTACCAAGGAATAATTTTTTCATAAAAAAATGTTGTTCCATTCATGGCTAACGGCCTAAGTTTTCACCGACGAAAGTAGTATTCAGTTATGACCTTCTAGTAGAAAGACAAAAGAACTCATTGAAGTAGAATTATATGCGTGTAAAGATCATGTAATAACAAACATATCTATGATCTTTGTTTTCATATTCATCCATGAATCGACTATGAAATATTATTTATTTTGAAATCGTTCCATTCATGACTTAGGGACTCTATATTTCAGTATTAGTTAGTGGTTAGTTAGTGCCATACATTTCAAGCACTTACTTTGTTTTAACAGAGTCTTCATATTTCTTCAGAGGAATTATATACATTCAAGTCGAATCCCTGTAAATGCTTAGATGTTTGGGTTAAGGATCTTTAAGTTGTCCGTCCCTAGATATGGTTTTTCATTTATTATATTGAAGTTATCCACTTACCTATTCATTTAACAGGAAGGAAGGTTGCAGATCGAAGACTGCAAGGCAACGGTTGATGTCCTTGACTCACTGGATAAAAAGTACAAAGATCCTGGTCCAATCTATGATTGTGTTGTATTTCATGACGGAGAAGAATGGTGGTATGTTGTTCAGACCTCAGACCAATATATTTTTATAAAGTTTATCTGACTGCTTTGCTCTCTATCAAAACGTTTAGGCCCCTTGTTTCTCCACCTCATCATAATCATTACAATCATCATCAAAAGTTAGATTGTTGTTTAACAGCCTAACTATTGCTTTTTAGTGCTTGTGTGGATACCACCGAAAATGGTGACCTTTCTGCGTGTATATTGCTAAGGAGTTTCAAAGTGTCCGGTGAATACGCAGTCTTTGGTGAAAAAGGTAGATACATTTTACACTTTACATTTTATGGAGGACCTCTTGTAAATCAGCTGATAGGGCTACCCTCCTTGAAAGGAGTGAAATGATAATCATAATGATTCATTTTAGTATGTGCAACTTCTGATGAGTGTGATACCACAAAACAGGCTTGTCCATATGAAGAGTCCAGTCTTTTGAATCTTGTCTTCGTACTGTAGAATACGAATATCACTCCACTGTATTGTGGCAAGCAGTTTTTCATTGAGCTTGGGACCTCAGTGTGGACACCAATCAGTGGAAAGTGCTCTTTGAAGATAAACAGCTTTGAGAACTACACTGGAAGCTGATGGTTGACAATTGATAGAAGGCTGGCTTAGATGAAAGCTGGATGAGAGTAGGACAGGAGTGACTCGCTAGTGACTCGTACTAACTTTTTCTTTATTGTTGTATGGCATGCAAATAAGTCTTTTTCATGGATTGCTTACAATATTATCATTTTTATTATTATTACACTCTCATCTGAGAGATTTTCTTTCTTCTAGCAAATGTATCTGAATTTCGGTTCTATTATTTCTAGATATGTTATCATACAGCGTGAATATCTATGACGATGGAAATGTTCTCTCAATCGTCACCAATTGTAGTAAGTAACATAACATTTATTTCATATCTTGATGTTTCGAGAGGGTAGGAAGAGTTAGCTAACCCTTGGTTTTATGAGGAAGAAGGGATTAAAATAACATTATTTGTAAATTGTTGCAATTCGTTGCGAATCGTTGCAAAACGTCTCAGCACAAGCATCTTCCACAATTCTGGTATGCCATGAATATGTGTTATCACATACACTAAGAAGAAAGAGACTTAAAGGACTAAACTCACCATCTCGATACAGATCTATTTAGGTTTTGATGAGTTGTTAACCACGAAACAGGCTTGTGGAGATGAAGAGTTTTGTCTTTTAGGTGTCTTCCGTCTTAGTGTATATAGCTCTACTTTATGTATTAAGTACTTTAACTGGAAACCGATACACACAAACGTTGTACAAAGCATATATATATTCCAGCTCATAGAAAATATATCTTGATTTTAAGATGATTACTTACTTATTATATTGCAGGCTCTCATGGGACTCACGTTGCTAGCATAGCTGCTGGATGTCATCCCGACTCACCAGAACTCAATGGTATCGCCCCAGGTGCTCAGGTATGATATCAATTGAAATATTTCTGAAATGGAGACTGAATTCAATCTTCTTGCTTTTTACCAACTATTTCGGTTTTTTGTTTTTTGATTTTCCATTTCTCAACTGAGATATGCAATAGATAATTGCGGTAAATCCAGGAATGCCTGGTACATGCGTGGAACTTCTCACCGTATGTTACAGAGAGTTTAAATTACCAGAAAAAATTGAATTCTGAACAATTTATAATTTTTCATTTTCCATTTCTCACCTGAGAGTTTTGAATTATAAAACAGATACGGTTGGTTCTGCTGAACACCGCTTATCCTGATACCAGCACAGAATAAGCAGTGAGATGATGCAGGTGACAGGTATCGAACTCACAACGCCTTGGTTAGAAACCAAGTGCCTTAGTAAGTGTACTATACTGTACAAAAGCTCGGCAATTGTGCTTTACAATAAAATGGCTTGAAGGAGTCACGTTTATCTACTTAGTGTGTTTTTCGATTTTTCGACTGGGAGCTATGACTTATACAACGGATTCTCAAACAAGGGGTTGTGTGTTCCTTTCCTACCAACTGCATTATTTCCATTAGATTTTGATTTTTTGTTCAAATTCTTTAGTTGATTTCTATGAAAGTTGGGGATTCCAAATTGGATTCAATGGAGACAGGATCTGCAATTATTCGAGCTGTGAGTCTTATTTCCATCATTACTATTTATTACACATCGAACAGAAACATAGATTAAAGATAAAAAGTAAACGGGGTTTTCAATAGGGTAGTTGTAAGGCGTAGTTTAAATACCGAGAAATTAGGATAGCATCCTTGGGCAAGATCAGATGTGGACACAAATTGTGCCTCTTTCCACCCTGGAGTATAGATTGGTACCTGGTCAGTAGTTATGAGCACCGTGTGTCTGCACCCTGTTATGTAAAAATTACTGGGGGTATCATGTAAAGTCTTTTGAGGAGTTCCTGGAACTAGATTATAAGACTTCAAAACTTACACCTTTACCGTAAGTAAATAAAACATCCATGGAGCATTACATACGTCTTAATCACGAAAAAACTCACACTGTTTTGTAACAATCATTAAAACTTTAACCAAATACTTCACTTCTGAGATAAACAATTATTTTCTTCATGTCTTTTGATTTGCAGCTGATTGCTGCCATCGAAGCTAAAGTCGACGTGATAAATATGAGCTACGGTGAAGCTGCAAAATGGCCAAATTCTGGGTAAAAGCTTTTTGCAACTTAGTTTTTAGATATATTTAAATGCTTCATATTTGTAGCATCTTTAGAATCGGCAGGGTCTTGATTTTTGGAAACTTAGTGTAGAATTTGATCACAATTTCTATGATTTTCTATATCATGTTTGTATAGAGTCTAGTCGTGAACTCCGATTTGTTTACACAAATAATCCCATAACATGTTCTGAGCTTTTTTGAAATGGAAGAAATACGCATATTCTGCCACTTGTTTACTTCTAGAACTCTAATGTAGAAATTGATATGGAAAAGAGTGAATTTCGGTATAGAAACTGGCTTTTTTATGCTTGAATGGCACATCCCAAACTAACAATCATATTCAAATTATATTAATTGAGATAATTCGTCTGAATGAAAAATTATCCAAGCAGAACTCGGACCCAAAATCACTGGCTTGGTACGTCATTTACTCTTACAACTTTCATGCTTACAAATTGTCTCGATTGAACTTCCCAATCCTGCTTCTTCTCAAGTTCAGTTACACTGGAAGTGAAAAGGAAAGAACTTTTATCGAGGTTTCATTCAAAAATGAATTTTCCATTTTAAATAGGAGAATTGTTGAATTGTTACAAGAAGCAGTGAACAAACTAAAACTTAAACTAAAACAAGACTTAGTTAAAACATTATTCTGAGGTTTCATTCAAAATGAATTTTAAATTATTATCAGGAGGATCGTTGAACTGTTGCACGAAGCAGTGAACAAACATAACATCGTATTCGTCACTAGTGCTGGCAATGATGGGCCTGCTCTCTCGACAGTTGGAGCTCCTTCCGGGATATCTCCAGATGTTATTGGTCAGTTTTTCATCAGTGTTATTTTCAGTTGTTTGATTGTTTATTCATTGTTTTATTATATTATATGCTGCAGATGTGTAAATTTAGATTCCATAGACTTTCCAAAAATGTTTTTGGTATCTTGCCATTAAAGGTGCATCCGATCTTCTACGTTTTCTAAATACGCTGCAGCAACGAATTCTAAAAAATAATTTGTAGCTGAACAGGATGATGGTGAGGAAAATTAGAAAGATAGTGAAATTTTATAAATATTGAATCTTTACGTATGACACTAATCAGAGTAGTACGAAAATGAAACCTAACGCTAAATTGCTATACCCAGACCATTTCACTTAGGAATTGTTGAATCTTTCTACACCAAAGCCATGGATCCCATATTGTGTAGACAGAAAGAGTTCATTTTCTTGCTAGGACTTCTTTGATAAACAGTTTCTTCATTTATTGTTCGTCTCATTGGAGTCCCATTGATGATTAGTTGTTTGTCACTTAACTTATCATTCACCTCCTTTCTGATTGGCCAATTTCAACCTAACTCTAGTTAAACTACTATATCTAGGTATTTGCATACCTGTGTTGTAAAACCATACCATTAAAAACCAGTTACATGCTTTTAAAACTCGATGCTATTAACTTATAAGAATATTTCTTATCATATGATTTCACAACAGAGCTATTCTACTACTGAGTAGCAGGAATGGCCCAGTGTTAAGATCACTCACCCTTGTTCAAGGGTACCGGATCCTAAACCAGGCTAAAAGGCGAAAGGAATCACGAGGTGGGGTCATATCGAGAGTAAAGACCAGGATCGCACTGTTCGATCAGTTTACCTATTCAGTGGGCCCCTTGTGCGATGCACGTAAACCCATACCTTACGAAGACAGTAAGTCTTTTTGCCTATCAGGATCAACTTAGATATACCTAGATTTTAGCACACGGGGATTAATCAAGTCATTGGTAGCAAATTCGTTACGTTTCATTTTCGAATAAGATTCCTCCATTTGAAATTTTCGCTGTTTCGCTGTCTCCTATTTGGTTCCTCTCGTACAACTTGTATTTGATTTTATATTATATCTTCAGGTGTGAGTGCTTACGTCTCGTCAGAAATGGTTCAAAAAATGTATTCCAAGCTGGAGAAAATGCCTGGAAAACATTATGGCTGGTCATCAAGGGGTCCTACGTAAGTATTCTGGTACATTCTCTTTTTATAACAAAATGTTTAAAAGGAGTCGAAGTAAATAAATAAGTAGATATTCATTCGCTTAAAATTGAAATCTAACTATATGACAAGAATACATAGATAGGACAAGAACAAAATGAAAAAGTGATTCAAAAACAAAAACTGGATAAAATGTATTTGATATGCTAAGAAATTAACAGGGATGGCTTCTTATCAGCCCCAAAATATCGAGGTGGACTAAAACAAGGCATTTGTTTTCTGAGATGCCACCATCTCAAGGCCCCAAACTCTGTAATTTTCAAAAAGGGGGTGGATACTTCTCATTAGTCCATCCCTTGCCACAGCCCCTGATTCTCAGGATTGTTGATGATTACAGTTTCACTTTTGGTTTATTTTCAGGATGGATGGTTCATTAGGCGTCTGTATTACTGCTCCAGGAGGGGCCTACACCTCTGTGCCAAAATGGACTTTAAGAAATACACAATTGATGAATGGAACCTCGATGTCATCACCCAATGCTTGTGGAGGTGTTGGTATGTCAGAAATAATCTTTTTAGGAGTCTAGTTTTTATGATGAATGTATTTCTTACAAATTGAGATATTGCTGCTTTCACTATTTTAGAAGTAAATATTTGAATATTTGATGGTCGTACGATTTTAGCCGATATCAAAAACAATTCTGATTTGGACGTAGTATTTTCTTTTCCTTGCAGTAGATAAGATTTTCTGGAGATTTTTACCCTACAGATACTTAATGGTATGATGTTTCTTTCAGCCCTTCTATTATCCGGTATTAAAGCTGAGCATATCGACTATTCGCCTGCAAGGTAATCAAATATGCTTATCAAGGCAGTTGTATCCTTGAACAATCTCCACAGTACTGCACGAGCGTTCCTAAGTGTGATCCTAATCTCTGACTTACTTCCTTTCGATACTTGGCTTGTTAAATATATTTTTGAATGAAATACGAATACATTGAAATGAATACACCCTCACAGGTCTAATTGATTTGTTAATCAAACAATCATGCATAATAGCACTGTCCTTACAGGTCCTGTACCACTATAACTTATCCTTCATTGATTCGCTCCCGAATAGTCTTAATAATGAAAAATAACTTTTTTATGGACTCGTGACGTATATGATTCAATTATGTTAATTAGAAAACTATTTTTTCCAGTATTCGAAGATGTTTAGAGAATACAGCTTTGAAGATTGAGGGTAAGATTAGACAATTTCAGTTATTTTTCCATGGGTTGTTATTTTTCATATGTTTAGAAGATTTGGCTAAATTTTATTGCATGTGGAGACCATTAAGTCTCGTTTCCACTGATTGTTGTCAAAATTTCAGAAAAAATTCTTGTATTCTCCACTTACTTTTAAATTAAAAACCTATGTGTTGTTCTGACCCATGAGAATTCATTTGTACTAGCTTAATGGTTACCATTAAAATGGATACCTGCAACTAACACTGTGATTTATATCTTATTTAGGGGCCTTGGCTTTCTCACAAGGACAAGGAATGCTTCAGGTACTTACTGTTTTCAGTCCATTTCCTAAAACCTCGTCCTCACTGGCAAACTTCAAAGTATGCTACAGTTTGGAGAAGTTCGTGGCTTTGCCAACACGACCACACTTTGACAAACTTTGCAGACCTTTTGTTTTTTTTGAAAAACGGACTTCTTGTCATGGAAACCTCACAACGCACGTGACAAACGAAACGTCTCCCTTTGGCAAGAATGTGCATGCCCCAACCTGTGCAAACAAGTTGACCGGAATTTTTTCAGGTTCACACTAGCAAACTTTACTAAACTTTTGTTTGCAAATTTGGGGTTTGCACAATTTTCCTAGTTTGTACGGCCCTTAAGACCTTAGTATTGTGATAAGTACTGAGAATGAAAAGGAAACGAGCAGGAATCGAACACAATACCACTGACCACTCCTGAATTAGTGCCGTCAACTAGTTCCTCGATGCTCACTTGGTAGGGCAATGAATGCATAGTCAGTGATTCTTGGATCCAATTTTTCTCGGGTCATTTTCATTCTCTCAAATTATCTCGATTGATTATCTAAATCCTGTTCCTTTCAAGTCCTTTACTTGCTTACTGCTTTTACTCTATATTCGTACCAACACTGGTTTAACGGACACTTACAGGGAATATGATAATTGATAAAATAATGTGTCTGATTTCTTGATAGGTCGACAAAGCTTTTGAGCAGATGAAAGCTGAATCAAGAATCTGGAATAGTTCCATATCCTTCAAGGTTTGTTCACCTCATCCTCTTTATTCCACCCTTCAGCTCTACCTTCTCTTCTTTATTCCACCACATCAGCTGCTTTGTCCACCCTTAAAGTACAGAAGTAGATAATAAGGTTTTCTTGAAATAACATTTCAGCTCAAGTCTGAATAAGCCTGTTCATTTGATATTCCAATAAACTGATGACACCAAATAGAGAAATGCAGTCAATCAACATCGCTTTCACCCTGGAGAACCTCTGTGCAGTACTGTGGAGGGTGTTCAATACTTTTGGGGGATATTATCAGTACTTTGGGGGATACCATTGATACTGTTGAGGATTTTGAGTGCTGTGTAGGGATCTCATCAATACTATGGAGATATTTCATCAGTACATTGCAGAGTGTTCAGTAATGTGGAGGATGATCAGTACTTTGGGGAATATCCTCAGTACTATGGTTGGGATACCATTGATACTGTGGAGGATTTTGAGTGCTGTGTAGGGATCTCATCAATACTATGGAGATATGTCATCACTACATTGCAGAGTGTTCAGTAATGTGGAGGATGATCAGTACTTTGGGGAATATCCTCAGTACTATGGTTGGGAATACCATCAGTACATTGGAGGGTGTTCAATACTGTGGAGGATACTAGAGGAAATAGTTCTCAGAGGAAATTTTAAGCGTAGACGAAACGCTCAGAATTCTCAGCAAATATTCACTGTGGAGTTCACAATGTTGTTGTCATTATTGAGTTCTGTCGAGGATTTAACATTTCAAAACATACTGTATGCCCTTGCTAGAGAATTAGATTCAAGATATGTAAACCGAATATTTCCTTTAGATTGATTGTGGGAATCAGCAAAGGGGAATTTACATCAGAGAATCTTACGAGTTGGATGAACCATGCGTGAAAAATGTCAGTGTCTGCCCTGTCTTCAACAAGAAATGCGGTAAGTGAATAACGATATATTCTCTACTACAAGCTATATACAAAAATATATCATTATTACTAGATGAGAGACAAGAAAGGAGACTGGCTCTTATTTCTCATCTATATAGCTCTGTACTTCTGCACGTCGAGTAACACGATGCGGTCATAGATAACGCAATTGCTATATAGATGTCATTATTATCATCATTCTTGCCTTATCTAACATGTTTGTAATATATATCCAATTTTTCATTCTTAGATAACGAGTTGAAGCTGGCTTTCGATGTTAGAGTTTGCTTAGTTCCTACGGTTTCATGGATATCCACTCCAACGCATCTTGCCCTCTCTAATTCAGGTCAGTAGATCATAATATTTGTATTATAATTTTTTTATTTAATAAATCACTTTTTATTTCAGCCTATTTTTTCGTCATTACCTGTATATCATGAACATCATAAACATCGAAATCAAAAGCTTCGTGAAGATAAAAGACAGTAATATTGAATGAAGTGGTTTTATTTGCAGAAAGAGGATTCGCTATTGACGTTAACCATGACAAGCTCGATACTGGATGCCATTTTGGTGAGGTAGGCTCGCACCTTTCGTTTCATTAATCGCATATTTACGGAAATGTGCAATGGTGTCGTATGTATATTTGAAAGAAAGGAACAGAATAAATCTTTCTATGATTTTCAATGTTTTGAATTGATTCCCCCAACATGGCTGCCGATGCCTTCACTTTTTCAGGAACAATTTCTCTACCCTGTCTTTTTTCCTAATTTAGATTGACTGTTGAGTGGAGTGGTCGAAGTTCGTGTTATTTCAGATCTCTGTTGTTGTTGCTGCGATATTTCAAGAAGTAGTTGTTGTTGTTTTTCTACGGTATTTTTCACTGGTATTTCTTCATTTCTTATTTCAGGTGTGTGCATATGACGTTGCTCACCCTGGCCAAGGCCCACTATTTAGAATTCCTGTCACTGTTATCGTTCCTGTCAGGTAATTTTCAGTCTTTCTTCCATTTCAACCAAGCAAAACAGCTACCATCATTTTTCATATATTTCTGGCAGTTATAGGTTTCTGTACAGTTATAGAAGCTACATGGGGCTAGTATAAGGTTAATCAAGGGGGTGGATGGATCAATATGAATATGATGAAATAGAAATTCGAACAAGGACAGATTTAGCAGGTGAGGTTAGGAAAATTTGAAACGGTGGTAAGATTTTCTGGTATTCGAGAGAAAGTAAAGGAGATTAAGCACCAGCAATGAAGAATTCCTTCAAATGATTTTTCATGCAAAAGCAAAGTCATTGAAGGCCTTGAAGAAATCTGTCAAACACTCAACAAGACTTCGAACAGACTTTGTCAATTCATTCATCACTGGTATCCTCAAGACGAATAACAAAACTTTCATTTCTCATTTCTCCTTATCAGAAGTTCTATCTTCGCATTCGTATTTCCCTGGAGTAAAATCTGATTCTCTCCGCAGGCATCACTGATATACTAATTGAAAATTATGCGATTAATGTTTTTTTTTAACCTTTTCCTTCCATTCTACCCTAGAAATAGAATTACGAACAATTGTCGAAATTTTGAATGGAATGATGTGGCCATGAAACCTGGGCAGATCAGAAGATATTACATTTCGGTACCGAAAGGGACAACTTGGGCAGGTCAGTGAGCCGAAATCTTCGATATCAATCATAAGTCAGCGTTCAGCGTTCACATTAAATTTACGAACAGAAAAGATACAAAACCGTCGCAAATTGAGTAATAACTGTCACCAATTTTATTTGAAATGATAGGCCATTTGTTTCGTAATAGTTGCAAAATCGTTGCAAATCATCTAGAAAAAAAACGCTCCCTGATATATGGCTCCTTTAATTTTGAGGAAAGGTACTGAGTAAACGTAACCTTTGGTTATAAATTGAGTGCTTATCCCCACAGTATTGATTGGATCCCACTCTCTATGATACTAAACACCTCCACAGTACTTCACAGATGTTCCTCAGGGTGAAAAGTGCCTTTTACTAACAGGTTTGAGTTTATAGCTGAATAATTGTAATTCTAATTGATAAGATATCAATATATCGCCTCACACTTCTATTTTGTTTGTACAGAAGTGGAGCTGCAGTCTAAAGACTCAAATCAAACTGCAAGGTATCTGGTCCACTCCATCCAACTGGCGAAGGATTATACGTTTGGTCAATACGAACTGCATCAATACGCAACACTGAAGCCTCTGAATGGGAAACAGATGCACGTTAAAACTCTGGTAGGTGACTGATATTCTGTTTGTTACTATTTCGAATAAGGTTCACCAGAGGAGAAATCAATCGCGTTCTCAGGCGTGTGGTGAATCGCACATTTATTTGCAACTACCATTGCACTTGCAATCATCTAGCAATCCTCTAGCATGTAAACCTTTTAATCTTTGCATCTTATCTACAGACCGATCGATTCTTGTGCCCAACTCTTTACCTATCTACTGTACTTACCCACATTCTAAAGTGGGTATAAATGATACATTATCGTGCTATGGAGGATACAATTATATTAGAATATTTCTTAGCTTGACCTCGTCCAGGTAATTTAAAGTGTGTAAAGAAAGATGTACAGACATTAGGAGCAATAACTGTCAGAAAGACACCACGGTGTATTTTTGGCCAAATTTGACGATTTTCGTGTTGGTATTTTCCGTTAATCAAAATTAGAAATACTCTTGGCAAGTGTAAAAACGTTTTTATGTCTTCTGTATATTTCCAATTGTTTCCAGGGTGGTGCCACAATGGAACTTTGCATCGCAAGATGGTGGAACTATCCTGGCGAATCGATGTTGTCTTTCAAAATCACTTTCCATGGCCTTCAACCCAGCAATCAAGAGATCTTCCTTGTAAGTTGAAAAATCATTTAGTATTTGTTGATCATATGGAGTTGTTGCTGTAGTTTTTGTTGTTGTTGTTGTTTTTTGTTGTTGGTTGAGTTGAGTCAATTTAGGCCTATTTTGTATGGTACATACAACGCGCAAGTCTAATGTCAGTAAAGTTAGTTATTTAGTCAACACCTTATAGGTGCCTACCTCGTACGACCAAGCTTAAATCTACCACTTGCCCTTCCCCCTATTAAGAGACTGATCTCTCCCCTAGTAAGAGACTGACCTTCCCCCTAAATAAGATACTGTCAAGTGGTATACTGTTTGGATACTTCGATACGGAACTTGTGAATGTAGTAGCTGCAGGTCCATATAAGCTGCAAGCTGCCACACTCCGAACCTGCGTTAACAAATAAATCTTTCTTGCTAGTAGCAGTCATATACAAACCAACTGCTTGAAGAATTATCAGTCTTGGTGGTCTTAACCCTATTACTACCGGGCTTTTTGGACCCTTGTACTACCGGGGGGGGGGGCACATTGTGCCCGCCCCCTATAATTCTTGTTAGGAACGCGATAAAAGCTTGAAATTTGGTAGAACTATAGAACTTTACTTGCTCTATCGATTGATGGTGTTTTTAAAACCATAATGGCTACCAATGACGTCACAATGACGACATAAGTCTGAAAAACCATTATAACTACTTATAGGCATTTAGCTTGTTATTGAAGCTATCCTTATAGTATTTTTGCCTCTCAAATGGTCTATTTATAAACATAAAGCATTTTAAAATCATAATCTATGAATTTTTTAGACATTATTTTATATATTTTTATATTTTTACCATTTTTTTCATAAATATTCAAGTCGATGAATTTTACAATGAAGAAAAATAAGATAAAATAGCTATTTTGATTGAAAAATAGAATTTTTTCTCGTTTATCTCTATTCAGGAACGCCAAAAAAGGAATTTCAAATGAAAAAAATAATAGTCTTTTATAGATATGACGTTATAAACATTGATGACGTCATAGATTTTTAATTTTGCTTACGTCAGCAAATACTAATAAATTATATATCATTCAAAAGCCCTTGTCAAAACAAAGCCAATGGTGCTTCAAGCAAGTCTCTATGGGTTATAGTTGCAGAAATATAGGCCCTAAAATATTTTAACACCTGACCACTTGTTGACAAAAGAGGTGTCACGTGATCAGCAAAGGTGTGATAGTAACAAAAATAAATTTTTCAGGTTCTCTGATAAATTTGAGGAAAAGTCGAACAGGTTCCAGTAGAATATAACGTGTTTTCTGGGAGATACAGCATTTTTAATTTGCCGCGGGCACTTTGTGCCCCCCCGGCCATAATAAGGTTAAACCTAAAGCCCCTTGTTTGATTTTAAAGGGGCACTCTTTCTTAAAGTTTTAATGAGTCGCCTTGACTAAGGGGTGATTTATTCCGAGTAGAGGCCATAAAGGAATTTATAAACTTCAGAGTTAAAGGCATAAATCATAGAGAAATCACATGTTGTTCCATTGACGCACTATAAATAGAATTAGTTATCAAAAGATCTTCAAGATTCCGCCTTATCAGACCCAATTCATGATCTGATTTGTTTTAACTATCTAACATTTTTTCATAGAATGGCTGCGAAGGATTTTCAAGAGTTGATGTTAGCTGCGCAGTATCGCCAGAGGAAATATCGCCAAATGCATCTTTGACACACTATGTCTTGCCAATGACGTATGTATATACACCTTAACCCAAATAAGTCCTTATGTTTATATTCACACTAACTTTCCTAGATGTCTTATCAACAGATATGTCTGCATTCCCTCTTGTTCTCTCTTGTCCGTTTGGTTGCAGTGACTTATTGATGTAGAGGCACTACATTAAAGAGCTTGTTATTCTATCAAGTTTTTATCTTCAATGATTATATGTTAATTGATAAGTTACTTGAAGTTTCACAGCTCTACCGTACTGTGTAAGCTTTACTGCACTACTTTTAGCTGTCTGAGCTTTATTGGTGATGTTGTTTTTATTCCAGACCGAAAGAAAGCAAACTTCGTCCTCTCGGTGAGAGAGATCTCGTTCCGGAAGGAAAGCAGATATTCGAGCTTGTTTTGACGTATACTTTCTCTTTGGTGAGTATTCCCTCTACTTTATATATCAACATGTAATACGTTTTACCTTAATTTCTACTTCACTATATGTTATGAATATGAATCTTGTATGCTAAATACCAAACCACACGGTCCGTTCCTATGAAATCGTCGTTATATTATGTGCATATTGCACAACCTTCCAACAAAATGTTGTTATCATTCTTACCTATCCTATTGGTGAAATCAGCCCCACATTTTCATCTCTTAGTCGAAAGAAACTGAAGTTCTTCCAATCGCTCCGCTGCTGCACGATGTGCTTTACGAGTCCGAATATGAATCTCAATTTTGGATGATTTTCGATCAAAACAAGAAATTAATGAAGGCTGGAGACGCTTTTCCTGTCAGAGTAAGTTTATTTCATATGTTATCATTTAGTTCTTGTTTTGGAATTATTGACGGGCAATTAAAGGTTTGGTAAAATTGTTGATGAAATGATCTGCAACATGCGTGATGTGAGGTCGTATTTGCAGTCTCTAACTTCACTTTGCCTTGTACCCGAACGAGGCTGCACACTGTGCCATTGCGTCCTTGAATAAACATCTGAAGGTGGGGAAGAAAAAAGGACCTAACTCATGTGAATCACAATATACACAGTCAATTGTTAATTATTTTCATTATCAAGTTCTTGTTTTCAAATTTAATTGGTAAGTTAAGGGTTGGTAAAATTGTTGATAAAATGATCTGCAAAATGCGTGATGCGAGGTCGTATTTGCAGTCTCTAACTTCACTTTGCCTTGTACCTGAACGAGGCTGCACTGTTTTGTTTGGTCCTTGAATGGAATTCTGAAGATTGCGTATAAAAATGGTCTTATTCATGCGAATGACATAAAGTCAATAGTCTGTTTCCATATGGCTAATATGCATAATGTAAACTTTAGCAGGGAAGGGATCCCTAGATGGGGAAAATACTCACAAATAGTGGTCTGTAGCTGGTAAGGTTTCTTTTTAATTACCAACCTCTAGACCTCTAGACAGAGATAAACTTTAACACATATCCTCGATGTTACTGCGAGTTTCACGCAATCATGCGATCATCAGGCAACCCTATGCCAACAGCATAGAGCACTTTTTATCATGCAGCATTGACGAATGAAATGTAACAAACCATTACGTTAACAAACTTGGTT
Source organism: Pelagia noctiluca (assembly GCA_963924455.1). Taxonomy (NCBI): domain Eukaryota; kingdom Metazoa; phylum Cnidaria; class Scyphozoa; order Semaeostomeae; family Pelagiidae; genus Pelagia; species Pelagia noctiluca. The sequence continues at coordinate 3,817,284 of OZ004325.1, read as the reverse complement.
TTGTTTCCTATGGCTTACAGTATATCGCACGTTTTTCTTTCCCACCCTTGATAGGCTTTCCTCTTCTTCAGAACAAGTACACGTCAAAATTGAACGGCTCCATGACCTTGCTGTACCAGATAAGACACGAAGACAAGGATCAGTTGGAGAAGCTGAGGCACATGGTGCTGAATTTATCTGTCAAGCTGAACTCCCCCATCTCTGTTGATTGCTATGCGAGCCGTAAAGATATTTACTCTCCCAACAATCGATCGAAGTTTCGAGACAGACTGCTGCAGCCTGGATTTCAATGCCCTGTCTACCTCGCAGCACTCAAGATGGAAAAGTAAGTTTAGTTTGTATTTCTATCGAATACAGCAGAGTGGTGATAGGTCTTTGAGTCATTCAAGGGCATTTTAGACTTAAATTTTGCGCTGAAAATATTTTTAATGACTCCAGGGGTAGGCTGCAGAGCTATTTTGGCTTGAAGTCTTAACTAATCTTTAATTAAAACTTTAAATACTTAACTGCGTAAGCCTAATAAGGCCATTTAACCCCAGCGTGCCCCTCTGAGCCTTATTCAAACCTACTTAACCCTTGTCTTAAAGGGACTATAACGATGTTAACAGTGCAGATTTAGGCAATCAAATTGCCAACATCAAGGGATAATGTTTAGTATATGTTGACTCAGCATAAACAAGATATTGCATAAACACTTATAGGCAGAAAAGAAACAGGAGACTGCACTTTCATCTCCTGATGAGTGAGAAATCACGAAGCGGGCTAATCAGTTCTTATCTATGCTCTACTATCATGTATTGAGCACTATTTTCTGAAAACCAATACACTGGCTTTACAAGATATTGTATATGTTGACGCTGTTGAAACTGTTAAAATTTTAGTTAATTGTTGAATGCCACTGAACCCTTTTTAACCCACTCAACATCACTGAGCCCCCACTGAACTCTATTGCACCCCCTAATCCCTACTTAGCCTTACTCTTGCAAATAAATGAAAACATTACTCATTCAGCCTTAAACCAAACTTTTACTTTGAATCTAGGCCATTCGTTATACTAAAGCAACTGCGAAAGTCAAATTTGTCAAATCCCTCTGATCGAAATTGTCAATATGTTGGGGAAATGACTGTGCATGTTGCAGGACTTGAAATTCTCGTTTTAGATGTTAAGTCAACACGTACAAAAACTTCATTTTCAATAAGGCAATTTCATTGACTTATGCTAACTAACTGCACTGTTAACATTGTAATTAAAGGGGAATAGACATTTATATTAACCAGCTGCTATAGATACGATCTAGAAACGCCCACAAACTTATTGTTTCCATTACCACACGTAATGAAACCACAAGCATCAAAGTTGTTGAATACAATAGATTCACTTGGTATGTGCCAGCTGTAAACTTGTCATTTCCGTTAGATTTTGGCGATGTTTTCATTGGTATAGCTTCGCATAGCTTGGTATAGTCCTCATCATTGGTATTGTTATCTGTAATGGTTTTTGTAAGGTCAATGGGTAGACATGTATATCTTTCTCACAATGGTATCGTCATCGTTTATATGTTCTTGTTAATCATACCTTCTTAGATCGCATACAAAAATGTTTTCATTTGAGATCTGCCAAACTACAAACTTCAAGTGGTTCCCATTGATTTCACCTGCTGGCCAGATAGCTTGAATGCGATCAGTACAGCTGCTTGACTTAGCCAAACATCGATCAATATCTTTCATCAGCTTCTAACAATATTCTTCCTTAAAATAAGAGCCTATCTAGATCAGATTTTCAATCAAAAACACCATTGTAATTCTTACGAATATTTATGCATATTTAAGATAGTTGCTATTGACTCGGGTAACGCAGACTAAATATTGAATTTGCTGATGTTAGTGGAGAAGAAGGTTTTGGGAGATGTTTTCAAAAGATTCCACGGGTGTGGAAGGTCTTTGCAGGTCTAGATCGATTCCAGAAGAACTGCATAAACATATATAAACTCTCTGTATATATATCCTCTCTATATATATCCTCTCTATATATATCCTCTCTATATATATCCTCTCTATATATGACCTCTCTATACTTGTTCAGAGTAATCTCGTGTTCAATGTAGAGTTCTCTATACTCATAAGAATATATAATTTTAGAAATCAGACAAGAAAACCACAAGTTATGTAGATATCGATTGGTGTGAATTGTGGTTTTCTAGTCTGATTTCTAATATTCTTTACTCTAGTAAGTAAATAGAACTCTGCATGTATACACTCTGTATATAAATCTCTCTATAAACTGGTGGCTGATATTGTGTAATTGACATGCATCTAGTAATGATTTGAAAGTTTGGCCCCATTCTCAGTGGTAAGAGGTTATTAGGAACACTGGGTACAGTGATGTGTTAGGAAAGATAAGAGGTAGCTATTAAAACTGTCGTAAGGAGGACTTTGAAATGTATGTTTGAAATATTTGTGCAGGCATATAAGAAGCTTTTTAACAGAATCAAAGAAAATCCAAACTATAGATTCGTAACTTCATAGGAATCCTCACTTTTAAAACCCGAATTTTAATGATGGACAATTGAATATATAAGTAAATCTTATACATGCAAGGACGTGTTTCTTCCCGCATTCAGGGTGGGGTTCATATATGCTATAGTTGTAATTATTCTATGCAGGATTTTAATCTTTGCTAACATGATCAAGTGGACTAGTGTACCAAAATTTGAAGTGGGAAGTTCATTTTGGAAGTTTATTCTCAGTTCATATTCATATGGATGGAGTTTGTTTCTTCGATTTGACAGGATTAAAAAATGTCACCACCTTCTTGCTAACGATTCCCGTGCTTTTGTATCCATGATCTTGAGAATGTACTCCGTTGTTTATGAACATGCAACTTAACCATTGCCTCAAAATCTTTGCCAGCGTGCTTGGTTCGATATTTAGGTGAAGGAGTTAATTTGCTGGGTACAACTATATCACTACCTTTCTTAAACCTGTTGATGATGTATCTTTTAACGAGAAAGTCTGTAAATTAGTGCGTTCATCCAGTGCTAATAATGAAGGCAACTTAGCCAGTGCCTTACATCTTTGACAAGATGCTTGGTTCGATATTAAGTCAGTTCAAGTGCTGGGTGCAGCTTCGTCACTACCCTTCTTAAACTTGTTGATGACGTATCTTTTAACCAGAGAGTTGCCGTACCCATAAACCAGTGCATTAACTCCAGTGTTCATGAAGATGATCAAGTAAGCCAGAGCTTCGAGGATGTTAAGTGTGGTGCTTGGTTCGACTTTTATATGGAACTTGTAATAAACCCAAGCCAGCGAGAGGATGTTGTAAGGCGTAAACATCAGGAGAAGGAGAATCGTTAGAATCTTGATGGTTCTTGCTGTGTTGAGGTGTTGTCGCGTTTGCTGCCGATCTTTACGGTCTTCTGCCTGACTCAGAGGGTTGTCTGTCCGCGCAAGGGTCTGAGTAACATGAGACTGGATCTTGTTCGAAACCATTTTGTACAACATCAATATTTGTAGTATGCCCAGCAGGTTGAATACGTTGAGGAATATCTTGAGGTAGAAAGAGGAGAAAATTGTGGATATGACTGCCGTGATTACAGAGAGAACAACGCTGAAGGCGATGAACAGTTTCATCTTGAAGCTGTTCATGAACTCGTTGTAGCGGTTCAGCTTCGTGACGTGGAAATAGCGGTCCACAGCCACGCCGTACAGCATGCAGAACGAGAAATACGCGAGCAGCAGGACGAGGAATTGTATGAATAGCTGCCCGGCACACGAGACGGGATTTGCAGAGCCGTTCAAGAATAAAACTGCGACTGCGGGGTAGGCCGTGATGCCAGATGTCATGTCAGAGATGCTCATGATGAAAATCAGCTTGCTTGTGACTGAAGATAGCTGGTTGGTCTTGTATAGACTGTATAGCAGGCCTGCGTTCACTATAATCGTAAACACTGATATTGCAAGCAATAATGCAAATAATAGAACCGAAACTTGCGTTGGTAAATTGATTGGCCATAGTGAAGGACATGTGCTTCTTGTGTAGACAGACATTTTAAAGAAGCTCTCCACTCGCAAGACCACCACAACTATAACAGTGACTCAGAGTCGTCGATTTATCAGTTATCATGGTGTTCATTAGACGGGGGTCGGTTAAGTGAGGAAAGAGATCGAACGAGTTTATGAGTTTTGAAATATTGCAGCCATCAACACACCTGACGATGTTCCTACGTGAAAAAAATCTCGTGAATTAGAAACTATACTTCATATATTTTTGTTTGTTAGTCAGTTTATGAGTGTTATAAGTGGAAATAAACGTTGGGGCTAGGAGATTGAGTAATACTACCAGGGGTCGCAGAATACTTTAGATTGCTTAGCATGTGATCAGGCCAATAAATAGCTTTCCATTCTAAGAAATAATGAGGTAAGAATATGAAAGTGAAATCTAAAAAAGGAAGAGAAGATATCATTTGAGGATTAAGTTATCAGTATGTTAAGATTCTAAAAAAAGCGAACAGCTGTTTCTGTTTGCAAGAGTTAATGAATTCTACGTTGATCAGCATCTGAGTACAACAATTTGTTAGGTTTTCTTTCTGACGTTCTACTTTGATGAGTGGCAGAAGCAAAGCTTTTGTAGTTATTATATTTCACTATGTTTCCGATTTTTTCACCATCCTCAAGTTCTGTACCTACCAAAGACAGTTCTGACGTATTACTCTGATGAGTGTCAGATACAAAGCTTTTGTAGTTATTATATTTCACTATGTTTCCGATTTTTTCACCATCCTCAAGTTCTATACCTACCAAAGACAGTTCTGACGTGGTAACTCTGATGAGTGTCAGAAGCAAAGCTTTTGTAGTTATTATATTTCACTATGTTTCCGATTTTTTCACCATCCTCAAGTTCTATACCTACCAAAGACAGTTCTGACGTGGTAACTCTGATGAGTGTCAGAAGCAAAGCTTTTGTAGTTATTATATTTCACTATGTTTCCGATTTTGTTCACCATCCTCAAGTTCTATACCTACCAAAGACAGTTCTGACGTGGTAACTCTGATGAGTGGCAGAAGCAAAGCTTTTGTAGTAATTATATTTCACAATGTTTCCGATTTTTTCACCATCCTCAAGTTCTGTACCTACCAAAGACAGTTCTGACGTATTACTCTGATGAGTGTCAGATACAAAGCTTTTGTAGTTATTATGTTTCACTATGTTTCCGATTTTGTTCACCATCCTCAAGTTCTGTACCTACCAAAGACAGTTCTGACGTACTACTCTGATGAGTGTCAGATACAAAGCTTTTGTAGTTATTATGTTTCACTATATTTCCGATTTTGTTCACCATCCTCAAGTTCTATACCTACCAAAGACAGTTCTGACGTGGTAACTCTGCTGAGTGTCAGATACAAAGCTTTTGTAGTTATTATATTTCACTATGTTTTCGATTTTGTTCACCATCCTCAAGTTCTGTACCTACCAAAGACAGTTCTGACGTACTACTCTGATGAGTGTCAGATACAAAGCTTTTGTAGTTATTATATTTCACTATGTTTCCGATTTTGTTCACCATCCTCAAGTTCTGTACCTACCAAAGACAGTTCTGACGTACTACTCTGATGAGTGTCAGATACAAAGCTTTTGTAGTTATTATGTTTCACTATATTTCCGATTTTGTTCACCATCCTCAAGTTCTGTACCTACCAAAGACAGTTCTGACGTACTACTCTGATGAGTGTCAGATACAAAGCTTTTGTAGTTATTATATTTCACTATGTTTCCGATTTTGTTCACCATCCTCAAGTTCTGTACCTACCAAAGACAGTTCTGACGTACTACTCTGATGAGTGTCAGATACAAAGCTTTTGTAGTTATTATGTTTCACTATATTTCCGATTTTGTTCACCATCCTCAAGTTCTGTACCTACCAAAGACAGTTCTGACGTACTACTCTGATGAGTGTCAGATACAAAGCTTTTGTAGTTATTATATTTCACTATATTTCCGATTTTGTTCACCATCCTCAAGTTCTGTACCTACCAAAGACAGTTCTGACGTACTACTCTGATGAGTGTCAGATACAAAGCTTTTGTAGTTATTATGTTTCACTATATTTCCGATTTTGTTCACCATCCTCAAGTTCTGTACCTACCAAAGACAGTTCTGACGTACTACTCTGATGAGTGTCAGATACAAAGCTTTTGTAGTTATTATATTTCACTATGTTTCCGATTTTGTTCACCATCCTCAAGTTCTGTACCTACCAAAAGACAGTTCTGACGTACTACTCTGATGAGAGTCAGATACAAAGCTTTTGTAGTTATTATGTTTCACTATATTTCCGATTTTGTTCACCATCCTCAAGTTCTGTACCTACCAAAGACAGTTCTGACGTACTACTCTGATGAGTGTCAGATACAAAGCTTTTGTAGTTATTATATTTCACTATGTTTCCGATTTTGTTCACCATCCTCAAGTTCTGTACCTACCAAAGACAGTTCTGACGTACTACTCTGATGAGTGTCAGATACAAAGCTTTTGTAGTTATTATGTTTCACTAAGTTTCCGATTTTGTTCACCATCCTCAAGTTCTGTACCTACCAAAGACAGTTCTGACGTACTACTCTGATGAGTGTCAGATACAAAGCTTTTGTAGTTATTATGTTTCACTATATTTCCGATTTTGTTCACCATCCTCAAGTTCTGTACCTACCAAAGACAGTTCTGACGTACTACTCTGATGAGTGTCAGATACAAAGCTTTTGTAGTTATTATGTTTCACTATATTTCCGATTTTGTTCACCATCCTCAAGTTCTGTACCTACCAAAGACAGTTCTGACGTACTACTCTGATGAGTGTCAGATACAAAGCTTTTGTAGTTATTATATTTCACTATGTTTCAGATTTTGTTCACCATCCTCAAGTTCTGTACCTACCAAAGACAGTTCTGACGTACTACTCTGATGAGTGTCAGATACAAAGCTTTTGTAGTTATTATATTTCACTATGTTTCCGATTTTGTTCACCATCCTCAAGTTCTGTACCTACCAAAGACAGTTCTGACGTACTACTCTGATGAGTGTCAGATACAAAGCTTTTGTAGTTATTATATTTCACTATGTTTCCGATTTTGTTCACCATCCTCAAGTTCTGTACCTACCAAAGACAGTTCTGACGTACTACTCTGATGAGTGTCAGATACAAAGCTTTTGTAGTTATTATGTTTCACTATATTTCTGATTTTCCCCACTATATCCTGAAATTTCGTACGAATCAAAGCCTGAAAAATTCTTCTCTGATAAGCTAAGCACATGCTCGCCATGTCTGTGTTTATTGATATCTGTCCAATGGGAAGGCAGCTTGACGGTAGACAAGGGCTATGGGCCAATCACATCACTCGTCATAAATCATATTTTTAATCAAGCTGTCATACCTGTATTTAATACCCTCAATTTCTCTCTATGGAAAGTTTAGCATTAATGGAAATGAAAAAGGCGAACTCATTTAGTCAAGTTTTATCTACTTGAAGAAACGTTAGATGTAATTAAATCGAACATTGAAAGACTTTGAGGTCTTAAAAAATAATTTCCCCTGTTTGAATTATAGTGAAATGGTCTTTTGAAACCTTCATTCAAATTGTTTTGAAATCTATCAACAGGTTGATAAAATACACGCCCGAAATTAATTCAAGTTTCTAGTTACCGGCATCAAGATTATCTTATAATCTTGTTTTCACCTGGTTTTTGTTTCGTTTCTCTTCTAAAGACAGGATAAAAACTTGAGTATTGTACATGCAGCTGGTTGACTCACTCTTATCTACAAATATGATATGGGGGCTGTCCTTTTACGTATTCCCAGAACCAGGAGAAACAACTAGATAACATGTCTGGTTAAAGAAGGGCGTGCAATAAAAATCTGCTTGTAAGAATAAGAATCACTACTTTTAAGAACCTTTACCCAGAATTTCAGAATTTTAGATAATGTTTTCTTAAATTTGTTTACATAGCGATTCTAACGAGATATGAAATATGTTTATATATGGTTATAAGCAGAGAGTGCTAAAAATGTATAACCATCTCATTTTAGACCACCAACTGTTTAAATGAGTAAAAGAGCCTTTAGGGGAAAAGGTGAAAAATAGGGGTTCTTTTACGCGGGTTATACCTATCATAAATTTTCTTTTTTCTTTTATAAAATAAAACTCAAGGGACGTGGTAGAATAAGCTTTGATTTGTGTTTTAACGTGTATTTCTTGACTTTGCATGCATAACTGGAAATTTAGGATATCGTTCAAAAGTAATTCTCTTCAATTTCAGAATTCCGAAAACTCTAAAGCCTGGACATTATATGACGGGACGCGTTACATTCGCAAAGCAGGAAGGAGGCAAAAAAGTTGTGAGTGCAAATTTCAACAAATTACTCAATACATTTATCATAATCATCAGCATCTATGCTGAATATATCGATGAATCACCCACACTCTAATGGAAACTATTTCGATTCCTCTATTGATTTTGTTTGTAATTGCTCAGTCTAATGCACAACGCTTTCATTCGTTTTCTGAATGGCAGGCGAATGAGTTTCTGTTTAACGTGCTGGCTTGACTAGCCCCAGGCCTTATTTACAGCAGGGCCAGGGTATACGCTACATCACTGAATATAGTAGTTTGAGGCCCTAATGTGTTTATTACATCCATTTACGCACAGGAATCTCCAATTTAAAACTACTGCTCGCTATGCAATCCCTCGATTTTAAGTCCTAAACATGATGGCAAAGAACCAAAGCCGTCTAGAATCTCTTACACCGAGTAGCTAGTTTATTGATGCACCCCGAAGCACGTTCAGTAAAAACTTCTTGTATTTCCTGCAAGGGGACTTTCGAATTGATTTTTGAAAATTCCCTGGTTTGTTAGTCCCTGATTTGTCAAGATTTACAGTTTCAAAATTTTGAAATTAAATTTTAAATTCTCAAATTCTAAAAGAATAAGAATAAAAGATTGGATGACTACACTAGGCTATCAGATATATTGCACAGGTCGATTCAAAATGGTGGCAAAATTGCAAAGCTGTGAGGGCTAGGCCTAAATTAAAATTCCCATAACTTGTGTCAGACAGCTCAAAAATACAAAGTTTTGGTGGTAAGATTTAGGAAATTTTACTGACACCATAGCTCATAACAACAAGCAATTATAAATTGAGGAAGAAATTATCTATGACTTGGGATTTGAGTGATGGTCAAAATATCAGCAAGAAGATTTTGAAGAAGGAGTTGTCATCTAAAATCAGTACAAAAGGGTTGTAAAAAGTCTATGATATGGTAAAGTGCTGTGTTACTTTGTTGCTACTGCTTTGAAGTATCCCATGGGTTTTGTTTCTTGTCTGTATGGTGACTTGAAGGGAAAATGAAGGAGGCTCAAAATATTTCAAGGGAGGGGGAGAGTAATTTTTCATCTTGCATCCCACACATCAGTTGCAATTTTGTCATTCTTTAGGTAACCGTGTTGTTTGTTCTCCTTCTTATCCCTCTTTAATTTACATTTATGAAGTATTTTACTTGGTTATTGACCTCAAACCCAGGAATAATAGTTACAATCGTGTGTATCAGATAAATTTCTTTATTTACAAAAAATGTACTTTTAAACCCAAGGTCTCCTCCTTCCCTTAAAATTTTTGAGGCTCCCTACTAAGTTCTTGCCTCACCACAGCAACAGCTAGTACAAGCTTCATGGGGCTCCTCAATGCAGTAGCAACAAATTAACAAAGCATTTTACAATATCAATGACTTTTTACAACCCTTTTGTACTGATTTTAGATGACAACTCCTTCTTCAAAATCTTCTTGCTGATATTTTGACCATCACTCAAATCCCAAGTCATAGATAATTTCTTCCTCAATTTATAATTGCTTGTTGTTATGAGCTATGGTGTCAGTAAAATTTCCTAAATTTTACCACCAAAACTTTGTATTTTTGAGCTGTCTGACACAAGTTATGGGAATTTTAAATTAGGCCTAGCCCTCACAGCTTTGCAATTTTGCCGCCATTTTGAATCGACCTGTGCAATATATTTGATAGCCTAGTGTAGACTATGTCTTGAAATTTGATATGGCAGATTTTAGGTAATAATTGCGCAGGAATTAGTATTATGGCCTTGTTTCTTATCCTTTTTATGTCTTGAATTTGTTTCATTTAGGATTACTATCCACTGCAGTATATGGTTCCTCCTGGCAAGATCCAGAGTAGCAATGCAAAACCAAATGGGTCGACGAAGGATGAGGCAGAGGTAACATTTCAAGCACGTGATGAATACAGTTTCACCTTTGTTTGTGGACACTTCTATGGAACAGACTTGTGCACATGGTAGACACCTCCACAGTGGCGGTTTTAGAGACTGCGGGGCCCGGGGCTAAAAACTTTGATTTAACCGAATTTTACCTTTTTCTGTGGGTATTTGAATCTTACATTATTTAGCAGGGTCATTTTTTACTTATGATAATCGTGGGTTCAGGGGCCTTGGACCCCCTGGCCCCCACCTAAAACTGCCACTGCTCCTCTATCAGGCCTCTGTCATTGAAATACAATAGAAAAGCCAAAAGCCCTTTATACAAGACACACTTCCGTGAAGATGACACGAAATTTGCTGCCCCCAAGAGAGATGATATGATACAGTAGATAGTAGTTGGGTTGACTTAACCAACATAAAGTGATATTTCTGTCAGAAATGTTTGTATTTACCTGCATTTACAAGGTCTTGGATATTTCATTTGGAAATTTTATATTTTTCAGATTGAAAAAAACTACAAAGATGCTGTTCAAGATGTAGTCGTTTCATGGATTCCAAAGTATGTCAAATTACACATTTGTCCCTCAAAGATATTCATGTTTCAAATGATCTTATTATAGGAGCGTTATTGCTCGAGTGTCACATCATCTTACTTTGTGCGTCAGATGCTCTTTAAACTGAGCTAGTTGGGCCTACCATTTGGCTATTCCATTTTATGTCCATAAAGGGGGATGTAAGTAGCTCAGTTTAAAGAGCGTCTGACGTGCAAAGTCAGATGTTGTGGGCTTTGAGTCCTTCCCGGGTTATTTTCATTCACCGCATTGATATGATTGATTTTCCCAATCCTTCTTCTACTCAAAAATAGAAATTTCAGAGCTGCCAGGTTATTAATTGTGAATTGGCATTCCAGCTACATTCTCACTCAGCATTTTCATTTGAAATAACATTTATAATAAAACCATGCTTGTGATTGTTTGCAGACTGAATGGTCATCCTTTGCAAGAAGAGGTTATTGAGCTAGTCAAAGACAGCATCCATGGCCTTAATGCCCATCTCAACGCTCTGGATGGCCTAGCAAAAGTACGTAAATTAGAAATTAGAATACAGTACACTTGTTTGCATACCTGTAGATTTTTTCAGTGCGAAAGTCGGCGATTCTTTCATCTTTCCTACTATCTATTGTTCTTCATTGGCGGTACCTTCGAGCTATGAAAGACAAAGCGGGAGTCTCATGGTGAAATCGGGAGTTGGAAGGTCTTTTGCTGCCTAATAATTCGCTAAATATTTATTTACCCATTGTAAAGGGATTTAGTTCATCTTTCACTCGCATCTAAGGCATATCTCTGATTAATGTTTCCTGACAACAAAGAGCCAGACCTTTTGAAGCAAACTATGATAATTTTCTAATTCTACAGAGATGAGCTATAATTTCTAATATTCTAACCCTGTAAGTGGAGGGTTTTTCGAACCAGGATAAAAGCATGAATGAGCAGAAATCTAGAGCAGCCTCTTTAAAGGATAACCCTGTTTTTCATTTACAAATTGTACTTGTTGATAAAATCTATTGAAGATGGTAACAAAGTTAGTTGATCTGTTTCAGGAAAGAGGAAATCTTGAGAAGATAATCACAGTTGCTGATGATATTCTATCCAGGGTGAGGCGATATTTTGTTTTCTGATATTTTCACCAGTGGTCCTAAAATGCAGTGAGAACACGCAAATAAGAACCAGTTGCTTGCCAGTACCATTAAGTACCAGTTTTCAAAAATATCTCATGCAAATAATAACCATATATAAAGTCTTTCTTTTTTTGTCAGTTCTTAACTGGATAATTCATCATATCTCTTCAGCAAAGCCAAATAAACAGAAAACATCATTCCATTAGCATTTTAGTAACAATTGAAATTACCAGCTATCCATGGCTGTAAACCACGAGGGGGGCAAGGAAGACAGTTGCCCCAAGAAATCTTTTAAGACTATATGCTTTCCTATAGAGGATGTCCTCAAATTTCTTTTCAAAAAGGCTTTTGCCCCCCCCCCCCCCCTGGAAATATTCTGCATTCGGTCCTGAAGCTTGAATCTAAAATTGATAGTGTTTAATCAACAAAATCACCAAACTACTCTATTGATTTATTTCAAGCTTCAATAGTCATTGACCAGCCAAGTTGTGGTTCCCAAAGAATTCATAGAAATGGAATTTTAAGAACCTAATTAAAATACCAGGAAGACTGAATTTGTGAGAGCACCCTGTTATTAACCAGCATCAGATCACTTGAAGAATTTAGGTTTTTACTTTGCGGGTTTTTACTGCAGTATATTTGGCAGCCTAGATATTTACAAGTGTCTCAATAGTTTCTGCTTGTGAAGCAATACTTAAACTCAAGATAGATTTGATGAATTCTATCAATTGTCTATCCATGCACCCCGGAGGAATTAGCTTGTGAGAAAATTTCTCAAAATATCTTTTGATTATCAAATCTGTTATGCGAAGGTAACATCTTTCGCAGATAAGATTGAAAACACATACAGATTACATTCAGGATACTCATAAAATTTTTATCAGATCGTTATAACCAAATGGTCTGATTTCCTGATGATGATTAGGGACATTCAGTGTCTTTCGCCGCATGTTAATGTTGTTGATATTGTCTATCAATTCAGTTCCAAGTTTACTATTAAGACAGCCGATGATGACATATGTAAATCAGCAGGTACTTCGATGGTGGACTAACAGGGGTGTTCCAGTCAGTGCTAAAGAGGGTCAAGGTTTAGGTTTTAAAATCGCCCCGAAATGGTAGTGTAATCTTTTCAACAACCCTCACTTTATAGTATTTCAACCAAAATTGTTCAATGGTGAGCATCAAGTAAGTGAATTGGGTAATGTCAAACAGTTAGCCTGGCCTTATGGATTTCGTAGTGATTCACCTCAGCAATCAACTGGAATAAACCTGCTAAAAAGTAGTAAATCCAGGAGAAATCACCAAATGGTATTGTTTTTTATGCATAGGGTCTTTGGTAGCCTTTAATCAGACCCTATGTGTTTTCAGCTATCTTTTCTGAAAGAACATGTGTGATAGATATATTCATTAGAACGAACCCCTCTTACTAAAGCTGCTCCCCTACTGTATGTATTCCAGCCCTGAATTTCTTGACATCCCTACCCGGAATAGAGACATTCAACAACATTGGCCCTGCTTTTATGAAGTGGATCAGCCCATTATGCTGAGCTATCTCACTTAAGTGGGGTGATTTTAAATCTATTTTCATGTAAAGAAATACTTTCCAAGACACATGAGCCAGCCTCCTTTTCGGACGTACGTCAATAACATTTAGCAGTGCTAAAACCTGATTTAAAAAGAAATTGGTTCATCTTACGGGGCTGGCTCGGGTACATTCAGTTCATCTGGAAAATTTCCAGCTCACAACAGCCGGATCTCACCGAACAAGAGGTGGGATCTGTACAAACCGGGCTAGCTTACTTCTCGTATGAATCCGGCATGCGAATTTCGGAGAGTCTTAATTATGGTGGGATCCGAGAAAAGTGGGACGCATTAATGACGCATTACTTATGCGAGTGTATAATTTGCCGCAATCTGAGATAGTGAATAGATGCATGACCAGTATTTCTTTTGTATCTGTATGTCTACATTGTACAAGCATCAACCACAAATATTATGGACAACAGCCTTTTCCCACTCTATAGTTTGGTCACTTTTACCACCATAATTTGTCCTAGAATTATCTATGAATGATCCAAAATTTATCCTTAATTTTACATATTTAGATAGAATTCAGGGACTACCAAATAAAACAGAGATGAAAATTGGGGACGATTTGTGGAAAGGCCTAATTGCAAGTGGGGACTTTTTCTGTTATTAGTTTCATCACTAAATCATATAGACAATATATTGACAAATTAGGGATTAAATAGGGGCGATCAGTACTTATGAACCAAAAATGGCTCGTCCCAAGAAATAGGGTTAATGATTTTAAATGTCTTCTTATCAAACGGTCGTGTCTACTTTATAAAAATTAAATTTCAACTTCTGTATTTCTATCCTAGATTGATAACAACGAGCTTGTGGCGCATGTTGCAAAGAAAAATGACCTCAGTGATGATGCTGCAAAGACAAAAATGTAAATATTGTATCTTACTGTTAATGATTTCAAAGATTTTCATTTCTAATAACTTTCTTTAAAGTTGGTATACATAAAATAGCTAAAAAATGAATAGCTCATTCAAGCCAGCTGACAATTAACTTCAGCCCAAATTAACTTGAGCAAAAGTGATATTATGACAGTTGCATGAATTTCGCACCTACATAAAATCAACATTTAGAATAAGAATTAGACTGTGGTAAAATGAAAATCATACCCCCATAACCCGCATCCAGCCCCAATGCAAGAGCCAGCACTTGAGTGCATACAGGGATGCATCAAAGAAGGGGTTGTAGCTGGGTAACCCCTAATCTTTCTGACAAGGTATTTTATGTATTTTTGTCCGGGTAATAATTATGAATCTACTATTTGAAAGGTAAATGGAAGGACCCTAAGTCAAGTTAGATTGAAGGACCCTAAGCCATTTTAAAGTCTCACAGAGATGCCAAAATCTCAGTATTTTCTAGGGGTTAAGCCCTCTAAGACCCCCACTAGAATACTTCATTACCCCTTTTATCGCTAAAACCCCTGCCTTCAAAAATATTTACTTGTGCCTTTGAACACAAGTAACACAGAAGTAATATTAACAACTTAATCTTGCAAAAATATGAAAAATTTTCATGGAAGGATTTTTAAGGGGAATCGGTTGCGAAAAGCTTTTGGAGCTACACGCTGTGATGATGAATATCTAAGATTCTTGGCAAGCTATTCGGAGTAAATCACAGACTACGAATAAACAAGGGTCTTATAGATGGTGAGACTGTCGTGTGCCTGTTATGAATGAAATGAAGCTGAACTCAAGAGAATATGACCATTACATATAGGCCAGTTGGCAGTACAAACGTTACAAAAAAATAGATGTTAGTAAGTGAAATTAGAGCCCTTTGAAGTAATTTTTTTCTTTCCAGTGAAATGGACAAAAAGAAGGCAGTTTTAATAAATGCCCTCGTCAAAAAGGTGAGGAGCTGAATTTTGCATTTTCTCTTCATCTTCTGTAAACTACTTCTTTATATCTCTTCCTGGCATTTTCGACATATAGAATATCTTTTAAGATATTGATCGACGTATCTTATTTCATTTGCTTGAGCATACGAATCTATATTGAACGATTGTCACATGCATCTTCTTTCTGTTGACACATGCATTTTAAAACTTTCTGCAATAGTTTTAGTTATATCCATTATATCCAATAGTTTTAAACATGATTGCAATAATTTGCCGAGATAATTTGTGAGAATGAAAATGACTCGAGCAGGACTCAAAACCACGACCTCTAGAGCTCGAAGCCCCGATTGCGTAGTGGATGAACACAACAGAGTATCAATCTAGAGGTTGTGGGTTCAAGTCCTACTCGGATCATTCTCACAAATTATCTTGATTGATTTATCAAAATCCTGCTTCTTCTCAACGTATTACTTGTAATTACCAGGGTATAGCCATCGCAGACATACTCACGAGTCATCAGGATTCTCCGACAGGTATGTCTTGGAGTTGTATTATATTGTGAAAATATGCCTTTTAAATTCATGCTTCAAACTTCAATAAAAATGATTTCGATGTTAAGGCCTAGCTAAGTCTTATTTTCATGTTTTCCCAATCTTGGTATTGTGAAACGAATCTTTCTAGCAAATTTGGACCTTTTTACGCCCTTGATAAACTGCTTTCTTGGGAATACTAATATTTTTTGTCTTTAAGAAATTATGATGAAAATTCACAAGTTTTTTTATTTTGTTTTGCAGAGAAATCTGAGCCCTCAGATGACCAAGCAGATGTTGAGCCGGAGAATGATCCTCCAGAATATTCAGGTAAAATCAAACTAAGTGGTTCTTTTATTGAGTTAGGACACAAAAATAGATGTGAGAATTTGAAAAATGACAAAATATGATATTTTAAAGCCTTTTCTCTCAAGGACATTACATTTAAGATAAAGAACGAAATAAATCCAAATGTGTATCGAAATTTTTCAATCAGAAAAGGCAAATTATTCATACAGTGCAGAAAACATGAATCTCCGCCGAGGTTAATAGCCCCCCAAGGGGGGTACTTGACCAAATTTGATTTTGGATTGGGATGCGCCATACCAATAAGCAAAATTGATACCCATATATTTGTACCAAATTCTCAAATAATATATATTCATAGTTATACCAAATTTCTCAAAAAATGTATACCACCAAAATCTTAAAAGAACTGCCAAATGTATACCAACACAAAGCCCGTTTCTATTTGGCCCTATTAAGAATTGAAACTTCTTCTTTTTAATCCCTTTTCATATCAAATGCCTGAAATTGATACCCATATTTAGACCAGTTTTTGGAAATTTTGAGACCCATAGTTATACCAAAATCGCAAAAAAGTATACCAATATTTATACCAAAATCATGGAAAAGTATTCCCGTTTGGCTGGCATGCCCCCAGTATCTCAAAATATACTAAGTACCCCCCTTGGCCAATGGCTTACTGAAAATTTTAGATCATGGAACTGTGAAAAATGGCTTGACACATTTTTTTATGAATACCCTCAAAGCCACAGAAGTGAGCATTGTTTTCGGACCATTAATCTAAAAGAGTAGTTAATGCTGTAAAATATATGATTTAACAATATTAAATTAATTTTTCATAAAGTTAATAGATCCCAATTTTTTTGCAGCTTCTCAAGTTGATGAAATCTATGAAAAGCTAGCTCAATGGATCGATTCTACAGACGCAAAGGTAAAGTCATCTATAATTTCTTATTCTATTATATTCTACCATTTTACTTTTCGGGCTGAATGTTCAGAGTAAGGAGTGTTTGAGTATGCTTCTTTTCAATGTTAGATAAACAGATAATTCACTTATCCGATCATACACAATTATCTCCCATGATTTTCCAATTATTCGTCTTCCTCAAATTGTGGGATGTTGAAGAAGCTTTATGATTTCTGAAAAATATCTTGGATCTGTTTACCACTTGCAGTATTCGGATCAATTTTCAGATCGTATGTATGATGATAGCATTAGTATCCGTAACTAAGAAACTGCCATAGGAGAAACAGCAGGCAATAGTTTTGGGACATTTTTTCATCATTGTCAGTTTTAGATTAGCAAACATGGGCCTAGGATCGCACATTTCATGACCAGAAGAGGGCCCTGCAACGGAGAAAAATGACAATGTCCAAAAGATCATCCAACTAGAAGTCTGTTTGTGTCTTTGGTCCAGGTCCCCAGCAGAGCTGCAAATTATATTTTTCTTTCTGAGAACCTAGGAACCGATGAAGAATTTTCAGCAAAGTGAAAGCAATGTGTATAACATGGATATCCCTTGAAGCTATGTTGTTATGACACAGCTGGGGGCTAGTGAAATTTCATGCGGTCTGACAAAAGAACCAAATTAACAGGGGCTTATAGGGGCTGACTTCCTGCTTTATTGCTGCAAAGATGGGAATTTCCCATTTTAATGCTATCAGATTGCTGAAAACTGCATAAAATGATTCTGGGTACCTAGTTCCTAAGTTCCGATACTTTTGCAGCTCTAGGCCCCACACTCTCTAAAACCACCACCAAGAGGGTTTAAACTGAGCTTCTTAATGTGTATATAAGAAGCAACAGCCTGTGTTCAGATTTGTTTCTTCTTTATAAAGAACCAAACAGGCTGATTTGAAAATTGAGTTTCTCAGGTGCAGGGAGTTACTGTATTCGACTGTTTCTTTGTATTGCAGACCCTGATGTTTACAGCCAAGCATGCATTGCTGCACAAGCATTACGGCAGAGCCTTGAAAGCATTGTTCAAGATACAAGAAGACCAACCCCCATCCAAGCTACATGACCAGCTTTGCATCAACGTAAGTCGCTTAATCGTCCCTGACTATCTATTTACCGTTGAATACCTTAGCCGCTTCTCTAATAGGATCCAATGACCTTCTCGCCAATCACCCCACTTCAAAAGTAAGGCCTAGTTTAAAGGTCGCACTACTGTCACATGGAGTGGGAAAAATTAGCCTCAAAAGTACTAATCAAATTCAATTGAATTCAGAGCAAGTTAAATAATTAAATGCAGCAGTAGATCATCAGACTTGGTCAACTACTGTCGCATTGAATGGATTTGCTGCATATATAATTAAACGCGACAGAATTTTATTCGACGTTTAAATCTACTGTCGCATCTTACCGAGTTACTGTCTCATTGAATTTAATTTAGTTCAACAAAGCAGAAATGCGACGTTTAAACTAGGCCTGATTCATGAATGTAGCAGGGGAAATCTTAATAGCAGGAGTAAGCTATCTTGAAATGCTTCAAGATCATCTTACCTCCGGCTCGTCCCCATCAATATAAGGACTTGATACACTCTTTTGAATACGTGTTGGTATGGATCTAATCTCAGAAATAGGGGGTTACCCCCTGAAGTCAATTGAATATTCACCTAGTTTCTTATCAGGTAATGAACTGATGATAATGCGATGAAATAAAACAGTATCGTACAGAAAATGAAATATATGAAATTTTACAACGTTTCGAGATTATTTTTTTTTTCAATATCAAGTTTACAGGCCGAGATGGCCCTTAACTGAATACATTACTAACAGCTTTTACAATTTATAAACAACATTAACATAACAGAAGGAATGTTACAAAAAGGAGTAAAGTTAAAATATATAAATATATACAAAACTAGATACAGAGCTAGATAAAAAAACTTACTTGGGTTTACATACTATAGATTTGAGTTCCTACGTTATTAAAATATTTCGTCCTTATTTCAAAAGATGTCTTACAGAAATTTCCCAAAAGCTTTGTTGTTTCATAATCTTCTTGTCTCATAAGCCAAATGAACATGTCATGTTCACTTAATGATGTATTATAATACCCGATATCAAGTCAATGTTAATGTCTATGTTTCCTATGTTTCTGGATCAAATCTCTTCAGAATGTTTTTTTCAGTAGATATTCTGCTTATGATAAATAACACGAGTAATCATAACCGCCGACTTGATTCTCGCGAATTATTTAGGTTAATTGTCCTTTTCTTAGCCGTTGACATACAATGTCCTCTATTTCTATCTTTCAGGTGACAAAGGATCTTGGCTGGCAATCAATCTCAAGTTATCTCGAACAACTTGTTATTCTGAATTACCCTCCGAATTACGAACCCTTTTAGAATTTTTTAAAGAATCCTATGAAAGTTCTATTTTTATCAAGTTTACATAAATACCATATGAGATGTGACTTTTACAGGAATTGATATTGTTACAGGGGCTACACTCTCCCCCCCCCCCTTTGGTAGAAAGCTCAGATGGCCAAGTGGACTACGTCAAGGGCTTTAGATGTTCGCACCGTAGTTCGATTCTATATAAGGTAAGACTTTCAATTTCTAAGATTTGTGAATTTGGGGTAAAAGAAATTAACGTAATTTCTAACTTAGCCATGGGCTTTAGATGTTCGGAATTTAGTTCGATTCCTCAGGTAAAACTTTTGATTACTAAACTCACTTTTGATTACTACTTTTTGAATAAGAATGATATCAATTTCAAACCTATTCTGCGGGCCACAAGGATAGCCGAGTGTTTAGGTCACTCGACCCTTGCCTTCATTAAAGGGTCGTGGGGCCGAAACGAATAATTATAAGATTTCTACGTGTTTTTTCATACTCCTTTAATTAATAAACCCTTGTTTCCTGCAAGTTCTTATTAGGGTTCTATGATAAAAAACCTTATAAAGTCAAACCGTCGTGCAAAATGTCTCGAAGAATTCAATTCCTTCCTAGTTTCATTTGCACTGGCAGGGGTTCAAGAGTTGGGTAAGTTGAAAGGAAAATCGTTTGATTCATAATGTTTGGTAAAATTGATACGAGAGTAATACCTCTAACATCTAGACAGCATCGGTAGCTGAGTGGACTAAGCTGTGTGTTTTTGCCATGGATAATATTTATTTGGACTGTAGTTCGATTCTTCTTCAGGTAAGACTTTTTATTTTTATGACTTATAATGTTTGGTAAAAATGATATAAAAGTAACTCCTGTCTCATTAAGAAGGCTTGGATGGCCGAGCGGATCAAGCCAAGGCTGTAAATTTTAAGACCGTTGTTCGATCATCGTAAGGCAAAACGTTTGATTTCTAATATTTATAATGTTTGGTAAAAGTGATACGAGAGTAATACCTCTTACATCTAGACAGCGTCGGTGGCTGAGTGTACTAAGTGGATTGTGCTTTGCAAGTGACAATAGTTATTTTGACCGTAGTTCGATTCCTCTTTAGGTAAGACTTTTGATTTTTATGATTTATAATGTTTGATAAAAATGATATAAAAGTAATACCTGTCTAATCAAGAAAGCTTGGATGGTCGAGTGGACCAAGCAACGGGATTTGAATATGTGAACCATAATTCGACTCCTCGTAAGGTAAGACTTTTGATTCCTAAACTCTGAATAAAAATGATATCAACTTCAAACCTATTCTGTCGGTGAGCTCCGGGTGGTGTGCAGGCAGAGTGCTTGTATCACAGTCGAAGGGTCGAGGGTTCGATCCTGAGATATACGGTTGTATCCTGAAGCAAACCAAAATCCCCTTGACATTCCAAAAGTGGCATTGGCTCCACAGGGATTGTCGAGAGGGGCGCCAGGGGTTCGGGGGTCTCCCCTGGCGGCTTCCTGAGAGAGGAACTAAGGGATTTTGAACAAATTTTGAAAATTGCAAAAAAAAACTAAAAATTTAAAAAACTAGACTAACAAATTAAGCTAAACTAGAAACTAGACTAACTAGTTTAGCTTAGTTTTGTGTAGTTTGTTTGTTAGCTTTGTTTGTTAGCTTTGTTTGTTAGTTTAGCTTTGTTTGTTAGTTTAGCTTTGTTTGTTAGTTTTGTTTGTAAGTTTAGCTTAGTTTGTTAGTTTTGTTTGTTAGTTTAGCTTGGTTTTGTTTAGTTTGTTAGTTTTGTTTGTTAGTTTAGCTTAGTTTGTTAGTTTTGTTTGTAAGTTTAGCTTAGTTTGTTAGTTTTGTTTGTTAGTTTAGCTTAGTTTGTTAGCTTTGTTTGTTAGTTTTGTTTGTTAGTTTAGCTTAGTTTAGTTTGTTAGTTTAGTTAAGCTTTGTTTGTTAGTTTAGTTTGGCTTTGTTTGTTAGTTTTGTTTAGTTTGTTAGTTTTGTTTAGTTTGTTAGTTTTGTTAGTTTCGTTTCTTTTTGGCAATTTTCAAAATTTGTTCAAAATCCCTTACTTCCTCTCTCAGGAAGCCGCCAGGGGAGACCCCCGAACCCCTGGCGCCCCTCTCGACAATTCCTGTGGAGCCAATGCCACTTTTTGGAATGTCAAGGGGATTTTGGCTCGCTTCAGAATACAACCGTATATCTCAGGATCGAACCCTCGACCCTTCGACTGTGATACAAGCACTCTGCCTGCACACCACCCGGAGCTCACCGACAGATTGAGCTTGAAGTTGATATCATTTTTGTTCAGAGTTTAGGAATCAAAAGCCTTACCTTACGAGGAGTCGAACTATGGTTCACATATTCAAATCCCGTTGCTTGGTCCACTCGGCCATCCAAGCTTTCTTGATTAGACAGGTATTACTTTTATATCATTTTTATCAAACATTTTAAATCATAGAAATCAAAAGTCTTACCTAAAGAGAAATCGAACTACAGTCAAAATGACTATCATCTATGGCAAAAGCACACAGCTTAGTCCACTCAGCCACCATTCTGTCTAGATGTGAGAGGTATTATTCTCGTATGACTTTTACCAAACATTATTAATCAAACGCTTCTCCTTTCGACTTATCCAACTCTCGAACCCTCGCCGGTGCAATTGGAACTAGGAAGGCATTGAATTAATTGAATCGTTGTAAACAATTTATAAATAAAATATTTCAAACACCAAAGTAAAAACCTTTCGAAGAAATTTCATCCAGAGACATTGGAACTGTTAAGCAACCTGACCACCCAACCTTTCTTAGTGGAACAGGAATTACTTTATTAAATCATTTTCACCATATATATTGAAAATCTTAGAAATGAAAAGTCTTACCCTACCAGGTTTCCCACTACGTTCCGTACTTCTTAAGCCCTTGACTAAGACCACTCAGCAATCCAGGATTTCTTAATGAGAGAGGTATAACTTTCGTATCATTTTTACCAAACATTATCAATCTTAGAAATCAAAATTTTTGTCTTACGAAGAATCGAACTACGATCTTTGCAATTGAAACCGTTGGCTTGTACCACTTTGCCATCCAAGCTTTCTTGATGAGGGAGCTATAACTTTTGTATCATTTTCACCAAATATTATCAATAAGTCCTACCTTACCACGAAGCCAGCTACGGTCCAAAAATCTACAGCCCTTGGCCTTTTCCCAGTTGGCAACATGAGCTCTCGAAATGGGAGAGATATAACTTTAGTATCCTTTAAACAAAAATGAGAAATCAAAAGTCTTACCATTTATAAAATCGAACTACAATCTGTACTTCTAAACAGTCATGTGTGGATTAAAAGTTTTTTTGAAGAATTTAATTTCGGCCAATTTTTATCACAAACCGACCGGATTTTTTCCAGCTTTTCACACAGGCTGATTCTGCGCATTTTCTAAGGCAATCATGGCCTAATATGATGCTGTGGAAAGTCGTAAATTGATTAAAAGCCTATTTGGAACCATTTATTTTGAGCTAATTTCGACCTTAAACCATGGGCTAACCATCATGCTTTTTTCAACTTTTGACTGATTTTGAAGGAAATTTTTTTGGAGATGTTATGGGTTCTCTGAGGCTATTATAGCCTAATATGGCTCTCTGAACAGCCCTGATTGGAGTAAAAGCCTATTTGGAACCATTTATTTTGAGCTAATTTCGACCTAAAACCATGGGCTAACCATCATGCTTTTTTCAACTTTTGACTGATTTTAAAGAAAATTGTTTTGGAGATGTTATGGGTACTCTGAGGCTATTATAGCCTAATATGGCTCTCTTAACAGCCCTGATTGGAGTAAAAGCCTATTTGGAACCATTTATTTTGATCTAATTTCGACCTAAAACCATGGGCTTACCATCATGCTTTTTTCAACTTTTGACTGATTTTGAAGGAAATTTTTTTGGAGATGTTATGGGTTCTCTGAGGCTATTATAGCCTAATATGGCTCTCTTAACAGCCCTGATTGGAGTAAAAGCCTATTTGGAACCATTTATTTTGATCTAATTTCGACCTAAAACCATGGGCTAACCATCATGCTTTTTTCAACTTTTGACTGATTTTGAAGGGAATTGTTTTGGAGATGTTATGGGTTCTCTGAGGCTATTTTAGCCTAATATGGCTCTCTTAACAGCCCTGATTGGAGTAAAAGCGTATTTGGAACCATTTATTTTGAGCTAATTTCGACCTAAAACCATAGGCTAACCATCATGCTTTTTTCCAATTTTCGACTGATTTTGAAGGAAATTTTTTTGGAGATGTTATGGAATCTCTGAGGCTATTTTAGCCTAATATGGCTCTCTTAACAGCCCTGATTGGAGTAAAAGCGTATTTGGAACCATTTATTTTGAGCTAATTTCGACCTAAAACCATAGGCTAACCATCATGCTTTTTTCCAATTTTCGACTGATTTTGAAGGAAATTTTTTTGGAGATGTTATGGAATCTCTGAGGCTATTATAGCCTAATATGGCTCTCTTAACAGCCCTGATTGGAGTAAAAGCCTATTTGGAACCATTTATTTTGAGCTAATTTCGACCTAAAACCATGGGCTAACCATCATGCTTTTTTCAACTTTTGACTGATTTTGAAGGGAATTGTTTTGGAGATGTTATGGGTTCTCTGAGGCTATTATAGCCTAATATGGCTCTCTTAACAGCCCAGATTGGAGTAAAAGCGTATTTGGAACCATTTATTTTGAGCTAATTTCGACCTAAAACCATGGGCTAACCATCATGCTTTTTTCAACTTTTGACTGATTTTGAAAGGAATTGTTTTGGAGATGTTATGGGTTCTCTGAGGCTATTTTAGCCTAATATGGCTCTCTTAACAGCCCTGATTGGAGTAAAAGCGTATTTGGAACCATTTATTTTGAGCTAATTTCGACCTAAAACCATAGGCTAACCATCATGCTTTTTTCCACTTTTGACTGATTTGGAAGGAAATTTTTTTTGGAGATGTCATGGAATCTCTGAGGCTATTATAGCCTAATATGGCTCTCTTAACAGCCCTGATTCGAGTAAAAGCCTATTTGGAACCATTTATTTTGAGCTAATTTCGACCTAAAACCATGGGTTAACCATCATGCTTTTTTCAATTTTTGACTGATTTTGAAGGAAATTTTTTTGGAGATGTTATGGGTTCTCTGAGGCTATTATAGCCTAATATGGTTCTCTTAACAGCCCTGATTGGAGTAAAAGCGTATTTGGAACCATTTATTTTGAGCTAATTTCGACCT
The DNA here is from genome assembly GCA_963924455.1 of Pelagia noctiluca. Lineage (NCBI taxonomy): Eukaryota > Metazoa > Cnidaria > Scyphozoa > Semaeostomeae > Pelagiidae > Pelagia > Pelagia noctiluca. The sequence continues at coordinate 3,792,471 of OZ004325.1, read as the reverse complement.
AAAACCATGGGCTAACCATCATGCTTTTTTCAACTTTTGACTGATTTTAAAGGAAATTTTTTTGGAGATGTTATGGGTACTCTGAGGCTATTATAGCCTAATATGGCTCTCTTAACAGCCCTGATTGGAGTAAAAGCCTATTTGGAACCATTTATTTTGATCTAATTTCGACCTAAAACCATGGGCTTACCATCATGCTTTTTTCAACTTTTGACTGATTTTGAAGGAAATTTTTTTGGAGATGTTATGGGTTCTCTGAGGCTATTATAGCCTAATATGGCTCTCTGAACAGCCCTGATTGGAGTAAAAGCCTATTTGGAACCATTTATTTTGATCTAATTTCGACCTAAAACCATGGGCTAACCATCATGCTTTTTTCAACTTTTGACTGATTTTGAAGGGAATTGTTTTGGAGATGTTATGGGTTCTCTGAGGCTATTTTAGCCTAATATGGCTCTCTTAACAGCCCTGATTGGAGTAAAAGCGTATTTGAAACCATTTATTTTGAGCTAATTTCGACCTAAAACCATAGGCTAACCATCATGCTTTTTTCCAATTTTCGACTGATTTTGAAGGGAATTGTTTTGGAGATGTCATGGAATCTCTGAGGCTATTATAGCCTAATATGGCTCTCTTAACAGCCCTGATTCGAGTAAAAGCCTATTTGGAACCATTTATTTTGAGCTAATTTCGACCTAAAACCATGGGTTAACCATCATGCTTTTTTCAATTTTTGACTGATTTTGAAGGAAATTTTTTTGGAGATGTTATGGGTTCTCTGAGGCTATTATAGCCTAATATGGTTCTCTTAACAGCCCTGATTGGAGTAAAAGCCTATTTGGAACCATTTATTTTGAGCTAATTTCGACCTCAAACCATGGGCTAACCATCAGGCTTTTATCAACTTTTGACTGATTTTGAAGGAAATTTTTTGGAGATGTTATGGGTTCTCTGAGGCTATTATAGCCTAATATGGTTCTCTTAACAGCCCTGATTGGAGTAAAAGCCTATTTGGAACCATTTATTTTGAGCTAATTTCGGCCTAAAACCATGGGCTAACCATCAGGCTTTTATCAACTTTTGACTGATTTTGAAGGAAATTTTTTGGAGATGTTATGGGTTCTCTGAGGCTATTATAGCCTAATATGGCTCTCTTAACAGCCCTGATTGGAGTAAAAGCCTATTTGGAACCATTTATTTTGAGCTAATTTCGACCTAAAACCATGGGCTAACCATCAGGCTTTTATCAACTTTTGACTGATTTTGAAGGAAATTTTTTGGAGATGTTATGGGTTCTCTGAGGCTATTATAGCCTAATATGGCTCTCTGAACAGCCCTGATTGGAGTAAAAGCCTATTTGGAACCATTTATTTTGAGCTAATTTCGACCTAAAACCATGGGTTAACCATCATGCTTTTTTCAACTTTTGACTGATTTTGAAGGAAATTTTCTTGGAGATGTTATGGGTTCTCTGAGGCTATTATAGCCTAATATGGCTCTCTGAACAGCCCTGATTGGAGTAAAAGCCTATTTGGAACCATTTATTTTGATCTAATTTCGACCTAAAACCATGGGCTAACCATCATGCTTTTTTCAACTTTTGACTGATTTTGAAGGAAATTTTTTGGAGATGTTATGGGTTCTCTGAGGCTATTATAGCCTAATATGGCTCTCTTAACAGCCCTGATTGGAGTAAAAGCGTATTTGGAACCATTTATTTTGAGCTAATTTCGACCTTAAACCATGGGCTAACCATCATGCTTTTTTCCACTTTCGACTGATTTGGAAGGAAATTTTTTTGGAGATGTTATGGGTTCTCTGAGGCTATTATAGCCTAATATGGCTCTCTTAACAGCCCTGATTGGAGTAAAAGCGTATTTGGAACCATTTATTTTGAGCTAATTTCGACCTAAAACCATGGGCTAACCATCATGCTTTTTTCAATTTTTGACTGATTTTGAAGGAAATTTTTTTGGAGATGTTATGGGTTCTCTGAGGCTATTATAGCCTAATATGGCTCTCTTAACAGCCCTGATTGGAGTAAAAGCCTATTTGGAACCATTTATTTTGAGCTAATTTCGACCTAAAACCATGGGCTAACCATCAGGCTTTTATCCAATTTCGGACTGATTTTGAAGGAAATATTTTTGGAGATTATATGGGTTCTCTGAGGCTATTATAGCCTAATATGGCTCTCTGAACAGCCCTGAGTTGATGGAAATACTATTTGGAACCTTTTTTTCAGGAAATCTTGACCGAAAACCATGGGCTTACCATCATACTTTTTTCCAATTTTTGACTGATTTTGAAGGAAACTTTTTTTGAGATGTTATGAGTTCTCTGAGGCTATTATAGCCTGATATGGCTCTCTGAACAGTCCTGAGTTGATTAAAAGACTATTTGGAACCTTTTTTTGGGCAAATATTGACCTAAAACTATGCTTTTTTCCAATTTTTGACTTATTTTGAATGAATTTTTTTTTGGAGATTATATGGGTTCTCTGAGACTATTATAGCCTGATATTACTCCCTGGACAGTGCTGAGTGGATTAAAAGACTATTTGGAACCATTTATTTTATGCAGCTTTTCTAATGATTATGTAACTAACTTTTACGTTTTTTAGGCCTAGCCTTAGCTTCTTTTTGTATAATAAGTTTCATGTTTCCTTATCACGAGTTTATTGCAAAATGTTGAATTTTAATGCTTTTCTTGGGTCGATACTTATTTGTATCTACTAAGTAACAATTAAAATCGAGGAACTACTAAGTAACTTTTAGAACTACAAAGTGGTCAAAAGGGGTCTCAAATTTAGGAACTTAAAGAACTAGGCCCTGAGCTAGCTTCTTTATAAAAAAAGTGTGTATACCTGCTGCAACAAAGTTAATTTAATTTTTGATTTGTGTAATGCCTGTTGATCTGTTGTTTTAAAACCATAGACATCACCGAAAAACTTGCTTCATATGCCTTTGTTTCACACTTTTTCGTTACACTCTTGTTATAAGAACAATTTTATAAGAACACCAGCCTCAAATTTGACCAAAAGTTAAGAAGAACAAGCTAAGAACAAACCGAAGCTGACCATTTTTGGCTCAATATGAAAATTTGATGAAATAACCATAAGACTGAAAAATAAATTTGAGAAATAATTACAAAACAAGCAGATTGGCACCACACAGATAATGTCCGCTTGTCAAGAGAGTCAAACTTTGCAACGATTAACACTACTGATAGCAAAAAAGGCTTCCTAACCATTGTAAAAGTGAGAACAATTTAAGAACATTTCAGGCTGAAAATAGAGGAATATCTATATGAACAGCCAGCTTCAAATCAATTTTACTGGTTCTTATAAAAAAAGAGTGTAATTGCATCACCACACCCTAGAGAAGCCCAAGCCCCGTTTTCCCACATTCATAACCTATTGTTTTGGTATTTTTGATAACATTTTCCTTTTCAACTGTGTCAAACTTCAGCAAATCTAGAAAAAAATAGAACAATGGCCTTGCAGTTGTTTTCAGTTTTGGAAACCATTTTGTTACTAGGTGTTCCAATCCAATCCATTTTGAACATAACGGTAGCTTAAACAGTGCAACAAGGCAGAAGCAAAACAAGTAATAGATACTGGTAAATACTATTAAAGTAATAAATACTATTAGTTGATATTGTAAACCAGGGTTGACAGATTTGTACAACAGGAAAAACGTCAGTATGCAAAAATATTTTTCTGGAGAAATTCAGCTGATTATACTCACTAAATGACAAGTAATAAATCTATAGGGAGACTTTTAGCGTCTAGAACCGTTTGCTAGACCTAATAATCGATAAGACTAGATTAGGCTTTTGGAAGCACAGATTTTTAGGACATTTTATCGTTAATTTCAAATACACTCTTTTTTTTAGAGAGCCCGTAAAATTGATTTGAAGCTGGCTCAGCCCCTCTAAAACAGCCATGAATAAGCCAATCTGATAACCCTGCTGTAAACAACTCTGCTGTCAATACAACGCGACGAGACGAGCGTGACCACAAGTCCCGAAATGCATTGCGCGTGACAGGGCCTTTGACGTCATATACATACGGTCAATTGGAAATGAGGAAGGCTTTGTGGTAAGATTTTCAACGTTGATAACCTTTCTGGATTTTAACAAAAAAAACTATTCTTGAGCTTTCGCTTTCCATTATTAATGAAACCAAAACAATCCATTGTTCCAGAAATCTTATGGCTAGGTTCCTTTTAACCTGGTTCCTTATATGTATAAAAAACACCACCCCACAACCAGAGGTTCCTTATAAAGCTGTTACTTATAAAAAAGCCGGTAGGGTATCAGCTTACTATCAGTAGAGCAGAATGCAAACGCCCAAATGTCGTGAAAGCGTAACTAGGTCAATCGCACAGCAGGCTCTGTTTCAAGTGAGACAAGATGCCCTCTCTCCGCTCTCTCATATCGATTCTGGCTGCAGTTTGCATTGTATCGCCTGACGTTTTCGTCGACGGATACTCGTCTTACCAGAAGAAACTTCCAAACGGTGACAGAATACCCCATCCCTGCAAACCAAACACACTTTGGACTGGTTTGGGACACATCAGCCAATTCGGAGGCGGAAAGAGGAATCCCTTTGGCAATGCATTCGCAAGTGCAAGACGCAAGTGGACGAAAGAACTTTGCCAAGCTGATTCAGATGGTGATGGCAAGACAAACGGAGAAGAACTCGGTAAGATTAAAAACCTTGAATGGCGATAAGCATGTGATTTGGACGTTTCACAGAAATAGTCGCAAAACCACAGTGATTTCTGATTGGCAAATAATTTCTTTCGAATACACCCCAGAATATCTAATTTTTGCAAAGAAAAACCCTTAAGAAATATTTTGGAACATAAGTTTTACTCAACAAATCTCGTAAGTTTTGAGAAAGAATGAAATATCCCAGGAAGGCAGTTAATTAATTTGATTCCCTTGTTTTGTTATCGAAATGATCGACCACTTTTTTAGCACTGTCCAAATCACTGTCTACACCTAACCCATCACTATTTAGTACCATCTTTTTCACGAGAGCCTGTTAACTTTCACCAAGGCTAAGATTCTCCAATGTTTGCATAGTTTTCTCCATTGCCAGATTTCTCCAAATTTAGGGAAATTCTTGTATTCATAAAAAATTAGGAGTTATATCAATAGCATGCAATGTCTCATAGCAAAACGGAATTGAACACTGTTTATAACCCCACAGAGCCATCGAAATCCTCAACAGGTCCAAGAGCAATTTCAGCCAAGGGTCCCCTTTATTCCACAAAAAGTGGACTGTTGAGTATCAAATTACCTGTTCTTAGTTTAAATTACAGTAAAAATATCTTAGAGTCAACAGTAAACTCCTAATATTTGCAAAGGAGAGGATTCAATTTGTCATCTATGTTTGCATAAGACCTTTTCTCTACAAGGATGTCAATTAAGACCATTAGCTATTAAAAATTTGAGATAAAGGCACTGCAGGCCACTGGGTACACTCTTTTTTTTATAAGAACAATTTTATAAGAACACAGGCCTCCAATTTCGCCAAAAGTTAAGAACAAGCTAAGAACAAACTGAGGCTGACCATTTTTGGCTCAATACACTCTCTTTTTTATAAGAATAAATTTTATAAGAATAATGAGGCTCAAAAACAGTGAAATTTAAGAATATTGTAAGAATATCGCGAGGCTCAGATCTTATGGAAAAAAATTTTAGCGAGTGTTTTTTTACTTCATAAATACACTCTCCAAAACTTTGATGCAAGTATCGAAAACCGAGCTCGGTTTTACAGGAATTAAGATTTAATTTAAGAATATTCCGAGGCTCAAAACAGCAAAATATTAAGAATGTTGAGGCTAAGAAAAAAATTAAGTATTTTTATAAAAAAAAAAGAGTGAATGGAAATTTTATGGAATAACCATGAGACTGAGAAATACTTGAAAACAAGCACACAGATAAGGTTAGATGGTTAAGAGAGTCAAACTTTTGACAGAATCAACACTACTGATGGCAAAAAGGCTTCCCAATAATAAGATCAATCTAAGAACATTTCAAGCTGAAAATAGACAAATAATTAGGAACATCCAGTTTCAAATCAATTTTGCGGTTTCTTATAAAAAAAGAGTGTAGTTGCCCTCCTTAACTCCTCCAGTAGGCCTGGCGCTGTTGGTGTCAACCTACAGTACAGAACACCCTCTAATTAACTGATGGTATTCCCCGCAGTACTGATGATATCCTTCACAGTTCTGAAAACCCCCCCAACAGTTCTTAAAATCCTCCACAGCACTGCACAAATTACCCCAGTGTGATAACCAATCCAGGGGCCAGAGAGCAATAGAGAATGAGGAGGCTTTAGCCCTCTAAATAAAACCGAAAAGACAATGTGGATTTGGCTTGGTAACATTGGGTGTGGTCAATCTTTTGTTACTACTCTAGCCCCCCAATTGGAAATATGCTCAATACCTAATTAATCAATCCTTTGAATCAAACACAATTTCCCAGTACTCAGCTAAACTTTTATCAAATATAGAACCAAAGTAACAAACAAACCTTATTCCAGGTGATCCCAACTGTGTGTGGAACGAGGGCCAAAAGCCAGTAAAGACAACCGGACTGTCCCACCCAGGTGTATGTGAGCCAGTGGATAGTGCCAAATGCAAATCACAACAATGGATTTCTTGCTCTGGAAAGAAAGCGAAATGCAGTGCCATTAGTGAACCTGGAGTCAAAACCCATGTGGTTGGATTCCCAAAAACCAAGGTAATCGTCTAAAAATCCTTTTCTTACCTTTTTTAAAAACAGTTTTCCTAAACCAAAAGCCTAAACCTTGTAAAAAGTACCGTTGAGAGATGAAGGTAACCAGGGTAGTTACCAGGGCCCTGAGGGGACCGTAAAATCTATCAGAGAATAAGCTTTAGTCAACTAAAATCCTTAGGGCCATGTGCAGGGGCAGAGTCAGGCTGTACACTCTTTTTTCTTAATAAGAATAAATTTTATAAGAATATTGAGGCTCAAAATTGCCAAAGAACAATGGAAATTTAAGAATAAACAATGAAAAAGTTGAGGCTCAGGAAAATTTCAAGTATTCTTATAAGAAAAAAAGTGTGTAGCTATTGTACCTGAAGCTACAGTCAGATTTTTATTGCTATTGTAAAGTATTTCTTTGAAATCTGAAATAAAGTTTTTTGTTGTTGATGGTAACTTCTGCTAAGATACAGTCAATATTTTCTCTGGACCTGCCCCTGATATGGAGTATAGGTTCCATCCGGAAAGGGCTGCTTCATGTAAAACTATTCTCTTATAGATACCTGCGAAAGAAACTACCTATTGGTGCAAAACATTCAAACTGCCTGCAGACCAACCCTACCACATTGTGGCGACGGAACCGGTCCTAGACAATACTAAAGTTATTCATCACATGATCATATATGGGTGTGAAGGAGAGATGGAAATCGAAAAGGAACCTTTCAATTGCATCATGGGAAGTTCTAGATGTGGTGACATGCTTGCCGCATGGACAGTTGGAGATGAAGGTGAAATTTGCAACTGTTTTCTGAAAGAGGATCTTTTTGTTGTTCCGGTTTTGGTCAATTCATAAAAATGATAATGTGGGCAAATCTCTAAGATGCATGAAAGAGCCAGCGATTAGAAATTCGAATGGCTGCTACTTGTCTGAGTAAGGCTCCCCAACCTAGACCGGTCACTTCAATCCCAATTAGTATGCTTAAAAATGGGACAAATACGTGGCCCTTTTAGAGATTTCAGGGCTTTTGGCCAAAGCCCTCAAAAGTCTCGTAGTTCCTTATTTTCTTTTTCGTTGAAGCCCTTCTCTGGTAATGAAAAGTACAGGACATATGGCAATGCCCCATAGAACCCCCCTAAAACTACCACTTAACAAATTACGTTTGTTAAATAATACGTTTTCTGCTTTTGAACTTCGGTTTAATTTCTAAAGGTAAATGCCAATACAAGGAATCTGGAGTCAGGTTTGGCAAAAACTCATTCAACTACGTACAACTGCAAGTTCATTGGACAAACGAAGGCAAAGCAGACAATTATTACGACTCGTCCGGGATCAAGCTTTTCTACACCCCCAAGCTACGCAAGTATGACCAGGGAATCCTAACCGTTGGACAAATGCATCTGCAGTTACCCCCTGGCCAGAAAAGAGTAAGTTGATTGCCTTCAATGCAAATAGGCCAACACAAAGGGGGGTCTTCTATAGTAAGGTACCTTGGGACCCTTGGAATAGTAATATAAAGCATTAGAGGGTTGTTGTGAGTTTTCTCTCAGGTTTTTAATTTAACAAAAGGAATACAAATGTACTATGACTTTTTTCTTTGGTGGTTCCGCGTGAATTTCGTAACTACACTGAGGGGGACATCACTCAAAAAAATTTCGTACGCTTTGAAGAATATGTTAAGAAATCTTGAAAGATCTCAGAAATCTCTAAAAATCTCGTATGCTTTGAAGAATATATTAGGAAATCTTGAAAGATCTTAGATATCTCTAAAAATCTCGTACGCTTTGAAGAATATATTCAGAAATCTTAAAATCCCTAAAGTAGTTGTAGTACAATCTCGTAAGAATTTCTTTAAGTGATTTGCCCCTTGTTTAGAAATGTGAGGATAGTTTCCTATCATAGGTAGTAATTTTCACCCAATCACTTGATTTATGTGTTATGGGCCCAAACTTACAAATTTTGCTGAAATCAGTCAAAGACACCCTTTCGATGCTACTTGCTGCTTCGTTCCTGAATTATTTAACTATATGTGGTGGGGATGCTCAGTGGTTAGATCATTTGACCCTTGTTCTAAGGAGCCCGGGTTCAAAACCAGCCGCAGACCTGTCATTAAGTGTGAGGAGAGAATTTGGAAAGGCAAAAGGAGTGACGAGGTGTGGTCACATCGAGAGGAAGGACCAGGGTCGCACTGATAGTTTACTTATTCACTGGGCTCTTTTGAATTGGAGAATTTGCCAACTCTCTGTAATTCCAGGCAAAAGGGCAAAAGGAGTCACAAAGTGTGATCTCATTGAGAGGAAGGACAAGGGTTGCACTGCTCGATTAGTTTACCTATTCAGTGGGCCCTTTGGGCTTTGCACACAAACCAATACCTAACGAAGAAAGTAATCTTATTTGCCTATCAACTATCAATGCACTGCTCGATTACAGTCTACCTATTCAGTTGGCCCTTTGTGGTTAGCACATAAAACAATAATTTACAAAGATAGTAATCGTATTTGCCTATCAACTATCAATGCACTGCTCGATTAGTTTACCTATTCAGTTGGCCCTTTGTGTTTTGCCTATAAACCAATACCTTACAAAGATAGTGAGTGTATTTGCCTATCAACTATCAATGAACTGCTTCGATTAGTCTACCTATTCAGTGGGTTCTTTCTGCTATGCACATAAATCGATACCTTGCGAAGATAGTTAGCGTATTTGCCTATCAACAATTATATTGAGCGAATATGGGCAGTTCATTCAAATAGCTGACGATGAGAGTGAGGAAGTGGAATAAAATTGTTTATGATTGCAACCATAGGTCGTCCAGGAAGGCGTCTGCAAGGCAGGGTGTACCAGACAGTTATTAGAGAATCGCGAAAGCGTCAACATCACAGGAGTTGGAATGCACGCACATTTCCTTGGCAAAAACCTCACGCTCGCTCAGTACCGAAACGGGAAGTTCTTGCGATTCCTCGGCATAGACGATGCATTCAGTTACAACAACCCCAAGATGACCAAGTTTGACCCCCCGGTCCTGTTTTACCCTGGAGATGAGCTGAAAACGACTTGCGTGTATAACACGGAAGCAAGGAAGAAGACAACTTTGTACGGGGATGGGACGTACGACGAAATGTGCTTTGGATTTATCCGTTACTACCCCAAGATGCCAACAACAAAGCGAAATCTCTGTCTTTCTTATGAAAGGTAGCTATTATACAGTTTCTATTTCATGTTTCTACTTTACTTAAGGGGGGGGGGGGGGTTAAAACGAGAAATAATATGGCTTTAGGGTAATTTAAACAACTGCGGTATACTACTGAATCTCTTTCTTTCTTTAGAAAGGTAGCTATTCTACAGTTTCTATTTCATTTTCGTACTTTACTTAAGGGGGGGGGGGTTAAAACGAGAAATAATATGGCTTTAGGGTAATTTAAACAACTGCGGTATACTACTGAATCTCTTTCTTTCTTTAGAAAGGTAGCTATTCTACAGTTTCTATTTCATTTTTCTACTTTACTTAAGGAGGGGGGTTAAAACGAGAAATAATATGGCTTTAAGGTAATTCAAACAACTGCGGTATACTACTGAATCTCTGTCTTTCATATGAAAGGTAGCTATTCTACAGTTTCTATTTCATTTTTCTACTTTACTTAAGGAGGGGGGTTAAAACGAGAAATAATATGGCTTTAGGGTAATTCAAACAACTGCGGTATACTACTGAATCTCTGTCTTTCTTATGAAAGGTAGCTATTCTACAGTTTCTATTTCATTTTTCTACTTTACTTAAGGAGGGGGGTTAAAACGAGAAATAATATGGCTTTAGGGTAATTCAAACAACTGCGGTATACTACTGAATCTCTGTCTTTCTTATGAAAGGTAGCTATTCTACAGTTTCTATTTCATGTTTCTACTTTACTTAAGGGGGGGGGGGGTTAAAACGAGAAATAATATGGCTTTAGGGTAATTTAAACAACTGCGGTATACTACTGAATCTCTTTCTTTCTTTAGAAAGGTAGCTATTCTACAGTTTCTATTTCATTTTCGTACTTTACTTAAGGGGGGGGGGGTTAAAACGAGAAATAATATGGCTTTAGGGTAATTTAAACAACTGCGGTATACTACTGAATCTCTTTCTTTCTTTAGAAAGGTAGCTATTCTACAGTTTCTATTTCATTTTCGTACTTTACTTAAGGGGGGGGGGGGTTAAAACGAGAAATAATATGGCTTTAGGGTAATTTAAACAACTGCGGTATACTACTGAATCTCTTTCTTTCTTTAGAAAGGTAGCTATTCTACAGTTTCTATTTCATTTTTCTACTTTACTTAAGGAGGGGGGTTAAAACGAGAAATAATATGGCTTTAGGGTAATTTAAACAACTGCGGTATACTACTGAATCTCTGTCTTTCTTATGAAAGGTAGCTATTCTACAGTTTCTATTTCATTTTTCTACTTTACTTAAGGAGGGGGGTTAAAACGAGAAATAATATGGCTTTAAGGTAATTCAAACAACTGCGGTATACTACTGAATCTCTGTCTTTCATATGAAAGGTAGCTATTCTACAGTTTCTATTTCATTTTTCTACTTTACTTAAGGAGGGGGGTTAAAACGAGAAATAATATGGCTTTAGGGTAATTCAAACAACTGCGGTATACTACTGAATCTCTGTCTTTCTTATGAAAGGTAGCTATTCTACAGTTTCTATTTCATTTTTCTACTTTACTTAAGGAGGGGGGTTAAAACGAGAAATAATATGGCTTTAGGGTAATTCAAACAACTGCGGTATACTACTGAATCTCTGTCTTTCTTATGAAAGGTAGCTATTCTACAGTTTCTATTTCATTTTTCTACTTTACTTAATTAAGGAGGGGGGTTAAAACGAGAAATAATATGGCTTTAGGGTAATTCAAACAACTGCGGTATTCTACTGAATCTCTGTCTTTCTTATGAAAGGTAGCTATTCTACAGTTTCTATTTCATTTTTCTACTTTACTTAATTAAGGAGGGGGGTTAAAACGAGAAATAATATGGCTTTAGGGTAATTCAAACAACTGCGGTATACTACTGAATCTCTGTCTTTCTTATGAAAGGTAGCTATTCTACAGTTTCTATTTCATTTTTCTACTTTACTTAATTAAGGAGGGGGGTTAAAACGAGAAATAATATGGCTTTAGGGTAATTCAAACAACTGCGGTATTCTACTGAATCTCTGTCTTTCTTATGAAAGGTAGCTATTCTACAGTTTCTATTTCATTTTTCTACTTTACTTAAGGGGGGGGGGGTTAAAACGAGAAATAATATGGCTTTAGGGTAATTCAAACAACTGCGGTATACTACTGAATCTCTGTCTTTCTTATGAAAGGTAGCTATTCTACAGTTTCTATTTCATTTTCGTACTTTACTTAAGGGGGGGGGGGGTTAAAACGAGAAATAATATGGCTTTAGGGTAATTTAAACAACTGCGGTATACTACTGAATCTCTTTCTTTCTTTAGAAAGGTAGCTATTCTACAGTTTCTATTTCATTTTTCTACTTTACTTAAGGAGGGGGGTTAAAACGAGAAATAATATGGCTTTAGGGTAATTTAAACAACTGCGGTATACTACTGAATCTCTGTCTTTCTTATGAAAGGTAGCTATTCTACAGTTTCTATTTCATTTTTCTACTTTACTTAAGGAGGGGGGTTAAAACGAGAAATAATATGGCTTTAAGGTAATTCAAACAACTGCGGTATACTACTGAATCTCTGTCTTTCATATGAAAGGTAGCTATTCTACAGTTTCTATTTCATTTTTCTACTTTACTTAAGGAGGGGGGTTAAAACGAGAAATAATATGGCTTTAGGGTAATTCAAACAACTGCGGTATACTACTGAATCTCTGTCTTTCTTATGAAAGGTAGCTATTCTACAGTTTCTATTTCATTTTTCTACTTTACTTAAGGAGGGGGGTTAAAACGAGAAATAATATGGCTTTAGGGTAATTCAAACAACTGCGGTATACTACTGAATCTCTGTCTTTCTTATGAAAGGTAGCTATTCTACAGTTTCTATTTCATTTTTCTACTTTACTTAATTAAGGAGGGGGGTTAAAACGAGAAATAATATGGCTTTAGGGTAATTCAAACAACTGCGGTATTCTACTGAATCTCTGTCTTTCTTATGAAAGGTAGCTATTCTACAGTTTCTATTTCATTTTTCTACTTTACTTAAGGGGGGGGGGGGGTTAAAACGAGAAATAATATGGCTTTAGGGTAATTCAAACAACTGCGGTATACTACTGAATCTCTGTCTTTCTTATGAAAGGTAGCTATTCTACAGTTTCTATTTCATTTTTCTACTTTACTTAAGGAGGGGGGTTAAAACGAGAAATAATATGGCTTTAGGGTAATTCAAACAACTGCGGTATACTACTGAATCTCTGTCTTTCTTATGAAAGGTAGCTATTCTACAGTTTCTATTTCATTTTTCTACTTTACTTAAGGAGGGGGGTTAAAACGAGAAATAATATGGCTTTAGGGTAATTCAAACAACTGCGGTATACTACTGAATCTCTGTCTTTCTTATGAAAGGTAGCTATTCTACAGTTTCTATTTCATTTTTCTACTTTACTTAAGGAGGGGGGTTAAAACGAGAAATAATATGGCTTTAGGGTAATTCAAACAACTGCGGTATACTACTGAATATCTTTCTTTCTTTAGAAAGGTAGATATTCTACAGTTTCTATTTCATTTTTCTACTTTATCTATGTTTTAAGGGAGGGTAAAACGAGATATCATATGCCTTGATAGTCATTTAAATAACTGCCTTATATTACGGAATCTTTGATTTTCTTTATAAAAGGTGGCTATTCTACAGTTTCTAAACAATCCCTTGGCAGAGCAGCGCATTCTGTTGATATTATTTTATGTATTCTATTCTTAAATATGTGATACTATAGATGCGTAGTTTGTTAGCTGAAAGGGTGTACAAAAAATGACAGAATGAAATAATGACATTTTTCAGATACTCGTTCTGCGACATCAGGGTGAATAAAAACTTCAGTTTCTACAAACACAACTTCGGCTCGTGCAATTTCACGGACTTTAAGGATCGTGGCCATGTTTCTGACGTCATCCGAGCTTGCGGCTCCAACGCCAAAGTGTGCGATGCGGGCTGTAAGTACTACGTGGACAAGATGGACAGCCATAGATGCATGAAAGGAGGAGAACGAAAGCTCTATGATAGTATTCTATTCAACAACAACAAAGACTCGGCTATCGCTCTACGCAGCGCACGAAAAGCATGCACGAAAAGCATTGGCAGCGCTGGTTTCCGCGTGTCCGTAATGCCGAAGTTCATGGTGGTATCAATTGCTGCTGTTTTTCTATTGCTTGTAGGATAAACCTATCAACAGACATTGAACTTCTCGGTATATATAGGTTGAAAACGAAGTCCCATCGTTCAGAATTCCATTCGGAATGATTCCATAGGAATTAGCGCAAAATGAGGCAAAGTACCACAAATTTCATACAACACACTTAGGCCTTTCGGACTTGTGTATTACTCAGAGTTTTATTCTGCTACTGACAGTTTCATGTCTTACTTTAAGACTTAAAGGCTGTAAGTACCACGTCAACGAAATGGACTACCGTAGATGCATGAATGGTGCAGAGCGAAAAACAATAATAGTATAGAGAGAGAGATACTGATCTTACAACTGTTCTGAGTAAATCACTTTCTTAAGGTGGAAAAGTTTAGACAGGTAAAAACCATGATAATAGACTTATGTCTGCATATGGCTGTCCATCCAAAGACTGACTTAAAGTAAGACATGGAACTGCCAGTAGCAGAATAAAAGAGTTTCTCTATGTTTATCTACTACAAACGTTCTGTGAATGCAGTGAACACTTTCGTGAATCTATGAAGAACAAAGAAACAAATATATAATGCCATAGAACAATTTTTTGTGGTGCTGAATATTCAAAAGCTGAATATCAAGAGATTCAAGAACGAGAGAGCAGTTTTTCTTGATATCACTTTTTCTTTTCGTCTTTCTTCTCTTCTCGAGTCTCTTTTTCGTGATTGTTTAATTGATTCTTCGTTCTTATATCAGTTATCACATTAACCTTGAGTTTAGTTGCTCATCAAGTTGATTCTGATCGGTTGGGTTTCGTGTTCAACTATATACAGCAGATTTTTCTTAGTTACATAGCTGCAACGAGCCACATAGTATTGTTGATTAACAGTTTAAATCGACATCAGTCAAGGAAAAACAGGTTTGTAAGGTTAAGAAACTTTTTAAGAAACGTATTATATTTGTAGACAGGAAATTATCTTGATTCGATTTTAATCTATTTGATGTATCTAGCCACTTGCTCAATTGCTGATTTTTTACTTGATTTGTACGATCATGGACGAATCATGGAGACTAGCGTCGATTTTGAATTCTTATAAGACTAGCGTCAATTTTGAATTCTTATAAGACTAGGGTAAATTTTGAATTCTTTTAATACTAGGGTCGATTTTGAATTTTGACTGGAAGTACCATTTTTGATGTCGAAACTTTCTTCTACCTTCGGCACCAATATTTGGCACGATTTCTAATAAAAAAGGAGAGATGGTTACGAGACTTCTTATGACGTCAAGAGTCGATAAGGAGGTTGCTAGTGACGTACAAGTGGACGAACCCCCTCTCTTTTAACAATAAACAACAATCATCTAAAACCCCTGAATTTACATACACCTATTCAATTAATTTTGTTTTCTCTTTCGTTTTCTCTAATTTTGATTTATTAAGTTTTCTTTTTTATAACTGTTACATCAGATGGAGTCTTGTTTAGTTTTTATAATTAGGTAGCGCGGTTCGGCGCGGTTTACTTTAAAAAAAAAGACGAAAGACTTTCAAAAAAAGGAAGGGATTCCAGCTGCTGAATTCATTAATGGCGTGATGTCATGTGATTATCTGTAATGTCATGTGAGAATCCTCATGTGATGTTGTAGACCAGCGTCACAACCGTAGTAAATATTAGCAAATCTTAGTAAACTCCCATTAATCGGAGCAACTCAAATTTCCATATGTTTAGACAGAAACTGAACACGTAATTGCAGGTGTTGATGAAATGCTAATCAATACATTCCATTAAATCTTAATGCTGGTGGTCTACATAGCAACACATCTTCAATGCAGTTGAGAAATCTGCTGGATTTTTTAAAGATAAGAAGAACCTCTGCTGAACATCAACGTTACTCAAGACCGAAGACAATAGCAGCTCGAGATCAGGGAATGAAGTAACTTTCTCGTTCGTACAGCAAGATATAACAAAAACGGTGATCAGGATAACAAAGATATTACAAATTACCAAGTTTATTCAACTTTACTAAGCAGGATCCCCAACAGCAATGGTCACCTTTAGCTTTATTTTGATTGCATTTTGTGCGATTTCCGAGATATTTTTCGTCGAGGGATATTCGTCTTACCAGAAGAAACTTCCAAACGGTGACAAAATACCCCATCCCTGCAAACCAAACACACTTTGGACTGGCGTAGGACACATCAGCCAATTCGGAGGCGGAAAGAGGAATCCCTTTGGCAATGCATTTGCAAGTGCAGGACGCAAGTGGACGAAACAACTTTGCCAAGCTGATTCAGATGGTGATGGCAAGACAAACGGAGAAGAACTCGGTAAGATGCAGATAATTTTACTTTGAAGCTAATCATGAATGATTTAACATACCCCTCTCTTCGCGCTCTGTTACCCAGGTTACTTCATGATTTAGCCTAGCTAAAGTTTCAAATATGCACCCACTCGTAAGTATTTTTATATAATTCGAAAGGAGGCTTACTTTCTTGTAAATATTAAATTTACAATTCGTATAAAAAATAACGGAAAAATTCTAATTTGGATACATAGAACAGAAATTAAGAAGGGCGTTGCCAGCGTTCTAAGCTGGTTTAAAGGGCGTGGCTCCGACAAATTTTCCGAGGGCTTCGTCCTCGGGGCCTCCTTAATTATTTTTTCTAAAAAGCCCCCTCCAAACTACAATGCTAGATCCGCCCCTGGAGAGTGTTCAGTACAATGGGGGGGGGGGGGGGTATCATCAGTATTTTGGAGGGTGTTCAATAAAGTGGAAGGAAACTAAAAGGCACTTTGGGTAAAGAAACCAGCAGTTCTTAAGATTTAAGAGTTTTTGCACAAATATTTCCTAGTTCTAGATTTTCTTAACTTTTTAGCCATATTAGAGTCTGGGTCAGAGTGGAGGAGCGACTGGCCAGGTTCCAGGGTAAAGGTTTTCTCGATGGGCCTAAATTCTTCTGAAAGTGAGCCTATAATGAATAAATATGAATGACTTGGATTTCATGGGCCCCTAGGAGCCTAGGCCCCTTTTAAATACCCTACCCCCATGGCCGTACACAGCGGGGGGGCAAGGGGGGCTGCTGCCTCCCCAAGAAATTCCAAAAGTATATGCTTTTCTATAGAGGATATCCTCAAAAAGTTCTTCAAAAGGGGTTTTGCCCCCCCCGCTAAAAATGTTCTGCGTACGGCCTTGCCTACCCCCCTCTGAACGATACTGGTCTACTATTCTTAAAACAAGTTTCTTAAAAAGATATGTGTGATAAAATATCCTTTGTATCTTTTTACCATTTCATGCAAGTCTAATATATAGTCCTTGATTTCAAATACACTCTTTTTTTTAAAAGAATACTTGAAATTTTCCTGAGCCTCAACTTTTCCATTGTTTATTCTAAAATTTCCATTATTCTTTCGCGATTTTCAGCCTCAATATTCTTATAAAATGTATTCTTATAAAGAAAAAAGAGTGTAATGATTGACATTCCAAGAAGTAATATATACATATTGAACAATAATACTTACTATATACTGTCCTACCCATTCTGGGATGAATCTTCTCTAATCCTCTGTTTGGAATCAGTTTGTTTTTACTTGACAGGGATGGCCAGTTGGATGTTGAATGAGACCTTTGATAGTTGAATGCTTTTTCTTTCCCATACTCTGATGCACACAAGCGCAATGCTAAATATAAAGAGTTGTCTTTAAAGAGGGCTCTAGAGATTGACCACAACTAGAATTATGTTACCATCACCTTGGATCAGATCAAGGACACCTCTGAAAAGGGGGCATTGATCACTGCTAGCCCTAGACCCTCACTTGTGGATACTTGCCTATAAAAAACTGCTTTTTACTTTCACACAATATGTATAGTCTTTTCGTCAAAAGGGATTTCACCATGGCTTCCTAACCTCCCCTCTGGCTAAAAATCTAGATCAGCAAATTCTCTTGTAGATAAATATCATTAGAAATTTATTTTGTCATGCATAGTTTTGAATTTCAATGGAATATAGCCCCCTGGAAATGCTAGATCCTTTGTTAGAAGGCATAGCAAAACCATTCTGGTTCTCTCTGGGATTTTTTCACTTTTGCCATCCCTCTCATTAAAATTAGATCCTGGTCGTCCCATGAAAATAATTAAAGTTTGATCATTTTCAAAGTTTATTGAACATTTTAGGTGATCCCAATTGTGTGTGGACTGAAGGCCAAAAGCCAGTAAAGATAACCGGACTGTCCCACCCAGGTGTATGTGAGCCAGTGGATAGTGCCAAATGCAAATCACAAAAATGGATTTCTTGCTCTGGAAAGAAAGCGAAATGCAGTGCCATTAATGAACCTGGAGTCAAAAGTCATGTGGTCAGATTCCCCAAAACAAAGGTAAGAATCACTGGGGGGGGGGGTTAACTGTTAAAGGTGACCTATTATAGATATGCCTGTGACAGCTCAAAATATGGACCAATAATAGCCCGGGCAAAAGTTTCCATACTCAGAGCAATAACTTTAAAAAGCTATCCTAGCAAGAGAAAAAATTTCAGATTAGGCCCAAAATTCAGTTGACTTGGACTCTAAATAGAGAATTCTTGTACGCATATCCAGGTCAGGCCTTTTGAAAACTCAAGAAACATGACCCATAAACCAGGTAAAAAAATTGGAAAAAACCTATAACTCAGGTAGGCACAAGTATGACAGGTTACCCCCTCGGTAAAAATCAACCACTCATATTGAATTGGATTGTAGGCGTGTCGACTCGAAAATCGCGCATTGCACGTTCAGTAGTAAACGGCTTTGTAGGCGTGGGCAGAAAAGTATGAATTTTTTTATAAATTCTTATGGGTTTAATTAAGAAGCATTTTGCGCCGTCAATTGCTTAATTTACACATGCATATCATATTAAATCATCAAATCTCCACTAAAATGACTAAATTTAATGAGGAATTCCTCCCCTGTGCAAAATCCGTAATTATCCCCATCTTTTCAGACAGGTCTAGACATAAGGCCTAGCCTAAATTCTACAGGGTTAATGAACAATATTGAATCAAAACAGAGATATAGTTTTGGTAAACGACATTAATTTACCTTATTCTGCATTCTCTAATCCTTTTTAAAACCACAAATCCACGAATCCCTTGATTTTTATCATGAGCGGTACACCATGGAATTGTGGACAGAAACTTTACTTCCACATTTAGGCCTTTCCGCTACACTCTTCTCCAGTCTCCACGCGATGTAAGGAGTCCAATAAAACCTTGAATATGCATACACCTAGTCAGTTAATTTTGGTTTCTCTTTATTTTCTCTGATTGTTTTGTTTGATTTGTAAGGTTCATTTTTTACTTGTTACATTAGATGTAGTCTTGTTTAGTTTTGCAGCCATACCTTTTAGTTGGGTAGCACGTTTTTGCAACAAAAAAGAAGAAAGATTAAGTAGTGCTTGTCATCATATCAGATTAAATCAGTTAATTGATCGATTGCTCCCAAGAGTCCAAGATATTTTAACCGTGCTTTAGATGGAGTTTATCACCAATTTTGGACTGCATTCCCAAGGCACTTTTCAATAATTTTCTTTGGTTAAAATCTTTCCAACTCAACTGGTTCTTTTTTCAACACAACAATCATAACTTACTAAAGCAAACAGTACTGGATTGAGCAAAACAATAAGCAACTCCTTGGCTCGATAGTCGATAAATGTATTAAGCAACTTTTTACTGAAAATGTTTTAACCTTGTTTGATCACACTACGTTTTATTAGCACATTTGGATTCTAAAGGTTATATGCAACTTTTAATCAAAGTCCTATTCAATATTTTTAGGTTTATAAAACCCAACGCGTTCTCAAAAAACAAAACTCGATGCTAAAAGGATTAAAGAATACCTGTAGATCAGATTTCCATTGCTGTCTTAAAATTGTTTGACCAAATTTTGACCAGCTCTACCTGAACTGGAATATATTGTTTGGGTGTGAATTCATGAAGTGAAACCTTAAAAGTCTTCCATATGAACACAAAGTCAAGGTAAAAAGGTTTTGAAGTGAAGAAACTTTTAAAAACACTTTTCGTACCATATTTGGGCTGAAAGCTAAGAAACTACGGTACCAAGAGTTGCCATTTCCATTTCATCTACTTCCATACAACAGCAAATTGTCAATATCATACAAAACTGATTACTAAGGAGGGTGATATAAGTTTCTTTACCATAGTTTCTTGCAAAGAAATTCAAGGAATCATTGAACGTCATACAGCCATGTATTTCTTTTTTGAAAAGACAATTAAAAACCATGTATTCAAAATATCCAACGAACATATTTCCAAATCCTTAGGTTCCTGCACAAGAGACAACATATTTCTGCAAGTCGTTCAAACTCCCCAGTGATCAAGACTACCACATCATTGCCAGTGAACCTGTTCTGGATAATACTAAAGTCATTCACCACATGATCATATATGCCTGCGACGGAGATATGGCAATTGAAAAAGACCCTTTCAACTGCATCATGGGAAGTGCTAGATGCCAGGAAATGCTTGTTGGCTGGACTGTTGGAGATGAAGGTAAGCCTTGAAAATTACCCTTTGATGCAAGATATCACTTTCACTAATGGGAATGTATCCGGGCCAGAATTGTGAACCTTCTGATAACAATAATAATAATAAGCAACAACTTCTTCGTTCCAGAGCAGCAGATACATTGCACAAGTGCTGTGAGTTGACTAACATGGGTTTTGGGTTTTTGAATCAGTGATTGAGGCTTGAGTTAGCATGGGTCATAGGAAGCTATATATGATTCAAGATCGAAAAATTAAGGGTGAATTTCTGTCCAGAGTACATTTACATTCTCGACATCGCTACCCAAGTTATTTGCTTTGTAGCAGCAATTTATCTTCACAAGAACGTTTAAAAGCAAAGCCAGATCTAGATTTCTTATCTCAGCCTTGTTCATTTTCTTAAAAAAATGATTGTAATTGATATAGGCTCAGGATTTTAATAGATCGCTTCAGGATTTTAATACATTATTATGGATGAATTTAAATCATCATAGTTACAGATAAAAAAAGGTTATTTAGGACTATCAAGAATTCATACGGACTTCTATTGGATCATTCTAGTTTAATACGTGTTATTTCAGATTAACATGGATTTATAAGGATTATCATATCTAAATAGATATTGCGTTGTCTATGACCACATCACAGTCATCGATGTAAGGAGGTACAGAGCGATATAGCTGAGAAACAAAAAAGGAGACTGACTCTCCGTTACTCAAAGTTTCATGCTCTGGCAATCATCAAGCAGACTATAATCTGTCTGTTGATTGCGAGAGCATGAAACTTTGAGTTACAGAGAGCCAGTCTTCTTTCTTGTTTCTCATCCGTAAAGATTATCCAAGATAATTATGGATTAGTTAAGTTTATCCTAGATAATCATGTATCAATGCGAATCATTTTCACAGGTGACTGCCAGTACAAAGCTGCTGGGATAAGATTTGGAAAGACCTCGGTGAAATACGTTCAGCTGCAAGTTCACTGGACTAACGAAGGCAAATCGGACGCCTTTTACGATTCCTCCGGCATCAAGATTCACTACACCCCAAACTTAAGGAAATATGACGAGGGAGTCCTGACTGTCGGGCAAATGCTTCTAGAGCTACCCCCTGGAAAGAAAGAGGTAATTATTTGTTTCAGGGGGGTAGGGAAAGCAACTCGAGCATTACTTAATGGTCGTTGTTAGTTTCCATACGCCAGAGAAACCTTTCCAATTTTAGATTTTACGCCAAATAACTTCCCTATATACTTATTCAAACTTATCCATCAACGGAGCAATAACATTGATGAACTGTCTTTTAGCTCCGTTTGTAAACACTTAGCTATTATGCGTTGTTAGCTCTAAGGAAACAATAAAAAGATTACATCAAGTCGTGTGAATGATTTGCTAGTTGAAGATAACGAAACTGCACATAAACAAAAATTATGGAAATTAGGAAGATTCTCAGCACAAAGAGAT
The DNA here is from genome assembly GCA_963924455.1 of Pelagia noctiluca. Classification (NCBI taxonomy): domain Eukaryota; kingdom Metazoa; phylum Cnidaria; class Scyphozoa; order Semaeostomeae; family Pelagiidae; genus Pelagia; species Pelagia noctiluca. The sequence continues at coordinate 3,770,419 of OZ004325.1, read as the reverse complement.
ACATAAAATAATTGACACAGTCAGTTTCTAGGCCTTATCTTTTGATTGACTATGCTCGACTTAAAATTTAGATTTAAATATGAACGATTCGAAGCTACCTATTCCAGTTTCATGCAAGTCACAGTAAAAATTATCGTCCACAAATTTTATGGACAATCGCGAAATTCCACCCTATACTTTGGTCACTTTTTCGTCCATAATTCGTCCCTAAATTATCCATAAATTGTCCATAATTTGTCCCTAATTTTACATAAAGGGTTTCAATAGTAATTTTGTCCCTAAATTGTCCATAAATTAGCAATAAATGGTCCCCAATTTCACAATAGTATTTCTTGTAGCTATTTCAGTGATTTTCTCCCTAAATTATCCATAAATTTTAGGAACATTGTCCATAAACGTAAAAGGGTATATTCTTGAGATTTGACTTTGTACTTTGACTTATTTTTCTTCTCCATACTCCATCCATGACCTAGAATGCTTGCGAAAATTGTTGGAAAGCTTGATTTATTTCTCAACTCGATGTATCATTATTCAAGTGTTCCTACAATTGATCATTAACCCCTCCCCCTGTTGATTTGCAACTGAAAATTTCTCTTTTGGTTGAATAAAGAGGTCACATTCCAAAAAACAACCATTGAACCTCAGGTTGCAACATTGTTTATGATGGGGAGAGGAATACTGGTGCTTGTACTGATGTTTCCTCCCAAAATTCATTGATTTTTGTCAGGTGTTCCAAGTAGTAATTCTGGCTAGCATTATAGCTAGCGCAACCGCATAAAAACCCTAATTCCGACACGCTTCTATCACAGGTCGTTCAAGAAGGTACATGCAAGCCGTACTGCACCAAAACATTACTCTCCAACAGAACCAGCATCAACATTACTGGTGTGGCCATGCACGCCCATTTCCTCGGCAGAAATCTCACCCTCGCTCAATACCGGAACGGCAAATTTATACGATTCCTCGGTGTAGACGATGCATTCAGCTACAACAACCCGAAATCAACAGTATTCGACCCCCCTGTAGTCTTCTACCCCGGTGACCAGTTGAAGACGACTTGTATTTACGATACGACATCGAGAAAGAAGACGACTTTTTACGGAGATGGTACTTTTGATGAAATGTGTTTTGGATTCATCAGTTACTACCCAAAACTAACAACAATGAGGCCGAATTTGTGCATTCAATACGAGAGGTAACCTCTTTGAATTTTTACTCTTTTTTTGAAAATACCTTCAAGATAGTTTCTGATATTCCCCAGAAGTGAGATTTCAAAGTCACGAAGAACAAAACCACAACTTTATACTGAAAATAGTTTTGCACGAAAAGCAAGACACATCTTTAGAACATTGAGGATAAAAGATTGTGCATGTTTCGCATTTAAGTCAAGCTGACTGCATCATTAAGTGGCGATGATTGGAGGTTTTAAAGTTACGTGAAGGATCACAAATAGGTAAGGGACATTCCTGTCACACTTGCCGTCGTGGTTTCAAAGTCTCTCTCGTATTTTGGGGCACCATTTTGAAAATACTATAAATAACCTACATGTCGAAGGTTGAAAAACTTAAGGAACTTTTACTACTAAAGATCAAATCACTAAGAAACTTTATAATTTTGCATATATTCATTTGGTGTAGATTTGCAACTTCTATAATGACTATGTAACTAACTTTTACGTCATATAGGCCTAGCCTAAGCCTCTTTGTGTCATAATATGTTTCATGTTCCCTTATCACGAGTTTATTGAAAAATGTTAAATTTTAATGCTTTTCTTGCGTCGATACTTATTCCTATCTACTAAGAAAACACTTAAAATTAAGGAACTACTAAGGAACTTTTAGAGCTACAAAGTGGTCAAAAGAGGTCTCAAAATAAGGAACTTAAAGAACTAGGCCCTGAGCCAGGTTCTTTATAAAAAAAAGCGTGTATGCCTCAGTCAAAATGATACTGGCTCAGTATCTGTTTAGCTGCGAATCTTTAATTATCGTGCTGTATCTTTCATAGGGACCAGAACCAGTTGGCCATTCAGCATAGGCTGCAAGAAGTTCGGGTTTCAATGCACTAATTTAACAATTTAGTTCTTTATGAAAAAAGCGTGTATGCCTCCACTAATTTAATAATCTCTTCTAGATACTCATTCTGTGACATGACTATCTACAGAAACATGAGCCTCTACAAACACAATTTTGGCTCCTGCAGTTTCAAAGACTTCGATGCTGGTGGTCATGTTTCTCGCGTCATCAAAGCTTGCGGTTCGAACCCAACAACGTGCAGCAAAGATTGCAGATACTACGTCAACCAAATGGACAGTCATAGATGCATGAAGGGGTTCGAACGCAAGATGTACGATGGAATGTTATGGAACTACAGTAACGTCACTGCGTTAGCCGTATGGAAAGCAAGGGCCGTTTGTACAAAGAAAACCAGCATTGAAAGCTCAGCTATCCAGATGCCAATGATGCCGATTTACATGTTTGTTTTCATCGCTGCTGTATTGAGACTAGTAGCAGCATAAGCCTATGACGATCAGGACAATCCCACAGCAAGGACTGAGCTATGGAAGCACCTCTATTTATAATTTTTTTAAAAACGTTATGAATGGACCTACTGTAGTTAATTGCACCATCTTCTATCAATGCAATTCTGCCCATTGAGTATGGTATCCCTTGATGCTATGCGTTGTTGTCTTTGCAATGTTGAGTTCGCAAAGGAGCCTGGGAGAATCTTTCCATACTCCCAGAATCATAACAATATTTGATTAGAATCTCCAAAGAAAACAGAGAAATACCTTATATACATTTCATTTAAGATATCCTTAAACATATATTCCAATTGAAATACTCATGCTAAACACCTTATATTACAACTCATCCAATACCTATACAAGTTTGAAATGATAAACGCATCTTGAAATATGAGACTATTTTACATTCACTTACCAACGAGTCTTGGCAGTTCTATATATAATCTTACCGGGCACTCGGAGCTTGCTGGACAGGAGCCTGAGACGGTGGCAGAATATGGCCTCCTTTTCGTGACAGCAGCCCAATTTCCTCCTTGAGAGCCTCGATTTCCTGGGATTGCAGTTGAGCAAGTTGAATGAGTCGTTGGCGTTCTTGGTAGTCTGCCTTTCTGTTGCCTTGGAATTCGCCACCCTGAGATATGAAAAATCATGATTTAACGATCGATAGAGAAAGTTTAGGGTATTTTTTATTATGAAAAACTCAAAATGACCAAGAAGATATACATCTTGGGCTTATGTAATTATAACTTGAGCAGTAGAATAGTGTTCCTCAGAGTCAGATCAACATTACAGTTGCACAGTCATGGACCAACGGCAGGTTAGGAAAAACCTGAGAAATAAGGATTGATTCCAGAATGCATAGCCAGTTGAATTATAAAGGCCGTTTAATAGCATTGTAAAGTGGTAAATTCTAGCTGCATAGAAGTCTTTCTATTGCTAACGAATCACAGACTATAACTGCTTTGGAGTGCGTCGAAGGAGTAAAAACTTGCGTAACCTTTTGATTATCGTCTTTTTTATGCTGTGGGGATTATTTGGTAAAAATAATGTTTATCTATCTCTACATGCAAATTATAACTTAGCTTTGCTGGTATCAAACCTAACTTAAGTAAAAATGTTAAGAATTTGGAGTGACATCATTCACTAAGTACTTAGACTCTCTTGAACAGTTAATCTCTTTAGTTACCAGACTCCTTAAGTTTTCAATCCCGTTTCCTTTCTTATTTAATAATTCATATTTCATAACTCATTCTACTCATCCGTTATATTCGACTCAGTCGATTCACTCGCTAGAATCACTCGTTATTACTCCGTCAATAGTCCGTCAGACTACGTTAACACAACGCAATGTATGTAGGTTTATAGTTATGTATATATTTGAAGCATAACTCTCGTGTCTTTCTTGCTTGTACTCCACAGAAAAAGACTTTTCTGGACTCTGGTGTTTCTTGCCTCGTGTTTTCGATTTTTTCTTTCAATTTAATTCCAACGGTTCAAAACAACAAACCTAAGTTGAGCGATTCGAGTTGAGCACACTTTTAACCACATTAGTGAAAAAATATTTTGCCCATGAATAACAACTAACATACAATCAGCCGGGTGTAAAACGTTTCATGACATTCTTATTCTTGAAATAGCTGAAAAGTTCCAATGAATATGGGTCTAAAAAGCTCTGTTGTGGGTGCAGTTTAGGCCGTAATGGAGAGAGGGATCAAACCACCGTGGCCAAAAGCCATGATGGAAGAAAACCTTAACCTAGATGATAACCCCAAAGCGAAATATGGATTCTTTTTTTCCTGAATACCTAGATATTTTTCTTAAATTTGACACAGGGGAGGAATTCCACATTTCGCAGACTAAAATTCCCGGATGACTTCTATGTGTTTGCCATAACATTACACAAGAAAGATCCAAAACGAACCCCTCCCTCCAGAGTGATACTCTCTATATGAGCTGATCTTTATTTGGTCATGGTTAAACCAAATAATTTATATTAATGTTTTATCATTTATGATAAAATGGGCCTTTCTTCTAAAACGCATGCGCAACGAATTGAATTAAATGTGGAATTCCTCCCCTGTGCAATATCCGTTTTTCTTTGACCCTTGGTGCTGTTGTCCACTACATTTGCTACGGCTATAGTAGTAGAGACTCTCATGAAGTGGTTTGGAAACCAACCAAAGCATAACTAATCAGCAATTATCTAGCAGCTGTGTGATATAGTGAATTCTGCAGTCAAACATATAATGAAATAGGAAGCATTTAAAAAAGGTGCAAAATTTCCTGCATGGGTGGCTCAACACTAACAAATCTCTAGATTCTAGAAACCACAAAAGTTTTTAAGACTTTCTCTTCATTAAGAATGAGACAAGAATAAATATGCATTCAGACGCTTCCACATCAATATCTTCTTCAGTGACTTTTTAACTTCCTTCAGAAAAACATTACTGAAAAAGATAACATTATTGAAAAGTCTGAAAGCAATTTTTATTCTTGTCTCATCTTTTGATATTTTATACTTAGGAAAATTGACTCTCGTATAATTAGTATTCACAGGGTCTGCGTGACTCACCAAATTCTTTTGTCTTGAATCTAACTGTCCTTCCAGCTCTTTTTGCTCTTGTAGTAACACAGTATATGTGTCAAGTCTGCGTGTGTTCTCGCGGGTCACCACCGTCAAACGCGCTTTCGCCTCATCGATTCTCTTCTGCAAAATTAGAAAAAATGCAAAACATTAATAACATTAACAGAATCACAGAAAAGCTAGAGTATTTTCATAAATCATCCTTCAGATACAGACAAGCATTCAAATGAATAATAACCAGATTAACGAAAATCATATTTGGGTATCACTATTGTCGAAAAACTCTCTTGATTATCAATATCTCTTAATGTTGGTACGCACAGCAGAATAAAACAATTATAATTGATATTATCTAAAACTGCAAACGAAATCTAGCAAGTCCAGAGAATCTCAAGCATGGCTTTTAACCCCAAAGTTTGCAAATGCATTGTTCTCATCCTTGGTTTTTATTTCATTTCGGACCTAACTTTTCTTCTTTCATTTCATCATCGCAGGTTATCCCAAAGAAAGCTTCCATCGAATGATTAGAGAGTTGAACCAAAGCCATGCTTCATATATTATCAATTCATTGCCTTTCAGAAATTCATTGGAATTACTCATTAAAGGACATATGTCACGCTTGCGATTGGCTTTCAATTTTGCTTTTCATTGCAATGAAAAATCACCCTCGTTTTCAAAATGTATGAATTTAACCAATCAAATTGTTGCGTCTGAAAATATTGATCAATCGCCTTGCGCCTCGATTGTTGTTATTTCATCGAATCAAAACATTGTTATTGTTAATTTTAAGCCAATAGCACGCGTGACATATGTCCCTCAAACAGGGATAAGACAAACAATGTATCTTACCTCCCACGATGCAATTTCCTTGGCACTCGCAAACTCTTGCGTTCTGAGCTGCTCTTTGATTTCTTCTGCTAATTTATTCACTGAAACTGTTTCCAGCTTTTCTAAATCCACCAGTCTTCCGAATTTCAACATCTGCATCTGTTCCACTTTTTCCTCAAGTTGTGATATCTAGAATAAACGAAATATAGGGTGTATTATTTCATCATATTCTTTTATGGGTAGATATATTCATTTGGTTTTCCATAGGTTCCAGAATCTTACTTTTTCAGACTTCTTGAAACAGTAGTTTTCAAGGACCATGAAAAGCTGGTAAAAACTTGGAAAAGATTTCGTAGACTTAAAATGATGTAAGCTGAGCATTCGAAATTCGAACTTTTTAACATGCAAGAATTTCTAATCAGGGCCATTCCCAGGATCAAGATGACAAGCAATATAAGATGAGTTTAGGACACTTGAAAGTAACTCAAAGTAGCTATCGAGCCAAGTACCCTTTACTCAAGTTGATAACAATTTGCGAGATTTGTGAAACAAATTACTCATTCACGTTTTTAAGAAACATGAGATCTGGCCCCCATATTTAATAAACAGTAGAAAATAGGCGAGAATATGATGTATAACATCGAATAAATGAAGAATCGATAACTAAAGAGAGTCTCATCACAGGTTTCTTATAAAAGCCAATGTTTATAAAGCTTTCAAATGATTGCAAATAAAATGTTCAAAAAGAGTGTAATGAAAAATGTGCAATATCTAGATCAAACTTGAGAAGAAGCATTATCTCCAAAATCAGAGGTCGTGGGTTCGAGTCCTACACGAGTCATTTTCATTTTCACAAATTATCTCGACTAATATCTACATTGTCTGAAATAGACCCGGATTGCTACTGCAGAATTTAGCAATGGAATATACTTAAGGTTAACAAGGGTCCTCACCTTCGTCTCCATGCTCTTTTTGTCTCGTATTAGCTGGACATGTTGTTGGCGTCGTTGCCTTAAAAGGAGATAGTTGTCAAATATATATGCAGGGAAAGGAACGCCATAATCAGAAATGAATTGAAAAAGCTAGACTACAATCATGGACAATCGCAAAATGAATATTTGACTTTAAAAGTGTACATTTTCAAACGTTATCTTAATTAATCACCTCTCTCGCCTCCTTGAACAATGGTGGTAGGCCCGTCTTTTCGTCAGAAACCATCATTGTTTGGAAGAAGAAGGCACGAGATAATATACTGTAAACTCCAATTATTTCGTCCAGTATTATGGGTAGTTAACCGGATAGTAATCATATAGCTGGGTATGAATTAAAGGAAATAAAAATCCTTATATTTTCAAAATTCACATGCGAATATCAAACCCCTTTCCTTCTAGCGTACGGTTTGTACACTCGTGAAAATCTTGACAATTGTCAACAGCTCCTAAGAAATTTATTCATTAAAAATCAATTTCTTGTAAAGGCCTCACCAGTAAAGTTTCTTCTGTTCAGCCTTCTCCTTTTCCAGCTCCTTGATCCTCCCTTGAAGTCGCTCGAGGGATGAACTGGTGAAAACGAGTGAAGAAGTAAGGTCTTGTGGGACGGTGCTGTTGTTCAGGTATTGCAGCTGACTCAATTTCAGAGTCACAACCACGTCCAGTTCGTTCAGCTTTTGTTGCTTTTCCCTCTGCAAAAATAATGAAAGAAGTTGTGGGGAGGGTTTTCAGCCAGGGTTGTAGTTTCTGTATGGCTTTTCGAGAGTAAATCAGGTATAGTACATTGTGAGTTAAATTTTTTTAAGTGTCATCTACAGTGGTCGTTACCTGGTTAATGTGTTCGTATCGAATTACCCTATTTTCAATGATATGAACAAATTAGGTATGTCATTATGAATTAGTAAATTAGTATTCACTTTCGGCAAGAATTCCTATCAGGCTAACTGCAGCGAAATTGGAATATGATTATTATAAGTTTTCAGCCCAAACTGGAATTAATAACATTTAATTACATAACCGAAAGAGTCGTAGTTGGAAAACGAACTCGTTCTGTCTGCACAATATGAGATCCATGGTTTCATCCAAGCAGATCTCTATGCTCTGTTAGCAGCTATGATTTATGTAGTCTCTATCACTGTCTCTCTAATTCAAGTCTCTTAATTACGATAACATCTACCACTGTTTCTCTAATTTAAGTCTACCAATTAAAAAGACAAGCATACCTGAAACGCTTCTAAATCAGCCTCAGCAGTGATCAGACCAGTGTCAATAATTTTAGCTTTCTTCTGCAATGCATCAAGCTCTTTCTTCAAGGATTCCGCTGCCTTTTTCTCCTCAGTAGTTGCTTCTTCAAGGTCCAGTCTAGGAGTTTATAAGTATATCAATCGAATGGGTTCTTTAAACTGGTCTCACGGATACACATATAAACCAACTGCTAGGTACTAGAGATTCTAGACAGTATGGTACTAAACCACCTTGCGTAATAATGGTAATAATAATAATATGATATTTAATATTATATTTTAAGTAGGTAGCCTATGATAATTTATGTAGAAAGAGAAGACTTCTTTTACAATAGGACCCACTGTCAAAATGTAAAGAAATTGAAAGCTAAATAGAGAATATCAGATAAAATCATTTGAATCCTTTATCGGTTTATCCAAATCAGTTCATAAAATTGCATCTTTATTCAACATGTAGGATGCTACGCAGATATGTTATTTCATTAGGCAACTTGTTCCATAAATGTATAGCTCTTACATTGAATGCTGGAGAGGTCCATCAATTTTTTGGTTGTTGTGTAGTGGGAAGTTTTTCAATCTAGAAACTTTAGCTTCAACAACACAGTCACAGTAGCATGCACTTCATCACTACATATCGTAAAATGAGGTCCGAGTAATCTATACCCCACATTCAAGGGCACCTCGTTTACTCGTTTATTTCAATGTATACTTAAAAAGAATTACCGGTAAAATTGTTATTGAATTAAATGAATTTGATCTAATTCTGTTAAGACAAGGTTTTTGATCCTGTTGTTCTTTATCAGGCACATATACACTGATTGGTTAAAATTTAATAAATCTTGCAATTTCCCGGATTAAGGCACATACTGTAACATAAAAATTCAAAAGGGTAACTAGGATCTTATCTTACTATATGTAGTGATTAAGTGCATGCTACTTTGGTCGGGCCCAGCCTCAGTACGAATCGATCAAACGTTGAATCGATTACTTTTGTAGCATGAATTATATTATCACACAAGTACTTTGTCAGCCGCAGTCGGGAGCAACCTGAAGCATCCTTTTCCATTCGCTACTAGCCTACTATGATTGGCCCTAGAGGAACTTATCCCTAATGAATCTCTTTATGTTGAGTGCCAATCAAAGAGGCATTGAGTACCATATCTGAAGTGTTTGGTATGACTCAGCTAGTGTTTGAACCCACCACCTTCCAACACAGTGGTAAATACTCTACCACTAAACTACTGCTTGGTGCAAAATACACTGGGAAATTCGTTTAGTGGAATCTACACTCAATAAACAGACATATTCTTCTGTGACTCTAAGTATCGTGCTCCCTTACTCGACTGACAGACTATGACAATGAGCCTATGCCACTAGGGACTTTATACATATCATCTCAAGCAATAGTATTATGCGCATTACCATGCCACTATTGATAATAAAGACAGCCCTTTTAATAACTTTACAGACCATCCCCTTGATTAATAACTCATATACTCACTCACCTTTTCTCCCGTAATTGACAAACTTGATCGAATATGGCCTGGTCGCAGCCTGGAGGACAGACAGAGTCATCCAACTCTTCCGCTTCCGAGTCTTCGTCCTCTTCGCTGTCGTAATCGTCATCGCTGTCCTCGTCGTCGCTCTCTTCGTCCGATCCGGCGTCATTCTCCGTCTTTTTCACCCGCTTGATTTTCTTTTTGAATACTTTGGTCAGGAATGCCTCGAATTTGTTGCTGTCTCCAACGGTGTTGGTGAAAGTTGCGTAAAGAGCCTTGTCGCGTTCTTGCAGCTTTTCGATTTCTTCTTTTTTGGATTGTAGTTTCATTTCGCAGTCTTCTACCTGTGGGAATATTAATAAGAATTATACTATATTTATTCGATTAGTAGCAAGTCAATAAAGAACAAGGGCTGGAATGGCCAAAATACTAAAGCAATTCCAAAGTTTAGTCCACGCAGAGCATTCAAAATAAGTGATAGAGTTTCTACAAACTTTGTCAACAGGAAAAAGGTAATGTTGGAAGGGTATCCAATGAAGTTTTGAGAGTATAAAGTTAGTAAAAAGTAGGTGAGATACCTTATCTTGCATATCCTCCTTCTCTTGTGATTTCGAAACAACTTTTCCCATCAAAGCATTCTCTCGCTTTTCAAATTCTTTCAACAACACCAACTCTTCGAATAAGGTTATCATCCTAAATCAAAAACCGATTCAAGAGAATTACAACATGCTATAGTGTCAATTTGGGGCTGGGATAATTAGAAGAGGAATTCTAGAAACCGCTACGGCACAGCAGGGAAAAATCTGAAGTATAATGCCGAAAATCATTCCCAATAAGTTTCTATCTGTCGGCCTGAGGCTTGTGAACACACATTCTCTTTCTCGAGTTTTTCCTGAACTCTAGTGGTTGGCTGCGATGATCCCCTTAGTGCAAGAAAGTTGTTGTCGCCCTTAGGTAGGTCTGGTGTAGTTGTTAAAGAACCCAGATAGGTTTGTCTCTAAACTTATTAAGTGGTGGTTCAGGCCAAGTCATTGGAATGCCGCCAGCTATTCAAGTGTCCCCATTCTTATTTAAGCCCAAACCTTTTACCTGTATAATCAACAAACCAAGAAAAGGATTAACAAAATCACCTCAAATCTGCATTTTTCAAATCCACATCAAGATGAATCTTTTCATGCCTTAATGACCTCAGTTCTGCATCAAATGTTATCGACAATTCACGAATCTTCTTCAGCAGTGTATCCCTTTTATAAACTAATCTGAAAGTGGAAAATAATGTTCAATATAATTCAATTTTTGCGAGTGTCATCACAACTATAAAACATACAAAGTCTCATAATCTTCTCTAGTTGTGTCGAACGATATGATACGCTTATACGGGTAGATTATATATATTCCTTAGGCAAGGTTCAACACGGGTAATAAAATTATACCAGAGCAGGCTACTGCAATTGACATATGCCACTACCGGCTCTCGAACCTGGGTTTTGCAGACACAGGCGAGCGCGCTAACCACTGTCCTAAACTAGGACATTTTTTCAGGTAAAATATGAATAAACAATAAAAACACACGGGAAAGTAAACACTGCACTGGTGACACAACATATATGCCTACAGATATTAATCCAGCATAACTCAACACCGTGAATTTATTGAGTAGTTTGTTTTATGAAGGGAACCTAATGCCCGTCAAATATGAACGCAAAACTTAATCACCTCATTCGCTGCTCATCCCTCACTTTGAGCTCAATACTTGAAGGCTCAACATCAATCATCTGTTCTTCCCTGATCATATCCGGTGTGCCTCGATCAGCTGGCAGACTCGAACCAGAACGAGGGTGACTAGAAAGGGTTGATAGGATTGAAGTAGATCTGCCTCGTTGCTCCGTACCGGTTCTTGTTGATGCCATTTGAGATGTGAGCTGCTTTGAAGGGTTTTGCTGGTTTTGCTATCAAAACAAACAAAATGAATACAGTTTTTACTTGACTTGAGCAATTAGTTTCCCTCGGTTGGATTGATCAAATTCGATTAAATTTTATTGATAATGCTGTTTAACAACGATTTTATCAGAGTACTGAAAAATCTTCAACCTTTCTCCGGGCACCATTTCTAGTAACCAAAGCTCTTTTTCGCTTAGGTTAGGCCATATACAAAGAACGTTCAGCTGTAATTTGCATACAGAGAAAACTTATTTCTACCACAAGGCAGAATAAGCATCAAGACTATTGAACAAACCGGGAAGGATTTACCACTTTGCAATGCTATTTGACCGCCCTTTCATGCTATTTAATTGATATATGTAGAAATCCTTCCTCGATTTCGCAATTTTCTAATGGCCTATATTCTATGGCTTTTTCAACCAGTCTTCATCATTCTCAAATATAATTTATGAGTTATTAATTATGTCTAAACCTATAACATGAGTTGAAGTTTATCGCTACTGATAAATATGCTGGATGCTCAAATCTACAAGTCACTCAAAACTAAAACCAGTTCGAGCAATCTCACAGTGGAGTTAGTCTCGTTTTCATATGAATTAATTGAATTGAATCGAATTGCTCCAATTGGGAATAATGTAATAAGAATAAGTTAAATCTGAAAGATTACCTCCCCACCACCAAAGCCACCACCAAAGCCACCACCGAACCCACCACCAGCATTGTCTGATTTCGAATTCTGATTGGCCTCCTCCAAGCTTTGCTTGAATTTCATCAACATCTCCTTCGTATATTCATACAATCTAAATGAAAGAAATGAATTAAATAGTAACAGTTGCACAAGGAAAAGTCTCAGAGAAATACATTGCCAATATCTATTGAAATTTTTCAATCAAAATTGTATAAGATTTTAAATAGGTTAAATCACTAATACATCTGAATTAACGCGTATTATGAAAAACAAAAGAGGCAATGGGTAGCACATGTCATGAGCAACACATGTGATCCGGGGAGATAACGACCATCCCTGTAAGACACTGGCCTTCCATACAAACAAGATCAAAAGAAAAGGCCAAAAAGTACCCTCTATACTTGAAAAAACAATACAATCTCGCAAAATAAGCAAAGGTATATTTTTATCTACGTAGCTACCTTAAGAAATCAAATAAAAAGTCTCATTGACATTGTAGCAGTCAATGATTGCCAATCAAAGCGGCTAAATCTTGTTGTTATTATTACCAAAGATGGTTTTCTAGTGCATACAATTTAAGAGGTAGAAATCAAAGGACTTACTTTTCTGGTTGCTCATCAGGCTGCATCATGGGTATTGGCGGTATGGCAACGTGCATCGAGGATGGTAAGCCATTCTGCACTGTCTCCAGTTTCGCAGTGAGCTCCTTTACCTGTTTTCCCAAAACGAGATTTATTGTTGGTTTCTCGAATCCAGTTGAAAGACAAAATGATTTAGACTTTTCAGATACTATAATGGGCAGCTTTAACAACAAGCTTTAACTGTATAAGGTACTAGCCTGACTAAAGGTAGGCCACATTTCAAGCAGTGGCACGGCTGCATGCATTACATCACTTCATGTAATAGTACTATGTCCTAAAATTCTTATGTCTTAGTTCTTAGTGTCCAAATATAGACAAAACTATGTGCCTATCATATCGTTCCAGAGTTAGCTGCAAAAATACTGCACCTATAAGGTAGTAGTTTGGAGGTAGATGCTGACAAACAAAATTGATACCTCTTCAATAAACGCAATCTTCTTGCTTCTGAGGTTGAGTAGCTTTTCATTGAAGTTTTGTTTCAGCTGGTGAATCTGTAAGATCAATACATTGAATAAGTTAGATACATTTCGATGATTTAAACAGCAGCCATAATAGTTATTGTACCTAAAAAGCAATCAAAATCAAAGTTTGTATTTATCGATTTTTTTTTTATCTGTGTACTTTTGTGGCATAGAATTGCACTCAAAAATTATCACAGGCAACCCACGTTAAATATAAAATTCTTTCAATTATCATTATAACTGGAATAAAAACCCTTAAAGAACGAGTATATCCTTACCTGTTCTTTGAGCTCTACGAGTTGTACTCTCTTCTTATCAGCATTAACTCGCTGTTTTTCAGGCACGATGTAATCCTTGGCTGACTTCAACTTGAAGTCTCCCATATTGTCCTGCGCTTCTTTGATGGCTGCGACATCCAGGGGGTCTTCTTTGTTCTGGTCTGGTTTGCTCCGGTAGAACTCATCCCACTAAAAATAAGAAAATTATCATTATTATTATTTCAGTGGGATGAGGAATGGTCGAGTGCTTAGATCATTCAAACCTTGCTCATGAATTCGTAACTATATTCAGACCCGTCACATACTTTATAAGAGTTGTGTGATCACATCGATAGGAAGGACCAAGCTTGCACTGCTCCAATAGTCTACCCATTCAGTGGGCCCTTTGCACTTTGCACATAAACCAATACCTTACGAAGATAGTAAGCGTAGTTGCCTATCAACTATTGTTATATTTTTTTACACAAATATTGCTCCAGCAAAGATACTTTGATAACAAGTTTCAGAATGGAACAGTTTTCCCCCAAGTATCTTTCGTGCCACATTTGTGTTTGTAAACGCCATTTCTGCGTAGCTTTTCAATCATATATAACAACAGAAACGTTTTGCCAATAACTTCATCTACATTCAATCTAAAATCATTTAAACCTAGGTAAGTAGGAACGATAAGAATATCCTCCATTTACTTCCTGCAGTAAACCATAGAAATAGTAGGACATAAAAAATATTTTCTGAATTCAAAGCGTAATCTATTTGCTTCTATTAGGGGCTAGAGACAAAGTGAAAGTAGTTTGCAACATCATAATCCTTAAAACTTTTTTTAAATCATTTTTGGAACGTTGAAATCATGATGAAATTTACATTAGATCCTCTAAAAACCGGTTTATACCTCCGCTTGTCTTGCTTGCCTCCGTTTCTTCTTTTGCTCTGCCTTCTCAATCGCTTTGGCAATTTTCTCGTCGAGATTCTGCGGTGGCTTGGGCTTCTTCGTCTGCACCGGCTCACTGATATCATCTGAGCCCGAGTCATCTCTACTCATCCCACGCATCCTCTTGTTGAAGAACGACAGTCGTTTACCCCCGGCTTGTGCATTCATGTCAGTATTGGTTCGATTCCTTGTGACATCCGGTGGCTCGGTGAGTTCCGGGGGAAGTGTTGTAGCACGGTATGAAGTTATCTTGTGAGGAGAGTTGAAAGCCCGTAGAATGAATCTCTCGCATTCTATCATGTCTTTGAACCTAAAAGTAGATTTGATATTTTGTCGAAAGAGTGAAATAAAATGGAAAGATATGCAGATTAAGAAATGCACAAAAACAAGTTTGCCCTAATTAGTTTCAAACAAGCCCACTGCAAAGACTGTAGAAATTGAAATGCCAATCTTTTCAATACAAATGCAAGAAGAAACAGATGAATCCTATATAATAATATTTCATATAGTCACCTTGTCTCTAGTTTCTTCAATGCTAGAGAATATTTCTCCGATTCCCAAGCTAGTTCTCTTTCCAACAATTCGATCTGCAAAGAGAAACTTATTTGATAAGATGGGATTTTACAAAGCGTTGGTTGAGTATTCATTGATACAGTATCATAAACTAAAGAACACTAAGAGATCGGCCTAACATTATGGCTGCAAATTAAAAATCTGCAATGGCTATGAAACGATTTTGCAAATATTTTCAATTCCCAGCGACGATTTGTTGAATTGTATAACCAAGGTGACTATGTACTGATGTGTGTATGTTGAGCATTTCAAAATATTCATTTGACGAATGAATACCTTTTTGCTTGTTTCTTTCCCAATATCTTCCTCCATCTCAGGATCAATGATAAAGTCCTGAAAAAGCAATAAACTCCTTGATGAATCAAAACCCCAGAAAATGAAATCAAAAAGGTTTGGTGGCACGTACCTACAACTAGCAGCTTGCGAGGGATTCCGGACATAGCACGTCATACGTCAAACTTAGAATCAAAGGGCAGTCTGCTGCCTAGTGGATAGTAATATCTATTATGAAGATATTTTTTGCAGAAATCGATCCAATAAACATACTAAGGCCTCTTACTACTAAATTTAGTAATGTATTGTATGCTACGTTTTACGTAGCTTACGTTTAATGGAAAGTTCACCATTAACGACCAATGCAAAGCTAGACTGTTATAGCGTTTTCATACCACCCACAGTATTGCACAAATGAATTAAATTGAAATGCATTAATACTATAACAATTCTAAGTGGATCGAATCGATACTTACATCTGGGGGTAGCTGTAAATATGGAGGCATCTCTTGATTTCTCGCTACAAGCCGCTTAAATTCCCTGCGGAGGAGGCTTATCGTCTGTCTCACTTGCTGTTTCTTCTCTTCAGCCAATCGAACCATTCTATCGTGCTCGGCTTTCTGTTTTTCAAGCTCAATGCTGAAATGAAAGACAAAATCACATGACAAATCTGATAAACTGACGCCAAAATTCAACTCAGCATTCTATTACAAGATCAGGGATTTTTGGAGGTACAAACTGGTGGGCCAATTTGCTCAGTAGGCCCCTGGGTTTGCCACACAAGTGGAAAAATTGAATTTTGCCCAAGTTTCCTAAGTCCAAATAGGGCCCTTTCAGTGTTTGTACTTATGAAATTCATTGTTTTACAAGGTTCATAAATTTTTGAAAAGTGAATAATTGGGATTTTTGGGGTCCTTTTTCATATTTTCCCTACAATTGAAAACATGCCATTGCAAGACCCAGCCTTGGTTAGGCTAGTAAGTTGAGCAAACACTCACTCGCTCATAAAAAGGGGTGGTAATTTTTCGCTAAACCCCTCCATATCGCTAACACTGGGCACTCCACATTACTGCGAAATTCCCCCACATGTCTGCACTAGGGCACTCGATTCATAACCGAGGAGGGGTTGTCAGTTTGATTCCCCCAGCAACAAAGATAGCTTTCCTAGTATTTACCTGTAATGATTTGGATCTTCAATATCATCAATTTTCGCTACAATTGCACTCTCGGCCTGCAAAGACAAAATTTGAAAAACTTGAAAAGATAGCCAAGCCCTTCTGGTCAAGGAAAAATATTGATTCTTACATTAAGATCCAACACAGTGAAACTATCATGAATGAAATAAATAATGTTCTTCCAAATCTTTGTTTGAATATTTATTGAATGAAAAGTGAGTGCTTTAAAGTTAATAATCACTTGGGTATTTTGATAAATATATTGGCCATGATTAATTGAATGAGTACATAGGTATTTCATGCTCATCTTAAGTAATTTTGAATAAAGCTTTTGAATTTAACAAATTAAAAGCCCTGCCCTTTTTCAGAAAAACCCAGTACAAGTTGCCAAATCACCTTTGCAGCTACTTCGGCCCTCTGCTTTCCAATCAACTCCATAACTTTTTTCGCATCCATAAAAGAATACACGAAGAAATTCCCGTCTTGTCCAATGGATAAGAGGAACTTCTCGTCAAAACTCATTGAGATGTCAACAACAGCTCCTGATTGGTTATCGTGCATGTTCAAACACCAGTAGCTGTTGAGCGTGTTCAAGTCACGTGATTCCAAAACTTGGATCCTGATTGCTCCATTTTCTAAACCGAGTGCCAGGTATTGGCCACTTTTGCTGTAATTAAACGAGATACCCAATTAGCTGTGTTAGAGTTTAATTTGAAGGGGTAGCATACATAAATGTTCTTGATTTAAATTATTCCAAAAATCATGTTTTATTTTGTGAAAGTTTTGTGAAAGAAGAATTTATTAAATGAAGGTCTGAGCTAAGTAACGTAGAATAAAGCTCATGAATCTAAGTAAGGTCATGAATCTCGAAAACAGATTTTACAGCAGAAGTCCGTGAAAATATTTTCATCCAATACCGTGCAGCCACTTAATATGTCCACCAATGGGCCTAAGGGCCCGTGTATATAGGGCAGGGAGCTGACTCACCTTTAGAGATCCCACTCAACTGATCAGAGCTTTGTATGATTCAGTTTCTGTTCATTTCAATGCCTTGTACAAATTTTGTTTTATCAAAACAATTGCTAAGACCATGCAATCTCCACCAGTAAGATCGAATCATCTTCACCAATGATACTTATTGAAGAAATTAAGATATAAACCTATCATGAGTAATGTGAAAACTTACCTGAAGTAATGTGACTGAACGGGTACGTCATCAATATCATCAAATTTAACCGCTCTAAGCGGCTCGCATTCAACATCCGCCTCCTTTTGATCCGGGAATCCACATTCATATATGTAGCCAGCATCCCAACCATCCTATAAAAGCGCGACATATCTTAAAAACATGACAACAGGGACCTTTCAAAGTCTTGATCCTGGGACGGAGGGGTACTCCCACATATTTTGGTACAGGACATGCTGCTCATGGGAATTAAGGTTTCTAGTCAAAATTCTCTACATAGGGGTTCGATATTTAGCTTTTTTTCTGGTATAAAAAGGTGTGCGTTGTCCAAATTTCAAGGAAAATAATGTATATGCCGCTATGAAAATCAACAATATCATACACTTGGGGTTGAAATTGAAAGTAAACAACAGAAAGTGATTTGGGTCTGAGTTATAGGAGACAGTAGAAAATAAAAAGGTCTTTAAGAGCCATCAGTGAACAAATATCAATCAAAAAACTAAATACGCAAATCATCAATTTTAACTTACGAGTAGCAGCCAGAATCCACCCGATTCTCCTTTATAAAACCCTTTGACAATCTGCCCTGCTTCATGATAAATCTCTTCTTCTTCGGGCGCCTCCTCTTCCTCTTGTTCTTCTTCCTTATCTCCGTCTTCTTCTTCTTCTTCATCTTCGAGTCCTCTCAGTCTTCTCTTTCTCTTCTCTTCTTCCAGTTGTTTTTGTCGTTCTGCTTCTTCCTTCGCCTTTCTCAGTTCCTCTTCAGCTTTCTGAAAATACGATAGAGAGTTGTGAACTTCTCAGTAAGTAAGTAAGTTTATGTTTAAAGTGCTAGCCTGCCAAAGGCCAAATGCCTTGTTTGATGTTAAACAAATTATCCTGCGTCATGCCCGCATTCGTGTTCAATAAACATCTTCCTGTCTAGCCTCTGGGGTGAGGAAATTCGTTTTTCATTCACACAGCATCCACATGCAAATCGTTTTTAGGCCTTGGCTTCGTTGTGTTTTATAAATGATTAAGTGAGATGATTATCAAACAGACTTTATATCTAACAGAAACCCTAGTTTAGTGAGTTGTTTTGTCAACACCCAAAAGGTCACCCATCAAGGTATTGACCTCATTTGGTGTGAACAGTGAACAAATATAATTGTCATTTTAATTATGAACTTTTACAATTTCAGATATCATTCTTGGTCATCCCGCAAATCATCCAAATACCATCAGGGAGAAATATATCTTGAATCAAGTTAAAAAGAAATAAATACTTACAACAAGTTTATCTTTGATGCTCTTGAACTTGAATTCTTTCCTCCTAAGTCCAGGGAGTGGAATAAGATATGTCTTGCTCGTGTCATATTTATCTGGCTTCGGACACGATACCTCGAGCACACAGCCATCGCTGCAGCAGATCAGCAAGCGGTTTTTCTAAAAAGAGGTGAATGATTCATCAAACAAAGAGCAAGTCGTAGTATTTCAACGCTAAAAATACCAATTCAGGGAGCACCAATATTAAGCTCATTTGTGTAATCAAAACTAGAAAAAACTCGAACACATAGCAAGACATATACAGTACTTTAAGAAACTGAATGTTGCAAAACCAGGTTGACTAGTTTCTTATAGGTTGAGAAGAAATGATGAAGAATTTGAAATATATGACCACTGAGTTTGCAAACAATCAATCTTTTCGATCAAAATTATATTCAAAAGCAATTTCAATTTTCAAGTTGAAAATCTTATCTTTAAGTATAGAGACTCTACTATCTGGCAGGCTCAAGTTTCTTACAAGTCAGTTTCTAAGTGGTGAGCTAGTACTTTAGCATAAGTTGTTAAGGGATAGTCTGCGAATGTTTATTGCAAATAGATAGAAGATTATTCCATTTTCCCCTGAGGACATCAACAATGAATTCATAACATGACATTCGCTTAAACTACAATCAGATTCCAGTCCTACCTTCTGTACACTTGACCAATCAAGAGAAACTACACGTGCACCAGTCTCAATGAATCCAATTGCTTTGAATTTCAGTTTTTCGATGCTGAAGAAGAACACTGTGGAGTCCCCACTCTACAAAACACAATAAACACATGCAGTTATTTCAAAAAATCTGATTTAGACGTTTCAAACAAAGAATACAAATGGAAAGAAAACGTTCTGAATTGAAAGTTCCTCAGTGCTTGATAGCTTCTTGTTCTTGATACAGTCCTGTTTTAAAAATTGGTTGTGTGGACATTTTTATTTTCAGTTTGGTGACGGAAGAGAAAATCATACCTTCTACATAAGATTCGCAAGGTTTTATGATTTGGTTATTAACAATACATTTCTTAACTGTTAACTGAAAAGTATTGACAATAATAAGCTATAACCATTTCTGGTCATCTATTTCAAAACAGTGTCATATAAAGGTTTCTATTGAAAAACATTAAGAACATGGTCAGCACGAGAGCTTTCATTTGACTTGATCGAAGATTAACTTATTGTACAGTGCCGCTCTTCGAACAGTTGTACACATGGTGGAAGCCGGATAACAGCACAGATGCCCAGGCGTTGGATCTTCAGACAAAAGAGCAATAAAATAGCTTAAAAATACCAGGCATACTATTGGAGCTTACAATATTTACTGAAAGGATATATGGAAAAGCACTACCAGATATGAACCACGCTCTTTTTAGAGCTTCCTGTCCTTTAAGTCTGCACAATTTTTACTAGAGTAAAGTAGCTTACGCCTGTTGCCAGGAACTTTCCGTCCTTGCTGACCGCCATTGATGTGACAGGCTTTGTATGTGGCTTGAAGACTTGATTCAGCTTCAGTTCGAAACTGGAGACATTCTTCTTAGCTGCAGCCGTGCTTTGGGAGCCTTTGGTGACAGTGAAAGATCTGACCACGCCATCTGCGAATCCTGTCAACACTGACAGCCCATCAGAGTCAACCTGAAAAATTATCATCAAGCTAAGAATCTACCAAGCTATCAAGCTATAGATAGAATAATGTTTTAAGAGGCAGAGATATTGTAGAAATCACTTTAAAAGTTTCGTGTTAAATAAATAGATGATAGTTGATAGGCAAATACCCTACCTGTCTTTATGGGGAATTGAAAGGTTTCAAAATTCACACAAACTAATTATGTCTTGTTAACTAAGATTTACCTATTAAGTTTAAAATGAAAGGGACCATTTTTAGTGCTAAGAATGTACGCTCAATTATTCATAGACTTTTTTACTCTTACATATCTGAAAAAGAGGCATCAACAAAGCATATGCTCAGGTATTCATTCAAGAGATTTTGATGCTGAATTCCGTTTGCCTTTTCAAAACTCGATAGGAATACAAGCAATTCAGAATGAAGCATGTTTGTGCCTGGGAGCTTAGGCAAAACCATTTGGACATAAATTGTGTTTTCTTGGAGGGATGTCCATATTCAAAACTTGGTATCCCTCTCCAGCGGCCTACAGCTACGATTCTAAAACAGCAATACAGAAAATTTCTTACTTACCACTTTCGGCATCCACAGAATGCTCGATCCGGCTGCTGTGAACTTCGAGTAGCACAGTTGTGTTTTTGCAAGGTAGTCATATAGACGGACGGTATCTAAAAATCAAGCAATCAAGCATAAATTGGTTTCTCAATTGAAATAACAGGGGTGAAAAGTACTGCAAAAGGAGCAAAGTGTATCAAAACAAATTCATTGTTTTCAATAATTCTTATAGGGTTCTGAAAAGAGTAAACCAATTGACCTTTGCGTTTTAGGAGGTTTTGCAGGGAAAATCAGAAACATATTCTATGTTACGAGGTTCGGGAGAGGTGGAAATCACGAATGATAAAGATGAGCTTACGATCTGTTCCAGTAGTAGCAGACAAATGAGTCACTGGTGAGATGGCAAGTCCTGAAATTGCTCCAGCATGATACGTGAATAGCTTCTTGGGTGCTTGACTCTGAAAAGACACGTAAGGGATTGAAGAGAAATCAAGAAAAACGAATCAAGTCTTGGAGCAGTTTCCGGCGAGGAATGAATATAAATTCAAAGGTAGCTGCTATAAGAGTCTTGACAGTAAAAAAAAACTATTGAATGCTTATTCAAGGGACTCCACGATTAATGCCCTTCTAGAGGACAGGATCAGAAAAATTTGTTCAGTGAAAACTATTAGCCACCCATCCTGATGTTAACTTCAAAGAAACACTCTTAGTGTGTATGATAAGAGCCAAAAAAAGCACGAATCGTGCAAATTGTGATAAAAGCATGAAAATTGGTGAATCTACCAAGTTTGATATGCTTAACAAGATAGGATATAGACCCCTTCTGAAATATGGTCCCTTGTGCTATTTTTAGCTCTGAGTACTTGTACCCAGACCTCCATTGACGTTACCGAGAAAACTCGCCCCATTTCAACATGAAAAGCTATAAAACGTGGTAAACCAACATAATTTGACATTCTAAATAGGGTAGAAGTAGTTTCTCTAACATAGGAATAACCCTTGTGCTATATTTAGACTGGGGTAGTCGTGCCCAGTCCCCCAAAAGTTTCTGTTCTAGTATCTTATGAAAACGCAGTTATACAGTCATGAAACTTGGTAAACCTATATAATTTTATATTCTAAACAAGATAGAAGTAGTTCCTCCAAAGTAGGAATAACCCTTGTGCTATTCTTAGACTGGGGTAGTCGTGCCCAGTCCCCCAAAGAAATACAAAATTAAAAATTTGAAACACATTAGTGAAACTAGGTGAAATTTGTAAAATTACCTAATTTAACATGCCAAACAAGATAGAAGTAGTTCTTCCAGTGTGGAAATAACACTTGTGCTATGTTTTTATTGGCTGAGGTAGTCGTACTTTATCTGGTGAATCTAGAATAAACTAGGACGTCCTTGAAGTTTTTATGCCTTTTAAGTGCCAGGAAAGGAGGTGTGGTCCAAATGTCTTTTAGAGTTTCATCCTTAGTTATCAGGTGCCAATGTTTCTTCAATATTGCTCCAATTTGAATGGCTGTGTTATCAAATAGTACAATAAAAGGGAAAAGTCTGCGTGTCTAATTAGTTGGTGGTTTATCTTTGAATATCTATTCATGTTGAGTGTGCTGGATAGCTTTGCTGAATTGGTTCTGAATATTGGACAGGTTGTAGCCCCTCCGAAGAAGGTTGTCCCTCCAGTTTCTTTAGTTCCTCTGTTAGTTTTTCATTGTTCGTAATGATTCTCCTATATCTCAGGGCTTGGCTGTAAATTATTCCCTTCTTGCAGCTTTCAGGGTGAAAGGAATCATTGTGTAAGAGAATGCATATATCATTCGGTTTTACATACAATGTACTCTCCAGAAGACCTTGATCATTAAAATAAATTGTGGTGTCAAGGAAATTTACATTAGATAATGACCTCTCGGCAGTGAATTTGATGGTGGGAGAGCATCGGTTCAGGAAGTCCGAAAATTCATTGAGGACAACCTTCCCGTGTCTCCAAACTACAAATATATCATCAATGAATCGTTTCCAAATGAATGGTATATTATTGTTTGGGGCATGGTTAGATATGTATTCCTCACAATAGTGCATGAATATATTGGCAAAGTTTGGAGCAAATGGGAAACCCATTGTGGTACCATCGATTTGTCTGTAGTATTTATCATCAAACTCAAAAAAGTTTTGTTTCAGAACAAAGTTGAAAATTTGTTTGAGGTATCGGATTGGTATTGGTAATTGGTCATGGTAGTACTCCTGAAGTGTTGAAAGACAGTATTCAATGCCCTCATCCTGAGGTATGTTTGTGTAAAGGGATATGACATCAAGAGTGACAAGATAGTCTCCCGGGCTGGCTTCTTGACCAAGGGTAAATATTATTTTTAGAAAGTGGTTGGTATCTTTAATGTAGGATGGTATTCATTTGAAAATGGGTTTAAGATAAAAATCTAGGTATTGAGACAAAACACGCGTTGGCGACTGGCAGCCAGAGATGATTGGTCGGCCATGACAATTTGGTTTGTGAATTTTTGGTAGCATATAAAAAGTAGGGGTACTTGTCTCGGAAGAAGGAGAGAGGGACTTATGACAGTCACTGTCGATAGAGCTAGAGCCTCTTGTCTCAAGATGTGTTAAGAATGTCTCAATCTACATTGCAAGCCCAGGAGTGGGATTAGTTTCTATCTGTTCATAGTGGAGTTGATTGCCTAATTGGTTATAGGCTTCTACTATATAAGATTGAGTTGGCCAGACGACAGGTACAACTTTCATCCTCCTTAGCTTGCCTTCAATAAGATCCATAGCAGCTGGTTCCGAGGGGTTGGTATAACTTACCCCAGCTTAAAAATTTTACAAAGGTCCCCTCTACGTTGGGATACTTTTTCCTTTTGTTAGCATGTTTACCAGCAAGCAAGCAAGCATCGCAGGTCAGGGTTTGTGGCAGCATTACAGCTGATGTGGACCATAGCGAGTTTCATGACTGTGTATCAAGTTTTCTAATTCGTTACCGTAATTTAGTGTTTCGTCGGAGGACTGGGTAGGACTACCTCAATCTAAAAATAATATGAGGGTTGTTTCTACGTCAGGGTATCTATCTTGTTGAATATGTTGAATTATGAAGGTTCACCAGGTTTCATGGTTGTATAGCTGCGTCTTAATAAGATATCATAACATGTTTTGGGGGACTGGGCACGACTACTCCTGTCTAAAAATAGCACAAAGGTTATTCCTACTTTGGAGGAACTACTTCTATCTTGTTTAGAATATAAAATTATATAGGTTTACCAAGTTTCATGACTGTATAACTGCGTTTTCATAAGATACCTAGTAGAAACTTTTGGGGGACTGGGCACGACTACCCCAGTCTAAAAATAGCACAAGGGTTATTCCTATGTTAGAGAAACTACTTCTACCCTATTTAGAATGTCAAATTATGTTGGTTTACCACGTTTTATTGCTTTTCATGTTGAAATGGGGCGAGTTTTCTCGGTAACGTCAATGGAGGTCTGGGTACAAGTACTCAGAGCTAAAAATAGCACAAGGGACCATATTTCAGAAGGGGTCTATATCCTATCTTGTTAAGCATATCAAACTTGGTAGATTCACCAATTTTCATGCTTTTATCACAATTTGCACGATTTCTCGGCTTATCAACCTCACTATCTTGAATTCAGTTGCACAAGCAGTAGCAAACCACTTGGCTGCTCATCTGAGTTGAAGAATATAGATTATCAATGTCAGTAATTAAGGTGATCAAGAAAAAACATGAAGAAGTAGCAAGTAGATAACAAACAAAGCTAACAACCGTAGTAACTTTTTTAGATATCATCTGGTAGCAAGATTTGAGAACTTTGGTATACTTTAATTCATTTTATAAAAGAGATCTGAAAACTTAATTGAAATTGATGCAAGATGCAAAATAACATGAATAGCAAACTTACCGTGTGGACAAATGATAAATCCAACTTCCATATTCCACCAGCTGCATCCTAAAATAGACAAACTCGTATTGACATTGACATTCTTTTAGAAAATCTCTGAAAAACTAAAGAGTGTTCAACAATATAGTATAGATTTCACAAAGTCCGTGTATTGGTTTCCCGTTAGAGTGCTTCATGCATAGAGTAGGGCTATAAACACTTATAAGAAAGATACTCAAAAGACAAAACTCTCCATCTCGGCAAGCCTATTTCGTATTTACCCACTTATCAGGAGATGTACAGATGTATCAATGTATCTGCAGAAGTGTATCTGTAATTATCAGGCACATGCAAACGTACCCCTGATGGGGAAAAAACTGTAGCGAGGCTTGCATTGTTATCTAATGGGTTGCCTTTTTCAAATTAAAACGTCCGTAGCATGATCAGGTGTTAATAAATGATCCCCTACTTATATCTGTAATTAAATCTCTTATCGTATACTTATATCTACTTTAATGAGGTGTATGCAACCGCACCACTGATGGGATCAAACCCTGGCATGTTAAACAATACCTTACTCAGCCAGCATGGAGCCTCATTGTCAGGGAGCGTCATTGCTCATCGCACAGATCTATACATCTCCTGATGAGTGGGTTACAGATCAATAAATCTCCTCATGATTGGGTTACCACGAAACAGGTTTATCGAAATGGTGAGTTTTGTCTAGTATAGACTTTAGATCTTCCCTCCAAAAAAAGCAACGACTTACCTGTGCATACCATATACTTGCATCATTGGCATTCACACTTTTCACCATCGACATCAACTTCACATCCGAGCCAACCTTGAAAGGTGGAAGTAGGCAAGTTATACGATTAATCAGACCTTAGATCCTCTGCTTCAAAGCATTGCTTTTCTTGGGTCGTTTAGTATACAACATTTTGTAACCCTGTATTGGGATCGTATGCTATGAATACAATTGAAAGGAATATGAAACCGACCGAAAATACTTTCTACGAATTGAAACGATATGCAACAATTTTACGACGAATTCAAAAAGGATATTAAGTGTGCTGCAGCCGCAAGAGTGAGACGGAATGAAAACAAGTAGCTGGCGGCTGTGGGGTTGTATGATATAACATAAGATAACCAACATAACTAAAGATCGTTATAAACAACAAACCGAGTATACATAATAATGACGGTCGTAGCGGTGGTCTGGATCATCAAGCTATGTTGTGACCAGGGTCCCTATAATAACGGATGATACAGTCGTAGCGGTGGTCTGGATCATCAAGCTATGTTGTGACCAGGGTCGCAATATTAACGGATAATACACTCGTAGCGGTGGTCTGGATCATCAAGCTATGTTGTGACCAGGGTCGCAATATTAACGGATAATACACTCGTAGCGGTGGTCTGGATCATCAAGCTATGTTGTGACCAGGGTCGCAATAATAACGGATGATACAGTCGTAGCGGTGGTCTGGATCATCAAACTATGTTGTGACCAGGGTCGCTATAATAATGGATAATACAGACGTAGCGGTGGTTTGGATCATCAAGCTTGTGACCAGGGTCGCTATATAACGGATAATACAGTCGTAGCGGTGGTCTGGATCATCAAGCTATGTTGTGACCAGGGTCGCTATATCATATATAACCTAGCCAAGGTCATTGTGAGTGGTACTTGTCCACTGCAATGGTGGTCTGGTACGTAAAGAGGGGAATCTGAGAGCACAGTGGTGGACTGGAGCAAGATTAGATTGCGCCCAGGGTCACTGTGATTAATATATTGACAGCTAATAAACAGACATTTGGCTAACATGGACCAAAGACTGAAACAACTGTTAAGCAACAACTACAAGGTAGGAGGTGTGACTCCAAAACAGTTGATTAGAACCAAAACTGAACGTAAGATATATAACAACAATTGAGCAAACGAAGAGGTAAGTTCACTAAGTGTACATACCTTGAGCTCTGACATTGGTTCCATTTCAAATATTTTTGAATCATCCACAGAATCTGCTGTGTCTATGCTTTCAAAGTCCCAGACCTACAAATGAATTTAGATGCTATAACTGAGTTGGTAAGAGTAAAATTCTCCCCTTCTTCTCCAGTAGTGGTGTGGCCTAGTGTTTTTTGGTGCTAGATTTCTAATACTTGAAGGGCAACCATAGTGGTTTCGAATCCACGAACGGTCAGAATCACGAACTACAAGCTGTCAGCCAACTAGGCTGTCCATCCTTCCGAAGTCGGTATTAACGAGTACCCAGGATATTCTTTCCAGGATATTAATTCTGGGGTTACAAACTGCAGGTTCTCTTCCCAGTACCCCCTGATTTCGATACAAAACAAGAGTTTAACAAACCTTGACGAAGCCATCATCGCCAATCGTTATCAACTCCCCTTCATCGAGAAAAAACTGCTCAATCATCCCAACGTGACATGTCTTCTTTCCTTTCCTTGCGATTTCTGCTTTTATCAGACCACCATCCCAAAGTAGCATGTTTCCCCATTCCGATCCAGACAGCACTTTTCCATCCGGTAACTCAACAAATCCTTAAAAGAAAATTAAAAATCATTGTCATGCACTATAAAGGTGGAACTGATAGAATAGTCTTCTGGCTATATGTGGATGTATAGCAAAATAGAAATACAGATAGATAAACAGTCGGAAATGGTCTTACAAAACCATATCTACCTGCAATATCTGAAATTTCGGTGGTTCCAAACCTTCCCAATTCTCCTTGCAATTTTAGGCCAGTAAAGGTACTTGCCATGATCCAAAATCTGAAATTAATTAGGTTCACGAGTTTAAAAATGAATCATCAAATTTTGTTTGATTTTTTCCCGTATTCATTACTTCTGTTTGTTTCAAAAATGTTTATTTACTTAGCATTTCAAGGGCAAATGAAGCAACAATGAAATATAGGGTCAAACGCAAGCAATTCTCATATACAGCACCCGCATAAATGTACTGCTAAAAAAGTCACATGAATAGTAAAAAATGAAGAACGCTTATCTTGGCGTTAGGCCGCCACAAGAGAGGCAGGTTTTATTCAGGTTCCCTCTTTCACAGCCCCCAAACTCGATTTGAGCCCGAGGGCAAGTACCTTGCCCCCTCCCAATTATACTGGAGGGTGGTTGGGTTGCTTGCAGCTGGCACTCACTATCTTGATAACATAGGGGCCTGAGGGTGAGGGTCCTACAGCTGGCTGAAAAGCCTGTGGGTAGGACTCCTTACAGCTGGCCTAAGTTGCTTATATTACTCCTTGCTTAGAGTTATGATATCAATCACAACGTGCTTGTATAATCGATTGCCAGATACGACCCCAAAAGCTGCCAAAGAAAATGTGTGTATTTCATGTTTGTATTCTGCCTAGATATCAGTTATATTGGACCCAGGGGGTTTTTACAGGCTGCTAGGCGTTAATAAATAATCAACAGTTAAGTCTCTGCACATAAGAAATGAACGTATAAGGAACTCAAGGTTGCTATCTTAACATTAAAATCATTTAAGACCATTATCATGTAGGGGCTTTTAAATAATAACCACATTGATTATTGACATCTAATGAACCCTACCCTTGTACAATGATTCACATTTCATTCTAGGTGTTTTTTCTATAAGAAATGGGACTGTCATAGTTGTTGATTTCAGTTTTCAAATGAAGGGAATTAGACCTACCTGATGTGCCCGGTCCCACTAGAACACAAATGTCCCTCGTCTTCTGGAGAAAATGCAACTTTGTAAACCTCTTGTGAAAATGCTTTGGTTCTGAGAACAATATTCTCATTTCTCCAGTTCCAAACAGTGAGCATGTAGTCAGGTGCACTCCCAATCGAGGCAAGCTTTTCCCCACTGGGGGAGAAGTCAAGGTTTGCATAGGCGAGCTCGGTTCCATCACGTAAGATTCGATACAGCTTTAGAGAGGGGTATTCGTAGATGATGATGTGTGGTTTGATTCCTTTTTCAGCAACTGCAAAATATTTTCTCGATGGATGCACCTATTGAGCAAATACAATTTGATATAAACTAGAACGCTACTAGAACCGGAAAACAAAGAATATAATTAGGGCAAAGCTAAAAAGCAGTACAACCCTTATTGCGTAGTTTTCATTTATTTTCAAAGCTGCATGAAGTGCAAAGCCCGGAAACCTGCACAAAAAGCCATTCCTGATACGGAGCTAGACAAATAGCCAAACTTAAAACCACAGAAAACCTGATGGCTGAAATTGGCAAAAGCCTCAACCCATCAAAGAACAGCGCCCCTTTATACTTGAAGATTTCAGAACTTAGTTCAATTTGAGCCAAATATCAATCAATGCAAGAATCAGTATTCAAACACTCTTTTTAGTAACATCTTCCCTCAGGAAAATTGCACTGGAGAGAAAGGAATTCATATTCGCATCACATTCTCATACACCCACGTGAGCAAGCAAACTTCCTAACCTACCACTGAACTCTGAAACTAATTTTGCGAGCACCAGAAAAAATTAAATCCTACAAGCTACTTACAGCTATAGCGCCAATTCCACCACCGCCTGTACTGCGTATGTACGTCATCTGGTTGGTTTTGATGTTAAGGATCTGAACCATGTTGCCAGCAGAGTAGAGCATGTTTTCTTCATCCAGCATATGAAGGTTGGATCGCTTGGTGCATTCAAAACCAAATGAGTGACTGGAAAAAGTTGAGGAA
The DNA here is from genome assembly GCA_963924455.1 of Pelagia noctiluca. Classification (NCBI taxonomy): domain Eukaryota; kingdom Metazoa; phylum Cnidaria; class Scyphozoa; order Semaeostomeae; family Pelagiidae; genus Pelagia; species Pelagia noctiluca. The sequence goes on along the minus strand of OZ004325.1, from coordinate 3,740,540 downwards.
TTCATAGAATCAATTGAAATAATCTGTGAGAATGAAAATGACCTTGGCAGAATTTGAACCAACGATTCAAGTGTCTGCGCCTCAATCACTCTGAGCTACTGGGGCTAGCCATTTATTAGTAGAGGAACTCAAGCCATATCCATGTCAAAATTGGACCACCACGAAACAACTGACAATACCACTAACACTATATACTACTACTAAATTTGTACTAAATTTCGAACTATAAAGAAGTCAAGAACATACCAGTAATCATAGGGGCTACTGGTGTTAATAGTAGTGAAACTCAAAGATTATGATGCAAAAATTAGTACTATGTAACATGCAACCATGAGAGTATGAACTACATTAATGACAGCAACTCTTGCAGGGAACACCATGTTCAAGTAGATGTGAACCAATGAAAACTGATAGAAACAATACACAAAAAAGTCTCGGTCAGAAGGTCTGACAGGCAAAATGTTATCAGCATAGCTGAGAGAATTTAAAACAAACTAACCCCTAACACTATCACTCCCTACCACTAGCACTACCACCACTCAATGAATGTAGAGATGAACCTATCCTGTTTCTTTGACACCTAAAAAGGACCTGCTCTATAGGGTGACAAAAGAATATTCTATGATTTTTTTTTAAATCAAAATTCTGAAAATTTTCATAGCAATATTAGCCAGCTTTCTGTTTTCTTGGCTTCAGAATAAGCTTAATAAAAGCTTTCTGATTAAGCATCCATCATTTTGCAAAACTTATAGCCAACAACTCTTTTTGTCTGTCTGATTATGTCTCGGTCGTTTCTTAGATAGCAAAATGAATTAAGCTATTACCAACAAAATAAGTAACAACATTAACAAAGGATACTATAAGCTGAGCATATCATGAGGGACACCATCTGTTGTATAAGGCTTTGAGACAAATTCATCATAATCATAATAGAAATTTGACGGCATAGTATTTTCTCCTTCTGCTTCTTCTTGACTTGTGGCATCTAAAAAGAAAGAGGTTATTCAAGTTTTTAAATGAGACATCAGAAAATGTCACATTGGAGGTCTTAAATACAGGTGAACAAAAATCAATAATGGATGATGGAAAAGCTACCCAAAGCTTATAAATCTTTTCAATTTAAAGAACTAATAGACATTTAAAGACATAAATTGCATATTTTGAACATGTATTGCTTGCTGCTTCAAGTAATGAGATGAATATTGAATTTGGAATAGCTTCAAGACATTTTTTTCTCTTGCATTTCCTTGCTAACTCTTAGCTAGATTTCTCACATGAAAAATAGCGTAGCAAACCAAGCAATAAAGCCAACCCTATTGAGTGAATAAATTATCAGGACTTACCATCATTTGCTTGTGAATCTGTAATTTCTACTTGTTCTTTTTCTAACCCTTCAACATTTCCTTGATCAGCCTTCTCATTTTCAGAATCTGAAGATTTCTTGGTCTCTGAAGTTTTCTTCTTGTCAGTTCCTTCCTCACTCACTTTGGCATCATTAAGAGCTTGTGTGCTTGCAATTTCTCCTTTTGAATCTTCTCCAGTATGACATGAGCTGGATTCTGTCTTATTTGTAGTCCCTATAATTCAAACAAATTTTTTATAGCTTCAACTTTCTCAAGTATATATATAAGAACTGTTGAGGAGGAAATAAAAACATTTTTCATTTATATTTTCCACACTTTTTCCATATTTCTTCTATCATGGGGTTAGTGGCCGATCAACCTAAGCTGTTTGCTAAGTGCAGCTGAAATCGTGCTGAAGTCAAGGTTTGAGGTCAACATATGGGTTGGTGACCTTTGAGGTGCTGACTAAATAACTCACTCCACTATCCTTCGGAAGGGGGGTTTTAAAGTTCTATAGTGGTTCTGTTCCCCTGCTAGAAATAAGGACTTTAGCTTATTGCACGAAACGTACTTTAGTAATGATATGATACGAGGGTCCAATCACCTAAGTTTATAAAATTTTAATAGAAGATTAATTCAAAAATAAACCGTGTTTTTATACTTTTTGACTAAATCTTGATCACTGATGAAGATTTCGTCGAGACGTTCAAAGCATGGTTTATTTTTTAATTAACATACTTTATAGTAACTTACTTACTCACTTATAGGTCCGATGCAGAACAATCTATCTTAGCATTCCTCCCAGCCACTTACCATGTGCCTTGTTCATCGAATCGATAATAAACCAAATATATTGTTAAGTATATACAGCCAGTATGTTGGTTCCCAGAGAATAGTGCTCAATACATTGAAGTAGAGCATATATAAGCACTGGTTGGCAGAAAAGAGACAGGAATCTACACTTTCATCTTGACAAGCCTGTTTCGTGATCTCTCACTCATCTCCTGATGAGTGAGAGATCACGAAACAGGCTTGTCAAGATGAAAGTGTAGATTCCTGTCTCTTTTCTGCCAACCAGTGCTTATTGTTAAGTATATATTCGATCACTCACAAAACAGGGTTGTCGAGATGGAGAGTTTTGTCTTGGGTCTCTTTCTTCTTAGTGTATATATATAGCTCTACTTTATGTATTGAGCATTCTCATGGAAAACAGATCTACAGACTTTGTACTTTATCATCTGTATCTTTTAAGTCTGGAGTCATCAAGCCCTATTTTCATGAGGATGGAACATTCGCATCCCTACCGAAGTGATTTCATTGTCAAAACTCAACTACCCCTAGGGTTATATCAAAACATATTTACCTTCTTGGTTGGATTCTTGTGCATTGCCATGACCCTCCTTTGGGTCTTCTTCTTTGACAGCTGATTTTTCTCCACCTTTTTTACTACCTGATGCTCCTTCTTCTTTATCACCCGATGCTCCTTCTTCTTTACTACTCGGTGCTCCTTCTTCTTTATTACCCGATAATGCCCCTTCCTTATCACCCAATGCTCCTTCTTCTTTACTACCTGATGCTTTTTCTGCATCATTACCAGCATTTGCATTATCACTGCCAGCATTGCTATCTTCTTGATTACCATGAACTTTCTTTTCCACATTCTCAACATTCTTAGAATCTGTCTTTGATGTTGTCATACTAGAATCAGCCGCATTACTATCATTGCTGCTCTCTTTGTAAGCAGAGGGAGGATTTTTTTTCATTTCTTCTGAGTTGACTACATTAGATCTCAATGCAGACTCAGCTTGACCCTGTTGCTGGGTAGCACTATCACCATCTGATGGCAACTCACTTTCAGACCAAATCTGCTTCTTTTGGTCATTAGGAGAGCTTCTAGCGCCATCTACAAGAGATGTATCAGCTCCTTCAACAACACTACCCACATTCCCATCTCTAACCTCTCCTGCAGCCATGCCATCAACACTAACTTTTGCAGCTTGGTCCTTGTTTATGTCCTCATTTAACTTTCCTTCTTGTCCCTCTTTTGTGGAACCTTCTTGCAAATTACCTTCTTTGGAACTAGTACTGTCACTAGCTCCAGCATTTGCGGCCTTGCGATCATCATTCCCTTTATTTGAGTCTACATTGCTTGATCCTTCCTTCCCTCCTTCGATATCTGCATCTTTATCACTAGAGCTCCCTGTAGCTTGCTTATCTTCATCATCGTCCTTTGAAGCCATCTCTCTTCTACTTGAGTTCTTCTCACTATCAGAGATCTTTCTGTCAACCAAAGTTTTATCTGAACTTACAATTTCTTTATCTGTCCCTTCCTTGGTCAATAACAATTTCTCCTCTGCAGCATTTGACGGTTCATTTAGACCTTCACTACCCAGCTCTTTGCTTTCTTTTTTTGCACTTCTTTCTCCAGTTGTACCAAATTTATCTTCACTTATCCCAGTTTCTCCATTTTTTCCAACAACGTCACCCTTATCTGAGTTGCCTTCTTGCCTATCTTGGATACCTTGCCGTGAACTTGAAGATGTTGGACGTTTTCGTTTGTCCGGTTTTGAAGCAGATGGCTGTCTCTCTCTCTGAACAGAAGTTGAAGAAGATTTTTCACCTAAAACTTGTGAACTCTCTTTATTTTTTCCTGACTGTGTTCTCTTTACACCCTCAGTCCCTGTGCTCTCAGATTCATTGGGCCTAGCCTCTCCTGTAATGGCTGTTGCATCTTGGTCTCCAAGGTCACTCACTCTATCAATATTTGAATTATTTACAATTCCTGAATTCCCATTTAATCCTTGGTCACCAGTTCGTGGTTTGTTAATCCCCGAAGCTTCGTATTCTCGTATTTCAGCTTGCTTTTCTTCAGAGCTTGGAGCTGAATCTGTCCTAATTCTTGTGCCTTTTCCGTCCTTTTCTTCGACTTCGTCAGAAGCAGCAGCGGTAGGCCTAACCTCCTCTACCGTATTACTGCTTCCAGCTGACTCTCCTTCACCCCTAGCCTCTGCAGCCTCTTTTAATTCAAGCCTTTTTAATGCTTCGGCTTTCAGCAAATGAGTTGCTCCTACAAACGTAGGCTTCTTCCCTTCTTTTGACGGTTGGCTTTCTTTTCGATTTTTCTCCTCCTCGTCCGACATTTTGGAACTTTTAGTCGAAGGCTTTTCGTTTCGTATTTGTGCGCAGTTCCCATGGTTTCATACGAGATACACATGCAGTTGTTGTTATTCGTCCTGTGAGCGTGTTGGGCATAATTTATTTTTACCGTATTCCATATACTTAATTTTCTCGAGTTTTCGAAGAGTAAATTACAATTTGCCATAGTTTAGTTAAAATTCATAGCATTGATTTTGATTTTCGACCCCCTCATCTATGGAAATGTAGGCACAGAGAGGGTCAAGATTTTTTTTAAAAGAAGTAGTCCCTACTTTAATGTTTATCGTTGTAAGAACAGTTACTGATGAAGATTTTATCGAAACGTTTAAGACAAGCATGGTTTATTTTTGAATTTATCTTAATGTTTATCGTGGTACTTTTACACCCATCGTATCAACTGCAGAACCCCAAGTGTCCCCATCCCTTTTGAGCTTGTGCAAAGTGTAAGGCAGTCTGATTGTTGCTTTGAAGCCAGGCAGAAACTTTCAATCAAGTTAGAATCGCATCAAAATCTGTATTTTGACTATTAGAAATTAGAAATTATATGAATCCTGACCATGAGCAATATACACTCAATAGTGTTGCTTCGATATTGAATATACACAGGCCTTCATAAAGTCTTATATTGTATAGCTCAAATTGTTGCTTGAAGAAAGCTCCGACGAAGAAAAATCACCAGATATCAAATTTCATTCCAAATCATTTATGTACAATTTTTTCCAATCGATTCAATAAGTATTTTTTATTCTATTTACAATTTTTTTCATATCTTAGCCGTGTTATTTACAATGTTTATTTTGTTAATGTTCAAACTTCTCTGGGTTCTTTCTTCTCCTTCTTTTCAACAACAGATTTCTGAAAATAAAATGAAAAAGGATGCATGAAATACGAATTTCTAAGATGATGAATGCAGAAATAATAGAGATCTAAAGAAGTTTTGAAGTAAGAGCATGAAAACGTTTAATTTATACACATACATGGTTCGATATGTATTGGGACACCTAGCAACAAAATGGCTGCCAAAACTGTAAACCAATGCAGGGCCATAGTCTTATTTTTACAATTTACTAAAGTTTGACACAGTTGAAAAGGAAACTATTATCAAAAATATCATATTGGTGGAGGAAATTTCAAACTACAATATGATCCTCCTATTCTTTAACTAGCTAACAAAGCCTTTACATTAGTAAAGCAACAAAAGATTTATAGTAAAGCACCTAATACTTTATTTTTTCGTTTCCAGAATTAGCCAATTTTATGTTTGAAAGACTTAGCGAAAGCTTTTCGATATCATATATCATTACTTGGGCCCTTGTTCTCACTCCCAACATGTTATTTTACCTTATTGTGCCTCTCACCATTCTACAGCCCTTTATCAAATCTGATTTCTATTTTATTGTACGTTTCACTAGAAATCCCTTGCTCAATTTGTCATTGCTTTTAGGTATATAAATATACAACTGGTTTTATTGTTGTATTCTAGCATTAATAATGATATATATGATATCGAAAAGAGCTTATGCTAAGTAATGACACTGCTGTTTGTTTAGAAATGTCATGCAAAATATTTTATTCTTACCTCCATCTTGTCTTTCTCTGCATTAGAGGCATCTGTATCAGTAACAATAGATGCCATCTTAGGTTTGCTTTCTTCGCCATTAGAATTACTAGCTTGGGAAGCAGGCTTCTCGACATCGGGGAGAACCTTCGAAAGCGAAGAAAAACCAAAAAGTTAGGACAATTTACTTATTTGAGGTATCAATATGGGAAGCATATTAACTAATGACTACTAAAGCTTTGTATCTGACACTCATCAGAGTAGTAATACAGAAAGAGAACGAAAATGCAATAAACAAAGGCTTTACCTTTAAAACCTCTTCTTTCTTGTCATATTCGACGATGGTTATGTTCAGCTCACCTTGTGGGGTACCAATGGTCTGAAATAAGAGTTTTACATATCTTATCATTTCTTTTATTGCAGATCATGAACCAAGAGAATGATATTATCAAATGAAACAATTCCCTGGGTACTAGAACTTAGAGGAAGGTCGGGGGTGGGGCAAAAAGAGGGGGGACGAAATCAAGGTGAGGAAACCAGAGGACTGACTTCACTCTCATTTCAACCCCTCTTATAATTTCCTCGAGTCTCTGGTATGTAGGGAAATGAAACAATATTCTATATTAGAATAGGCTAGTCAAAAGTGACATTGTAAATACATTGCAAGCACTTCTCAGCTTTTACATTTCACCGCAAGCATGTTTTGAAAAATCCAGGTTCCTTTAAAGAAACCGAGAGTTTAGGGCTAGGGTAAAGATTTTTAAAAGAAATCGCTCTTTACTTTGTCATGAAAAGATAAGGCCCTTTACCTTAACAAGCATGAAAATGTAAATAAGTCCTCTCACCTCTGTCTTGCCTTTCAGTGAATTAGGCCCATCAGCATTTTGTTTTTTATTGTCTTCAACTGTTCCAGTAGTCGACAGTTTTGTGGATTTGACTTTGGCAGCATGTTCACCTCGAGTATCAGGATTTTCGACATGAGGCACAATCTTTGGAAGGAAAATGAATTTTAGAAAAGACTTCCAATTTGTTGCATTGATATGCAATGCATGACATGTAACAAAGGCTCTAATGAAACCAGTGAATTTACAGAAACTATGTTATGCTATATCTATGTTATAACGAATGGAGTGAAAGACCGTACTTGTAGCATTGATTCACGATTTTACAGGAGTTGATAAATCAAGAGAATATACATTAGCTACCTTTAATATTTCTTCTTCCTTTTCATATTCATCAATGGTGATGTTTGGCAAACCTTTTGGATCTGTCAGAATCTGGGGTTGAGAAATCTGTTGCTCTGGTTTCTTAACTGTTCCTGTTGCTGAAAGTTTTGTAGATTTACTGCTTGCAGCGTTTAGATTTTCACCTTGAGGAGTCGACTTCTCAACTTGAGGCACAATCTTAAGAAGCAAAGCAAATATTAAAGAGACTATTGATAGATTTGACGTTCAATGGACAAAGATATAACATATCGATTCGAGAAAACTGTGTCATGAAAATAAGACATTCTTCAACTAAAAATGTAAGCTGGGCATGTGGCTCTTGGCATTGTTGGTATTTGTAGAAGCGTTATTGAATATTTCAGGTAAAAATAAGACTTACCGTTAATATTTCTTCTTCCTTTTCATATTCATCAATGGTGATGTTTGGCAAACCTTTTGGATCTGTCAGAATCTGGGGTTGAGAAATCTGTTCCTCCGGTTTCTTAACTGTTCCAGTTGCTGACAGTTTTGTAGATTTACTGCTCGCATCCTGTACATTTTCACCTTGAGGAGTCGACTTCTCAACTTGAGGCACAATCTTTGGAAGTAAAGTAAATATTTAAGAGAATATTGATAGATTTGACATTCAATAGACAAAGAAGTTAGCAAGTCGATTGAAGAAAACTGTGTCATAGGAATGAGATTGTCTTCAACTAAAAATGTAGCCTTGGCATGTGGTTCTTGGCATTGTTGGTATTTGTAGAAACGTTATTGAATATTTCAGGTAAAAAATAAGACTTACCTTTAATATTTCGTTTTCCTTTTCATATTCATCAATGGTGATGTTTGGCAAACCTTTTGGATCTGTCAGAATCTGGGGTTGAGAAATCTGTTCCTCCGGTTTCTTAACTGTTCCTGTTGCTGATAGTTTTGTAGATTTACTGCTCGCAGCGTTTACATTTTCACGTAGAGGAGTCGACTTCTCATCCTGAGGCACAATCTTAAGAAGCAAAGTAAATATTAAAGAGACTATTGATAGATTTGACATTCAATGGACAAAGAAGTCAACCTATCGATTCGAAAAAACTGTGTCATGAAAATAAGACTATCTTAAACTAAAAATGTAGGCTGGGCATGTGGTTCTTGGCATTGTTGGTATTTGTAGAAGCGTTATGGAATATTTCAGGTAAAACTAAGACTTACCTTTAATATTTCTTCTTCCTTTTCATATTCATCAATGGTGATGTTTGGCAAACCTTTTGGATCTGTCATAATCTGGGGTTGAGAAATCTGTTGCTCTGGTTTCTTAACTGTTCCTGTTGCTGATAGTTTTGTAGATTTACTGCTTGCAGCGTTTACATTTTCACCACGAGGAGTCAACTTCTCAACTTGAGGCACAATCTTAAGAAGCAAAGTAAATATTAAAGAGACTAATGATAGATTTGACATTCAATGGGCAAAGAAGTCAACATATCAATTCGAGAAAACTGTGTCATAGGAATGAGATTGTCTTAAACTAAAAATGTAGGCTTGGCATGTAGTTATTGGCATTGTTGGTATTTGTAAAAACGTTATTGAATATTTCAGGTAAAACTGAGACTTACCTTTAATATTTCTTCTTCCTTTTCATATTCATCAATGGTGATGTTTGGCAAACCTTTTGGATCTGTCAGAATCTGGGGTTGAGAAATCTGTTGCTCCGGTTTCTTAACTGTTCCTGTTGCTGACAGTTTTGTAGATTTACTGCTTGCAGCGTTTACATTTTCACCTTGAGGAGTCGACGGCTCAACTTGAGGCACAATCTTTGGAAGCAAAGTAAATATTAAAGAGACTATTGATAGATTTGACGTTCAATGGACAAAAATAAGTTAACATATCGATTCGAGAAAACTGTGTCATGAAAATAAGACTGTCTTCAACTAAAAATGTAGGTTGGGCATGTGGTTCTTGGAGTTGTTAGTAAAGCTTACCTATGAAAATGAGTAATTGGTAAAACCTTTCTTGAATATTTCAGGTTAAAAATAAGATTTACCTTTAATATTTCTTCTTCCTTTTCATATTCATCAATGGTGATGTTTGGCAAACCTTTTGGATCTGTCATAATCTGGGGCTGAGAAATCTGTTCCTCTGGTTTCTTTACTGTTCCTGTTGCTGACAGTTTTGTAGATTTACTGCTCGCAGCTGTTAAATTTTCACCTTGAGGAGTCGACTTCTCAACTTGAGGCACAATCTTTAGAAGCAACGTAAAAATTAAAGAGACTATTGATAGATTTGACGTTCAATGGACAAAGATATAACATATCGATTCGAGAAAACTGTGTCATGAAAATAAGACATTCTTCAACTAAAAATGTAAGCTGAGCATGTGGCTCTTGGCATTGTTGGTATTTGTAGAAGCGTTATTGAATATTTCAGGTAAAAATAAGACTTACCGTTAATATTTCTTCTTCCTTTTCATTTTCATCAATGGTGATGTTTGGCAAACCTTTTGGATCTGTCATAATCTGGGGCTGAGAAATCTGTAGCTCTGGTTTTTTAACCGTTCCTGTTGCTGACAGTTTTGTAGATTTACTGCTTGCAGCGTTTAGATTTTCACCTTGAGGAGTCGACTTCTCAACTTGAGGCACAATCTTTGGATAGAAAGTAAATTTTAAAGAGATTATTGATACATTTGACGTTCAATGGACAAAAATAGGTTAACATATCGATTCGAGAAAACTGTGTCATGAAAATAAGACTGTCTTCAACTAAAAATGTAGGTTAGGCATGTGGTTCTTGGAGTTGTTAGTAAAACTTACTTATAAAAACGAGTAATTTGTAAAACCTTTCTTGAATATTTCAGGTTCAAAATAAGACTTACCTTTAATATTTCTTCTTCCTTTTCATATTCATCAATGGTGATGTTTGGCAAACCTTTTGGATCTGTCAGAATCTGGGGTTGAGAATTCTGTTCCTCTGGTTTCTTAACTGTTCCTGTTGCTGACGGTTTTGTAGATTTAATACTTGCAGCGTTTACATTTTCACCACGAGGAGTCAACTTCTCAACTTGAGGCACAATCTTAAGAAGCAAAGTAAATATTAAAGAGACTAATGATAGATTTGACATTCAATGGGCAAAGAAGTCAACATATCGATTCGAGAAAACTGTGTCAAAGGAATGAGATTGTCTTAAACTAAAAATGTAGGCTGGGCATGTGGTTCTTGGCATTGTTGGTATTTGTAGAAGCGTTATGGAATATTTCAGGTAAAACTAAGACTTACCTTTAATATTTCTTCTTCCTTTTCATATTCATCAATGGTGATGTTTGGCAAACCTTTTGGATCTGTCATAATCTGGGGTTGAGAAATCTGTTGCTCTGGTTTCTTAACTGTTCCTGTTGCTGATAGTTTTGTAGATTTACTGCTTGCAGTGTTTACATTTTCACTTTGAGGAGTCGACTTCTCAACTTGAGGCACAATCTTTGGAAGCAAAGTAAATATTTAAGAGACTATTGATAGATTTGACATTCAATAGACAAAGAAGTTAACAAGTCGATTGAAGAAAATTGTATCATAGAAATGAGATTGTCTTAAAGTAAAAATGTACGCTGGGCATGTGGTTCTTGGCATTGTTGGTATTTGTAGAAACGTTATGGAATATTTCAGGTAAAAATAAGACTTACCTTCAATATTTCTTCTTCCTTTTCATGTTCATCAATGGTGATGTTTGGCAAATCTTTTGGATCTGTCAGAATCTGGGGTTGAGAAATCTGTTCCTCCGGTTTCTTAACTGTTCCAGTTGCTGACAGTTTTGTAGATTTACTGCTCGCATCCTGTACATTTTCACCTTGAGGAGTCGACTTCTCAACTTGAGGCACAATCTTTGGAAGCAAAGTAAATATTTAAGAGAATATTGATAGATTTGACATTCAATAGACAAAGAAGTTAGCAAGTCGATTCGAGAAAACTGTGTCAAAGGAATGAGATTGTCTTAAACTAAAAATGTAGGCTGGGCATGTGGTTCTTGGCATTGTTGGTATTTGTAGAAGCGTTATGGAATATTTCAGGTAGAACTAAGACTTACCTTTAATATTTCTTCTTCCTTTTCATATTCATCAATGGTGATGTTTGGCAAACCTTTTGGATCTGTCAGAATCTGGGGTTGAGAAATCTGTTCCTCCGGTTTCTTAACTGTTCCTGTTGCTGACAGTTTTGTAGATTTACTGCTTGCAGCGTTTAGATTTTCACGTAGAGGAGTCGACTTCTCATCCTGAGGCACAATCTTAAGAAGCAAAGTTAATTTTAAAGAGACTATTGATAGATTTGACGTTCAATGGGCAAAGAAGTCAACATATCGATTCGAAAAAACTGTGTCAAAGGAATGAGATTGTCTGAAACTAAAAATGTAGGCTGGGCATGTGGTTCTTGGCATTGTTGGTATTTGTAGAAACGTTATTGAATATTTCAGGTTAAGAATAAGACTTACCTTTAATATTTCTTCTTCCTTTTCATATTCATCAATGGTGATGTTTGGCAAACCTTTTGGATCTGTCATAATCTGGGGTTGAGAAATCTGTTGCTCCGGTTTCTTAACTGTTCCTGTTGCTGAAAGTTTTGTAGATTTACTGCTTGCAGCGTTTACATTTTCACCTTGAGGAGTCCACTTCTCAACTTGAGGCACAATCTTTGGAAGCAAAGGAAATATTAAAGAAACTATTGATAGAATGACATTCAATGGACAAAGAGGTTAACAAGTCGATTGAAGAAAACTGTGTCATGCGAATAAGACTGCCTTATACTAATGTTTAAGTTGGGCATGTAGTGCTTGGTGTTGTTAGAAAAACTTTTTTAGGAAAACGAGTAATTTGTTAAAACGTTCTTGAATATTTCAGGTAGAGAATAAAACTTACCGCTAATATTTCTTCTTCCTTTTCATATTCATCAATGGTGATGTTTGGCAAACCTTTTGGATCTGCCAGAATCTCATGCAGTTTGGTACTGCTTTCGATTGGTGTTTCGTTTGAGATTGCTGTTTTTGAGGCGTTAGTTGACACAGGTTCCACAGAATTAAGACTGGAACTAGAGTTTTCATCCTCTACTTCGGTCTTTCTCTCAATCAGATTCTTATCTGAACTTGTTTCTTGTGATTCATTCATCGAAACATGCTCTGGCCTAATGAGGCCGGCACTAGTAGGCGATGGGGCCGTGGCTTTATCTAAAGGATTCTTTCTTTTATTTGATTTCAAATCATGCTGCATATCATCCTTGCTTTCTTCGATATGAGTCTTCCGCTGAACCCTACGCTTTTCCTTCAGAAACCCAAAAAGATCCATGAGAGGATTTTCTAGTAAGACTTTTCTCAGTTCCTCTACACTGATGTCATTTTCAATAACGGATTTCTTCATCTCATCCCTGATTACATCAAGTACCATCTCAAGTTGAATGACAACGAGACCAAGGCTAGGTAGGTTATTTTTCTGCATGAGGTTGATTCGCCCCTTGGCACTATCGAGACTTGAAGATATGATGCCTTTTGATTTCTCCCATCTTGTTTTAGGCCTAAGTTCATGGAAACTGGGATTGACTGGAATCGAGTTTCCACTTTCCGAATTCTCCAGAATTCCTAGAAGAAAAGGTAAGTTAAACTTTGGGTGGGTTTACGGGTCGTTTTAAACGGAAAGTCCATTATTGAGCATGTCACCACTAATACCATTCTGGGGTATTTTGTTGATCACCACTTTTTAGGAGCTTGGTCAGTTCCAACATAAAACACATTTCCAAACACATCTTAAAAAACACTGAGGCACTTGGTCTCTTACCAAAGGGTCATTATTTACAGTGCTTTCATCGGTATCATCTCTCTGCTTAAGCTCTGCTGGTACCAGGCGTTCCTGTGTTCTGCAGAAGCATACTTATCCACCGTCTTAGTCACAAGTCAGAGTTGAGAAATGAAAAATTGTAAGATGAGCCCCTTGTCCCTTGATGCTTAGAAAAAATGTTTCCCCAGTGATGTTCCCCTAAATAAGGCACAGATAAAAAGACACAAATAAAAGTATTTAGCAAATGCTGCATACCTTCAGTCGAAAGTTCCTTTTTTCTCGTAGCATCCAACATTTCATCGAATTTTTGTTGAGGATCAAAACTGTGTGAATCTTCCATCTCAAGGTGCAAATCCGAACTTCGCTTCTCGACTGAATGACTGGGACTCTCATCAACAGCAAATTCATTGTCTTCAGATTCAGAGCCATCAAAATCTTCATCGCCTTCATCCCATTTCGCATCCACAACCCTTGTCTCGTTGTCGTTTTCAAATTCTATTGGCTCGATAACCGGTTGGTCGTCAGTCTCGATATCTTCTTCAGAGCCAGCCAACTCTTCCGAGAAATCCTCAGAATTTTCGTCCTCATCACTCGAGTCGTTTGTCTCAGCTTCCTGACTATTTGGGAAACTATCTTCTCCAGGATTCGAGCTGACTTCTTCAATGCCAGAGTTGTTCTTCCCAGTCTGACTGTCATCTTTTCCAGTATCTTCTTCCAGATAAGAGGTTTGGGATCGGTCAAGCAAATCTTCATTCTCTTGAATTAGCTGTCTAGAATCTTCCAATCCTTCGTCCATATCATCACTGTCATTATTATTCTTAGCTTCCACATTTCCAGTATCTTCTTCCGAGTAGTGACGACGAACTCGATTGGGAGCACCTTCATTTTCTTCAAGGATTTTTTCAGAGCTAGCGAATCTTCCAGTTTGATCATGCACAGGGAGATAATCACTGCTTGAGTGTTTCTTCTCATCTTCCTGGTTATCGTTTCCAAACTTTTCTTCCAGATAAGGGCTTGAGCGGCGGAATCTTTCATAAAAATCTTCATTTTCGTCAGAGAATTCTTCATCTTCCAAATCTTGTTCTTCTTTACTGAGATGACGCCCTTCATCCTTTTTCTTGCCTTTCTTCTGATTCTTCTTTTCCTTCTTCCCTACTTTTTTGCCTCGGTCAACTTTCCTGTCGTTATTCTGATCATTTCTTGAGTTTATGATTTTTTCTCCTTTGTGATGATCTTTTGGCTGATTCGGACCTTCGTGCTCTCTCTGATTTTCTTCATCTTCATGCTCTCCAGGATAATCTTCATCAAATTCATCTTCTTCTTCGTTTGAAGGATTGTAGTTCTCATCTTGATTATCGGGTGGGGTATGAGAGAGATCTTCCTGGCTATTTTCATAATCTTCATCCCCATTCTGATCTTCCTTATCCACTACCTGATCTTCCTTACCCTGCTCTTCTTCTTCATCTTGATCCTGATGATCCTTGTCTACATCCCAATCCTGATTATGATAGTCCTCTTCTTCTTGCTCCTGATCTCGCTCCTGATCCTTTTCATCTCTCCCTTCGTCCTGGTTCAGGTCTTTATTCTGGTTAAGATCTCCCTTTTTGTCCTTATTTGTACGAGGTTCCTTTTTGGAGTGATGCTTGGCAGCTTTATTCTTCCTCTGATATTTCTTACCATGAGAAATCTTGTGTACCTTCTTCCTATCATCGTGATCTTCCTCTTCATCCTGTTGAGGGCCCTGTGCCCTATCAGCATCATCTTCTACTTCCTCATTAGGATCATGATTATCCTCCTCAAAACGTTTATGATAATCCTCTTCTTCCTCTTCGTTTTTGTCCTGATGTACCTCATCATCCTGACTGGTATGGGGTTCTTTTTTCGAGTGATGCTTGGTAGCTTTATTTTTCCTGTGGTATTTCTTCCCATGAACAACCTTGTGCTTCTTCTCCTTAATACCATGGTTGTCCTCTTCACCCTGGTGAGTGCTTTCTACTCGATCGTCATCATCTTCAGCTGTTTCCTCGTGATCATGATCATTCTGCTCAAAACGTTTATGATGATCTTCACCGTTATCTCCCTTTTGGTCTTGATAGATATCATCATCTTGATTTCCATGAGGTTCTTTTTTCGAGTGATGCTTGGCAGTTTTATTCTTCCTGTGATTTTTCTTCCCATGAACAATCTTGTGTTCCTCCTTGTGATTATGGTGATCTCCTTCTTCCTCCGGTTGAGGGCTGCGTGCTCTATCATCTTTGTCTTCAGCCTTCTCATCATGATCTTTGCCAGCAACACCAACACTGTCATACTTAGCTGCTTGATCTTGGTTCCGATCATCTGGCCTCTCCTGGTCTTCTTCTTTCTCGTTCTGGTCTTCTTCAGACATTTCATTCTGATCTTCCTCGCCTTCTTCGTTGTTCTCTTCAAGGTTACCATAATAGTCTTCTTCTTCTTCCGGATCCTGACCTTCTACTTCATTCTTGCCCTGAGCTTGATCAACCTTATCCTCACCATCAACTTCTGTCTCTTCATTCTTAGTCTGGTCTTCATCTTCTTTTCCGTCCGATTGATCCTCTTCTTGATCTCCTCCATCCGAATGATCTTTTTCATGATCTTGATCTCTGTCCAGATGATTTTCTTCATGATCCTCATTTCTGTGTGGATGATCTCCTTCTTCGTCTTCTCTGTGTGGATGATCTTCTTCATGATTTTCATCTCTGTCCGAATGATCCTCTTCATGATCCTCATCTCTGTCCGAATGATCCTCTTCATGATCTTCATCTCTGTCCGGATGTACTTCTTCATGATCCTCATTTCTGTCTCGATGATCTTCTTCTTGGTCTTCTCTGTGCGGATGATCTTCTTCATGATCTTCATCTCTGTCCGGATGATCTTCTTCGTGATCCTCATTTCTGTCAGGATGATGTTCTTCGTGATCCTCATTTCTGTCAGGATGATGTTCTTCAAGATCTTCTCTGTCAGAATGATCCTCTTCATGATGTTCATCTCGGTCCGGATGATCTTCTTCATTATCTCCGTCCGGGTGATCTTCTTCTTGATCTTGATCTTCGCCTTGCTGCTCAAGTCGTCCATAATAGTCCTCCTCTTCTTCTTCGTCCTGGTTTTCTCGTTCATCTTCATCATGCACCTCTCTTCTCTGAAGACGTTTAACTTTCTGATTCTGCTCTTCTTTTTCCTGATCAAGTCGACCATAATAGTCTTCTTCCTTGTCACTTACATTCTGATCGCCCTTCTTGTCCATAACAGGGGTTTGCCTCTTTGCAGTCTTACGAAGAATTGATTTATGGTATTCGGAATCCACCAACTCGGGCTTAAACGGCTCTTCATCGTCGTCTTTTTGATGGTCCCGAAGATCAGGTCCGTTACCAGCACTATCAGTTCCTTCTTTAGCCTTCTCACCTTCCTCAGACCTTTCGTCAGAGTCATCTTTCAGCTGAGGAACACTTTCATCGATGTGACCTTCTGGTTTACTAGAACCAGCAGACTCGCTGTCTGATCCAAGAGAGCTGCGGGGCATTTCCTTCGCCTGATTCAAATGATCTCGGTCGGCATCTGCAGCCTCTGTTTCTTCTTGCTGTTTCAAAGGGTTCCCATCAGCAATCTTTTTATTGCGCTGAGTTTGAGAATGTCCTGTCCCACCAAGAGCATCAGATTCATCATTAGCATCACTTGAGTCTTGAGGTTTCGTATCCCCATTCTCGTTGGCACGGTCCGCGTCAGTGCGTTCCTTATTCAGCTGTTCAGCAAGATTATCCAACTCATCTTCACTGTCTGAAATGTGACCCGTGCTTTCTTCAGTCCCAGCTTGATTTCTTCCAACTGGTTTTCGAGAATCCTCATCAGATTTGGGACGTTCTTGGTTGGAGGGTTTGTCATCGGAGCGTTCCTTATTAGAGATTTCTTTGTCTCCTTTAGCAGGTTGATCTTCAGTATCAGAAATGTCTCTTTTCAGGGAATCTCCGGCAGGGTCATTTTCCGTATCTGGGAGACCTTTATTGAAGGAATCCTCAACAAGGTCATCTCCAATATCAGAAAGGCCTCTTCTCGGGGAATCATCCCCATTGTCAGCGACCGGAGCACCAGGTTGGTCTTCAGAATCGTGGAGTCCCTTGGGTGGTTCTTCAAACGAACGGGAGTCCGGAGTTGGATCACCAACCTTTTCAGAAGACTGATAATCTGGAATGTAAGAGTTAATTGTGCAGAGCATGCAATATGAACCCTCTTTAAGCCTAGAATTGTTTGAGCTTGCTGCAGTCAGCGAATTCATACACCTCCATTGTTAGTGTCGACATTAAAGATAGCAATTTTAGTCAGCTTATTCATATAGCTCCATTGTTAGTGTCGACATTAAAGATAGCAATTTTAGCCAGCTTATTCATATAGCTCCATTGTTAGTGTTGACATTAAAGATAGCAATTTTAGTCAGCGTATTCATATAGCTCCATTGTTAGTGTCGACATTAAAGGTAGCAATTCTAGTCAGCGTATTCATAAAGCTCCGTTTTAAAAGATGGATTGATGGGAAGTAAAAGCTAAAAATATATATTTTAATGCAAAAATGGATTAATGTAAACTAGTGGGCCCTGTTGGCAGTAAGAAAACATAAACTATATTGTCCTAAACTCGAGTCAATACTACCGTACATAAATTGCGAGTTCAATCCAAGAAGTCTTCAAGCAGTTGAAGACTGAATATCTTTGATGTGATGAATGTCAAAGGATGAAATTAATATAAAGTTTATTTAGGGAACTTACCCTGGTTAGATCGCAGAGCAGAGCGTTTTCTTCGACTTTTAAGCTTCAGTTTTCGCTTCTCGCGACGATAATCGGCGATGCGAGAACCTTTGCTAGTAGCGGTAACATCCTTGGAACTAGAGACTTCAAGACGTTTCAGATGGGCAAATCGAGGGTTCTGAGGCCGGGCAACAAGACCGTACTTCTGATCAACTATGTGCATTGTGCCACCTCGGTGCGCTGGAGCAATACCATTGTACATTACTCCGTCCATTTCACTTCTTGCAAGTCCTTGTCCGTTTTCGTCACCATCGGGGATATATCCTGCAATGTAGAATGATAACTCTTCACTTTTTGAAGCTTCTTGGAATTTTTAATCAATGATGAAAATAAATGTGTTATATTCAATTCATAGAAGTTTTCATATCCGTACTTTGAATTGTTTTCTAAGGTCCAGGGAGAAATAAATATTTCTTTATGTCTTGAGGCTCGTTACATTCCGTAGGGGTATTTTCTGGATCATTGTGTTTCTTAAAATGCTCAATATCAACGTTGATAGTATGCCCTGGAGATAAAAATGTTGATGTTGTTTGCTTTTGCTGTTCTATGTCCCTTTCTGGTATTTTTTTACAAATAATCTCGATTTATAGATAGTGCAAAATAATATCAATGCTGTAAGATATAATTGATTATGTGAATGAATTATTATGAAAATTTAAAAAAAGTATCATGCTACCTCGATAGTGGATAACTTGGCCTCTATCATCAGAATTTGCAGTCAGAGCTCTTCTGAAGATCTAAAAGTAAACATAAAACACATAGAATGAGTAACAAATAACCATGATAAAAGTGAGGTCTTTGTGACCTGTCTCTGTATCTTTAGTTGTATCAATGTTATAGTAAGAAACTTAACAGTTCATGAAATTCATCAAGTTGAGAGACAAGAAAGGAGACTGGCTCCTGAAAACTTAAGGTTTCAAGCTCTCAGACAGACTTTCCTTTGAAACTATAATCAGAGAGACAATGAAATTCATTTTAAGTTTGACTTTTCTTGTATGAAGTAGTTTCACTATACTGTATTTAAGCCCAATCTTTGGATAGTTAAATGTTTCAGAAGAAATTCTTTATCGAATTCTAAGCAATCAAGAGTTGGAACTTGGTTGGTCCTGTGATCTGTAAAAAACATAATTAGGGAAACAATTTTCGTTGAAGTATTGCAAAACAGCAGATCAAAGAAACTGAAGGAAGTAAATAAAATGAATCACTGTAGTCAAACCTACCGAAGCCGGTGCATACAGCCCAAGCTGTAGCAAACTTGTAAACGTGCTGATAAACAGCAGATAAACTGTCAACGTTGACAACAACATATCGTAAAACTACGACAAATATCGTCGAATAAACCAAAATATATCTCCTGATTTAAACTCGACGTGATTTTCGAAACGAATCTCTAAAATCTGATGGCAACTTGCAAAAATCGCTTGATAATCGCGAAGTTACTGATCTGACGTCACATTAACGTCACGTGATGAGAAGCTTGATTAACTTGATGAATCAGCCTCGAACTGGAATGAAGGCTCGGAAAAACTTGATTACTCAATTAAAGAGTATGTTTATTTACCCAGAGTTTAGTATGTTTATTGATAATAGAAAGTGTTTGGCGCGTGTGGTACTTTGTAGATAGAGCATAAAGCGATGAAATAAAAAGTTTAGTACCGAAAATACCATATATGAAATTTCACAACGTTTCGAGATTGTACCCGTTTTCAAGTGGTTCGTTATAAATTAGGCAGAACAGAGAGAACACAAGATATATCCTACCTCTCTAGGTAAGAATAGTTTACTGATGAAGATACTATCGAAAGCATGGTGTATTTTTGAATCAATCTATAAGAATTTTATAAACTTTGGTAATTGGGCTCTCGTATCATTATTACTGTTTATTTCATATATTTATTGATCAGTCTTTGGATGGTACAGAACTTCAGTATAGCCAGAAATATCGGAAACATAATGAAACTAACACATAGATTACTTAAGCTTTTCGTCTGACACTCAACAGAGTAATACGTCAGAAAGAGAACGAAACAGAAACCTAACTGATTTATATACCCAGATGTGGATCGAAATAGGCCAATCAGAAAAGAGGTGAATGATTGGTATCGTGTAGGAAAACCAATCAATACCCAAGATACAGTGAGCTGACCAATAAGATTTCTCAAGTTTCTGTTTCGTTCTCTTTCTGACGTATTACTCTGTTGAGTGTCAGACGAAAAGCTTAACTAATCTATGTGTTCCTTTCATTATGTTTCCGATATTTCTGGCTATACTATATTTATTGATCTTCATATTTAAAGACACGAATCATAGGGTTATTACACGTTATTCCTCTGACGCTCTATATATAAACCAGTTGATAAAGGATCTTCAAGATACGGCCCTTTCAGGTGCTATTCATGATCTAACTAATATATTGAATGTCTAATCATGTGAAATATGATTGACCGTGTGGTAACGATGAGGTTTTAGCAAGATTCAGACCACGCCATCGTCTACGCCAACTGATCATCAGCCAGAAGCTGGGTCTATTTGGACACATATGTCGAATAGGAGACCTGAGACTTGTCAGGACTTCAGTGCTCTTGACACTGTACGGGAAAAATAAGCGAGGCCGACCGAGGAGGACGTGGACTGACGATGTGAAGGACTGATGCGGGATGTCCATCAGGGAGGTGTGCAGACGAGCAGGGAACAGAGAGGATTGGGGGAGAGTGGTGAAGGAAGCCATGGACACCAACGGGCAGGCAGATGCCTAAGGACCTTAATTGATTAATTCTTTGAATCATATGGACGTTTTACTGTTTATTTATCAAAATGTTCCTTTCGCAATCAAAACTTTCAAGATTTAATCAGAACAAGGTTTGATCTTAATAAATCGCGTCTCTTTCCTCTGATTACAATAATAGTTTCTTTTCCAACCAAACAACCCCTTGAGCTTGCTTTTTTGACTGTAACTACCGTAACTATGAGGTTGAGACTTTCCTTTGCTTACCCGAAGCTCCATAGTTACGAAGAAGCCTATTTCTGAAACTATCGTTTACCTTTTCTCAGGTTTTTAACAGCAAAAAATGGCTGATAATCCTAAAGAGATATAGATAAAAATCATTTTAATAAATGCATATACAGCCTTTTTAAAGCACCAAAAAGCTTTTTGCTATATATTTTTCCTGTCTACATTGCTAGCTCTCAGTGCACTCAGTCTCGTTTCAAAACTTGACCATTGTGTGGTGATTATAAAATTATCATCAAAATAATGAATAAATAATTTTCAAAAATTCCTTTGAAATCGAAGACATAAAACACATCAGGCAAAATTGTTAATAAGCCATATATCATTTTTAATAATTGTGGTTTAAAAATTCATATTTCGATAAAATTATAAAACTGCTGGTGAAAGATTTTATTTCACTAAAACATGAAATAGATCTAAGGGTGATAAAGTTTTGACAATAGAATTTTCATATGCACAGTTTTTTACAGACTGTTACACCAGGGGAGAAAAGTCGTTGATGACTGTTTGTATGAAAATGTCCCATTTTGATGTCCACAAATCCATCAGTTGCTGCTTTCTGGTTGGGTTTAATGAACAATACCTGAATAAAGAAAACCAAATGTGGTATTGTAGAATATGTTGGTTTTATGAAAATAAGATAAAAATCATGAAGCTTCTTATTTTCATCTTTCCTATCAAATGTGGTATCATTTCAGTCTAAAGTAAAGAAAGGATATTCTATCTCTAGAAATGACATATCAATCCTTACCGAAAAATCAACCAACCCCAGCCATCATAATGATCTCACAGCAGCAAGCAAGTAGATTTTTTTAGTTAACGTAGGTTCCGATAATGGTAGCTTGCAGCTGATGTGGATCAACAGCTTGTGCCCTCAGCATTGATATCATAGAATGAATATCTGTGGTACTCATTTAGCAACCTCGGAAGGACGGACAGCTGAGTTGGCTGACAGCTTGTAGTTCATGATTACGATCCTTCGTAGATTCTAACTCCCAAAAGTTGCCCTTCAAGGATTAGAAATCCAGCGCCTTAACTACTAGACTACACCTTGCAAATTTCACCAACACTCATGTAGAGACGGACCTATCTTGGTTCTTTAACAACTACACAGGACCTGGTAAAGGGTGACAGCTTTTCAAACAAGACAAGTAGGACCATCGCATTTCCCAGGTTTCTGCAGGATTTTTAAAATAAGTTGTTATAATTTGTGTATCGAAATTCCCATTCCCATAATTAACTTAATCAAGTATGTATGTATGTAAAAAAAATAGAAAATAGTAAAGAACCATACTTTATCGAGTTGATGGCAAGTTGCTTCAGTAGCCTGAGGTCATCATCCATGCGGGTCATTCCCATGAACAATTCATAGAAATCATAAGACAAGCCAGTTGCCCCCCAAATAGCTGGGTCATCAGAGTTGACAGTCATGGGGAAGTCTTCACTCAAGAATGTACTGGCAGGATGGTTTCGCATGTCAGCAACAAGCCCCAAAACCTGAAAAAAAGGAAATGATTAAATAGTCTTTTATCAATACAGAGCTTTGATGCAAATATTTTGAAGGAGAAACTCATTAACACTCTCATGTAAATTAAAAGTATTGGCCCATGTGTGTTACCATGACATTTGCACTTTCATGTTTGGATTGGGTTTAATTTTAGGGCAAGGACTATGAGATGATGAATTTGAATAAAATCAAAAATCATTATTGGTTTTGAACCTAGGACTCCACCTCAAGCTGCAGGTCCACGCTAGCTAAAAAGTCGCCACAAACCCTGACCTGCCAAACACATGAATATGCTTGCTTGCTGCTTGCATGTTTGCTTGCAACACAGACTCTCAAATGGCCAAAATACCATCTGTTCTGTGGGGGATATCATCAGTACTGTGAAGGTTAATATTTGTGTTTTTCCTCTTCATCCTTCAAACTGCTAATATTTACTATAGTAGTGATGGTATCCCCCATAGTGATGATGGTTACTCTCCACAGTACTGGACATCTTACAGCAAGATCTCTCCATAGTACTGATGGTATCTCCCACAGTACTGAATATGCTCCATAATACCGATAATACCCTCTATAGTACTGATGGATCCCCCATAGTACTGAAAATCCACAACTGGACTGCAAAGACGTTCCCCAGGGTGACTGCAGACCAAAAATTTACAAAAAGATTACAGAATAAGAAAAATGACACAAACCTGATTAGATATTGGACAAACTTCTGCCGAAATTCCCTTTTGCTTGGCTTCCTTCATCAACTCTGGGTGTTTCACAAATCCGAAACCATGCCCCACCCTTTTTGTCCCCAAAAGAAGAGCATCAGCCAGATTATAATCAACGTCCTGTCCTTCCCAATTGGTCTCACCAGCATGGAAAAAATATGGTAAATCGATGCCAGAATTCTTTGGCATCAGTAACTCTTTGGCGTAGTACAACAAAGTATTGCCGGGATCTTCTTGTCCTACAAGGTCGAATCCTGACATGAATTCTGGGTATTTTTTGAAAAGATATTCAGCTTTAGTAACTGCAGTACCAACAGCTGATTGGCTTTCAACCCTTGGAGCTATGTAGATGACTTTGCTTCCGAAGAAATCCGGGTGCTTGGCAATGAATTGGTCGGTAACGTTTTTGTAGATTAGCAGTGTGTTTTCAGGGTCCGTGTTTGTGTTCCCGTATAGGTCATATACAGGTATGAGCAAAGCACGGATTTCTGTGTACTGAACGTTGTCTTCTAGATGCTCCTTTAGGCCTTGCTCATAATAATCTGCAAACATCTTTTCGTAACTGAAAGAAAATAAAGTCAGTTGATCTTTTTGAATGAAGAGCTAGTTGCTTCAAAATTTCAGATGTTATCCATGACCAATCATTATTTTCTTTATATTCAAGTTAAAATGCAGCTACAGTGCCTGTCATGCTGGGAAGAGGTCAATGATATCATTAATTGTTGACCAACAATCATAAATCATCACTCTGCAATCATATCAATCAATCAATAATCATCAATTATCAATCATCTTCAATCATAGATCATCAAGCATCCATCACAAATTGCTATTTGCAAATTCCAATCAACATATCACAAAAGCAACAATCAAAAATCACCAATAATCAATCACCTTTATCATCATTACATTTCCATCAACAATCATTAATTTTCATAATTAATCATTATCATAATCAAAGTTAAACAACATAAACACATACCCTAACAAGCCAGACAAGGATACAAAAATTCCCCCAAACTTCTCCCATATTTCTTTTTGAGTTGGGTACAAGTCCCTCGGATCTCCACTTGTCATTGTTAAATTAGCAAACAGCTCAGCATCAAACTTTTCTGGATTTCCAGATTTTTGTCTTGCCAATGGTACAGCAATCCACTCACAATTCTCAACAGGGGCAGGTTGTGTTAACGAGAACTTGAACTCCACAACCTTTTTGTCTGAATTGAAGCACATATAACAGATTTCTGACTGGGAGATATTCTTGACAAGCCATGAGTAGCTGGCCATGGACAGATCGTGTAAATGCAGCACTGCACCTGAATATCAGAAGGTGAAGGAATGATCACAATATTGCTAGAAATGAAAGGCCAGTTGGCGAAAAGTTGGAAAAGTGAGCAGAAGATTTCAAAATTTTATGTACTGTAAGGCTTCAGTCTGTGGTGGCACAAGAGGGCAGAAGGGGGCTCCGGCCTCCAGTCAGAGGAGGTAAGCCCCCCCCCTCCGTCAGTATAGCAGGCGCTTTAGCTTGACATCATGACTCATTAGAACACAGAAAGAGTCAAATGTTAAGTCTGGAGTTTGTGTGTTATTAAAGGTTTCTCATCAATGAACTCAGAATCATCACTCTACTAAAGCACAAACTAAACACATATACAGAACAGATGATTGACATTGACAGCGTAGATACATTACACTAAACAGAGTGGCTACGAGTATGGGAGCCGTATCCTGTTCACAATCCACTACGAATACAGGAGTTGTTATGCGCATGCGTTAGCGGCGTTAGTTTATCTAAGTCCCACATTTTGCCTGATTTAAATACTTAGTTTTCAAATATAGGTTGAACACCATATGAAATATGAATAAAATTCACTGCTCCACTCACTAGGGAGGTGATCGTGTATTGTTCTACAAGCAAGATCTCTTGTCATAACAGTCTTTATTTACTTCAAAATTATCCACAATGCATGCTCATAACGACTCCCGTATTCGTAGTGGATTGTGTACAGGATACAGCTCCCGTACTCGTAGCCACAGGGTAAACTAAATTACATTAATTATGACAATGATGCGGTCCTGCAACATTCTTTGTCTCAAAGAAAAGTTTGGTATTTTCAAGAAAAGTAGCCCCTTCGTCAGAACTTTTAGCCCCCTTGATGGAGGAAACCTGTACCACCACTGGCTTCAGTACTGAGGGGTCAAAAAGGCAATTAATTTCCCGTGCATGTCAAAATTTTCAATCTGGATGAAAGGTACTACTTCTAGATAACTCACTGTGCTTCTTTCTTAAGACAATTTTAACCTACAAAGCCACTTCTTTCCGAAATTCTTAGAAGAAAAACTTCCTTCATTTTCAGAAATTGACTAATCTGAGATTTTGAAAAAATTAGAAAAGGACAAAGTTTATCAAATTTTGGGGACAAGGCTCTTAGCTTAAAAGGTTTATCTAGACTTATTCATTTCTTATAGAAATCGACTGTATAGACATTGAATTATAGATGATATTTGAGATCAGACCCAGTGACATAGGCACATGACTTACACATACACAGGTCAAGAAATAAAGTTGTTGTCATATGATGCAATTCGATGATATATAGCCATGTCCATATGCTTCAGTATACTTACCTTTGGGCATTTTCTGGATGATTTTAAAAACATTGCTTTCTTCAATCTTCGGCTTTGCTGTAATAAAACTCTGAGCGGACAAAGTCTGCTGCGAGGCAAAGTCAGACAGCAATTCTTTCCTCTTAAAATTCATAAGAATATCATTCGCTTTCTTCTCCGAATCTGTCAAAACAATGTTCTGTCCAGTTCTATTTTTGGCATCTTTAGCGATCAACAAATGCCTTTGCTTTAGATAATCATCCATCGTAGTTTTCTCGAATTCAATATGCATAGGCCATACGGGCAGACATTGTAATGTAAATGATGTCAACAAAACGACGACAAAAGATCTGAAGCAACAGCTCGCCATTTCCTAATCTGAAACTGCAACAACAGCAACATGGTTAGCGATTGTTAGGAAGCATCAAAACAACCTTTTCGAAACCTCTCTCTGAATCTAAATCAAACTCCGTCCAGAGGAACGCCCCTACTTTAATACCAGCCCTTACTTCAACAAAACTTTTTCTGTATTATCCTTCCCCTACCCTAACCTTGACCCTTCCCATGACAAGATCTCTCAAATACCAAATGATCTTAGCAATTTACGGCAATGAGGCCAGGTTATTTTGGTGCATCCTAGCAATGTCTGGCCCAGCAAAACTCGAGATGAAATCCGCAAAGGGGAATCGATATACGGTAACGTGAATTGTTCAAAGAAAAGGGTTTTCACCTACTTTCGACTTTCGTTAGAAATTCCAAGAAACAAACTTTCAAAGGAGATTTAATCTTAAAATAGAACATAGCCTTGAAAAGCAATTTTTATCCAACAGACTATCGGGGTCATTTGGTGCAGTCTCAGCTCCCTAGGAGCTTAATGCACTAAGACCGTGAGAAACAAATGCATCACTCCCGTGAGTGTCATGAAGGAGTAAATTAAGAACTGGGATTTCTTCTTTATCAACTGGGAAAATGGGATTGGACTTCTCGAGACTGGGATTTGGGAATGACAATGTAAATTGAAATTGGGATGTTAAACACGTCAATATTAGGAATTTCTCAATTTTACTCATTGGAATTGGGATCTTCGATTATTTCAGTACTGGGAACTAAGATCAGTACCCTCTTCAGGAGCCTCTTCTGACAGTGAAAAAATCCCCCAAAAAATAAACTTTAATTTCAGCGACGTTTAGAGATGAAGGCGAAAGACAATATTTCCTTTTTCATCATTATATAACAGAAATAACATTTGGCTGTTTAAGGATGAAGCACAAATACAACTTCAACATGTTAACTAGTTGTTTAGCAAAATCTAAAAGCCTTCAATTTTCCATCTACACAGCCAAAACGCTTTTTAATGGGTAAGGAACCTACGTCAAGCCCAAGTATTTAAAGTTCCTTAAATTTTCTGTTCTTTTATATTGTTTAAGGGAACAATGGATCAGTGGAAAATATTGCATTTTACCAGAGATCCTAATTCTCGGCTCATCATATCCCAGTTCCTTATATAAAAAAGCGTGTATACTGCTGTGAGATTGAACAAGCAAAAGATCTTAGCTAATTCCGTGTCTTGTACGATAAGTTGTAATTGGGCAACTTTGTTTTCCTAAATATCTTTTTAAAGACACATTTAACTATGAGAAGGTAAAACTAACCTTTACATTTTCTTTTCAATCAAATATTTCCCTGCCCATCGACATTCTTTTTAATGATGAAATAAAAGATTGGTTTAACATTTTAATAGCTGCGTGTGTCTTTAAAAAGATGGTTCGGACATCAAAATTGCTCAATTACAACAACCTATACCGTATGTTCTCAGCCTATGTTGAACAGCAACTAATTATCATACCCTTGGACCCAAAAGCCTGCACTAAATACTAAATAATGAACGAATCTGTTCCAGGACTTTTGAGGAGCAAGAATTTCTAGGATACATCTACTTTGGTATCCTCTACAGTAAAACCTTCAAATAAGAACCACTACTTTTAAGAACGTCCTCTATCCAATAATGTCAGTATTTTGCATAATATTTTCTTGAATTTCTCAACTGCTCTGATGAAATATGAAATTTATTACGGAATTATGAGTGCTAAAAGTTCATCACCATGCCATTTTAGACCAAACATTCCAAAAGAAATCTGATAAAATGACCCTAATAATCAAGAACCCTTTAAGTTAAAGCTGAAATATATTGGTTCTTGTATGCGGGTTTTTACTGCAGTTCCTATCGATGTATGACCAAGTAAAATAAAAAAACTAGAATAAATCAAAACAAAGCATTAGTCATATTAACTTAGTTAAAGATAGGAAAACATTCTTCACGATGGTATTGAGCCCTCGTCAAACTTGTTTTGTTCCATTATGCGTAGATTATATCTCAAAAGACAATGATCAACTGATTTTACATAATTGTCTACATATTTTCAGCAAAGTAAGCAGGGAGTGTAATATAAACATGATAAATACTGTTCTTGGTGTCTACCGTCCATGAATTCCCATGGCAGTTAAACAAGCCTGAGATAAACAAGATTTTAAACGGAAGACTCAAGTGGATAGTGCCAACGTTTTAGATTTACTGCAACCTAGAGTTAAGTAATGTTTTTGCAACAATTTACAGCTACTATCCTAAAATTGTTGCACAGTTTGCGAGAAGCGTTTTCCGCATTTCCAGACATGAAATTAAACGGCACAGGGCCCCGAACCAATAGGTACAGGGTTGCTCCTAAAAAGCCACTTTGCTTTTAACCCTTCATCGAGAGCAAAATATTTAAAAGATATTAACGACGATAGTGTGTATGCGTCTTACATATAAGGTTCGTGCAATAATTATCGGTTTCATTATTATTATTATCATTAACATATACATTTATTCATATGGACAACATTGTCTTCTCACCCACGTGGTTAGCACGTGGTTAGCCAGGCATTCAGCCGTTTTCTTCGCTTTGTACCGGGTGTAACATTGAAATCGATGCGGTTGCGGATATACTTCTCAAAATCCACCGGAAGGAACACAAATCAACCATCGAATTCAATATTGGCTCAAACAGTTTTAAAATTGGGGTGGCCTTGCAAAGCCCTGTATTTTTCCATCAGTTTCAAACTTTGTGAACTGAACTGATAATACAGTGATTTCATATTGAAAGCCAATTTTTGGTGGTCGAGCCTCAGGCAACATTTCCAAGGGGAATTTTACGTTCATACGATGTAAGAGATTATGGCATTCAATTCCAGAAATTCTAAGAACCAATTTTTGAATACGCCATACATTAGGACTCTACGTAGTTTAGGAGTCCCCAGTAATAAGATGATATTGAAATGCGTGTTTGGACATGTTTTTCTGAATAAACAACGGTTTTCTAGTGTGTTGATTCTAAAAAATAACTCTGCAAAAGCATCTGATGTTTAATTCGCCACTAGTACAAATTGCGTCAAATTGCCGAATTCCAGCCCGGTAAGAGCAGTCCATATCAAGTCCAAAGACCCTTAAGAGTTTTTAAGAGTGTAATAAAAGCCTCGTTTAGCTCAACTCGTTTTGGCTGCAAGCTTAGGCCGTAGCCTCACCTGTGTGTTCTCCACGGATGCGCATGCGTGCAAACTCCTCGAATATGAGGTCATCATCGCGGCTATTTTTCTCGGGTCCACTGCAAAAAAATACAAGATATCATTTAAAAGCAATTCGATGAAAAACTCATAACCAGATGGCCCCGCCCTTATTTACTCAACTCAACGTCAAGCACCTTGCAGTGTTGTGGAAATCCCTAATTACTTCTTTCCCACAAAGTATGGATTATAGAAGTAGATGGTTGGGAAAGTTTATGCCTATGTTTCACATTGGATATTGAACAGTTAAAGTGCACGATGTATGCCTTATACTTTCTTTCTTGACTCCTAAAATTGCAGATACACAAAATCCCTGTATTAATATGGTGTTGAATATTATAAAGACTTTCATGAAAAAGTATCATTCTTGGATGAGATTAAAGGATACAGAATCAAAAGAAGTTTCTTGATCTATTTGTTCAACCATGACCTTGTTCGCTAAAACAATAGCAATACACTGTGCACTCTTAATTTTGAAAACCCAGCACAAAAAGATACAACTATAGTTTGCCAACCAGTTCTTTCTATTAACCATGAAAAAGGATGCGATTTTATCCTCTTCTGCAATTTTGACAATTTTGATACCGAAGCACCATGTGTGCCTTGGAAGTTCTGGTAAAAACATACAAATCATGGCTAAAGTACAGAAAAATATTTATGTCGATGAAATAACATGAAAAGCGAGATAAAATAGTGAAATTTACCTTGTATCAAATGTAATTAGGTCACTGTCTAGAGGAGGTTCGGCTTCTTCACCTGAAAACAAAATATTCACCCCATCACAGGTCAACATCTGGGAGCTTCCAAATAGAGAGGTACGCAGCAGGGGGCATATTCTACCATAGTGAGCTACCGCGATTCTGGCATGCCCCCACCAAGTCTCGAACCCAGAACCTAACCCACCAAAGGCCAGCACCCTAACCACTGTCCTAAATCAGGAGAATAGGTTAGCTCAGTATCCTTCAGTTGTATCGAGATCCAGGCTTATCCACAGTAGCGTCATTGTTTCGGACTAAATCCTTCTTCAGAACCATTTTGATGATAACATCAATTCATAAGGCATGGTCTTAAGAACCTTAGATACTTTTACTTACAAGATTTTACATATAAAAGAGACCAATTGTATAAGAAGTACCACGTGATATAATTATAATTAGCACTAACTTCTCAGGCGTATGCC
Source organism: Pelagia noctiluca (assembly GCA_963924455.1). Taxonomy (NCBI): domain Eukaryota; kingdom Metazoa; phylum Cnidaria; class Scyphozoa; order Semaeostomeae; family Pelagiidae; genus Pelagia; species Pelagia noctiluca. The sequence continues at coordinate 3,710,044 of OZ004325.1, read as the reverse complement.
CGTTATCAAAGTCAGTGCTAAACGTTGGTGCTAATTTTAATTATATCACATGGTACTTCTTATACAATTTGTCTCTTTTATTTGTCTTACTAAAGTACCACACGCAACAAATAATTTCTAACTTAGATTTTACATGGCCCATGAAAGACAATGCGAGTTTTGGCGCACACCGTAGATAGATAGAATAACATATGAGTAAGGTGAACACCGCCTTCAACAAGCCCTTCAAATGAGGTTGGTGAAAGTTTCTTGCAAATTAGTTTGAAAAGGAACTTCTAACAACAATTCAAGAACAGTTTAAGAACATCTGAAGGCTGATTTCTCACTAGGAATCACATAAATAAGAACCCAAACAGCCTGATCTAAGAACCACATGTTTTAATGTGCGGGTTTTTACTGTAACTCGGCAGTACTATGAACACCGCCTTTACTCAGGCCTTAAAATGATGTCGATGAATGTTTCTCGTAAACGAGTTTTAAAAAATCGCGTAAAGAAGTAAGGAATAAGCCGTACCGGGTGGCTTGACATCTGAGGTTTTTCTTTGAGGCAGGGGAGAGGGCGCAGGCGAAACCTCTTCTGGCGGCTTTGGGTGACTCAGCATGAATGGTAATTCCACGGTCAGATCACTTCAAAAGAAAATGAAAATTATTATTTAATCTCCTGGGCGGCAAAAATCCTAAAGTAACCGGAAAATCATGAAGACATCTGCTTAGGATTTAAAAGGCTTATGGATCTCATAGCTTGAAAACAAGCTGTAAAAACTACACAAACTTTCTTCGGTTCCATGACGTTGAAATCAGAAAAACACAATTTCCTTAGAAACTTCTAGGGATGGAAGACTGTTCCGTTAATCTTATTGGTTTGTAGAAGTCTTTGTCTTCATATACTGTTTTAAATTGGGGAGTGTTTTTTGCAGAAAACGCTGCCGTGGCCTTAAAAAGAATTTTTTGAATAATACTGAAACAAATGGTTGGTTCCTATCAACATTCAATAGTGATCTTAAATCAGTCCTGTCCTAAATGTATCTAATTAAAAGAATTTAGCCAAGTATTTTCAATCCAGTAAATTATGACCATCTGACTCACCCTCCAAAAGCTACTACAAGCCTCACTTTCACTTTGTAATGTACGATGATCCCCAAGTTTTCTTTCGGCACACTAGGATCGGTTCTAGGACATAAGAAAGGCCATAAGATAACAACACCACTTTTAAACTTTTTAAACTTACAGTATTCAACGATATGTCAATGCTAAATTAGACAGAATCTTTAATAAGATAATTGGACAACGACATGATATAGATATCATTTGATTTAGAGTAATTATCTGAATTCAATGGCCTGCATTTCAGGTGGGAAATGCACAAACCCAGAAAATAATTTGCCACTAAATGTTTCAAACTAAAATGTTTCATGACAGTTTGTATACACTTGGAAGGACATGTGTGATTTTGTGATTGAATCGCCTAGTGCAGAGAGTACCAAGTTTCTTATCATGCTGGAGAAAATCTGAAGGGATGAAAAGAAACAAAAAAGTGTAGAAGAATCTTACATGGTTGAAGAGGCAAGATTGGTATCTTCGTGCTTCAGTTGGCCATCCAAGGCCAGACCTCTCTTATCCTAGAAACAAAAATTTCACACATTTTCATTCCATTTTTCTTTGCAGAAATAAAAGAATTTAGAAATTAGCAGCGAAATAATTCACAGAAATTCAACTCTATATACCCTGTTATTGGCCAGCAGCGGCCTAACGCTGTAAACTTTCGAGAGAGTACCGCTTGAGTTAACTGGAAATCCATCTCTACAATGAAAATATATATCATATGAGATCTAAAGTTTCATGTGTTACTTGACAGCATTACAAATTATACCATGTCCTATTGTTAACGATCGAGATAATTGGTTCGAAATATGATGACTCCAACAGGACTCGAACCTTCCAACTTTGTAGGTCAGTGTGCTAGTCATTGGGCAACGGTGGAGCCCTAGTGGACAAAATCTGAGAATGTGCTTGGGTCGTGCTTGGGTCATCTTATTTCACACAAAATACTTATTATTTTCGAAATACTGTTTCTTCTCAAATAGCTAATAGTTGAGGATTTAAAGTTTTGAGGAGAAGCAGGATTTGGAAAATCGATCGAGATAATTTGTGAGAATAAAAATGACCCGAGTAGGACTCGAACCCACGACCTCTAGATTCGTACTCTAGAGCGCTACCACTGCCACTTTCATTCCACAAATTATCTCGATTTAAAGTTTTGCACATTTTTGAAATTGCCTTAAAAATTAAGTGAGGCCTCCACCCAGGGAAGTGATAGAGACTGGACAAATGAAAATGGTAGTTTTTAGTTTCCCTTTGCAAAAAATGCTATATCATATAATGTAAGTTAGCCACTGTCACGAAGCTGTCAATGGTTGGTTTAAGCATACATTTATCTACATTAGCTCTTTTCTGAAATTCAAGTTTTGCAAAGTATCAGAAATCATTCAAAACAAGCAATTAGATTTTTAGCTATGTCAATTAAAAGAAACTATTGGAAGAGAAGCAAATACGTTGAAGTACACCATCAGATTTAGGAGACTTTTACTTTTTATTCACAACTGATGAGTATTCAATTGTTTTAAATTCCCATCAAACTAATCAACACAAAATACAGAAAAAGATCAAACTTCATGAGAAACTTGCAAAACTTACTCAGATTCAACTGTGGCAACTGGACATTTGTACTGTGCGGTTGAAAACAAGCAGATATCCGCATACTGCCTGACTAAAAAACAAATCGAAAATTCCTGTCATTCAATATGTCAAAATATTCAAATTGTTATTTCTTTCCCCATCCCCAAAGGTATTTCACAGTCAGACGAATCAATTCAATTGATCAATTCCTACTATCGATTCCTGAAAAAATCCCCCAAGATTCAAAGGAATTCAGTGGCTTTGAATTGAAAGAAAAGTAAAATTGCACCCAATTGCCCTCAAGAGGCTTGACTATAAAACCAAGATTTTTGCTATGCAGGGCCACAGCATAAATATTAGCAGACTATGATGTTTGGCTGACCTGACGGCAGAAATTAGGAATAAAGATATTCTTACCAGTCAGTTTGATAGATTTGAGCGTCTTTCTTGATCGGTTAGATACATGAACATTTACGTTGATAGTTTCGCCGTGGTAATACATCTGCAAAGAAAAGAGGTTTGTCATAAACATCTATCAGGTGCTAATTTCTTCACCAATTTGTGAGTTTTCAGGAAGTACTGAGATTTCGTGAGAGATCAAATGAAATTATTTGATATAATTTGATATATATTGAAATAAAGGAATTGGGTAGAATAGTAATTACCCCTTTATCCAAGCTTGCTTCCAAATATAAAGGGTGTGGACACATCATGAATTCTTTAGAGGTTTCAACCATTGGCTACAATAGAAAGTTCAAAGCTTTATTGATTTCAGAATCGCTAAATAATTGAACAATTGTGTCTTGAGATTTCTCTTGATTCAATAAGTTGCAAAGGTTTTCAAAGCCATTTATTTTTTTTTCATTCATTTTTAATTATTTTTACACGGTAGCCTCATCAATATGTACTGTTTTACAGGGGGCCGTGTCAAAATTTACAATATTATTTTAAAAAGAAACTGATTAAAACTACATATATTATACAATAAAAAATAAAAATCAAAAATTAAAGACTTGACTCCTGAGCCTATTTTTAAATGTGCTAAGAGAGGGTGCTAGTTTGACCTCCATGGGCAAATTATTCCAAGTCTTTGCACCCCGGAACGATATTGCTCTCTGCCCATTGCAAGTTTTCATCCTAGGAACTAGGACGTCAGCAGTGGCATTGCGTAGATTCATTTTAATTCCACGCGCAGAGTTTTTCTTAAAAATGTTCGAAAGATAACCGGGGGCAAGACCTGATAATGCTTTGTATGTAATAGTGGCTGTTTCGCATTTTATCATGTCGTTAACTGTTTGCCATTTTAGGTCTTTGATTAGATTTGAGACCGAAACATCGAAGCTGCTGTTGGTGACAATTCTCGCAGCTCGATTTTGCAATTTCTGCAAGATTTGCAACTTTGTTTCACCGCAGCCTCCCCAAACAGAGCAGCAGTAGCGGAAATGTGGCTCTACGATGCCATGATACATTTTTATCAAAGTATCCTTAGGGACAATCTTTTTGGCATATTTTAAAAATCCAAGAGCACGAGATATTTTGCTACTTAGATACTGTGTATTCAAATCCCAAGCTAGGCTATCATCAAGTTTTACTCCTAGATATTTCACATTGTTGACGATATCAATTTCAGCACCATCGATAACAAAAGCTGGGGCTTCTACCTTTTTATCAGAAATATTTTTAAGGTTTGGTCGAGAGCCTACAACCATCGCCTGAGTCTTTATGACATTTAAAGACAGTTTGTTTCCCTGTAGCCACCCCTTTAGTCGATCGAGGTCGCTGTTAAGTGCAAAATTTAGATCGTTGATATCTTTAGTAGAATGTGATATGCTTGTATCGTCAGCATACATTGTGACATTGCATTTGCGGAGAGACATTGGAAGATCGTTAATATACATTAAAAAAAGAAGGGGACCGAGGCATGAACCCTGTGGCACTCCGCAATCAACACTCTGTAAACTTGAGGATGTGCCATTAACCTTACAAAACTGGAGACGGTTTTGTAGATAAGACTTGAACCAAGAATGGTCCGCCCCATCTATACCATATTTCTTCAGTTTTGCAAGTAAAATTTCATGATCTACGGTATCAAATGCTTTCTTTAGGTCTATAAATACCATTCCGGTATATTTCCCTTGATCCATATTAACATACCAATCGTCAGTGCTTTTTAACAAGCAGGTAACCGTAGAGTGTAGAGACCTGAAGCCAGACTGGTGTGAGAAAAGGAGCTTGTTTTTGTCCAGATATTCGTAAACTTGATTGTAGACAAGCTTTTCGAAAACCCTAGCCAAAAAAGGGAGAACCGATATTGGTCTGTAATTAGAGCGATCATCTCTTTGTCCACTTTTGAATATAGGGGCGACTCGTGCAACCCTCCATGAATCCGGGAAGATATTTGTTGCTAAAGAAAGGTTGAAAATGTTGCAAAGGGATTCGGCTATGACGGGCAAACCAACTTTCAGAAAGAAATTGGCAATCCCGTCAGTACCGAAACCCATTGATGATTTAAATTTGCCCAATACTTGCTCTACTTGACGAATACTTATCGGTTGAAAATGAAACTCGGACTTTTCTTCGTTGATTTGATACTCATTTTCTAAAAGAGGATTTTCTTTGTGTGGTATTTTACTGCTAAGGTCATTCCCAATGTTGCAGAAAAAATTATTCATTGATTCTGCAATACCTGTACTACTTGAAACTTCGTTTCCATCTATATTGAGGGTGGAAATATTAGTAGTCTTAGACTTTTTGTTTATAACCTGGTTGATAACTTTCCACGTACTTTTAATGTCCCCTTGAAAAGAAGTAATCTTATCTGTAAAATATTTACGTTTCAAGTCCATGTTTAGTTTGTTGACTTTGTTTCTCAGTTGTCTGTAAGCCTGTTGTAGAATTTCAGACTTGGATCGTACTGCTTGCTTACGAAGCTTATCCCGACTGGCAGACAACTTGCGAAACTCTTTCGTTAGCCAAGGGGAAAATTTTTCCGATACCCTTCTGTTCCGCATAGGGGCATGCTTTTCTAAAATAACTGAAAACATATTGGACCAGTTTTCCACGACGATACTAATATCATCTGTATTGGAAACAATACCCTTCCAATCAACTGACAGCAAGTCATTTAAAAACTGTATTTCATCGAAGTTTTTCATACTCCTTGTTAAAATACTCTTATGCTGCTTATGAAGAGAGCCATTGAATTTTCTGACCATATAAATTAAGTAGTGGTCACTCAGGCCAATATGCCGAACACCCGACTCTACAACATTTAATTTATTTGTTGTAGCAATATGGTCTATTAGCGTAGATGATGAAGTTGTCTCCCTAGTAGCAGTCTCTATCAACTGGTGCAAACCGAAAAGATTATATATTTGCAGTAGCCGATTCGATTGTGGTTGGAGATTTACTTCCTTGCTGTGTTGATCAGAAGAGTAATTTGGCAATATGTCACAGTTTGTGTCCCCCAAAATAATTATCTCTTTCCCTTCCCTGTCAAGAGTCTGTAGGGATTTTTCAAGATCATTAAAGACCTCATTCAATGCATTGGGAGGACGATACCAGGCAAGCACAATAAAAGGTGCTGAGCGGGTTGGCTTCAGTTCAATACACAATGCTTCGAGCGAGAAAACGGGAATATCATCCCTTACTGTACATTTATCAATAAGGGCATCGTTGATATAAATAGCCACCCCACCACCACTGCGATTGCGGTCACATCTCTTAATTGAAAAACCATCGATACTAACAAGATCATCATCAACATTTGTATCAAGTTTAGTCTCGTTAATGGCCAAAACATGTATGCTATGATCCTTAACGAGGAGTCGGATCTCGTCAATATGCAAAAGAAGGCTGTTCACATTAAGAGACGCAACCACCACCCCCTTTTTGTTACCTAGCGTATTACTGCTATTTTGAAAAGAAACATTAGAGGATGTAGCTGAAGTGTCATTTGGGGAAGCATAGGTAGAATCTTGGTTTTGAGGGGTCAAACTAGCAACCTGAATACTTGGCAGTCAACGACCAGGTGTTGATATTGTAGCCTTAAAAAGATTATCGGCCATAATACCATCACCTGTGCTGTTTAGATGCAGCTTGCTCCTATTTAAATGCTTAGAAGGGTCAATGTTACTATGATCTAAATACTCTATACTTTCCACATTACACATGTCCCTTAAAACAAAATTAACTTTAACCCGTTCAGGCTCCAGTTTATCATATCTGGGCACAAGGCCAGACACGACGACTTGAATTCCATGGCTTTTGATGTACTTCGCCAGTGTTATTATACCAGAAGCAATGTCGACATCAGACTTTTCTTTTCCAAGATCGTTAGTTCCGACATGCAGAATTATTCTGTTAGGCTTTCTTGCAATGGAGGGCTCAACATAACTTTTCATATCGTCGATGGTGCTGCCGCTAAAAGACTTGACGTAAATATTAGCAGATGACGCGCATTTCTTCTTTAAATCCCAGCCATTTACATTTTTAACCATTGAATCACCAACAATGATAGTGGTTTCTTTCCTGGTTTCATTCCTATTGCTACTCTTGCTTCCATCTGTTTTCCCATTTCCAGCATTTTCAATCTCGCTGCTATCATCACTATTGATATTACAATTGACATTATTTGCCGCTTCACCAGATTTTTCATTCTCAATAACAATAATACTTGCATTGATCGGATGGTTGCCTCTTTTCTCATCACTATTGTTGGGACTCATTTGGGATTTCTTTAGCTTTGCTCTTCTCTTTTTGTTTGGTCTTTTCTTTTTCACTTGCATCACTTGCCTGTTTATAATATCTTTATTTCCATTTACAATGCCTGCATTGTTTAGAGGTGGACTTGAAAGATTTATTTTAGGATTGCCGTTTCCAATAAGCTTGAGATTCAAATTTTCCAATTTTAATTCGCAATTTTCCGAAATTAATTTTTCGATTCTATCCTGCCCATTAGAAACTTTTGCTTGCAGATCACGAATGTCATTCGTCAGCTTTTCAATCAGTTCTAGGAATTGAGAAAACTCGGATTTCTCTGCAAACTTCTGTGTAGTATCACGAGTTTCGTTCTCGGCGGCTATTTGTGTACACTCATTGGCAAAACTCTCCACCAAGCCAGAACTAGCATCATCCAAAGGTGAATCCACACTTGTACTACTCATTCCTTGTCCCCTTGATTCCAGATTCACTTCAGGGAAAGCTACAGGGCTTGACTCTGAGTTCTCTGCTTCATTCAAAGCTTTCTCTAGCCGCTCGACAAGTTCTGTCTTTAGGCCCTTCGTGTCTAGGCCACGGCTTTCCAACTGCTGCCTCAAATCAGCGACTTTTAAATCAATTAATTTTCTTCCATCAATAACAGTGCTCGAAGAAGCCATATCAGCGGTGAGTTTTCCCTTAGTTTCACAAGAATTTTCTTTAATACTTCGTTACAAAACAGAATAATAGATTTCTAATGTCGGACCGCCAAACCAACGTGTTGCTCTCAACATGAAACTCTCAACTCTCATCATTTATATGGAGCTAAGGCTGCAAGCAGGAAAATTAATTTGTAAACAAGACATCACAGGTGCAAGCAGTGTTTCCCATTGGCTATTCTATTGAGCAAGTGTAATTTTCATTTGTTTTTAGCCTTATATTTCATATTTTCTTGTCAAAACCAAAGAAGTTTGAAAAAACTCCTTTGAAAAATGAATCTTGGATTAGCTTTTTCTGAACAATGAAATACAAGATTTATAATAGTCCCATGAAGATTTCTTGTTTTATACGTACATTCTGTGCTTTATTGATATGAAATTATATGGCATGTGTAAATTAATCTATTTCTCATGGAGTGTATGTTATTACCTGGTGTAAACAAATCCTTAATTCTAATATATTAAGGAAATCACTTATCAATCTAAAGATTTGAAGACCAGAAGTTATCTTACCTGAGGGGCCGGTATTGGTGGTGCATATGTGATCTTTCTAATCGCAAGCCGAACAGAGTTTCTACAAAAAAGTCAAAGTTTTGATATAAATACTTTATAACAAAACAAAGGTAATGAATTTGCTCAAAATCCAAAGTTGGAACAAAAGGTAATGTATATGGACCATAAAGTGGCAAAGAGAGATAAAAAAAGTCACCACTTATTCCAAAGTTTGTATCTATTTTTGTGACGTAGAGGATAGAATTCAAACACAGTAGGCAAAGGATCACACTGAATTGGTACATTTCTACACTTTGAAGACGTTGCAGCGATAATTTGTAGATGTTCTCTTGGGGGATTTGCTCATATGAAAACATTTGACACTTTTTACAGACCTTTTGTATTCTTTTTCGTCCCCAGTATCAGACAAGAAAACCTTGAGTTCATAATCAACTCCACAGGGCTAAAACAGAAAATAATGTTTCAAATTAACATCTAAAGAAATATAAGGAAAATATAGATAAGAAACAAGAAAGGAGACTGGTTCCTTTTTGAATACAGCACCAGTCTCTTTTCAAGTTTCTTATCATCATTGCTCTGTACTTCTCTGTAGGTTCACACAATAAAACGCTTTAAGAGATAAAGGAAAAAATAAAGGTATATTTAAAATATTTATGAAATATAAAGTTTAATAAGAATTATCTACAAGTCCTTGTTTCTCTGTTAAATAATGAGCTATGAATACAGTAAAACAGGCAACAAAAGAACCTACATTTCTAGAAGTTTACCTTTACAGGCTCGTAAATAAATCATAGTTGACAGCAGAAGCAATGATGCTTATTGGCGTATAAAGGCCTTTAAACACTCCTTAACTAACATTATCATAATTTCCATTAGTCGAGAATTGAAAAACATTTACTCACTTTCCCAGTATCCCCAGGAGCTGGTTGAAGCGTGACGGATGATGGAGCACCCTTTTGAAGCTGGAAAGTAAAAAATTATTTAGTAAAAAATTTGATCAATCAAATTGCCAGAAATTGTCAAAAACTGGGCAAGAGGTTGGCGTATATTAGATTTTTGGCAATATTACCTGAAATTTGAATGGGTAGGCATTTTTTCCAAGTTTTTTTAACAGCCTCTCTTGCAATCTTGTTAGCGGAGCCTCGTCTTCTTGCTTTGGTGGGTAGACTTGCTGCCTGGCCTAGCAATAAAAAATAAAAAACTTGAAATACGAAAGAGAAATAGCCTAAAAATAAAAATCAGAACCAACTTCTCATGTTATACAGTAACTCAATCTACACATTAAAATATCAAATCTTTGGCATTTCTCGTAGACAGTTAAACAATACAATCAGAAAGGGAATAATCGGGCATGGGACTACAATCCCCGCCAAAAGTCTTGGAACACTTGCATGATTTTAACAGTTTTCTACATTTTGCACCCTCCTCTCTCCATTTACAATGTTGTTTCTGATAACAAAAACTAGCCAAATAACATTAAGCTAGTGTTTGGTGTTGTCTCATTAAGTTCCTTTTGTAAACAACACTGCTTTGAGGGGGGAAGGGGGGTTGGATTGGAAATAAAAGGCTAAGAAAGCTAAAAATGTAGTTATTTGGTAAAAAAATCAAGGGTGTTCCAACTACTTTTGGCGGGGATTGTAGCTTGGCCTAGTTTTCATTAGTCTCTCAGGGATAACTTGAAAATATGAAAAACGATAAGAATTATTTACCAAGAAAAGATCTTTCCGGAAGGTTAACCCCAGGACATCTAAGTCTTCTCTTCCGTACCTAAAACAAAATCAAAGAGTCAAAATAAGACAAACGTATCCTATCCAGTGGCGTAGCGTCTGGGTATTCAAGGTATTCAGTGAATACCCAGGGATTTTGAGTAAAAAATAAAAAAATAGGCTAATTATAAGATTTTGCTAAACAAGAAGAACTTTTTTAACTTTTGGGTTATCAACTTCATTGTGTTTTCTCCATTTCTAGTAGTTGAACGCAATCCAACACTACTTTTATATGTTCCATCTATTCCATTCCATTCTATTTGATTCCCTGTTCAATATATTTGATAAAGATCTCTCGTTGAGCAGAGGAAACATTCCTAAATGGATTAGCGGTTATATGTTATTGTCTATGAGAACAGTAAACGATTGAATTTTATTGTACTAATCACAGCAGAGGTCTACAGTACGCACTGAATCTCTTCCGGCAGTTTCCACCAATCAGAACTCTCCATTTCGCAAGTATTTGAACCCAGATTGACCTTTCAGATCGAGAAAAGAAAAGAGCTGTACGCAGAGAAATCTCTGCGTACAGCCTCCTTTCTTGGCTTGAGAGCTTGAGATGATCCAACCCGATTCCGAGACTCGAACAAGAGATCACAGGCAAGTAAACGGAAGTAAAACAGAATTGAGATCGTGAACAGATTGACATCAACAGCTGAACATGTATAGGTCAACATGAAACCCGAATTTCGTCGTCGCTTTTGCAGTATAATATTTAAATAGGTATTTTGCAAAAATGGCCTGAGCTCATTACACGAAACAAGTAAAAACGTAAGTGCAAGGTAGATTTTGAGTGATTTTTAGGATCCTACGCCGTTTTGAGGGCTTCATCGTGACCAAATCTCTGGGGCTGCCCCCTGGGCCCCCAGCCTGGGACCCCTTCGGTCATTGCTTGAATCTCAACTGAATACCCACTACTGAAAGTCACGCTACGCCACTGATCCTATCCTATTCTACTGAAAGCTTTTTAAGAAGTAGTTCTTAAGAATTGGTAGTGTGAGCCAGTGCCTTTCTAGAAAGTTTTATCATGTCAATAATTGAGTGGGTTTCTGCTGTGTTCAATAGAAACAATTACTGCTGTTTGCCTAATATGACTTAATTGTGGTTGAACTTGAAATTAAAAAGAAAAAGTGAACTTGGCAAAAATGACTCGTTAGGTGAGATACAACTGGCAAAGTGTTTTTCTTGTGCTTAGTTAAAATCCTGTGGAATTGTGAAAGGTCTCCCAGGGGTCACTTTTATTTCATTGACGACCTTCTTGGTAGAACTGATGATCCTTGATATTTTCAACCGTGATCTTTTACGAAGATTACATGGTATTCATGAAAAGTTAAGTTTCAAACTATGGCAGATCGAAATACTCCATAAGAACGTAGGAAAAATCTGAACCTTGGGGCCATTACGGTTAAATGGTGCCAATAACGAATATAAATCCATGAAAGAATATGGATATAAATAGAAAAACATTACAAAGGCCCTTTTTCTGGTTAAAAATAGGGGACTCTTTACTTAATAAAAAATCTTGGAGGAACGTGTTTCCTCTGAGATTCAGGTTCTAAGATGTCTAGGCCTCGTTCTCACTACTTCAGAATTGTATCTCTATTTTTGATGAGGAAATAAGCCATCTGTTCATATGCTCCACTTCCAAACAACTAAGCTAAGAGTACTATGAAGCCCTCACACTGTTCTAAGCAAATACGGTTTGACTAATCCTATTTCTAGAAAGATATTTCCACTGAAAGAATACCGCCATATTCAAATGCGTTTTTGCAGATGCTCATTGAGAACAGAGTGTATCTTTTGTATTTCCATATTTCAAGAGCTCATTACATGAAGCAAATCAGTACGACTGCAAGGGAAAAAGAGAGGTTTTGCTCTGCTTTCATTCATAGGTTGAGCAGCATGAAAAGGGCCTAAGTTGAACATAAATGTGAGTGGGCTTAGGGAAAATGAATAGGGCCTAATTTAAGTAGAATAAAAAGCTTTTAAATTGTTACCTGAAAGCAGCCAACACGTGGACGAACACTGGAAAAATAAACAAAATCAATAATGGCAAACAATCTGAACATCTTTTACGGTACAGCCTAAATAGGCAATCAGCAAGAATAACTAGACCCTCTACCAAAGGGAAAATACATGGCTGCGAAATCTAATTAGTGCCTTACCAAAATGTCAATATCCAATCCAAAAATTGTATTAAAACACATGTCTAATTATGTTAAAGGTTTTAACTTCATATCGCTTCTAGTTGATTCCTCTATGCTATTGGAGTCAGGGCAGTAGCCACAAGCTCTAATAGGGGGTGGGCCGGCAGGGCATGAAAAGCACCCGACCGTGTGACCGCTGGTCGCAAGAACAGTTTTGAACTGAAGTTTCTGCATGAAATTTTTTAAAATTTCTTAATTTTTTCAAAGCAACAACAGGAGCAAAGCATCATATTCTGTGTTTGTATTCATGAATGTTATGGTGTATTACGAACCACTGGCATTCAGGTGATTTTTCGGTCGCAGGAAGAAACAATTATTTTCACGCCCTGTAGGATGCTGACCACTTTTAGCAAACACTTGACAACGAAATGATATAATATACACGCATTTTTTTTTATAAGCAATTTCAGCTCGAGCTCAGTACTCAAATTGCTTAGCTATAAGGCAAATTTGAGTACTCCGAATTATTTAGCAATTGCTAAGCTTTTTATAGTTGGAGATTTGTTTCTTAATAATACTATCTCAAAAGTTGTTGTTCAACAATTGTCAATGGTATCTTGCATACAAAAGTGTGCCCGGCTACTAATATCCACGAAAACCCACTTCTCTATAGCTGCTGCACGATTTTCCATGACCGATTGGATCAGAATTAGAATTTTCAAATTGCTTAGCATTCCTCTAACCAGTACTGGAATTGCTAAAGTTTTTGTCATGTCGAGTACTGACATGCTTATAAAGCAGTTGCTTATGAAATAAAATGCGTGTACATAATGAAACTAGTATTCTTCAAAAGGGCTCCTCTCTGGCTAAATCCTGATCGCAGTATTGAATTGGCTTGAAAGGAAAGCCACCTGTAACTCAAAAAAATGTAAGAATTGTTGAAGACGAGATTCGTTTCCTTCTTGAATGCTAAGCGTAAGATGACTTAAGTAACCTGTCATTACTGCACTGAATCAATAATGAAGATGGAGATACATTAACACTTAAGTGACCCTATCCCAACGTTAGTACTGAGAGCGAGTAGATAGCAATTATACTGTTCAGTATATCAACATCAAAACATCATTAAGGTAATACAAGAGCCCAATTTTCTAAGTTTATAAAACAGTTAGAGACTATTTTAAAAATAAATCATGCTTCAAGCGCTTCCATATTATCTTCTTAACACAGAAATGAAGACAAAATTATTAACATAGGGACGAAATTTTTCAAAAACTCCCTGGTTAATGAAAGAATAAAGTATTAAAACGCTTCTAAACAATTTCTTCTCTAGTAGTTAAGAACTTTGACCTTCCAAATTTAGGCTCCTCAAAACAGTAATAAATAATGAAAACACAAACAGCTGTACTTGGAAACCCAATATTGCTATATTCCCTCACCACACATTAACATTGGCCAGTTAATTAAATCCGTGCAGTTCTCCATTCGACGTATTTCGGTGTTCCTGTTACGGTTGCTCAAGACCTGGCTATCATTTACGCAGGTAATCAGAAAAATCCTAATCCAAATAGGAAAGAATGAGTTTTCGTAACACTGATTCCTATCTCATTAACAATTCCTCTTCTGTTCAATGCCGCTTCTAGTCCATGCTATTAATTTTCACCACTCCATTTTAAAGCGATTGATTGTTATCAATAGTCGACTGTGGATATCTGTATGAAACTTGCAGTATTAAAAACATATATTCATTGATAAAAATTACGTAATATCGTAATTTTTATCAATGAATATATGTTTTTAATTCTTAAAAAATGGCAAATGTTTTTGCTGTTAAAGTAAAGGTTCAAATATCTTCGAATAAGCTCTAACCATCAAGATTTCTGTATAAACAAATAAGAGTTTTCAACTTGTCAATGCCCACTTAAAATTGTAGGGAGCAGGTTTAGATGGGGGGAAATAACACCGAAAAATCTCGTAAACTTTCCAGAAAATTGTACTGCTTTAATGAAAATCCCTGAAAAATCTTGGATATCCTTAATTCTTGAAAAATTTCGTAATTATTGAAAGAGAGTGAAACACCCCTTGGGTTTAGAATGGTTTACACGACCATGCCCCCTAGCTATGTTACCCCTGAAAATAACTTTTAACTAATAATAGTCAAATATGGATGTCAGCCCCACTGTTTTTTAATAGACATTACACTAATCAAATAACTCAATCCTACTCACTTTCAAAGTCAATACTTCATGTTTATGGTTAATACTTCACAGATAATGTAATACTAAAAAAACAACTAAAAACTTCCTGGAACAATTTCGATCTTTTTGGATCTTGTAAACTTTAAAGATTTTCCAAGACCATCTTGGAAAGTGAGAAATTCCTTGGAACAAATCTAAAACCAACCTGTACGTGGTTTGGTAGGTACAGTAAATTACAGAATTAGCACTCGGGACTCTCATCTAAAAATAAACTATTAGATGGGGGAATAATTCAGCAGCTAATTAGTTTTTGCTCAAAAAATGAAGGGGAGATGATTTATTTCAAGTTGTGTTCCAGTTAATATTTGATCAATAAAAATCAATACCATATAAGATGACAATTTCTGTAATAACAACAGCACATCTTGATGGTATCCCCCATAGCACTGAAAAACCTCTAATGTACTGATGGTATTCCCCATAGCACTGACCACTGAACAACCTCTAATGTACTGATGGTATCCCCCACAGTACTTATGATATTCCCCCACTGTACTGAAAATCCTTGACAATTTGGCATATATGCTCCCCAGAAAAAAATTGGCCATATTCAAGTAAGCACAAATATTGTGTTGTTTGTGTAGCGGGCGCTTGTTACCAAAATTACCTATAACCCAGGCGCGCTTATTTGGTGGTGAATGTTATTTGGAAGGGGGCACAAATTTTGAAATTTACGGTATGTCGGCATTGATATCTAAATCATCTGACTTACCATTCTTTGATTTCACATGATCAGCATCAACAAGGACGACACCATCTGGAAAAAAAAATCAGAAAATTTTAGGAAAAGCCATTGAGCATTAATTGAGACAAACTAGCTTTTTAAAATGCATACTTCACTCATTTCAGTTATCAATAAATATGATTGCTGGAAAATCATAGAGTTGACAGAGCAAGGTCAACATTTCTTTTGGGAATTCTAGAATCAAATAAACTAAATAAATCTGTTTGAATTAAAACTATGTATGCCACATTGTGTAGACACAAGGTGTTCATTTTCCCATTTGGACTCCATTTACTATCTATTGCTCATCAAGGTAGACAATTGGCAACGATTCGTTGATTCAGCTGTACCTCTTTCCGATGTACTACTTCGATGAGTGCTTGACAAGAGGTTTAGCTATATTTCTGACTTTTCTTGATATTCAAAAGTTCTCTACCTATCAATGACTATCAACAAAAATGTTGTAAAGGCCATCAAATAAGATGAATAGAATAGAAATTAAATTACCTAGTGTCCCAGAAAAAAGAACCCCTATTTGATGAAGATTGGTGGAAATAAGGGGCAATTTCAAATATCAAAACTATCAACATAAACACATTCTAATTGTGTCAACTTAGATATAGATTTTAAAGATAAGAACTGCGACGATAATGCACATTTTTTGTCGCAGTTCTTGTCTTTAAATTCATATTGAAACTTCGGTTTCCTGTCAACTTATCAATTGCTATTAGATATAGATATATTTGTCATTGAGATTGGCTGACAGAAACAAAACTTAAACCCAATGGAAGTTCGATTTTTGACCAAAACTGAAACCAGAAAATTTAGAAGATTTATAGAAAAGGAGCTAGCGTCTGCAAATGAAAACAAAATGTTTCAATCACTGAAAAAAGCTGTAATCCTTAAAATTGTATGGTTTCAAGTTCAGTCAGAAATCTAACTTTTGAGGGACCAAATCCCTCGTTCCTATTAGTGACTTTTCAAGACTGAGGTATCCATGTGTAAGTTAAAACAAGTGGAATCTATCTATGCTACTCCAAAGATTTGGAATTACTTCTCGCAAATCTTGATCGAACTGGTAATTTTGAGGGTCCTGATCCTAATTCCCAACACTTTAATAATCAAAAATCCCAATCCCAATGAGTGAAATAGAAAAATTCCCAATATTGACGTATTGAGCAATCCCAATCCCAATGTACTTTTTCATTCCCAAATCCTAGTCCCAAAGGGTCCAATCCCATTTTCCCAGTTAATAAAAATGCAAATCCCAGCTCTCAATTGAATCTACCCTTCCCTCACCCTCTATTTTACATGACACACCCAAATAATGAAACAGATTGTTACGGTTCTCACCAACAGGCTCAATGTAGTCGATGTGATCATAAAAATCCCTCTTTCCGATGTAGACAGTGAGCTAAAAATCAAATAAAAAAATGGAATTTGGTCATCTCCAAACGCATTTGATAAGCATTCATTAAAAATGACATTTATGGGTGCAATAGGGTGCACATGTGAACAAGCTGCTAGGTGCTAGGAATTCTGAACTCGAACTCCGAATCGAGTAGTGGGGAGCAGTTTTCTATTTGAAAATCTTGCAGCACAAAATTGTGAAATAAAGACACTGTCATCCTCAACTAAATGTATGCAGGCCTCCTCTCAAGTATAGTCCAATAAAACGTTTCCTGCGTGTGGTACTTTGTAGCTAGATTATAAAACGATAAAATTAAACAGTTTGGTGCCGAAAATAGCATAGATTAAATTTTCAAAACGTTTCAAGATTAAACCCGTTATCAAGTGGCTGGGAATCGAGCAGAGAAAAGAAAATATTCGAAAGATAGAAGAGAATTATTCCATCGTATTATCTCTCCTTAAAAGTATATTGTGCCTCCAAGCGCAAATCAGAATACAAAAATCAGATAAAGGCCTAATTTTGCAACTACAGGTTAGCCTGCGTCACAGACACTGACCATCAAAAAAACTGCAGTTTACACTTCCGAAAGTGGTTTTTTCTGTGCACAAGCTACTGCAGGTAAAATCTCTCAGTCAGACTTGCTCAACGAGTTCTTGTTTCCCTGCGTTCTCTGGTATGCTGACGTCACTCTGGCAATAGCACGATTGACCGGAACGCACACAGGGAAACAAGTGCTCGTAGAGCAAATCTACCTTACAATTGGTCACTCACTTGATCAGTCACTGGTTGTACTGAGTACTGTGAAAGATTTATGTTGTTCGTATGTGTCTGCAGAAAATCAGAGTAGGAATCTAGGAACTTTTCTGCTTGTAAACAGCACTCACACGGCAAAAAGGTCCATCAGGATAAAATTTGCCCTAGTGGGCAAAAACGGTAGTAGAAAATGGGCTTTTTTCGGACAGCCTCCCTAAATATCAAGTACCCCTGCGGCGATACTCTCTCCTTTTAACAGCTTTGGAAGATTAGCGGAGCAAAGTAACTTTCTCTTTACAATAATACAGCTTTATTTTGGAAATAATATCAAAATCGATCAAGTGTCAAGTCCTTATGGCGAGCATTGCCTCACTACTGAACATTGCCACACTCGTAAGCAATACTATCTATACAGAGCTGTATTCTTCCTGCCCTTTCAAATGAATGAAGGCAAAACAAAGTGAAGAGCATGCGCAGAGGCCGAATACGCAGCTGCTCAAGCTGTTAACAGCAAAACACGAAAACAAGTCAAACGCGTGCAGATTCAATGCTCAGCCTTGACTCCACGCAGCGCTAAGCGAGGAAAGAGCAGTGACTAAGGACAGTCTGCTCAATAATTAATGGCGAGACCGCAAAATACAACAGAATTACTGCATTTCAAGATAAAAACTACGTCGATAAGCAACACGTTCGACTTTTGCGCCTTTGTAACGAGTAGATTTCGAGCTAATCTTTGAAATTATCATCCGCTGTTTCGGGGCTAGGCTCCTCCGTCACGATAACAGATTCGCTGATAAGTTTTCTTCAGTTGGTGGCTGACCAAGGTCAAATAGCTTCGGTCTGCAGGCTGGGAGGAAAACCATTTAGAATTTCTAAAGTCTGCATGAGTCTCTTGTTGATATTTCAAGAGCAGGTGCAGATTGGGAGGCAGGTGTATATATTGACGTGCCTCTGCAGGAAATAAGGCCTAGTCTTCTTGCAGATGACGTGCCTCTGCAGGAAATAAGGCCTAGTCATCTTGCAGATGACGTACCTCTGCAGGAAGTTGGGCCTAATCTTCTAGTAGACTTGCATGTTATACATTAAAATACACTCGTTCACAAATAGGAGCATTATACTCAATAGGCTCTCTCACATTTCTGTATGCAGTGCTTAAATCATGCTACCATGGTTCTACGGAAAGTAAGGTCCTATCTACTTGCAGACTAGCATATTTTACATTGAACTAAACTCATTACAAATGGGAGCATCAAACTCAATAGGACCCCATTCTACGGAAAGTTAGGCCCAGTGCATTGTAGACTAGCATATTAAACTTAAACTTAACTCATTACAAATGAGCAAATTAAGGAAAATAGGAACTTGCACATTTCTTAAAAAATGACGCATTCCATGCTATTGAGCTCCTGTGAGGAGTAGAGCCACGTCTCTTTCAGACACAAGCTAAGTCATTAACTAAAGGGAGCATTAAAAGACAACAGAGCTTCATGCACTTCTTATACATTGACGAAGTACATGCTGTTCTTCTAGTCTCAATTTATTGTTTGATGATCGGTTTGAGAAGATCTCGAATAGTAACAAACAAGAAATTAATATTTTGTTCTTGAGTCTGGTCGGAGAAGTCTAACATATTCTTGGGGTTGTATTCTACCCTCCGGCCATTTATATTATAGCATTAGTAGAAGCTTAAGAAATCACTACCCATAATAAGCAGACTTTACATATTTGAAGGAATTCGTATCTTTATATCTCTCACGCTTACTTGCGATCATTATCAAATTTCTTTTCATAAGGCTGTAGAGCCAAAAGGCAACAGTTTTATCTCCTAGCGAATTGGCTTGTCTCCTAGGTTACTTGAGCTAGTTTTGGTTTTAGGAGTGGAGTAACATGCTTACAAAATCTAAACAACAATTTACACTAAAATCAAAGCCCCTGTGACTTATTTAACGATGGATTTCTCGATGAATTTTGTTCACTTAAGAGATAGTGCCGTTTTTCGAGTTACTAATTCACCATCAAAGCCCTGGATTTCGATTGGATTACTCAATGGATCAAATAATTGTTCAAATATTCCTCATTCTTTATCCACAATGAGGAAAGATTTTTTATTCTGACGTTAACATCAATTTCGAAAACCAAGAAAATTAAATAACTAGTGCCAGCCTTTCCTTCTCATTAGCAATCTGCTAAAATCTAACTCTCGACACTCTAGAATGAAATTTCACTTTATCTTATTGCAAACTGTTCTAATCGTATGTTTAGTTTTTTCGAAAACGAATCTGGTATTTAAATTTAGGGTGAATTTTTCTCCTTGTCAACCAAATTCTAATTACCCTTATGGTGAGAAAAAAGGACCCAGTGTTTTGAATTCTGGCAAGTTAAACATAACCCCTTCGATAACCACTTTAATCATTGTAAATATACCGCAATGCTTTACGCACATGGCTATTATCAATTTTCTTTTACAGTAAAAACCAACAAATAAGTACCTAAAAATTGAAGAACCTCTATCCAAATCTAAGATTTTAAGATTTCGATAGTAATTTAAGGGCAAAAATACAAATTTCAGGTTTAAATTTGTTGATTTTTACCAACAATAAGAATGGTATTCAAAGATTGTGCAAAGACCTACAAACAACCATTAAAAGCCATTATTACTGCTGTTAACTACAATTTATTTAAGAACCTGTTTAGGCTAACTCCTAAAAATTTAGGGTCTTAGTTGTGGGTTTTTACTGTACGTTAAGATGTCTTTTAGAAGGGGGTTTAAAAAAGGGGATTTGTAAGGGGAGAGGCTTCTATTGAATCTTTTCATCCTCTTTTAGGCCATATAAAAAACGTCTTAAACGATTGCACTTCATGATGATCCTAAATTTCCTTACCAGCATACACAATAAAGATAAAACATGACATTTTATTGATTGTTAATGATTCTCTTTGCTTTGCAAATACACACCCCTCTACAAAGGCGTCTAGAGGGGGGGCATTTATTCAAAACATTGTAAAAGAGGGATTCTTTATTCAAGGGGCGTTAAAGAACAAGGCGCTAATATTCAAAGCATCATTGTAGTTCCAGGGAACCTAGTTCTAAGGATTTATAATGGCCTGACAATTTTTACACTATCCCGAGACTAGGAGATCTTACATCATATACCAGTAGCCTTTCAATCAAATGGGGGGGGGGGGGAGATTGAGATATTTTCCCCCACAAGCAGATCAAGGAAGGAGATGTCTATAAAGTTAAGAAAGCCCTTACCTTTCCATTAGGGGTACTCTTCTTGAAAACTCTGAAAAGAAAAATATTCAAATTAACGAGTAGCCAATTTCAATTGTCAATAAAGATGTTTAAAACAGGGATCTGCGACATTAGACATAAAACTGTGCAAACATATAAAAATAAGCATACAGCTATGATGTGATTGCATACATCACACTATTATAGATTCAGCCCAATTAGTACAGGAGCCATTAAGGTGTTCCCCAAACCTACACCTGCCTGATTAAAGCCATGTTCAACTGCACCACACCCCCTCAACCATTGGGCATATTTCAATGTATGCATTTGAATGATATTGGGAAATCTATTCTGTCATATAGACCAATAAGAGATATTTGCTTTAGTAATATGTATGCAGCTGGACACAATATACCACCCTCCAAGAAGAACAATAAATGTTTTACAATTTACATTATTTATGAGACAGGTTTGCCAATAGTCATATAGCTTGAGCTTCCCTTTATTGCAAGCTGAAATCCCCTGCTTTAATTGAAAGTCATCACTACAAAACTCTCTTCCTAGTTTCTCTAAAAAAATCAAGTTCTGCCATTTTTCTTGCAGAGCAGAAAAGAGTCTGATCAAAACAGTTGTCAAAGGACTAGAACCTTCGCATACATTATTCCACATTGATTACATTTTTAGGCTTCTCCTTTCTTATGAAAACTGCTAGTACTGATGGCCCGCCTTATCCTTTTATTCACCACAACTGGCGCGTTGACTGAAGCATTTCAAAATTGCAATATTAGTTGCTTTGGACTGCAAACTTTTAGAACTACAAATTCCTAAGATCCCGTAATAGAAAACATCTAAAACAAGTGGCCAAATAATAGAGAATGACTGAAATTCGCAAATTACAGGCAGCATGTTATGCTCCTCAACTTTGAAACAAGGTTATAATTAGAAAATTTGAAAGTTTACGAAAAAGTGAAACCTCTTCACCAAAGAAGGCTTGCTTTGTTATACCTACCTATTCATTATAAATAGTTAAAGTCCCAGGAACAAATACAAATCAGAAGACAAAGAGAAAGCAGCCGAGCTGGCAGGTCCACAAGTACATAAACCAGGTTGCCTATAGAGCTCAACCGCTAGGAATGTGCCTTGTTGAGCTACAAACGTGGAATGCCCTAAAATGTCAAGTCTAGGACTTTGCCAACCTGCCAACTCACCACCTTTGGTCCTGCAAAGTTAACAGTTAAACGATAAAAATTTGGTCTAGCCGTTCTCCAGTAAGTAACAAATTTAGTTTGTGGGCTGGCAGATTCGCAATACTCTGCAACCACCCAAAATAATGCAAAATTTGTCTTTATCAAAGCAGGAAACTGAATGCTGAAACAGCTGGGGAAATCCCATGTTTCCTATCGTTTCTTGAACAAGCGTTTATTGGTCTTGTTCTGGTATAAACTTTATTGATTTGAACAAAAGTCGTGAATTTTGATTCAATCTAGAATTTCGTTTCAGCCACGTAAATTGCCTTAATCAGCGCAAGCCATAGATTGACAAGGCATACAAAATGCAAAAACGTTCCCAATAGATTTTCAAGGCTTTTGATTTGACTATCACAAAACACCATGTCATTTCAGAATGAAAAGCTTGTCAAAGCAGCTGCAGATATCAAGTCTTGCCAGCCATCCTTATTAATCAAATAAGAGTCCTAAATTGAAGTTATAATTTGCTTTTAAAATGTTAATAACCAAATATTATCAAAGAAATTTAAGGAATGAACCAATTGGTACCGACAAAAGCACCGGGGTTGCCAGCCCAACAGCCTTGGCTTCTTCATAGGATCCTACAAATTTCAAGCTACTCTTTTTAGAAAGATCTCAAATATTTCCTTTTACCCTCAATTCTTCATCACAGTTTGATGCTGTACATTTCCTCACATAATGGGTAGCTGGTTGACCCTAATCCAATACCGACCATATTTTTCAAAGTATTAGCTGACTTTCCACCCTGGCCTGTCACCCTGCCAGAATCTTCTTTTATGAAGGTTGGCAGTAACCGGTAGATATAGAACTAATGTTCAAGAATCATAAAAAGGAGCCTTCTTATTACCTTGTGTGAAAATCTTTAGCCCCGTCCCTTAGAAATCCCTTTAAAACAATCTGACATTTTTACAAGGGTTTCAGGGGAGAATGTAAGACTGCTCTTATTAGGGGTATATGAGGAAACCTCTTGTAAAAGGGGCTTGGCCTTGTTAGATCTAAAAACAGGGTGTAGCAACCAATATGTTTGCCCTTCTTGTGCACAGTGGCATTAAATTAGTTTACGCCTAACAGCAGCCCTAGTAGATAAGGATATTGTTATCATTTCTAAATCATTTATACATATCTACGATTTATGTCCAGCTTTGATAAGTTCAAAGTTAAGAAATTGGAAACTTTCCCAATAACAATGAATGATAACTCAGCCTTTCTTCAATCAGGGAAAATCATTCCTAGAAATCTTTTCTCTTAATTCCCCTAAAAATCTTCCAAACTCCCTTTGTCCTTAAAAATATCTTCTACACCTCAAAACAGAGAGATACATCTTGCTCTTTGATTTAAGCCAATTTTAGTCTTTGATTGACCTTTAGGTAGAAGAATAAAATTCATTTCCAAAGCTAAATGTTGTTGCTTAGAAATTTCATCAAAAATTATGTTGAGTTGGAGAAGGTAATATAAAAATTATGCCTGATTGTTTTATTTAGAATATAACATACATTGATTTGAAAAAGGTTTATGCTTTTTTTAGAATGTTTAGATATATTACAGTCTAAAATCAACGATAAGGAGTTTAATTAGATAACGATATCATTTTTGAATATAATGAAATTGCCTGAGTTAGTCAAAGTGAGGCGATCTTAATTTTGGGTGGATACCTTCTCATCTCATTCATTGCATTCATTGATTTTTGTTCAAATTTCGGATTTTATGGAAGTGCATCATTAAGTCTGTTTTAACTGGAAATAGGCAATTTTTGATCAACTATAAATTCAACAACAAGTTATAATGAGGTGTTGGACTCCCCAAAATATGGGCCGATCGATTAACGCATACTTGATGTTCTGGTAATGATGGTGGAGAGAGAGGAGAAAGGAGATAATGCGATGGGCCTAAAAGCATTTTATAATTAAAATGTTCATAAAATGATTGTAAATTCCCAACCTGGTGCCTGGTCTCTTGCCACCTTGACTGTCCCCCAGACCTGAGCCTTCGTTATTCAGGGATCCATTCGGCTTACTCATCCTAATTGTCTTCTTCGCGTATCCAGCAAAATGTCCAGCAAATTAATTCTCAATTTCGATAGGGTGAATCCTCGTCGCAGAACGGAAGCAAGAACAGATGTCGACGAAAGGCCGGGCGACCCAAACGTTAATGGTCAAGAAAACATTTCAAATGCTTTGAATGGTCCCGATCGCTCTGAAAAACTGTTTCCTTAGACTTCGATGAAATTGAAAAGTAATATCGCAGCATGTAGTGGAATATTTCCATAAAGTTCAGCCCAACTTCCCTCTGAAGTGTCAACACCAACCCAGAGCAAATGGAGCCTGCGTCCCGGCACTAATGGCCAGCGGATAAACCTTTTTGAGCATGCGTTCGAACTTCACGATCATCATCAACAATCTTTGTTCACTGCATTTTCACATGTATAGCAGTAGAAAACATAAATTTAAAAAACGATAAAAGTAAAATTAAAATCCCAAATTCAATGAATTCAGCATAAAAAGGTAGCGTAGCACACCCAACAGGCATTTTTAACTCCCTAATCTTTATTTTCCTTTATTTGATTTGTTGACTGCAAACAAATAGGATGCCAGTGGAGTTATTGTATACCTATTGCATTCATATTATTAGGATTTCGATTTCATATCCTAGAACTATAGATCTATAGTGGGTATTTTCTGAGGTATGCGGTAATACAATTAACCTAACATTTTTAGCATACCAGTTGGAAATGAATAATAATAATGATAAATGAATGATATCGATAATTTTTGAGAATGAAAGAGGCCCGAGTAGGAATCAAACCCACGACCTCTAGGGTAGTACCGTAGTGCGCAAATCCACTGAGGCCCCGATTGCACACTGGATAAGTGCACTAGAATGTCAATCTAGGTCATGGGTTCGAGTCCTACTCGGGTTATTTTCATTCTCACAAGTTATCTCGATTGATTTTCAAAATCCTGCTACTTCTCAAATAAAAAATTGTGATAATAATAATGATAGCATTGAGGTGCAGATATTTTGAGATTGTTAGCAATAAATGTTAGTTACACTCATATACCTACCTCAGTCCTCTCACAAAATAGGGGGGTGAGCTCATATAGAGTTTTACTTAGACAGCCTCATGGAATATTGATTTTGGTGATTATTTTGTGAAATTAGGCGCGTCGTTCTGCTGTGGTTTCGTGGTCATACCTGCCCATAATTACGCCCTCTCAGATAAAAGCAGGAAATTGATTCACTTCTTAATGTTTTGTGGAATATTGTAATAGTTTGACGTCATGTTCTCAAAGTGAATGTAATAGGATCGAGGAGCATTTCATTTCATTTCAAAGCGTTCTAGATTAAGAAGAAAAGGATGTCCAGAGATTTTTACTTGAACAATAGGATTTTCAGGAAAGGTAAACGAGATTTTGTGGAAAGATTTGTCTCTCGAATAGGATAATAGTATAGTGTCTATCCTTGAGCGCGACTTGAGTAACTTTCATGATAACTATGATGTAAACGAGATAAAGTAATTATAGATTTGTCTCCCATAGCAGAGAACGATAGCCTCTCCAACCTTACAAAGAGAGCTTTTAAAGCATGTTGCTTAATCTATTTGATATTACATAGTCAATAGAGAAAAGTTTTTTCTGTTGACTATGGATTTTAGAACAGTTTTATTTTTTCATCATTTTTTATAGATCTTTAAAACTCTATGGGACTCTTATTTCAAACTGTCTATCTTATGAATGTTATCTAGGTCTTGATGTTTTAGTTTTTTATCTTACAGGAAATTTTCATAACGATGCTCTTGTATGCAGTGTAGCAAGCTAGAAGCACTATTACTATTATATAAGTGGAAGTTACGTATATGAAAGTGCTTTTATTTTAGAAGGAAATATTTCATTCCAAAGAATCATTGCGTATATGACGTCAGATTCTCGACCTATAACTGTGTTGCATTGACCAAAAGAGGACCAAAATTGCGAAAACCTTGGGTAGACTGAAAGTCCGAAAAACTATACTCTCTCTACAGTCGCACATCCCTATGTAGGCTACCTTTATCGTAGAGGAACCATCCGCATGTAGTTAAAAGTAAACCATAGAGGCAGCAATGACGCATAAACATTCGATGATGGAAGATATTGGTGTTCTGTAACATCTGGCTTCTGCAGCGAAGTAAGGCTCACAACAACAACCACTTGCGAGAATCCCCACTGTCCGATTGTATTTTAAAAGAAAACGCAGCATTCAAATTTCTAATTTCTTCATACATTATTTACAATGTTTATAAATACAAATTTCATAAGTCTAATATTTGGGCATTTCATTTTTTCATAGATATTAAAATATTAATAATTTCATCTTTCTATTAATTTCGTAATTTCATTTAAAGTCAAATAAATAGTCTGATTCTAGTATAGCAGTACATCACCGTAGGAGCGGATAGATTCAATCTAAATGATATTGATTATACATCAACACCTCTTTACTCACGATGTATGAATGCAAGTTCATGGTGTAAATCTCTCCTAGGCCTGGGCTCAAGTAACATGGCTAAGGAATACCATAAGGTCTTCAGTGTCAATAAATTTCATCTGCACCTTAACAATATCCGGTTGGGAAAATATCATTTCCTGTTAAGTCCGTTTTTTCCAACTTCATGTAATTGTTGAAAATATAGCAAATTTGAAATTTTACGTAAAAAAGGCCTTTTCGTATGTCTTAGGAACCGTCTTGAAGAATAGCAATATCAGCTATAAGAGGTTTAAAGTAGCAAGAAAAACTAACCAAAAACTATTTCAGGATCATTCTTAGAATTTGTCTTTGAACTTAACAAAGCACAGTGTTGGAAAGGAGAAGATATGCAAAAAATGAATTCATACAATTAAGAGTTTTCGATCTAATCTCGCTCTAAAAACTTTGATCATTATGTCCTTACCTCGCAAAGAAAGCTACAGTTCCTTTGAAAGAGTTTGACCTTAGCAAATATAATTTACACTTGCACAATACCAAGTCATATATACCATAAATCCATACTATTAATGTTTTCAGAAAGCTAATTTCACTCTAAAAACTCCGTCATCACGTCCTCACCTCACGAAGAAAGCTATAGTTCCTATCAAAGAGATTGTCACTTCCATAAGCCATATGGAGACGCTCCAATTCTTCTGTCAAGAAGTGGCCCGTCATGGGGTGTGCATTATACTCCATCCCTTGCTTATGGGGGTACACGTGACTGTGGCCACGCTCTTCGATAAACGCGAATCCAGGCTCCTCTGCTATTCTCTGTTCATGAAATGCTGATTCGAAAGTGTTCCCAGAATACATTGCGTTAGATTGACTTGCTGAATTGTCATACGGGAACGTCAGTCCGCACCGGTTGAAGGAAAGGGATCCGGACCCGGGCAGACTCATAGCGGACTGGATACTGACCAACTCGCGTTCTTCGTGGCTCGGGCTTGGTATCGAGCTTCGGTCCGAGGAGAAGGTTCTCTGTCTGGCCTGAGATTTACTGCTGGGTGGATTGGAAGGTACAGGGTCGTTGAAGATCGATGCAAATGCAGAGAGCTCTGATATTTCTAGATACCAAACGAGAGAGGGTTAGATTTATACCGATACTGCTTTTATAGCAATAATAATAATAATAACAATATGAATTATTTAATGTTAGTATTAACATAGTACAAGGATGACTAATTTAAACCAACATAAAGCAACAAAACGTAAAGAGTTGCATCCAGTCTCACCACTCCTATGACAGATAATCAACTGGTTGAAAACATAAAATCAAATGTACAAGCCTGTACCAAATGGTTTTATGATAATAAAATGTCAGCAAACCCTTCAGAGTTTCAATCGATTACAATAGGAAAAAAGAGTGAAGACTTGAAATCTTTTGTTATAAATGACAATTTTGAAATTGAAACCACTAGCAAAGTAACATTAGTTTATTCGAAATTGGGAGATCAAGTCCCCATGATGTAATATTGGCATGTGCAACATTTTTGAGGTAATGTTTTTGCCAAGAGATTCTGGAATATTAGTATACTTTTACCAAAAGAATCTGTGCTTTAGGAATAATCTAACTAGGAAGATTCTGTGATCTGCTGTGATTTGGGAATATACTTTTCCTGATCTTTTGAGGAGTTGGAAATGAATACATAAAAAAACTATGATGGAAGCAGCAACCTATTTCTGTTCTCTCTGAAATTGGGATAACATTGTTTGAGCAAATAGTTCATTTACAGAAGCTTCATTCATTAACAGGGTATAGGTACCAATGTGCAAGGAAGGTTGGGTATTCATTTCCAGTCAAATTTCTGGAGTTCAGTTATTACAATAGACCTGGTGACGCACAACCCCGTATGAAATGGATGTGCCCCCTCCTTGAGATGAAATCCTACTTCTTCTAGCATAACGCACTTTCTGGGTAGTCCTACTAAAACCCCGTTCACTGTGTAGTCACTGCTCCGTATTTGAATGAAAACGGAGCAAAATCTATTCGTTTCGGCCTTGCGTTCACATTGATACGCTTCAAATACGGGGTTGTTCGAATACGCAAACAAATACGCATACTTTCGAATACGGTGCGTATTGAATACGCTCTGTTTTCAGTGTGAACACCAAATACGGAGACATTCGAATACGACGGTATTCTTTCAATAGAAAATATTAGTCTGGAAATGGGATTAGAAGCATCGTATTTGCCTGGAGCAGTGTGAAAACTTAATCGTATTCATAGCGTATTTGCTTGAAAACGGAGCAGTGTGAACAGGCACTGTTTTTCGTCTTCGAATATGGAGACAAACAAATACGGAGCAGTGTGAACGAGGCCTAAATCTAGTAAGACTGAATTTACTAAACGAGAGATACTGTAGATAGAGAGAGAGCGAAAACACAGATCTCCTACCTGAATGACGACCTCTTAAGATTGGGAATTCGTTCAACCCATCATCCAGATCTTCTGCTACAATTGCATGCGTCTCGATCAGATAGAAAATGTAATCATCAAACAACATTTGCAGCAAGTGAAATGAGCCTGGAATATGAAATAAAAAAATAACAAATAGTTAAGAAACCAGAGACACAGCAAAGGCTCACATACATTCTAGGATTCCTAAGTTTCGACCAAATATCATTCAGAGTACTTCAGACTCATAATCAGTTACTCAGGTTTTTGAAGTGAAATGAGACAGAAGATTGAATGATCACAAATAGCTAAGAAAACTGAGACACAGCAAAGACTCAAGCATATTCTGAGCTTTTTGAATTTCTTCCAAATAGTAGAGAGGTGTTTAAGTGCACTTTTTAGGTCTAGTCTTCGATCAG
Source organism: Pelagia noctiluca (assembly GCA_963924455.1). Taxonomy (NCBI): domain Eukaryota; kingdom Metazoa; phylum Cnidaria; class Scyphozoa; order Semaeostomeae; family Pelagiidae; genus Pelagia; species Pelagia noctiluca. The sequence goes on along the minus strand of OZ004325.1, from coordinate 3,680,583 downwards.
ACTACGATTGTTTGCAAGTGAGATTAGCTACAAGATTGATTGATGAAAAATATCTGAGAAAGCCAGAGACATTCTAAGACAACATTATATTGGATTTTTTTAGCTAATTAGCCTGTAATATGAAATGGACTTGTAGCAAATAATTGATAAAATCAGAAACATAGAAAAGGCCTTAATTTCTCCAGCCAAAAAAAGTGGTAATACGTCTACAGTATTTTGATAAATGAAGTCTTCATCGATGGGTCTCTAATCTAGTTCCCTTATTTTTTCTTGCTAAAACCTAATCCATTATGAAATAATCTCTAAGCGTTTTATGATATGAATAATAAATTACAAACTAAGCTTTTAATCAGAATGAATTAAATTCTGATAAACCCAGTGGCTTACCGAAGCTTTTGGCGCTCTTTAAGGTAAGTTCTTGCACAAACTTTGAGCAAATAAACGACCACAACAGCAGGAATTGCTGTGCACAGGCTTGAAATGGTCGCTCTTCGGTCTCACTGGGCTGAAAAACGAGAATAAATCTCCTTATCTTCGAAATGGGAACTAATCTTTCTCAAAAATTGATGAAATGATAAATCACGAAACTGAGAAGAAAATCCAGAGTCTAATCATTATTGCTGTTAGACCGTACTGCAAGAAAACAAAGTTTATATTCAACATGTTATAATATTATAGCATGCAAGAGGCCAGATGTATTATGTCAAGCAGGGGAACGGATCCCCTAGTTTAAATGTTCCTTCTAAAGGACGGTGTGGTGAGTTGTTACGTTATTAGCTTGTAAGTCACCTATCCATATGTTAACCTAACACGACCAAACTTTACTTCAGCTGCACGACTTGAAAACAGTTGCAAGAATAATGTGTAGGAGACCTCTTGGAAAAAGTGCCATAGAATGACACCGTGATTGCTACTGTATCAGAAGGCTGTTCATTGCCTCTCTGCTTAGCAGTTGGCATAGCAAGTGTGATTAAGGGTATGTTTTTCTCGTGGCAGTGGCAGTAATGTGAGTCAAATGATTCTTAAAAGCCCAGGAGTAAAGTTGACGAGTATGATAGATAAAAAATGTTTGGTCTTATCAAGGCTATTTCTGACACAATATTTTACATGATGGTCTTCACTTATCATTACAAGCCTATCATATTTAGTAGGGCAACGGTGATAAATTCATTCTTATCAAGGCTGTTTCTGCGGTTTCTGACACGATATTCAACTTGATAGTCACCAATAATCATGACAAGCCTTTGATATTAAACAGGGCAACGTTTCGGGAGAGATCCATCCCCCATCGTCGGGCAAGAGAGATGTGGTTTGTTCCCTATCTATCTCAAATATTGTATGATAGAGATCTAATGTGGGGGTTCCTATGCATTAATGCAGGGGGTTTCCCAGTTATGTGAAGTGTGTAAGCACTGCAGAGGGCCTCCACATTACTCCTAGATAACCCTCCACATTACTGAACACCCTACATTACTGCACAAGCCTAGGGTGGTTATATCAAATGAGTTTACCTTCATGACACATCTGTTGACCAAACTAGTGATCCATTCTGCATATTGATCGACTGTGGCTTGCTGCTTCAGTAACTGAGCAAATTCTTCAAAAACTGCAAAAATAATCGAAGGAGGATCAACTTTTATGTGCAGCATGAGTGATTAAGAATAAAACAAGGCTAATGTTGCTGTAGCCTATATTGAAACTGACATAATAAAAATATTCAACAGAAGTGATACTAATGATACTGATGATACTAATGATACTAATGATATAAAAATGTAAATTCTCTCTCATTCCTCTTGGCTGGCTTATTGAGGCAATTCAAAAGGGGAGGCTTTTTTTAGAACATCTAATACAGTAAGCACGTGAAAACAGATGTTATCAGCAATAAATCAATATCTTTTTTTGATTCTTTGATGTCGTAATAACCCTAGGTAGCGACTGTTAGGTACTGTTGAGGATATTCAGTAGTGTGGAGGGAAACAACAAGCACTGTGGAAGTAATACCTTAAGTACTTGTAGATTCCTTCCACAGTACTGGATATTCTCCACAGTACTAATGGTATCCCCTACAGTACTGATAATCTCCTCCACAGTACTGATTGTAACCCCCACAGCACTGATGATATTCCCGAGCAGTACTGATTGTATCCCCCACAGTACTGAACATCCTCCACAGTGCTGATTGTATCCCCTACAGCACTGATGATATTTCCGAACAGTACTAGACATTCTCCACAGTACTGCAAAGACATTCCCCAGGCTGATCATAGCAATGCAATCTTATCAAATTCAATCCCCCCTTCGTAACTTCAGTTGGCATGCTTCTATATATAGTATACCTGTATTTCTTTTGAAACATCAACGTGAAGAATACAGAAAAAGACAGCAATGTGACTAAACTTACAATTGTAAATCATGTTGAAATCTCTTTCTTTATTCTTTGATGACATCCAGAGAGTAGGCTCGATGATGTTTATAACATCAATTTTACCAAGGTCTTCAGCCATTTGGTTAACAGGTTCAACACTGTGAAGAACCGATCTTGCTGCCTGAAAATATACAAACAAATACAGTAGATTCCCTCATATAAAAATACCCATTGTATAAGAAACAAACCCGAAATTTTTTCTAAAGGGCTCCTTGGATAAGAAAAAATTTTAGGTCTGAAATTGAAATTTTTCTTATTCTAACATCGGTCATACTTAATTTAGCCAGGAAAATCGGGAGCATAGCGAAACGAAAACATAGATTACTTAAGCTTTTCGTCTGACACTCAACAGAGTAATACGTCAGAAAGAGAACGAAACAGAAACCTAACTGATTATATACCCAGAGGTGGATCGAAATAGGCCAATCAGAAAAGGGGTGAATGATTGGTATAGTGTAGGAAAACCAATCAACACCCACGATACAGTGAGCTGACCAATAGGATTACTTTAAGAGTCCTAAGGCGAAAACGAACTCTTTCTGTCTACACAATAGGGGATCCCTGGTTTTTATGTAGACTGATTCCAAAATACCTAAGTGAAATGTGGATCTTGCTCTGCCAATAATTCGAAAGCAATTCTCACTGTAGGCTTTAGCACACTCTGGATTGTCGAGCAAATGTTGACCTATAGCAGAGTCATGTTTCAGTGATCTTTTAGTTTTTGAGGCGCGAGATGGTTGTTCTCGTTGCGGCACAGTGTTTTGGCGTATGCTAGACGGCACGTGTTGTTTAATTCTATCACATAACCGCTGGGATGTGCGACCTAATGACCAAAAGGAATCCCAACGTGCCAAACAAATCAAAATCAACTTAGTCAACACCTTGGTTCACCGGGCACTTATGATCTGCTCCGAACCAAAACTCAATTTAGAATTGGCTAAAATAAAATCTACCCTCATCAACAATGGATATCCAGAAGATCTAATTTCGGCTTGCTTTCGTAATAAAATCGCAGGTTTCTCGGCTGACAAAAAGATTGGTCCACAAAAGTGCCCTGTTTATCTAAAACTGCCTTACATTGGCAACGTCTCCTTGCGATTCGAAAGACAAATTAAAACGGCCATAACTAAGTGCTACGCTACGGTCAGCCCCCGTCTTGTCTTTTCCTCTAAGAAGATAATTCCATCTATCCGCAAAGATAGTGTGCCTACCACACAAAACAGCCTAGTAGTTTATGAATACTCGTGCCAGTGTGATGCCAGGTACGTAGGTCGCACATCCCAGCGGTTATGTGATAGAATTAACAACACGTGCCGTCTAGCATACGCCAAAACACTGTGCCGCAACGAGAACAACCATCTCGCGCCTCAAAAACTGAAAGATCACTGAAACATGACTCTGCTATAGGTCAACATTTGCTCGACAATCCAGAGTGTGCTAAAGCCTACAGTGAGAATTGCTTTCGAATTATTGGCAGAGCAAGATCCACATTTCACTTAGGTATTTTGGAATCAGTCTACATAAAAACCAGGGATCCCCTATTGTGTAGACAGAAAGAGTTCGTTTTCGCCTTAGGACTCTTAAAGTAATCCTATTGGTCAGCTCACTGTATCGTGGGTGTTGATTGGTTTTCCTACACTATACCAATCATTCACCCCTTTTCTGATTGGCCTATTTCGATCCACCTCTGGGTATATAATCAGTTAGGTTTCTGTTTCGTTCTCTTTCTGACGTATTACTCTGTTGAGTGTCAGACGAAAAGCTTAAGTAATCTATGTTTTCGTTTCGCTATGCTCCCGATTTTCCTGGCTATTTTGAAGTTCTGTACCATCCAAAGACTGTTCATACTTAATTCTAAAGAAAGTGTGCATTTAAGAGGAATCCCAAACTCCAGATGAAATTAACTATTTCATGCTCCTTGAAAATACAATTTGGCATAAAAAGACACTAAAACAAAGTTGCTTCTTGAAATACTGTGTAACTTATCAATAGGAAAATTTTCACCCTCATTAGCAATAGATACCTCTAGATAGGAAACATTTTAAAGCCTGAATTCAATAAGTGCTGTCTTATAAGCTGGACAATTCTGCACGTACACATTCCAAATATATACCGTGCGTGCCAAAATAACGCATTATCCCTGAGGAGCTATATTAAATCTTATGGTAAGCTGATTGCAAAGATTCACGTTGAAATGTAATTAAGAATAGCTATTATAAGAGATTCACGATTAAATCAGTTGTCTAGTAAGCAATAATGAAAGCACTTTGCATCCAGCCAACCCTCTAAACAGAGAAATGGACCACCCTGTGAAACGCCTGCGTAGCACGGTTTCGGGTGTTCAGTACTGGGG